>CBXJ02000282.1:17558092-18158092 GCA_000612645.2 Trichuris muris | reverse complement strand
AGTTGGCATTCGGGGAAACAAAGGTGAACAAGTAGGATGCTTAGAAATCGGAAAGCGCTCAACGAAATCCACATAGCGGTGGTAGGAGCCGATGGTTCCGGAAAATCCGGTAAGTCGCTGCTACCTCTGTCCAACTGCAGTCGCATCATTTCAGCTTTAACCGTGAAATTTATGACCAAGAGATACATTGGAGAATACGATGGGAGTCTTGGTAGGTTCTTCGTACTCCTCATCCGTTTAAACCTGCTCTCGCGGTCGCCTTGTTTCAAGCGGCTTCTTTTATCGTGGAGGTCTTTCAGCCGTGCTGGTAACGTTCGGCTACTTTTAGAGGATACTTACTGCAAGCAGATAACAGTGAACAACAACGAATGCATGCTTTGGATTATGGACACCGTCGAACGGGTGAACCTTTCTGCAAACAATTCTCGCGAAGTTTAATGACGCTGTTAATTGTAGGATGGTAAAAGTTCCAGCCGCTACATAAGTTGGGCGGACGTCTTCCTGCTTCTTTATAGCGTAACCGATAAAGTCTCCTTCGAGTACGCGGAAAGTCTCTTGAAAGACATTCACGGCCATGATCACTCCGTATGTGTAAGAAGTCACACTGTCTGCTTAATTGGGAATAAGTGCGACTTGGAGCGTTACAGGTTAGTAGTAGTACGACGCGTGTTTCTAAAGTATTTTCGAAAACCGGCTTCTACTTCTTAGCGCTCTGTCAATGCATGTAACGTATAGGAAAATGCCCGATACAACTGGCAGGAACCACTTTAATGTAAAAGAAAAGGAAGGGTAGCAATCTTTTGTTTATTAGTGGAGTTTTCGAAGCGAACCTTGTGGACTTTCCGTCGTAGGAAAAATGTGGACCATTTGTTGACCATTCCCCACCTGTCTTCGTATTCTTCTCTGTTGGTCGTCCTAACTTTGGTCAGTTATTTTACTTTTGAGAATTCAGCTTTCCAATTAGTTCTCGCGACGGGACGTATTGGATCTGTTGAAGTGCGCTTTTTCCTTAAGAAACGGAAATGGAAACGGTATTCCGTCGTAACGGCTTCGGCGAGTCGCGCTTATCGTTGGGACCATTGCTCCTCTACGGTATAAACAAAGCTGAAACTGTGGTAGCGGAAATCAAATGCGATTTCATCAATGAATTATTCACGACATTTTCGAGTCGATACGTCTGAAGACTTCGTTTGAATTTCTCAAAGAGTTTCTTTCGTTGTTGCAGGCAGGTTAGCAAGAATCAAGGAGCAATAATGGCGGCCATGTATTCCGCCAAATTTTACGAAATCAGCGTAACGGAAGAGTATTCGACAATTAAGAATTTGTTTCGTGATCTCACCGAAGAAACTCTAATTAGCCGAGAGCGCTCATCTACCATGGCCACGCAGATGAGCCAGAAAAATCGTCTTTGGATGAACGACGCAGTTCGCGGTGACGTACTTCCATCGGATGGTAGCATACTAAAGACCATAGTTGATCGTCGTTCGAAATCTCCGTCGGTAAAAGTGTACGATTCAATCAAAGTTAAGATGCCACCTACGGTTCATCAAAAGAAGAGTTCCGGCTTGAAAATTCTGAAACTCTTTCAAGAAAAATACAAAGAGAATTCGTGAACGGCGCTGATGGTATTTTCCGCACGATGCTTGTCGTCCAGTTTGCTTTCCGGCAACTTTTTAGCGAAACTTTCCATTTAACTGTGTTCGTCACCCATGTTAGCCTGTAGTACTTGCTTGTTAAATAGTCGTTCAATGTGTTTTGCGAAAAGGTGTGCTTTTTATCCAAAGCAAGCGCAGTATCAGTTTTGCAAATACGAAACTGGAATGTAGGAAGCGGGATGGAGCTACATTTCACACTGGAATTTGGCATTTAGTTCTGCCTCGAAAGACGGGATGTTTTTTAACGGGAGCGTTGCATGTCTTTTGCTCGCTGAAGGCGGAACAGGAGCGTTCCGAAATATTCGACGAGAAACCGTACGTCGTTTTCTGACCGTGACTTCTCTCATTCATCCGTTGATAGAGAGACCGCGTCGGTTTACTTATAGATCCATCAACGTACAAAAGCAACTGGACGAATCCCTGAAAGCATAATACCATTTTGTCGTGCTCTAAATCTTCTTAAGGAGCCCCAAGAGGGTCAGCGTGCGCGCAAAGGGATGCCAACGGGATTATGTCACATATTGACGTTTTTATTGGTAGCTGACCCGTTCTTTTCGAGATGGATCAGTTGACCAGCAATAAAATCAAGAAAGAATGATAATCACCCTTTCCAGGAAGGTCCATTTAAACATTAAATATGGTAGTCCCGTAAACAATAAGCATTTCCACCTTCAAGCGCTAAAAGGCGTCCCGGCAAGGAACAACCTGTCACGAGTTTTCGCAGTGATCTTCGTGGGGCATCCAGAAGGAATTGGGTTCACTGTGGAAACCCTAACCGTTATCCAAAGTTCTTCAATAGATAACGAACGACGTATTCGCGGTAGGTAAGGAAGGAAAGGTTTCCGGTTTTCCTTGGGCAGCTTGATCTCAGGCATACTCTTTACTGAAAGTAGGATACATTATCTGAATATACAGTGGTACCTTAATTATTAGGTCATGCTTTCCAATGGGTCGTCCGGATAACGAAAAATCCGGAGAATCGAGAGAGTGTACTGTCATATCAGCTAGTTCTCAACTCTGTGGTTTAATGTCGAAGTGTTCGAAATATTTGTACGTTAGGGACTTTTTAACAGGTATATGTGTGTTCATTATCACAATTAGATCTACCTAGTCAATTTAAAAACACTTATTGAAATATAAACACTTGGCATCTATTCATACGCTAAGACGGACGCATCATGGAGCACCCTATGGTTCGAAGTACAGTGGAACCTCCAAAGTTGACCACCTCCATAAGTTGACCGCCATTCTCATGTTGACCGCACTTTTTTGGTTTGTTGGCCCGCCATTGTGAAGCATAGGAGAGTTAACTCTATATGTTGACCATCTCCGTAAGTTGTACCTTGACTGCCATAGCTGAGGCACAGGCTATTATTACTATTAATAATTACTACATGTTTTGACCTCCTTAAGTTGACCTGCAGAATGCCGCGAATATTACGAAGTGGAGTTTGCTTGTGCATACGGCAGCAAGGCGTCATCAAAGCGTTTAAGGATGCACTACCGGGCATAGCTTTTGGACTGGGTCGTTTCCAGAACTCAAAGGACTAACGTGGTTACTGACGCATCTGCACTCGTTGAATTAGTTAACGCTCTGCATTCTGTTCTCTTCATCAGTTTCGCGTTGAACAAACTACAGCCAGAAACAATAGCGAAAGGCTTCCAAAAAGCAGGATTTGTTACAAGTCAAAAACAGTCATTACGGCCTCCTGAGACAGTACACCCAATATATGAATATTCCCAGGAGTCGACTTCGAAGCATTCGTTACAATGGATGATGAATTGGTGACTTGTAATGAACATGATGCAGAATCCATTCTTCAAGCAGTATTATGCGACGTGTGGGAAATGCATGAGTTGGCTGATGATTTAGAACAGGGGTGGGGAACTTTCTGCTGCCGCGGGCCGTTGGGACGCATATAAGACCATTCGCGGGCCAGATGGAATGGTCTCGCGGGCCGGATGGAATGATCTCGCAGGCCGTATCCGGCCCGCGGGCAGGAGGTTCCCCATCCCTGATTTAGAAGAAGAAAGCGATAGCGATACAGAAGTCGAAAAGACACTAACAACCGACGATGTTCGCCGTTCAGTACAGCAGCTGAAGTTATTTGTTGCTGAAAAGTGCCCCGATATGTTTAGTGCAATAGTTAATGCTGACTTTGCTTTCACCACTTATGTCTGCAGCAAGAAAGCGAAGCAGACAACGATAGACTCTTTCTTTAGATGTGCAACGACCGGGACATAAAATGCACTGATTGTAATGCTCTTTTACCACTATTTTATTTTCATTGTCTTAATACTAGTTCAGTTTTGTTCTTTTACTTTCGTACTGTTTCTTCGTATAGATTACTACATTCCTTCTTCAGTAAAGTGCTTGGAAGGAGTTATGGCGTGTTTACGACTGAATTCAAGGGGGTACTCTACATGTTGACCACCTCTATAAGTTGACCAATTTCTTACCGCCGCTGAGTGGTCAACTTATAGAGGTTCCACTGTACATGCTTAAGCGTTCAAGGCGTAAGCGTGTCGTATTGTCGTTATGAAAAATTCCAAAACCACACTTTGTCCATCACCGGCAGAAAACAATTCCTTGTCAACGGGTGGCGTTGGCGTTATCGATAGCAAAACTGAAACGCACTGTTTAATGGAAACACAGTCCGTTCTAGTTCGTCTTCGTCTCTGTGTTTCCTGTTATTCTACTTTGTTGAAATGGTTTATTTAGGCAGTGATTTATAATTTTAAAAAGACAACAGCAGCTCTAACTCAGCAGGGAAAATTAGCTTCCGAAGAAGGTAAAGCTTCCTAACTTGCTTATCATTAGTTTTTGCTGAATCTCTGTTGTTATCCGCCCGAATCCAAGTAAGGTCTGGATAATCAAAGTTTTGATGTACTAACTATGCGTAAGAACGGCGAAGTAAGAACGATGATTTTTGGAAAGCTGGCCAAGAACGGTCTTATGTTTCCTGCAATCTGAGATTGACTTGCACAAACGTCGTGCGTAGCCATTCATTTCTGTCATGTTCACGAAAAAGATATGAGCAATGCACTAAGGTGTAAGGAGAAGACAGGGCTGTAAGTTGTAATGGTTAGAGTAGACACGTGCTCAGGATGGCTGTACAGCAAAACAAATGAAGGAATTGCTTCCCTAGTCACTGCACAATTTTTCAGACCTGCAGATTCAACACAGGCGGGGCAGAGGAAACAATTACCGATAGAATGCTAAGTAGTTCATAATTTTTCTTATATTCAGTGTAATTTCCATCCATATCAAAATAGCTTTGTAATGTAATCCAGCATTACGCTAGTCAAACCGCCACTTGAATTTGTTAACGCTTCTAAAATATTAACGGTAAAACTCACTTTAAAATCGCCTAGGTGCGACCGGAAATAAACAGAAAATTTGGTTAAGAGACTTCACAGGTCAGAGGTGACTGCCCTCTGTGCGCTACTTGAGACATATTGACCCTGGTTATATTTCGCCCACTTTACCATGCTTTCTTCCAAGTTTAAATGGCACAACTTTATCTGGCAGCCAATTAGCACATGCTTCTGTTTCCGTTTCCACGTATAAGTAACCTTTAATGAAATTCATGTAGCTTTTTGAAGAAATCTGCTTCTATCAGGAATTTCATCTATGGTGATTCAACGAAAAGTGGGACTTTGACTCCATTTGTGCATGCAGTAGTTTGTTGATTATCGATAGCGGGTACAGCTGCAAAAAGTTGCATTAACACACCAGACCTTGCTTTGTAGCTATAAGACTGTAGCAGCTGTCATGAACGCATTTTCTATTCTATGCGCACGGAGCAATGGTCACACACCAAAGTCAATGCATTTTTCATTTCTCCAAAACAAATGCACATTCTGGAATATGTCAGCAAGACTCTCTATTTCACTTCCACTGCAATCACATTAATAAACGAACTGCGTGAACATAGAATCCACGTTTTTGGTCCCATTACCTGTGAATGAGCACCCATCCACAACCCTGAGAATGCGCAACGTTGTTTAACTACTTCGCAGCGGCAGCGGTTGGACGACCATTGCTTGATGTCCTTTTGAGGGGAAGCAAGGAACAGTCTGAGCATTCGCCATTATTTCTTCTTTCAGGTCAGCAGTAACCTTATCATGATGCTTCCAGCTGGAGCTGCAAAATTTACAAAATCGAAATTGTGCTACAATTTTCGCTGCAAACATTCAACAATTATTTTACCAACTTCAGTGGACAAAGTGCGTTGATTATAGGAAAATTAATTTTTAACCGATTGCATAAAACTGAGCTGCTGACAATTTGCTTTCCATTGGCAGGGTGGATTTTCATGCCAGAGCGAGATACGGCAAAATACTTGGACGTCAATTGTGCACTGACATGACAACTATCTGAGAAGATACTGATGACAGGCCATGGATACGGACTTCAGACTTGATTTGGTGATTCCACATTTGTCCCGCAGCAGCGAACTTTGCTTCATTATCAAAAGTCGAAGCTTTGGCCACAATGATTGCTGCCATATTAAGTATTGACACGACAATAAGTAAACAATGTCCCTCAAAAGCATCGCATTCTGTAGATGCTTGCTTGGATTACATATTATTAACACTGGACAGTGTGCATGTCTTCTTTTTGTCTGCACGGTAATTCTCCTGCCTTGACTTTTAGGAATTAACTTACGAGAACGAAACTGACAACACAAAGTTTTCAAAGCGAAGCCACTCATTGATCAACATGTATGTGTATAGTATGCACTACTATTACAAATCAGAGTTTTCATGACGGGCAAGTTCTCGTTGTAGTGAAGACCACCGCATACGACCGGTTGAAATCTTGTTTGTCAAAACACGCAAAGCGTTCAGGACTGGTATTAGCCCGTCTTCAGTGTGAAAATGTTAGTCCTGGAAATGTAGGTTCGAATAAGTAGTTTCTACATTATCTGGCATATCTAATCCGACAAAGCTGAAGACAGAACAGAATCGATCCGAAGGCTCGATGTTTTTCTCGTTTCATACAAATGAATGCTGTTTCGCAACCGCTCGTTGACAATTGTGCATTCAATTTCAGAACATGTAAACGTTCCTCTCCAATTGAAATGGCCATAACTTGTCTCGCTATAAGACATCTTGTATTCAGCTAATATGTGGGTGAAACTGATACAAGCAGCTACTTTAACTCCAGATATCTATGGCGCAAAAAGTCGTTCTGACTACTCATATCTGTATTAAATACCGGTTACCTGGACAAACTTGATTCGTCGAACCAGATGTCGCGAGATTCGGGCCCTAAAGTCAACGTACTTAAAGAGGCAACATCACTAATGAACACTGAGGATGCAACCATCTTGCACGGAAAACTCTCTCGTACATGCCATTCTGCAAATAAAGTTGCTCTGATTAGCTGATGGTTAGCATTGGTACAAGCAGCGTTGCAAGCTGCATTCTTGAAAATACAAGTAACTGAAGCAATCAGACACCGCATACAACTGAAATTCGTTAGGTCGCAACCTGTTAAGAAAAACTCAAACCTTAGCAAAGCTTGCTACACTGCAATGAAATCTACAAGTACGTCAAAGGACCTTTAGCTAAGATTAGATAGGTTCTCGAAAATATTATTCCAGCGCCTTTAAGACGCCGTGCACATTAAACAACCTTTACCATTAGTGCCACCTAAAATTAGCGCGGAAATGCCAAAGCTCATATTTGACAAACCTGTTTTACTTACTTTAGTGGACTTCACGCTGTCGGCAGCCGCCAAAAGATAGTGTGCAACCAAATACATTATTATGAAATATCCTATATTCAAACACCTTTATTACGCAATTCCTATTATTGGCCTTGCCAATCTCATCTTATTACAACAGCTACGAGAACGACACGCCAGAAACCAGTTGGTGACCACCAGACCGACTGCTGTCAGAAACAGGATGTTCGCCTGACTAAATTCCCTTACAGGTCATTGGCAACCGTGCTGGCATCCTTCATTTGACTGCCACTGAGTGACCTTAAGCTTGTAGTGCAAAAGTTACACAGCCACTCAAAATATATCACGCCTGTTCCACTTTAGAATGACGCAGCAACGAAATAAATTGCTTGTTGCACTTCCTTTACTACTGCTCTTCGGTACGGATTTGTTTCAACATGATCTGGTTAATGGACAATATTCACACCTTCTTAGGAAACCAATCCTCAGGTATCGTAGTGATTCCAGACCAACTGAACTGCGACTTCGATCCTCCGCAATCGTGCCGATGGTTCAACGGGACCAACGGAGTCGAGGACACCAACGACTGGCACCTGGCCAAAGCCATCCCTATATACTTGGGTTCAGAGGGAACGATCAGAACTGTGCTCGCTCACGCGGATCCTAACGGTACGAACAAAAACTGTAATGCGCTAGAGGATGATAAGCTGTTTACAGCAAGCGAGTGCTTCACAAGATCGAGCGAGCAAGACGGAAACAAGCCGGACAAATTTGTCCTATCGGCATTTGACTGTTCCAACAAAGTGTTCAGCATTGTTGCAACCACGAAGATGGAAAGTACATGCAGCTAGCTCAGTAAACAACCGGATGAGACAAAAGTTGCAGGTTCGGACCTGTATACCTACGTGAAAGGAGATTCGCACCAATTCAGTGCCTGGATGGTCAGCGATAAGATAGTGCAGTAGGACTTCACCTTGGAACCACTGTACCGAGCACTTACGGAGGACCGCAATTTTAGGCAGCACCGACCTAGCATGCTGACGTTCTTCTACTGGTACAACAGAGGTGCCTCGACCATTAAAGTCTGCCGAAGGGAGCCGCCAGGATACCCCAACGCTTTGCATTGTTCATGGGAAGCACCCATGCAGAAAGGAAACGTCAACAAATGGACACGAGCAAGGGCACTAATCCAACCCAGTAAATATCCATTCGAGGTGAGCATGCGGAAAGGAATAGGTTGTTAGTTGTTCCTACGGTAAATAAACGCTGGTCGCTTCAGATCATTATCGTTATGGAAGCAAAGCACATGAAATCTTTAGTTGCCATAGACGACATCGTGTATACTGATCATGTCGGTAACTGAAGCTTCTTTTGGAATTGAGGAACAAAAACTAACCCAGTCTCCTCTTGTAGAGAACGCGATTCAGACGCAGATACCGACTGAAAAACTGGAGGCGAAACAAGAAGAACTGTCGCTGTTTAGCGAAAGTAAGTAAGCCATCGAAAAGGAAAAAGCTAACGCATGTTATGAGTAAAGCTAAAGTATCAACTGAGGATACGGAGACAAGGAGCTCCATAAACCTCGGTTTCTTCGATGCTAACCAAACGGGGAATACGAGCGTTGATCGCGGCAATGACGAGAATGAACAGAAGATGAATGTACGAAAAGTGGAAAAGTTATTGGTCCATGACAAAGCCCCGGCACGTGCACGAATAGTGATAGACGCCGACCCGTGTCCCCAGGTGGCCTGCGATTTTGACACAGGCTTGTGCAGCTACCAAAACGTTGGAAAGACTTTATGGCGCCAAACGACAAAATCAATTGGTAGCATCCTAATGAGCATAAGCGGTGACATGAACGAAGGTACATACATACCGTACTGCGGATCGAATGCAAAACTGTTTGACACCTTTCAGACGGCGGATTCTGCTATGCGGCCAGCCTGACCAATTTTAAAGAAACGTTCACACTTCGATCCGATCCGTTTACAACGGACGTCGATGGTCTGCTTACTTTCAATTACATCATTCCCGGAAGAATGGGAAAGCTGCAAGTTTGCGACAGCACCCAATGTGTAGTTGTGTTCGATCAAACGAGCATAATGGCCGACGACCACCTGGCACAATGGGAAGCGGCTGAACTTGTACTTCCCGGGGGCACACACCAGGTAGGCTACCGCTGTCTGCAACAAGCGGTGCACGCGAGTCGACGATTACGTCAACACGGAAAGGGAAACGTAGGATAGCTGTTTGGACGGCCACGGCGGAATTCCTAGGTGGAATCAACCTTTGGCGCGATTCCTTGTAAATGAATTTGAATAACGGCAGATTGAAACGTTACGCAGTCTTTCATTATGATTTCCATACGGTGAATGGAATAGTCAGATTAGCCAAACTTAAAACGGAACGTCAGAAAATCGTCATTGAAAACTCTATATAACTTCCAGCGGCTATCAAAGTTATCTACGTCTACCTGACGGCTGGTGAATTATGCAAATGATGACATCCTTCTTCGGCAGGAGATGTAAACACGAATTGACGTAGCCGCTACGGACAAGCGGTAGTAGCGTAATCAAATTTGCAGTTTCATACGATGCTAAAGAATAAGAATACGTACGCTGCTTCATAACAGAAAATGGTACCTTTGGATACTCCGCAGCGCAACAACTGTGGAAAGCCAGTTCCAAAATTTTAACTCTGAAACGGAGATACAGAGCTTTCAAAACTATCTGTCGTTCTTAGCGTTGAAATAAGCCACTTCAACGCTCAGGAGGGAATCAGTTCCGAAAGCGCCATCTTCTCGCTTCAGAATCAAAACTTGCATTTTGCAATTGGCTTTCTAACGTTGTCTCGTTACTGCGCAGTACTTCGCGCTGTCAATCGAAGCCAAATTGTAAGTTATCCTTCGATATTCGCCTACCACTGCTAAACCCATTTCAGCTTTACTTCATAGCGTCCGGCCTGCCATCTCATCATTTATTGGCAATTGACAACGTTCAAATCTGGGACAAGGAAAAGACGAATGAAATGATATGCTGTAAGTGCTCAACAGCGCACAGTTTGTAAATTGGAACTTTTCAGCTACCTAAAGCATCCTTATCAGAGTCCACGCAATTTCTCCATTGCGGTGCAACCAATAAGCTTACTGGAACATTCACGCGTTACCATTGATAAGTAAATAAACCGTAAGTTGATGCTGGGTCTTGACGGGGTCCTCGTGGCCAGATTACCCTTTTCTTTTGGTACGGCTCGTGTACACCTTCAGGAGAGTGGAACTCCCGAATCTGTGCAAGCAATAAATTACACTGATGGTAAACGCTTTCTCAAAACTCGGGCAATCCGACCCGCAGCAGCCCTTAGTGGAAAAGGGATACAGAAAAAATCGTTTACAAAAGCAATGGAAATGGAAGTAGTTAAGAAAATAGCAGTGGGGCTTCGAAATTAAGTATTCCATGCTTTCACGCAACTAACTGTAGCAAAATTTGAATGTGCGAAAACGAGCGAACAAACTCAAGGCGAAAAAGGGTACAAACGAAAAATTAAACATTAACAGTAAAAGTCAATTCGCTTCCGAATTTACTTCCACTTCAAGAAAAGCTGACAGTGTTCTTCGCTAATGCAGCATTCCTCTTTTTCGCCGACGTACGGGCTTTCAATCCCTTAATTTTACTAATCTTCAGGGAATTGAAGCTCTGCTGTTTAACGTGAATTCGACCGTGGGTGGTACCAAAGACATCCTGCTCGACATTCTTCACTTTCTTCGGCTGGAAACAAGTTTGAACACACTTAGCAAAAGACTTACGTAAAGGCAATGCATCGAGCGCCAACTAACCTTAGTTGCGCTGGGCACTCTGCATGCACTCTTGTAAAGACCATCGGAAGCGATTTTGTTACGACGAATAGTCAAATCCATGGATGGACCGGCGGGCTCCAACTGAACGAGGGGAACTTTCGTATTTGATTTCTTCAGGCGGATTCTGTGCAAAGCCGTTTGTAAGCTTTCAAGCCGAAAAGAATAAATAGGCTTGTTTACGAGTATGCACGAAGCAAAATCCTTCCATCAACAACTGTGAACGTAAGAGCATACTCAATACCCTGCAATCGCAGCTTCGACACCACTGGCCCGCGAAAGAAGTCTAAAATTAAATAGTATCTCTATGAAGAAGGAGCGAAGCAAAGCTAATGGATTTCACTTAAAAATAATAATAAATGCAAAATTGCCTCAAGTGATTGACGAGGTTTGACAAATGAGTCTCTCGAAATCAGAACTCAGCGATGGAAACGTCAAACAGGAACAAAAAAGAGCTGACAACGTGAAATGAACAAAGGTAAACAGTCTATTCAAATTTACGTCGTAATTCGCTCTTCACTGTCTTTTTCCCAATTCAAGTCAACTTAACTGGAGTTAAGGTAAATCAAAAGGAAACGGCATCTTTCAAAGGAGGCAATAACTGTAGCCATGCGCGCTCACCAATGAACAAACTCTTCATGCGAACAAAAACTGGATCACTTTGAAATTCTTCACCCATGAACAGCAAACACGGTTTCGCTCCAATTGGAATATGACAGCCCTGTAAGTACCAATACTTTCACGCAAAGAAGAAGCACGGAAAGGAGCCGCTCCATAAGCTGTCCTAAACATTTCATACACCAACCGCTCTGTGTAAGCGTCTGACATCTCATTGCTGCATTGGTAAGCGGACAGCGTTCAAAGAGTAACACGCTGAGAACGGCTGGACTAAACTAACCATTTCGCAAAGCATAATAATACAACTACAATCTATTGCATTACAGAAGCCAAAAATGTCAAAACAATAATCGCAAATGAAAATAACCCTTTATGGCCTCACCTTGAAGGCGTTGATTGACGCAAACTTTTCTACTCCGAATTCAAACATGTCCAGTAGGTGGAAATCGAACAATCGTCCTGAAAAAAGGCTCACATCAAAACGTAGTTCTACGCCAAATTCCCCCTTCCTTAACCGCACTGAACGAACGGAAAACCAACGAATGTTACAAAACTGTAAACAAGTGCAAACATGCGAGAACTACGCGGCAACAAAGCGTAGTAACTTCACAAGTTAAACGCTTCAACATTAGCTCCCGTATTAACTTCAGCTTTACTGTTCGACGGACAGAAGACAAGCCCCAGGGAGGCTAACAAGGAACACTGCAACCCAAACTTCCATCACAACGAACAGATTCCCCTTCGCGGAAGGAACACAGTTTGCACTAAACTTATACAGTGAATACCGCTTCCTACATTATTCAAGATACCCATTAATGCGGTAAAAACAGGGCAAACGCGTTCGCGCGTATACGGATCGAAAGCGCTTAAAAAATTGCAAAACCGAGCAGAATGCAAGCAGGGAAGTTCAGCTATCATTATTTGACGAGGGATGCCCCAACAATCGTGCGACTGTTATTGCTTGCGGTCATTTCTACTAAACCGATGGACCATCGGCTGGTAAAACCCAGGGACCTATTGCTGTCTACTAGCCAACTACGCAAGATGGTAACAAGCGTACGGATAATGTACTTACGCCTTCCTACAAGGATTTTAAGGTCACCAAAAAAATAAATCTGTTCCTCATCATACAACAGCAAATATAAAAAGAGCGAATTCTGAGACAATACATTGATCTGTACGTAATATTCTTGACACTTTATCAACACGACAGACTCCTTTGCCGCAATTATTCTCGCAACGCTTTTCTAACAATTGCCAAGACCCACTGAAATAATCCGTGGAAAGGCAACAACGAAACCCTTACCAAGTACTAAATTGTTGGGACGCTTCTTCGAATTGGAAATAAAGCAAAAGAGGGAAGCATCATATTTTTCGGAGAACTTTTCAAATGGAGCCTCGCTTTGAAACGGCAGAAATGGGTTCCTCCTGAACACACAATTCGCGTAGTGCATCCAAAAGTAAAGCGACAAGTTGTACCGTTGGAGTCGAACCGCGTTTGGCTTTTTGAGTTGAACCTTAAGGAACAAAGCGTTACCGAAAAATGGGCATCAAGTTATGAAGCACCAAGTTGTCCAGACATTCTTCCACAGTTCTGCTCGTCTTCGATCCGCGTATAAAAATAACAGACTTGTCGTTTTCGATTAGCTTTGGCGCTCGCTTTTTCAAAAACCGCTTTCCCGCCTGCGTCTTCGGCTTTCTTCTGAAAAACGACGGAAGAAACCTTCCTAGACCGCTACACATTAAAGAGCAATGAAAGTGCGTAGGCAGGCAATTACAATTCCGAAAATAAGTACGGAACGAACGAATTTTACCGACCGATAAAATAAGAATGTAAAAGGCATATTTTATCTTGCCAGTAACTCTAATCACAATGCAACAGTATCACATTTGGAAAAAAATGCGGTCGAAAGTGCAAGAGCCGTACAAACGTGGATTAACAAAGTTTGCTCATAAAGCAATGCAATCAATTCCCAATTGAGTACTGGAAAACCTCGGGAGCGTCTAGGTGAACGACCGGCCATACAGCATTATTTAAACAATGCTTACACGAGCGCATTCAAGTCGAGAGGTATACTAGTCTTCAATTTTGGCGGTACACCGTCCATAACGACAATCCTAACGAGCAGACTCACGCAGCGGAATACAAAATGAAAAGTCCATGCGCAGGATACGTCCTACAGTCGATCAACGCGTACTCGTAACGATAGCAAGGAAAGAATTCGACGACGGAAATGCTGGTATTCTAAGTGTTAAATGGACAAGAGCACTTGTACAACTTATTAAGAAGCTCTACCTTTTCTCGTCATCAAGGCGATATCCCTTCTAAATGGCAAAATTAGTCACTGCGTCTTTTAAAACTGTCGCATCGCTTCATGTTCTGGACACCACATAACTGCAACATGGGACCTGTTAACCTGAGTCCCACAATTCCCACTAGTCGACCTGAGAACAGCCCAGTTGCGCAAGGAAATAACTATTGCTCGCCATTCTGTGCTGACCTTTATTGACTCGCAGGTTTTATGGAACCTGAGAATCCGTCTTGGCAACATGACTGTATAAGTTCATGCGAAGTAGTGCTGGCTAGTGGCGTGGCCCATAGGTTGTACAAATGCTTTCTTATTTTCACTGCTCGCGTACAATAAAGTATCGGAACGATTATTCACGTCGCATTGACTGAGCGGGCACAGACTCTACAGTACAACGGCTCGGTGTCTCGTCGGAAAGCCTGTCACTTACCTACATACAGCAAATGAACTAAGCCGGTTGGGCGATCGATTAGACGCGTAGGCGGAATACAGTTTTAAATGACAGCTCATCGATCGATGAAGCGATAGCAGAAAGGCGGTACTAACACGTCCAAGTGAACCAATCAGCAGCAACGCTACGATATTATCTGCGGCCGTTCAACAGACGGGCGCAGCTATTTAAGCGACAGGAACAACGCACCCGCACGCAAGTCCTTGTGCTTGTTCGATCGTGTAGTGGAGCATGGCAACATCGACGAACAAGTTGGTGCTGACTCTTCCGTTCGCATTACCGCAGTAATGGAACACCTTATCGCTGAAGTGTTGCTCCTGGTTATCAGAGGTACGCAGGACAGCGCCGCTGAACGAATCACCATGAAGAGCTGGCCAACTTCCTTCACCCCGTTACTATCCATGAAGGCGTCGTGTTGCCAAATGTTCATTGTCAACTGCTGATGACGAAGCATCAGCAAACAGAGATGAAGAAGCAAAAGCTGACCAAGGAACAAGATGCGTTCTCTACGCAGGCTATATCATTTTCATATAGCTGAATTTAATCCCTTGGGCGCAGTAGGGACGTCCTGGCGTATGTGAGCATGCTGAGCAGGTTCAGGTCTTCCGGACATCAGCAGAGGCATGCGTCTATAGTAGCACAGGGACGTTTCAAGAAACTGCTTTGTTAGGCAGAGATCCTCCTGTCAGAGATCCGGCAGACAAGATATAACGCTGCCGGGATACGACGCTAATTTTGATTCTGACGTAGACATTCTAATGATGCGTTTGTGATACTGTGTGAAAATAAAAGATTGAGCGACTTGAAGTGTTAGCAGTGGAAACGTAGAACGCAGCAGAGCATACTTGATGTGCACATTTAGAAAGAATGAGTGCGCAATAAATGTTGAACATTCAACCATTAGGCTGAAGGAGTGTCAGTTAATGAGCAAACATGCTTGAGGCATAAAGCAAAGTCCCAAAACCGCATATTCAGTAAACAATGCAAGTTCCTGCGGCGCTGAGGCGGCAGTGCAGTCATGTTTTTCCTTTTCATCAGAGCGTTCATATTGCGTAAAACAATGAAGTTGCAGGGAAGGTTCAGAAACTAAAGCAGACGTAATGCAGGTAAGCCATTGATCAGCTTCGCTAATTAATATGCATGGCAGAATCACATTTTGCATACGGCGTTTCCTACGATCAGTTACTGCAACGTCGAAGCTAAAGCCTTCACATGTAATGGGCCTTTCCATGTTTTCTATTCTGTTTGCGTTCTGACGCATCAGTGGCAATGTGGGCGCCATCGGTGTTGAATGCGTTGGCCGTCAGCGACTGTCTCGCTGCCTGACTTGAACTTAAAAATACACCGCTTGAACTTCATTGATATTCTGTGCTTAGCGCGACTCATGGCCTTACAATGTCTGCACCGATCACAGTGCGCCTGGTAACTTAGGCGTACTAAGTGGAGCAGTGTTGTATGCAAATAACGATATGTGACGGAAAGCGTCTGCATTCTGACAGTCAGGTGAAATATGGTCTGGTTTGGTTATAACAGGGTGATTGAGCTGCACGTTCTTTCCAAAGATGGATTGCTGAACCCACTGGCAGGTTTTTTACTGTCTCTGTCGCGCTTGTACATGCTACGCTGAGAAAGAACGGCATGCGTATGAGTAAACACTGTATTGTTCAGCGTATTATGCGTATTGAACAACAGCGAATTCATAATGGTTCACTACCATGCTATTCTGTCTACTACTGGTTCCCCATTAATAGAGAGCATTCGCATCACGAATGGGCAGGTGAAACCAATGGGCAGGTGCTTTTCACATTATTTGAATACTATGTGTCATTGTTGCAATAACCTCGTCAAGCACGCAGCAATGATACTCTACCCTTGAACTTAGGAAGAGACATTAGGAACGATAATCGCTGCAACACCAGCCGTACAAATCCAAAAATGTTTAATAGCAAAACAGAACGGCAAAAGGAAGAGGCGCAGTGGCAGGCACGTGCATGCACACTCGCCAAAAACGGAACGCGTATCGTAGATAACGGTTCAAGCGTTTACACCAGAGGTGGGAAAACTTTTTGCCGCTTCAGGCTGTTTGGACGCATATAACATCATTCGCGGGCCGTAAAAAATACTCTTTGAAAAACATAGCCGTTGTCTGTTTGTTTACATGTAAGTTCTGTGCATGCTCTGCAGCATGGTCACCTGAATTGTTTATTGCTATCCAAACAACAAACGACGAACTACGAGGGGGGACACAGCTACGCAGAAACGAAACGGAACTACTTTTCTTCTTTTCGTTGAACTGCCCATTTTCAGTGTTGGGTGAGCGCGCGACCTCTACATTGCGATAAGCGTCACGAAACCTAAGCTTTCAGTGCCACTTTATGAGCAACTGTGAGCTAAAAGGCAGAATTTTGTCACAATTATGAAACCCACATGTCACGAACCAAATCCCAAATATAGAGAACGATAAGTTCGAAGACGAACCGAAGAGAACGACAGAAAGAGAAGGCGAGAACGACTACCGAGAGCAAACAGAGCGAAAGTGCTCTAGCAAGCTGGACAGTCGTGATTTCGAACCAATGAACAACGCGAGATAAGAACAGCAAATGCGCAGATATGCGGCAAATGGTCCATGCTACCGACGCGCGCATTACTGCTTGCCTGCTTTGACTAACAACATCGGTTTGTCGACAGCAGCCTGACGCTCCCTGCTTGTTACGCAACATTGACGCAATTACTGCGATTCATATCCACTAAGTTTACTGCATAATAAAAAATATGCTCTAGCAGTCATAGTTCACTGAATTCTGCGTCTACCTCCGTTTGCATCAGCGGGCGGATGGAATGGTCTTGCGGGCTGGAGGTTCCCCACCCCTGATTTAGAGGGTTAAAGTGCCACTCGATATTTTTCGACGCCATGAATTCCTTTATACCTGAGTTGTTCAACTGCTTGATTTCTTCCTGAAGTATTTTATCTCCTGCCACGAAATTTGTGCCATTATCTGAAATGCATGCTGCCGGAGAGCCGCGATGGGCCATGAACCGCCTGAAGGTCGCCAGGAATGAGTCAGCGTCAAGGTTGTGACACACTTCCAAGTGCACGATACGCACTGTTAAGCAAATGAATAAACAAATCCAACGCTTCACGGTGGAACGTCGAACGGAAACCAAGAACGGTCCAAAGAAATCCAATCTCGTGTGAGCAAAAACCTGCACCGGTCGTTGAACACGAACCCTTGGAAGCCACCCGAAGGGTGTCTTCGGCGGCATGCCTATATGTCTGCGGCATGAAACGCATTTCGATAATACTCGCCTGACCAGCATTCGCAGGTCAATGATCTAAGCTCGCGATCAGACTGCGACCATGGTATTTTCGATACCGGAATGACCCCGGTCTGCGTGGATTTCTTCGACGAGCATAGTGAACAACTTATGCTTTGACGGAAGAATGGGTGGATGCTTTACTTCGAACGGAAGATATGACAAATGTAGGCGGCCGCCCACTCGCAGGATGCCGGCGTCGTGCATAAACGGATTCTGTGGGTAAAGTCTGCTGGTTCGGGGGACGGGTTGCTTGCATGACAACCGGCACAATTCGAGGGAAAAGCAATAGCGTTGAACGCTCTGTACACACGTTCTCCATGCGTCAGTCAGTTCCTTTCCGGAGATTGTCCCAAATGGGCGGTGCCCTGCGGAGGAGCGGAATAAGATCACTGCTCTACGGATCCAGGCGCGTAAGACGGCTGAGCCATGACGTTCGATGTAGCAGCTGCAAAATTGCTCGTTCAGTGGGAGCATCTTGAACGCACACGTAACAAGACGAATGAACCAATTCTAAATACCCGCAGGCAGATTTCCTTGGGTTCTGTGGGTCACGTGGTCGGGTCACGGCTTAGAAACGGCGGTCCTAAATACCACGGACTTCGTTTCAACCTTTTCAGAGTCGCTCCGCGGGAAAGCAAATCAGCCGGATTGCTCTTTCCAGGAACAAAATGCCACTGGTTCGAGTGGACAGCGTCAAAAATTTCAGATAGCTGATTCTCCACAAATGTGAAGTAACGTCGTCTGGTCGATTTCAACCACTGCAGCACCTCGAGAGAATCGGTCCAAAACGTAACAACGTCCAAAGTCATACTTAACTCCTGGACAATGTCAGTTGCCATTCTGGTTGCCAAGACGACTCCTTGAAGTTCAAGTCAGGGAATTGCAAGCGCTGAAGAAGTGATACTTTCGTCCTCGCCATGACGAACGATACATGCGCATCTCGTTCGTCTTCTTTGGACCGATAGTACGCCACAGCTCCATATGCTGCTTGACTCGCGTCGCAGAAAACGTGTAGTGAACCGTGACCATTAGACATGCGTATGGAACGCGGTATGGAGAGTAACCGCAGTCCTTCCATGTTTAGAAGTCACGTTTTCCATTTAGCGAGAATACCTACGCTTGGGACGTCATCCCAATCGCACTTAGCTGTCCACATTTCCTGTCTGAAGGGCTTGATCTCATCGAGCCGGATGGTGGTGTCGGAACGGTTCGCACGGTGGTCATAGAATTGGAATAGCCCACCAAAGGCGATGGCTTCAACCCAAGCGCCACGTCGGCTTCCTATAAATCTAAACACCTGGCAACGCGGCACTTTGTCTTTTGCGCTCAACGACTCCCCTAACTGATCTTCAGCCAGAAAGCAACTCGTGTCGGACATATCAATTCCAGCTATGTTGTCCCTGTCAACGATCCTGATGACTTCAAACCGCGCAGGTCAACCTCCAGCGTCTGACCATAGTCCAAATTTTGTCAAAACCATTTTCTCCTCCTAGTGGGGAGTTAGGGCGGTGTACACATCCCACCACGGGGTGATCAGGGAATTCATCAGTAATAGCACGGGTGTTCCAACTTCACGTCGCCGTCTCCATTCCGCCCCATTCCGGTACCACCCGGCTATGTGTCCATCCGTGGCAGCCCACAGCTGCTTGAGCTCCACATCTGCGGGACTTGCTGCGCGGAACAAACAATGCGACAGCGAAGATTTGACGCCTATCCAGGTCATCTTACCCTGACACCCCTCCTAAGCGCCGGTTTTCCAAGTTTAATCAACGCGCCCCTATGTGGCGTTTCATTGGTCAAAATGACATCATGCTACGCCATGCTGATTCCCTTCGCTGCTACTCTTGACACATACTCACATGTAAAAGTCCTTTCCCAATTTTCAGGTTCCTGCTCCATGTTTTCTTATGCCACCATGTACAATATAACCATTTATCTCCAACATATGGGCTAGTGAATCTGATCGCAACGCTTGTTCCCAAGTTTTATGGATTTTCTCCCAACGTTTGCGTGATGCTTTCGTAATTGAAAAGCCCAACACCGGTATCCTCGCCAACGGTACCATTTTTTCAACATTTTCCTTACACAAAGGCGCTATATGTGTCGACAGTAGTAGCAGCGAAGGGAGTTAGCATGACGTAGCATGTTGTCATTGTGACCAATGAAGTGCCATCTAGGGAGAGTACTAACGAAACTGGGAAAAGCGACACCTATGGTGGCGTCGGGGTAAGATGACCCTCGTCGGATCTTACAACCGTACTGCCACTTGCCAACGTTCTTCATTCACTTCGCCATTTGCTTTCGCAACCATTTACAGACAGCAAATGAACTAAGGCGGTTGGGCGATCGATTCAACGCGTAGGCGGAATTCAGTTTCAAATGACAGCTCATCGATCGATGAAGCGATAGCAGGAAGGCAGTACTAACACGTCCAAGTGAACCAATCAACAGCAACGCTACGAAACTATCTCTCGCCGTTGAACAGACGGGCGCAGCTATTTAAGCGACCTGAACAACGCACCCGCATGTAGTTCCTTGTGCTTGTTCGATCGTGTAGTGGACCATGGCAACATCGACGAACAAGTTGCTGCTGACTCTTCCGTTCGCATTACCGCAGTAATGGAACACCTCATCGCTGAAGTGTTGCTGGTTATCAGGTTATCAGAGGTGCGCAGGACAGCGCCGTTTAACGAATCACCATGAAGAGCTGGCCAACTTCCTTCACACCGTTACTATCCACGAAGGCGTCGTGTTGCCAAATGTACATTGTCAACTGCTGATGATGAAGCATCAGCAAACAGAGATGAAGAAGCAAAAGCTGACCAAGGAACAGGATTCGTTCTCCACTCAGCCCATATCACTTTCATATAGCTGAGTTTAAACGTTGGGCGCACCGGAGACGTCCTGGCGCATGTGAGCAACCTGCGCAGGTTCAACTCTGTTGAACATCACCAGAGGCATGCGTCTATAGCAGCACAGGAACGTTTCAAGAAACTGATTTGTTAGGCAGAGATCCTCCAGGCAAGATGTAACGCTGCCAGGATACGACGCTAGCCTTGATTCTGACGCAGACATTCCTGTGATCCATTTGTGATACTTGATATGGTATACTAGTACGACTTGCACCGCTTAACCTTTTATTTCAAACAACTCGGAGGTTTCCGGGTCGCACACACCCCGCCATCAGCGTTTGTGATACCGTGTGAAAATAAACGTTTGAGCGACTTGAAGTGTCAGCAGTGGAAACGTAGGACGCAGCAGAGCATACTAGATGAGCACATTTAGAAAGAATGAGTGCGCAATAAAAGTTGAACATTCAAATATTAGGCTGAAGGACTGTCAGTTAATGAGCAAACATGCTTGAGGCATAAAGCAAAGTCCTAAACCCTCATATTCAGTAAACTGTGCAAGTTCCTGCGACGCTGAGGCAGCCGTGCAGTTATGTTTTTCCTTGACGTCGAAGCGACCATATTGCATGAAACAACAATGAAGTTGCAAGGAATGTTCAGAAACTAAAGCAGACGTAATGCAGGTAAGTCATTGATCAGCTTTGCTAATTAATATGCATGACAGCATCACACTTTGCCATACGGCGCTTCCTACGATCAGTTACTGCAACGTCGAAGCTAAAGCCTTCGCATGTAACGGGCCTTTCCATGTTTTTTATTCTGTTTGCGTTCTGACGCATCAGTGGCAATGTGCGCGCCGTCGCTGTTGAACGCGTTGGCCGTCAGCGGTTGTCTCGCTGCCCGGCTTTCTAAAAATACACCGCTTGAACTTCATTGATATTCTGTGCTCAACGCGACTCGCGGTGTTACAATGCCTTAGACGTACTGAGTGGAGCACTATTGTAACCAAATAACGATATGTAACAGCAAGCGTCTGCATTTTGACAGTCAGGTGAAATATGGTTTGGTTTGGTTATAACAGGGAGATTGATCTACACGTTCTTTCCAAAGATGGATTGCTGAACTCATTGGCATATTTTTTACTGTCTCTGTCGCGCTTGTAAATGCTACGCTGAGAAAGAAGGACGTGCGTATGGCTAAACATTGCATTGCTGAGCGTTTTATGCCTATTGAACAACATCGAATTCATAATTGTTCACTACCATTCTATTCTGTCTACTACTGCGTCCTCATTAATAGAGAACATTCACATCATGAATATGTAGTAAACCAATGGGCAGGTGGTTATTTAAATTATTTGAATACTATGTGTCGTTGCAGCAATAACCTCGTCAAACACGCAGCAACGATACTCTCCTCTTGAACGAAGGAAGAGACAGGAGGAATGATAATCGCCGCAACACCAGCCGTACAAATCCAAAAATATTTAATAGCAAAACAAAACGGCAAAAGGAAGAGGTGCGGAGGCAGGCACGTCCATGCACAATTACTAAAAACGGAACGGGTATCGTAGATAACGGTTCAAACGTTTACACCTACTCTCTTCACGGCATAGTAATGAGCGCAACGAGTGAACGGTGAGTCACGCCACCGACACAGAGATACGAACGCGATGCGTCAGCGGTAAATCAAGCTAGCACAATGAACTTGCTGCTTGTTAAGTTGTCTGCTTAGATTTAGCAACAGCGAGTGACTGATCCCTTCGCTTGATAATTCCTATCCAGGTCATCCAGGTCAACTTACCCTGACGCCCCCATAGGTGTCGCTTTTCTAAGTTTTGTCGGTGCGCTCCATAGATGGTGTTTAATTGGTCACGATGAGATCACGCCACGTCATGCTGGTTCCGTTTGTTGCTACTCTTGACACATACTCGCATGTAGAAATCCATTCCCAATTTTCAGATTGCTGCTCCATCTTTCCTCATGCCACCATGTACAATCCAACCATTTATCTCCAACATATTGGCTACTGAATCGGATCGTAATGCTTGTTCCCAAGTTTTGTGGATTTTCTCCTAACTTTTGCGTGACGCTTTCCCAATTGAAAAACCAAACATCGGTATCCTCGCGAACGGTGCCCTTTTCTCAACATTTTCCTTACACAAGGCGCTATATGTGCCGACAGTAGTAGCAGCGAAGGGAATTAGCATGATGTCAGCATGACCCTCGTTGGATCTTACAACCGTACTGCCACTTGCCAACATTCTTCATTCACTTCGCCATTGCTTTCGCAGCCATTTACATACAGCAAATGAACTAACCCGGTTGGGCGATCGATTAGACGCGTAGGCGGAATGCAGTATTAAATGACAGCTCATCGATCGATGAAGCGATAGCAGAAAGGCGGTACTAACACGTCCAAGTGAACCAATCAGCAGCAACGCTACGATACTATCTGCGGCCGTTCAACAGACGGGCGCAGCTATTTAAGCGACAGGAACAACGCACCCGCACGCAAGTGCTTGTGCTTGTTCGATCGTGTAGTGGAGCATGGCAACATCGACGAACAAGTTGGTGCTGACTCTTCCGTTCGCATTACCGCAGTAATGGAACACCTTATCGCTGAAGTGTTGCTCCTGGTTATCAGAGGTACGCAGGACAGCGCCGCTGAACGAATCACCATGAAGAGCTGGCCAACTTCCTTCACCCCGTTACTATCCATGAAGGCGTCGTGTTGCCAAATGTTCATTGTCAACTGCTGATGACGAAGCATCAGCAAACAGAGATGAAGAAACAAAAGCTGACCAAGGAACAAGATGCGTTCTCTACGCAGGCTATATCATTTTCATATAGCTGAATTTAATCCCTTGGGCGCAGTAGGGACGTCCTGGCGTATGTGAGCATGCTGAGGAGGTTCAGCTCTTCTGAACATCAGCAGAGGCATGCGTCTATAGTAGTACAGGGACGTTTCAAAAAACTGCTTTGTTAGGCAGAGATCCTCCTGTCAGAGATCCGGCAGACAAGATATAACGCTGCCGGGATACGACGCTAATTTTGATTCTGACGTAGACATTCTAATGATGCGTTTGTGATACTGTGTGAAAATAAAAGATTGAGCGACTTGAAGTGTTAGCAGTGGAAACGTAGAACGCAGCAGAGCATACTTGATGTGCACATTTAGAAAGAATGAGTGCGCAATAAATGTTGAACATTCAACCATTAGGCTGAAGGAGTGTCAGTTAATGAGCAAACATGCTTGAGGCATAAAGCAAAGTCCCAAACCCGCATATTCAGTAAACAATGCAAGTTCCTGCAGCGCTGAGGCGGCAGTGCAGTCATGTTTTTCCTTTACGTCAGAGCGTTCATATTGGGTAAAACAATGAAGTTGCAGGGAATGTTCAGAAACTAAAGCAGACGCAATGCAGGTAAGCCATTGATCAGCTTCGCTAATTATTATTCATGGCAGAATCACATTTTGCCATACGGCGTTTCCTACGATCAGTTACTGCAACGTCGAAGCTAAAGCCTTCACATGTAATGGGCCTTTCCATGTTTTCTATTCTGTTTGCGTTCTGACGCATCAGTGGCAATGTGGGCGCCATCGGTGTTGAATGCGTTGGCCGTCAGCGACTGTCTCGCTGCCTGACGTTTTTAAAAATACACCGCTTGAACTTCATTGATATTCTGTGCTTAGCGCGACTCATGGCCTTACAATGTCTGCACCGATCACAGTGCGCCTGGTAACTTAGGCGTACTAAGTGGAGCAGTGTTGTATGCAAATAACGATATGTGACGGAAAGCGTCTGCATTCTGACAGTCAGGTGAAATATGGTCTGGTTTGGTTATAACAGGGTGATTGAGCTGCACGTTCTTTCCAAAGATGGATTGCTGAACCCACTGGCAGGTTTTTTACTGTCTCTGTCGCGCTTGTGAATGCTACAGGGAAATGAACGGCATGCGTATGAGTAAACACTGTATTGTTCAGCGTTTTATGCGTATTGAACAACAGCGAATTCATAATGGTTCACTACCATTCTATTCTGTCTACTGCTGTTTGAAATTGTGTTTCTTTAGTAACGGGGTAAAATGCATTTCTGTGAAACAATTGTTCACACGGTATACCCCCGTGTGAAGAATTGTTTCACAGAAATGCATTTTACCTAGTTGCAGAAATACTTTTATTTCCCAATAAACGCTGGCTTTTAGGTACTCCCCATGTACCCGTCGTTAGGCCATAAGAACAAAGGGTCGACTGCCCAGTCAGGGATCGGTTCCGCAAGCTGATCCGCTAGACTTCTGGGTTGGCGACAGCAGCTATCCGGTACTACTCTTGTACCCGTCAAGCGTCCGTCGCCCGCCTAGTCTGTCCTGCAGAGAGCAAGCATCCCCACCGATTGACTGGGAAAGTGACTCAACACCAAATGAATATAACTGTTTCCTCATTATTAGAGAACATTTGCTACATGACGAATATGTAGGAAACCAATGGGCAGGTGGTTATTAATTTCATTTGAATACTATGTGTTTTAAGCATTACTTGCTAAAGAATATAAATTGGTTGATTGTTGGCTGCGGATACGACTTGCGCTCTTTCGCATGTCTTTAGTGTCTGAAATGTACTAAAACAACGGCCTACTGGTGCATGAATGCCAAAATGCTACGTAGGACCGTTACAAAACATCCATCCTTCAAGATCTGTGAGTTTTCGCACCTTGCGGTAATCACAGGGAAAAGGGCAAGACATATACAATGTAGCGTACCAACGCTGTTGAAATACGCGTGCTCATAATGCGACTTCAGAAAAGGTTGACATGCGAATGGCTTCAGGAGTGTACTGAAAGCTGCGGCAAATTAGGCACGCTGAAGCCGTTCGTACATTTTGCTGATGGCCGCTCATCCATCCGCTCAGCGTTAGCACTTTAATTGCATCCACTACTAACTGTGAACGGGAAAACCGGTTCGGAATGTTTTCCCATCCGCGTGACACGTCTACTATAATACAGAACTTGATTATTACAGTAATCTTCTCGAGACGGTCACGCTGCGTTATTTCAGTTGGTAGTTGCACCTTCTTGTTTTACCATCACGACGCGTAGAGCATGGTTGATTTAGCGCCGGTGGACCTGCGTTGCTCTTGCAGCTATGAATTTGATTGTTGTTAGTGGTTACGGTAAAGTGCCGGGCAGACGGGAAAAGGGCATCCGTTTTGTATACAGAGCCGAGTTCAAGCCGTTGTACACGAAAACGATTATTCTTGAATAAGTCATTTAATAATGTTTACGTGTCAGTTAACGCGACTTACCTCCTTTGAACAAGTTTAATCATTTGCTTTTCTGTTCTTTTGTGCTGCGTGAAGCACCGCGTCATGCAAAGTTGGATAAAACTTCTCCTTTGCGATCACTTGGAAAACGCCGGCTCGCTCGAGCAGCTGCCTAACTGACACTGAAGAACAGAATAAATTACGTATTTTCCAAATGGTTTGGATAGTGGTGCTACTGTACCTTTGCATGAGGCAAATGCAACGTCAACATGAATCCTTTGGTAGTCTAGGAATAGTTCCTTCATTGCCTCCGCGCCCATTACGTCAATGCAGGAGAATGACGAGCAATCAATTATGACCGAATGGGGTAGGCTGTCCTTGGGGGTCGCCTTTTTCAACGAGTTTGACATGCCTTCTTCGCTAACGTCCAACACTATTGCGCTGTCCGTAGTGATCTACGCAGCGCACTTTATCAAAGCATAGATGAAAATTGCGCGCATTAGCAAATGTACATCGTTTTGAGCTTTTGTATTAATAACGTCCATTGGATCAATGCCTGCGCACTTTACTACGCCTTCTTTGAAGAGCTCTACATTGGCAAAAAGCAGCGGTGAATCAAAACGGTATATCTTTATTCCTCTGATTTCCTTGGCCTAAGGGAATTATTGCTTCTAACAATGCAAGCAAGCAATGAGCTTCTTACCGCGGCGTACGAACTTACGCCTTGGTAGATTTCCGACTCATCCAACTGACCAAGGGAGACGCTGTAAGCCCTGAAAAACATTCATTCCAACTTTGCAGAGGAAAGGCGCTTTACCATTGGAATTTGAAAATAACCGTTAGCAGCGTGAACGCTACGCTGACGGCAAGTCCATAGGTCATATCCAGTAAAATTACTGAACTGAAACTGACAACCCATATGAGCTTAAAAGGCGAACATCGTTCATTTGCTGGTTCTGCTAGCTCGTAGGTTTGCTTACGAAATCTGGCTTTGAGCATTTCCACAAGGCGGGCAGGTGTCCCAGTTGAACGAACATCCCTTTTAGGGCGACAACAATGGTTGCCGCTAGAACGCACTTAAACAACAAAATGAACATGTCCCACGAATTTCATGCGCATTGTCAAGCGATCGTGCGACTTAGGCCAAATTTTGCCTACATATGTTCTCTTCATGAAATTCTCTTTGTTACTAAATGACTTTCCGAGTTACGTAGGATTTTGGTCACTGACAAACAATCCGTTTAAAACGCATGTGTACTTTTCCTTTGAAAAGCTTGCCCACCTTTGGCAGATACGTGAGGTACGGTGCGAGAAATAGAAGGACGAACATAACGACTAGCGCTGCCACCACGGAAGCAACCTTAAGCCGGTACTGGTATTGCAAACCGACGTCGCAAGTCGTCGCTGCAAGGCTCACCTGCGTTTTGCCGCCCTGACTTGCCTGCAGAAGGCAGCGGCTCAGAGCGATACTTGTAGGGTGACAGCTGAAAAAGGATGACAAGGTGTTGGCCAAACCCAAGGCATACCACTCCTGAAACATCACTACGGTTGGTCTTGCAAGTACAAGTACAAGTGCAACCTGATTTGGCATCAAACGATATGCGTACTTTTTCGCGAACACCTTCCCGAGGGCAACGCACAAAGAATAAGCAACCACTCCGATGGACAGCGCATCGGAAATCATTTCCTTAAGAATGCTCCACTTCGGAAGTCTTGGATACAGTAGGCTGAAGAAGCACGCGCTGTGCATTTGGCAACGGCGAAAACCGGCTACCGAGCTACTTACCCAGCGGGAATGTCTCCCACAATTGAAACGCCGTAATTTCGCGGGAAGTCGACCGTGAAAGAAATGGAAGTGAAAATGATCACCTGAAATGCTTCACTACAGGGCCAAGGTTGAAACGCTCAGCGCGGTGTACAATAATGATGTCAATCGGTAATGGGAACTTCAAATATCGTTGCCACAGAGGTGACACGCGTTCTTTAGCCACGGAGAGCACGAAGACGCACACCACTGACACGAGGAACGTTAACCAGTTAGTTTTAAGAATTCGCAAGAAGAAGCAACCGTAAAACTTAAAAAGGTGGTCATCTGCGTCAATCGCTAAGGAAGCGCAATTGGCTCCAACCTTTACAATTGCGAATGGCTGCCCAATGGACGGAAGGTCACTGATGCCAAACAGCGGCGGCACTTGACTTGTTAGCACCAGTATAGCTGAACCGCTGGTGAGACCTTCCACCATTTGATCAGACAAGTATACGGATAGAAAACCCATGTTCAGTATTCCCAGCAGGATCTGCGTCAAGAATGAAACTTCTCGTTAAGTGCCAATGCAAGTGTGTTCGGAATGTCAACCTGAAGTATCCCAGTAAGGAAGGTTAAAGTGAGCGACACTTCAACGGCCAGCGTTGGATCCGGACGACAGCTGCGCAGCTCGTCTCCGCAAAACCAGCATTCCGCGCCAGACGCAGTTGTACTTGCATTTGTCACCGAAGCGACCATCGTGCATGGTCCAGCGGCCATTCGCTGAACCGTACTAAAGCACATGAGGCTTATCACAGAGAAGGTGCCTGAATCGACTTGAACTTATGGCGTGCGCAGCTTTTCCTCAGAGATAGTGTTACCAAGGGACATATGCCTTGACGAGCCAAAAATGGCGTAAAACAGAGGCGGATAAAGCGACGTATACAGGCCATAAATAGGAGGAATTCCGCAGAGCATCCCGTACGCCATTCCTTAAAAACATACCATAGGCAGACATGAACAGGAAGTTCTCAGTAACGAACGGACAAGCTTTCAAAATTCATTGGATAAGGAGTATCATCTGTAGCTTGTTAAAAATAACTGATTCAGTCGCGATGCACGACGGAAGGTAGCGAGCTCAGAAAACAAATCCAGCTGCTGATCCGTAACGACCCTATTATAGCCTATATATATATATATATATATATATATATATATATATATACAGTGAAACCTCCAAAGTTGACCACCTCTATAAGTTGACCACCATCCACATGTTGACCGCACTTTTTTGGTTTGTTGACCCGCCATTGTGAAGCATAAGAGAGTTAACACTATATGTTGACCACCTCCGTAAGTTGTGCCTTGACCACCATAGTTGAGACACAGTCTATTACGCAGTGTTTTGCCCTCCACAGGTTGACCAGCAGACGGAACAAGGTAAAGCCAAAAACAATATATTAATATAATAAAAATGCTTCCAAAAACCTGGATTTGTTACAAGTCGAGAAACAATCATTACAGCCTCCTCAAACAGTACACCCAATATGAGAATATTTCCAGGAGTCGACTTCGAAGCATTCGTTACAATAGACGATGAAATGATGACTTGTAATGAACCTGATGCAGAATCCATTTTTCAAGCAGTACTATCCGGCGTGCGGGAAACGAACGGGTTGGCTGATGATTTAGAAGAAAAAAGCGATAGCGATGCAGAAGTCGAAAAGACACTAACAGCCGACGACGTTCGCCATTCACTACATCAGCTGAAGGTATTTGCTGCTGAAAAGTGGCCTGATATGTTTAATGCAATGGTCAGCGCTTTCATCACTTATGTCTGCAAGAAGAAAGCGAAGCAGACAACGATAAGCTCTTTCTTCAGATGTGCAACGATCGGGCCATAAAATGCATTCGTTGTATTACTCTTTTATTTTCATTGTCTTAATACTAATTTACTTTTTATTCTTTTACTTTCCTGACGTTTCTTCACATGGATCACTACATTCTTTCCTCAGTAAGTCGTTTCGAAGGAGTTACGACATGCTCACGATTGAATTCAAGGCGCTACTCTGCATGTTGACCGCCTCTATAGCTTGACCAATTCCTTACCGCCCGTCAGTGGCCAACTTACACAGGTTCCAGTGCATATTCAAGTTTCCGTCCTTTCGTTGTTCATCCCGTGAAATGAGTCGTCATGGCAAAGCTGACCTACCAGACCTATAGTTGGAGGAAAGCAAATCTTACCTTGCGATATGTTCACTATTCCTACTGTCAAACCGGATACCACGTCTGGCACCAAATCGCTCTTCCACTTGTAGTTGGAAAGCCATTCTATGCAGGGCAATCTTGCCAGCAGGAAACGTTTGGCAAATGCGCTTGGATTGTATAAAATTTTTCGAAGGTGCCTTTGCGCGCTGCCGCGTACCGTCAGGTCGACGTGCTGTACTTGAAATTCAGCGTCAAGGCTTTCCTGAAAAGAACAGATAGATCACTCGTAATACGCATTTGTCGATGGGTGCGAAAGTTTCGTCCTTGAAGATACGGTTCCTTATACCGCGTTGGATGGGCACCATTAGCCTACTCAAAGCGTTGGCATTCCGGCTGCCATTGTTCGCCGCAGCTCTAAGTCGAATCACTCGCGGCACAAAGCCCAACGCGAGCAATCTTGAATGGTCGACATGTCGACGGATCATTTGTGAAAGTTAAATTCCCGAAAACTTTATTAGGCCGCTTGTTGCGTCGTACTTTGTTGCGACGTCACGATGGCAATCTTTCGCAAAGGCATTTGCCCGGGACGCACACCGAATGCAGCGGGAACGTATAAAACACAGCGGCATACGCAACAATTGGCACGAACAGCTAGTACGTAATAAGCCAGGATATAATGCGGCGCCGTCGCGGACAAACGAAAATGGAAGGCAAAGGGCGGCCCATTCTCCGGACAGTTTTGAGCATCCCACCACTTTGACCGCCCAATTTTCGAACGGCGGCTCTTCGCTGCGTCTGTATTTGCTTGCGCGAGGCAAGGACGAACAGCAGTGCAGTTGAGAGTTATTAATAATTCCTGCAACTTCCAGCGCCAACTTATTCTGTCCCCAATGCTGCAACGTATTACTGGACGACACGGATAAATTCCTAAATCCGATAGCATCCACTTTTTCCTTATACGCAATCGCCCGGCTTTGCTGCAAACGATCCCAACAACCGTCAATGCTGTTCTGTATCCGCCAGCCTGCTTTACAAATGCCCTAAGCCTTGGACGTTTGGGTATTTTGCCAGCGTAAAAGTCAACGCAACTGACCGTACGCAATACGCCAAAGTCTTCGGAATCGACTTGCTCCTACGTCAGCGAAAGGTAAGCACGGCGGGGCGCTCAATACGCTATCCAACATCCAATTCAATATTAAAAGACCGAAATGTAATTTGCAAACCACGATTGCAGATGTGAACAGCATCAATAAGCATCCGGACAGCTTAGGACAGCCATTTTAACCCATCAACCAGTCGCAGAGAACCCACCGGTCAACGTACAATTACTGGTTTGGCGAACGGCTTCAATGGGAAGATTACTACTCTCACAGAAGATCAATGGGCAAATCGAATTCAAAGGCAAAATATCGGCAAATACAAAGCGCCCTTGAAAGGACCAAAACGCAAAGTGCAAACGGGACACATACCAGGTTATAAACAGGTCGATCGACGATAAGGCGCTGTTCTTCCTCTGACGCCATTTCCTAATTGTTGCTACGGTCAACGTAGGCTGGGCGTATACAGCAGCGATTGCCAAAATGCCGCCCTTTTACGCCAACGATGCCGACGTATTAATAAATATTGAAGTGTGGAGAGAAGGAGGCTTGTTTTCAACATGAATCGGGTCAAAATGAAAAATTTTCCATCACATGCAATTCACGTTTTGTGCTGACTTGACCGTCGCCGGTCGCCCCCAAGCATCGACAGTTCCATACGGCCACGTTCTCCCAAAGCGCAGAACCAACGGCAGTTGCAAAGTGGGCCCAAACGTACGTTCTGCTTTTCCGGTGAGTAAAGCAATTACGGTCAATCCTCTCGAGCTGTTCCGCCGTAAGCTAAGTCTGCGCAAATGGTATTAACAAATTGTTTGTTGTCACTTCGCAGCAACGTTCGCTTCATCTTCGTCAGCAATGCAATAGATTCCGTCTCGAAACGTAATTTTCATTGCTCATCCACGGGAAGCAACCGCCCATCCGTTGGGCTTCCGTTGCAGGATTGCGGTCACATCCTCCTCCGGTTCCCTCGCTGCACCTTCACAAATCTCATACTTGCGCGGTCAAATTCATTTACCACCCAAGATTACTCATGAGCACGAGACTGCAGCTCTTCCGAGCATCCTTTGGTGCGTTGATCAAACGCATCTTCCGCCTTCAGCCTTCGGCAATCGAACGGAATCGGGGTTTCACTGTGGACCGTATTAACGTTCCCGCTTCGGGGAACGTTGGCCACATTGACAAAATGTTTTCCACAGTTCAACGGTATGGCTGTTCCGAATGCGACAGCTGCAGCGCTTCCGGTATTCAACGTCACCCAAAGTGCGGCGGTTGTAGTTTCGACAAATCAAACCGGTTGGATCACGAAGCGCAGCAAAGCGAGGTGCATACGCGCCTGTGCGTGGGCGCCACGAACGACGCACCTTTTCGAAGCAACACTGGTTTGCAAACTTTGCCGTCCATTGGCACGTGACCACTTTGGTAAGTAAGCACTTACGGTAGTGTCGGGACCGCCAAAAGGCTGACGACGGAAATGGTCAAGTTTAGGACAGCTTTCAATTGGATTCGTACATCCGGCGTTGCTTGCTCCATTTGCCCACAATCGTATTCCGCAAAGAACGATTGGGTGAACAACGCTGACGGGTAATCGCCTCAACAGTAAAAGTTGAATTAATCCATTATCAATACTAGAACTTTGTAGACGAACCGCTGTTGCTTCATTGTGAATCACTGCGAGTTCGGTAGTCGAGGACTTCACTTGAACAAGTGCACCAAAGGGGAGCACACCAACTGGACGAACAGCAATCATTAATGGTGCTCGTAAAAATGGGGAAACGCTTACCGTACATTCAGGTTTCACGGAATGAGTTTGCTCAATTCGATATGCTCACATATGGAGCATTCGGAATTCGACAGCTGGGAAAGCTCGGCGGACGACAATCACCGCCATCGTTTTCGTTAAAAGCTGCCCTGCAGTAGAATCCAATGAATCGCGGCCACCCTGAGAATGACAATGATAACAAAGCGCGCGATTTCAATGAAGGATTCACTGGCCTTCAATGGAGGTTCAAAAGATTGACAAGGCTCCGCCCGGCTTGCTAATTTGCGTGTTTAATGAACCTGCCTTACTAAAATTGTGCTACGGGAAACCAATTGCAACAATGGAATTGAAAACCGATTCAATTGAATGAACGCTTCGTCTATTGACAGGGACCGCTGCGGCAACCCATCCGGGTGCACAGTGGCCCTCGCTTGAAACTGTCCGCGGATAGGCGAAAGTGCGAAGCGCTTGCTTGCGCCGCGCCATCCTGGCCAACGCTGCGCGAGAATGTTTGAAGTCCGTGTTGCCTCAAAGCGGCACCGCCCACTGCGGGTGGCATTTCGAACTGTTCGAACAGAGTTGAAAAGTTATCCGTAGCCGCAACTGCGGAAGCAACTTCCGGCGTTGCATGAGCAATCGAACCTTGCAAACGACGATCAATCTGCTTAAACGTTCCGTTCACTTGATTGGCACCGGTCATGCTTTTTACCTACCGCTTGAACTGCCGAATGAGAGAACGGGCGCCGCACGGCTGGTTGGCTTGCTTTCAGTTTAATAATTTCGCGCACCTTTTCATTGTACCTCTCCGCCAGGGTCTCGTAGCGCTTGACGACCTCGTTGAGCTCGTCGCAGGCGCCGGCCAACTTCCCTTTCACAGTTTTTACCTCGCATTGCAGCTTCGCCACCAGCTCCTCGTAGCGTTGCTCGCAAACGGCCGCCTGCTCTCGAAGCTTCTTGCTTACCCACTCTTGATAGAGCTTCTCCTGAAAATATACAAACGCCACGTCGTTTGGCCGTTCGGAGGCCGGTTGACCGATTGCCTGGAATATTTGGTAGTTCCAGAACGACATGGCGCGGGAGCAAACTTCGAAGATCGTTTCGGGATTCTGTCCGGCGAGCACCATCGACTTGAACTGTTCGGTTGGATTCATGTTTATGCGAAATATGTCGAACCTGCCCGGCAGGCCGGCGTCGCAGGCTGGGCAGGCCAACTTTTTGCTAAACTCCAGCTGAAAAAAGGGGAAGCAAGTGAGGGTGTGTCAGCGTTAGCTTAGCGAAAGCCGGTTCCAAGTTCTTTACGAGCGGCCGCCAGGTGAACAACGGCCGTTCCATCGGTACCTGGCCATCGTGGTCGCAAAAGATGTGCGAACAAGAGGTCACCCACGCGTGTCCTTCAATGCGACGACGGCAATGCCGGAAGTTGCAGATCAGCTCGAAATCCATGAAGGCGCAGATGGCAAATTGCAACGCATGCTGGAGGCGCTTGAACGCTCCGGGCGACCAACGGCTCCGGGAGGTCGGTGGCTACCCAATGCAAAGCGGCTCAGCCAAAGAAGTATCGGGACGGCGCCCCAAAGCATGCGACATACTAGATTTTGCAAAGCGCTTTCAAAAGGAGAAGTTAAGGAGTACCACTTACGAATACTTGAAAGGGAGGTGCGCAAAGCGGAGGTGGATTTTCTGCAGGACGAACGCACTGGCAAGGTGTACACGTACGCTTCCAAAGGAAACTTCCGCTTTTGTTCGCGCGCAACCACCACTCTTGCACTGCAGCGTTCAAATTCGATTAACAATTCTCAAGCTCTTCTCGGCAGTCGGATCAGACATGCAACCTAGCCGCGATATTGACCCAATCGAAGTAGCAAAGTTGAACCGAGCGGTTGTCTTTAAAAGTTTTACGCCCTTCCGCGAGACATCCGAACCTTTCCCAAGTGGCTACGCAAAGAGCGGTTTTTCCTTGAACCGTCGTTCGTTCATTCGATTGGTGCGTTCCACAAGGTCGCTTCGACGTCAAGCCGATTTCTTCGCCGACTTGCCGCCGCAGGCGTTTTTGCTCGGAAACTTGCCGGCCGTCCTTTCCTGACATCTTAGGTGTACTTGGTACCCCACAAGATTACTGTCGCCAACGGCGAAAGTAAGAAAATGCAGGTATTTTATCCCGCACTATGACGTCATCAACGTAACGTCCGTTCGCTAAATTTAGACCTTTTAAGGCCATTTTAGACCCTTTTTGAACGTACAAAATAGCAGCAGGGAGGGATGGCGGTAGGATCGCTTCGCAACCGGAAGCAGAGGTCCGCAGATTGGCAGCGCAGCCTCGCAGGCTGCAGCAACGGCTGGAAACGAGGCCTCGTAAATGGAAGCGGAGGGTGACGTATGCGCGACATGTTCTGCCGTGGTCAAATTTACCCATGCAGAAGTTGTGCAAACTTGATCCACTTCCACTTTCTGATGCCGTGCTTCGTCGCGTTAAGGCGCCGTCATCATATGCAGTTCACTGCATCGGAACATAAGCCGCATGTTTACGTTGACTTGTAGGGTAAGAGAAAAAGGTAGGGCAATCTGAAGGGTTAGCGTAGTCCGAAGGGCAACGCTCTGCAACGTCCACGTCAAGTTAGAAGAGTTTTCGCGGGACCGCAGCTTCGGGCATCTCATCTCCTGGTACAGGTATCGCTCTACTATGCTCCTATAGATTCCTTTCCCGAGCTTGTTGGCTCAGCCGAACGTCATTTGCTATTGCACAATTTCTCCTTCCTGTAGAATCCGTATGGCTACAGCCTGCGACGCTGTGCTGCCAATCTGCCGACCTCTGCTTCCAGTTGCGAAACGATGCCACGACCATCCCTCATGCCTTTTCCTAAGTTCAACGTCCGTAGGTCTAAAATGAACGCAGAAGCGTGTCAGTTTTGGTTTTAATTCGAGGAACGGGAACAAGGTTATTTACGTTGATGACGTCATGGTGTAGGGTGAAAGAGCCTGCTCGTGCCTTTCTTGCTTTCGCCTTAGGCTATTGTAATCTTGTGGGGCAGCAGCTACACCTTAGTTCACTTAAGTTTAAAGCGAAGTTAGCGGCCTTACTGCTAGGTATGTGTGGAGGAAAGGACTGCTACGTTTTCGAGCAAATATCGACCGAATGTAGCGCACCCTTTCCGAAGTTTGTTGAGCATTTCCTTCATTAAGGCGAAATAGGTAAGCCGTTTCGCATTGACAATTGGAACAAGGCTCGCAGAGCGATGCTGTAGATTGGCAAAAGGGCAGCGAAAAGCGGTCGAGAATCTTCGCTGCGGAAACGCCATCGAAATGCTGGTTTGGATCATGGTAGTACGATTCATTGAGCAAGTGAGCGTGTTACAAGAACCGCTGTTTCGGCCGCCACTTCATGAAGTTGGGTTTCCGGTAAATTTACCCAAGTTTTTTGCCCGCGCTGGTCCATTCGTAACTCCGCCTTTATGGCGCTTTCAGTGCGGCTGAAATGCCAGCCGCTGTAGTAGCACACTGCTGCGTCAACATTGCGTGCCTCCGCGTACATTATTATTATTTTCTGGGATACTGTATTACGTGTTGTTCTTGTCGAGTAAAAGATGACTCATCCGACGTACTTTTGCGATCTTTTCGCTCGCTTATAAAAGCGCAAAGAAACGTAATCCATAGATGGTTGGCCGGCTAACTAGCGAAATTACAAGCCCCCAATCAACTTGCGAACTCCTCTTCGGAACTTGAGGAATAGTTCTCAAATCTCATTGGTGGACGTGCCGCCTACGCCCTTGCAGGCTAAAACAAATCCGCGCGATTTAGCAGCGCCGCCGCGCAGCTGGTCAGCACAGCATTGCAGACGACAGCAAAACACGACTGTGCCGGCCACCCACTGTGCGCCCAGGTCAACGCTACTCCCGCATCGATATCGTCACGCAGCGACGACACGTAGCCGTCTCCCTGCAGGGGCACTTTGACATAGGATGACAGACTAGCCTGCGCACCATTACTGTAGTGAAGGCTGCGTTGGTGTTTTCATCATTTGCCTGGTTTAGTGGTCGCTGTGTTGGTAGTTGAGCAATGCGTGAGATTGTGCACATCCAAGCAGGCCAGTGTGGCAACCAGATTGGCGCAAAGGTATGATTTCAATTAAGGAATTCTCAGTTAGCGTTCAAGAGTATGGTTAGCCGAGCAACGGAAACGCTTTGCCGTGCTTCTCCCCGTGACTCAGGGGTTGATCGATCGGCTCTTGTCCTGCGGTGTTGAGAAGTTTTAAGCGAATGTTTGGACAAAATAGGAGATATGTTTCCAGTAACCATATCATTCATAGCTCAGGCAGTGACGTCACGCATGAATATTTCAGCCTAGGTTGCTTCAGTTATCAGCAAAAATTCCTCTGAGGACAACTTGATGAATCTTTTCTATGTTTCAGTTTTGGGAGGTTATCTCGGATGAGCACGGTATCGATCCTACTGGAACGTACCATGGCGACTCGGATCTGCAGCTTGAACGAATAAACGTATACTACAATGAAGCGTCTGGTGGTAAATACGTTCCTCGGGCCATTCTTGTCGACCTGGAACCTGGCACAATGGACAGCGTTCGCGCAGGCCCATTCGGAACGCTTTTTCGACCAGACAATTTTATTTTTGGTGAGTTATTGACGTGTTCCGCCGTATTGATCATTGTTCATTTGTTATGCAGGACAAAGTGGAGCCGGTAACAACTGGGCTAAAGGGCACTATACGGAGGGCGCTGAACTAGTTGATAGCGTTCTGGATGTTGTTCGAAAGGAATCGGAAAGTTGTGACTGTCTGCAGGGTTTTCAGTTGACTCATTCGCTCGGCGGCGGCACCGGCAGCGGGATGGGTACACTGCTTATATCGAAAATTCGGGAGGAGTATCCCGACCGGATTATGACAACGTTCAGCGTTGTTCCATCGCCCAAGGCGAGCAGTGTTCTGTAGTTCCGTATGTTTGAGTAAACAACTGTACTTTTAGGTCTCGGACACGGTCGTGGAACCGTACAACGCAACTTTGTCCGTCCACCAGCTGGTGGAAAACACAGACGAGACGTTCTGCATCGACAACGAAGCTCTTTACGACATTTGCTTCCGAACGTTGAAATTGACAACTCCAACTTACGGAGATTTGAACCACTTAGTTTCGGCCACTATGTCCGGAGTTACGACCTGCCTGCGTTTTCCTGGTCAGCTGAATGCTGACTTGCGCAAGTTGGCTGTGAACATGGTGCCGTTCCCGCGTCTCCACTTCTTCATGCCTGGCTTTGCCCCGCTGACTTCAAGAGGAAGTCAGGGATACCGAGCCCTAACGGTTCCCGAGCTCACACAGCAGATGTTTGACGCGAAAAACATGATGGCAGCTTGTGATCCACGCCATGGACGATACTTAACCGTTGCCGCAATATTCCGCGGGCGCATGTCTATGAAAGTAGGCGGCGCTTTTCAGATTGCCGTTTGTTAAAAATCGATGTGAGTACATTTTAGGAAGTCGACGAGCAAATGTTGAACGTTCAGAACAAGAACAGTGCGTACTTTGTTGAATGGATTCCGAACAACGTGAAGACGGCCGTCTGCGACATACCGCCGCGTGGCCTGAAGATGTCAGCTACGTTCATAGGAAATTCCACAGCTATTCAAGAGCTGTTCAAGCGCATATCGGAGCAATTCACAGGCAGATTAATTAACCTTTGACTTTTTGGTCCGTTCACTAATTGTTACTTCCGTTTAAGCCATGTTTCGCCGCAAAGCCTTTCTCCATTGGTATACGGGAGAAGGTATGGATGAAATGGAATTCACGGAAGCGGAAAGCAACATGAACGATCTGGTTAGTGAATATCAGCAGTACCAGGAAGCGACCGTTGAAGATGAAGAATTCGAGGAAGAAGGCGATTATGAACATGAGTGAATTTCGCAGACGCTGTCTCGTCTCGTCGTCTGATTAGAGTGCTTATGTTTTTCGTTCGCAGCAGCCATTATTTCTCAAACTAACTGGTTAACCGTAGCTTTTCGCGGTAATACTTTCCGTGGGTTTCCCTTCATACTCATTCCGTCACTTTATTGACAGGGTCTTCATCATTAGTAAACAGTGCGTAATAGCTTTTGGTTTTGTTGACCTTATTAAAAGTGAAAGCATAATTCATTGGATGAAGTCACTGTTAGTCTTCATCATGACAAACCGTGTACATGTTGGGTTTCAGCATATCTGCAGTAACCTGTTATCAGAAATATATATTACTCAAACTGGAAGTGTAGCTTTCGGGTAAGACTGTTCCAAGAAGGTCAGAAAGTGCTCTACCAAATATCTGCTCACTGCAGCGGCATACAAAGACATGAATTCGAAGTATTGCTCATTAATCTCAACTTCGATGTACGGTTCGTGTGCATTTAATTCTTCAGTGTCGGAAACTGAACATGAAACGCCCTATCATCGGATGTGCAGGCAATTATTAAGTTAAAGAATGGGACTGCAATTGAAATTCGCTGCTGTCGGAACCCGCATTGCTTCGTCTTGCTGATCTGAGTCAGTCAGTCGTCTTCCCAGAGTGAGTATTATTACCTTGAATCTCCATTCCCCAATGCCGTCTACTGTGGTGAGAATACGCAAGCAACTGTTGTTGCCACGCAACGAGCTAACCGAGTGATCGGCTTCGCAATGAGGCAGGTTCTACGGTGCAATGAATGACTCGCAGGTACATTCCGCCAATGCGCGTTGACAGGTCGAAAATGCGACCGCTTAGGCTTAGGCTAGTAAACGAGCAGGGCCTTATTACTCAGTGCTAAACCTGCTGGAAAGGCAGGTACGTTGTCGCTGTTGTCTGTTCAGTCATTCGACGCGATCAGTGAAGCCGCTTGACTTTTCACATGTGCGTAACAACGGCAGTTTCCACTGTGCTCATCGCGTGCCGAAGTAATGGAGCAATGCTCAAAGGCGGTTGACTAGTTCAGCGGAACGGTGGGCACACTGGCGCTTGTGGAACGAACAATTTTAGATCCTGTTTAGCTGTCCAGCTGCCTACAGACAGTATGACACCTGGAACCTATTCTCAATGAGCTGGCTGCACGAAGCATCTTATGCGTTTAGCCCCCTTATGGAAGAAAGGTTCGCAACGAAGGAGCCATCTCCAGCTCATTTTTTACCCAAACGTGGCTTTCATCCCTTTCTGTGCTCTCCTAACCTAGTCCTGAACGTAAACCTTATGTTTTGGTTTAGGTAAAGGCAGGAAAGGACTGCCAGCACGTTTCGGGGGCAACTGGGTTGAGTAGCTGGTCGACGACAAAACGGGCAGCTCAGTTTCTCGGGATATTTTGGCAACAAGGTGGGCTGCCGTTCTGGAAGTGCCTGCGTGCACAGCCCATCTTCTGATCGTGATACTGCTTCCTGACAGGAGCCTTACGAAATCGTAATTTCTACGTACACTGAAACCTCGATTATCCGGACTAATTGTTGCACGAGGGTAGTCCGGATACAGAAAAGTCCGGATAATCGAGAGTTTGTTTACTTTACTGCTTTTCCTCCGTTTGTACCTATTTCATGCATCATTCCTTCAAGACAAGGTTGCGTATACTTCGTGTGAGCACTGCCTGAGCGGTACGAATACATTAAAAAGTCAAATATTCGTGAAAAATGTAGTCATCAGCGTCTGCTTGAAAACTGTTCTGCGCTTCGTAGGTGCAAGATCATGGATGCTCTTTGAGTACAGAAGGCGCTGCAAAGCATGCTCATCTTAGGGCCTCTGTTAAGTAATGGAAAGCGTCATTGTTTGAAGGAAGTGCTCGTTCTGGCCTCAAGTCGCCCAGTTTGTCCTTTTTATTCTTCCTCCGTATCAGACGCTTGGTTTAAAACGAATTCGAAAATGGAAGGCTCTTTTGCTGATAATTGTTCACCCTGAATTTCATGCGCTCGAATGCCGTGCCCGTTCTAGAACTTGTTCATGCAGCCGTGACTAGCCTTAAAGAAAGGGTCGGCACTTAGCACAGTGGCAAAACAGATCGCTTTTTCGCATGGCACGGGACCAGAAACAGGATTCCCAACTGAGCGATTTTGTACGAATCAGACATAACGGGCTTGTTCGACTTCTTCTAGCTTTGAAGGTTTCGTAAGTTTCTGCTTAGAGGTTCCAACCTCTTCGTTCATCTTTCTTGAACAGGCGTGAATTATTTCTCCCTTTCTTTTTAATATCGTACATACCGTAGAACCTCGATTATCGGAACCTTGATTATCGGAAACCTTGATTATCGGAATTCGCCGAGGAGAACAATAGGGTTACAGTAGGATAAATGACGTCCAAGTTGCAATCCCGTTTCTTCTTGAAGCGACTAGTTTTATTTTCCTAATTCGCAACTTTTGTCCTGCTGTTGTTTTAATAAGTCTGTAAATCAGTATCCGTGCCCATAATTTGGCGTTTCGATATCTGGAGGGGGCTCTGACGTGGTATGACAGGCACGAGGAATGCGATTCGCAGCGACTTCTGTGTCTGAAGAACATCCGCGACCTCGCAGCTATGAAACGTAGAACCACTTTAAAACAAGCTTTGATGACAGACTTTTTGAATAAAGTTTGACTTTTCGTTCCATTCATATGGTCTAAATTAATCTCAATTGATGTACACATAAGCGTCTCATCAAGGAGTAAAGCCTAAGATACTGGAAGATAAAAACTAATCGATAAATAAAGACAACCTTGATTATCGGAATTCCCCCTGCAACAATTAGTTCCGATAATCGAGGTTCTACGGTAGTGTGGCCTTCATGATGCCGTACTTGTCACATAATGAACGGCCAGTTTGTTCCTTATCCAACGCTTCCACTATCTCTGGTTTCTCTTTTATCGTGAGCACAATTCACTTTCTCTTGGGCGACATTGTGGAACAAGGTAGATAGTGCAACCCAACACTGAGCAACCCAAGAGAAAGCGGTTAGCTATCGCAAAGGACTAAAAGGACAAAATGAAGCAGCAGCAGTCGATTACTTCGCACACAGTTCCGAATAAATGCGACAGTCCCAATGGAAATTAACGCTCCACCTTGTAACAGCTTATTTACCATCAGACTAACTATATTCACGTGCTAAGAGTTAATGGAAGGTTAATGGACTAACTATATTCACGTGCTAAGAGTTAATGGAAGGTAATGCGACAGTCCCAATGGAAATTAACGCTCCACCTTGTAACAGCTTATTTACCATCAGACTAACTATATTCACGTGCTAAGAGTTAATGGAAGGTACCCTCCTGCTTGTATGCCAGATAAACTTGTCACTGGAATACTTTGTGGGTCTTGTCTAGAATTTCCCCGGGTACAGCATGCCGCGCTACTTGCACCTACGTCACAGCGTTCCTTGCGCAATTCTGGTGACGTATTCGAGTTATTGATTTTTACCATAGCGCGGCATACTGTCCCCCAGGGAAATTCTAGACAAGACCCAAAAATCCCTTCATACCATGAGGGCTTACAACTTGAACACCATTAATTTATTCTGTAAGTCTGTGGCTCTCCTCGACGAGTCCGGATAATCGAAGTCCGGAGAATCGAGGTTTTAGTGTATTTGCGTTGTGTTGTTTACGAACCAATTAGCTTTAGCTGTTGCTGCGAAGTGTTGGAACAAAATTGTTGTGAGGGCAAAGTGGATACAACCTGCGTGTCAATATTACGGTATTCGCGTATCGGTTCTTCACGGTTTACGAGCGTTCGTGATCTTGTTTTGGGTTTTGCGCGGCGCGTAGTGTGGATACTTGTTTTAGAAGTAAGCACATGCTGGACGAGGATCAAACTGGAAGTGATAGTCAAGTGCGCAAGAGTGGGGCCGATGCAAACCGGAAAACCATTGTTGATGACGCTGAGGACGATGCCGCTATGCGTGCCGCCCTTTTGGCGAGTCGACGCTTTGCTAGGAACCCCTGCAGACAGCGCGAATCCGTTACTGCTCAGGAAGAGAGTAAGCGCCGCGGTCCCGTTTCGCTAAAGAGGTCTTGGGGTAAGGGCACGGATGATGTCGACTTGGCAAGGAAGAAGAAGAGCGAAGAAGGCTCGACGGTATCAACAAAGGAGTCCGATAAAGCAGGTACGTACATTCGTAAGAAACACTGATTACGTTTTGTCCGTAAGCTTTAAAACCCGTTAATGAGACACGAACCGTTTAAAACCGTTTGTACCGTTTAAAACCCGTTTTACGCCTGTTCCGTTTTGAAGCTTGGAAAGGTTTCATAATTCACTGGCCAGCCTTAGCGGGCAGTATGAAATTCGCAGATTAAGAATGATTGTTTGGGCACAGGTGACCTGAGTACACTTTCCAAGCCTTTCCGGATCGTACAGGTAGTTGTGGACTAGCGTGGGTTGATAATAGCTGTTAGCAGATTTTTCAGCGACTTCTGTAGGCAAAAATTAAGTTGCGTTTAGAAAACGCCGCGCCATTATTAATTATCTCGTTGGACTTGCATCTGCATGAAGGTAGAGTTCCTCTGAGCTGTTCAGTTGATTGTGTAGCTGTTGAGGTGGTTCAGTGAGTGTAAATTACCCGTTATCGAAAGTAAGCGCCATGGAATATATGGATTTATTTTCGGAGCTTCTCGAACGAACTTTTACATTGTGGTGACGGCATAACTTTATGTTGTTGTTTTCTAACATCTTTGGTCTTGTTGTTCAGAAGTTGTGATTGCGTCGAATGTTTAGTCTCGCTTGGTGTCAAAAGGCAATCGGAAGCTAAAACGAAGACAGTTGATAAGAGGAAAACTGTCGGACGACGACTGAACGACAATAAAGCACGTAGAAACAACGGCAGAGCGCGAAGGGATCGTTTCCTATTCCATCGGAAGGACGACCACAGGAGTGAAAAATTCAGGCAGAGGCAGTCTGCGGTAAAGATAAAAAGAACGGTAGTTTCCGAAGCAACTCGTCAGAAACGAAGTACTCCGACGGCAGAACAACAGAAGCAGGACGAAAAGGTTGGAGGTGACCACCGGCAAGTACCGGATGTTGAGGAAATTGTGAGTTTCCTTGGAACAGACGAAACATTCATAACACTCAGCACGGAGAGCTCATCGGTCACTGATTCCGCGTGTGAGTGATTTCATTCATCTTTCCGCGTATTTCGTTGGTAAGACAACTTAGCAGTCTTTTCGACTATTTATTCAAAGCATCCGAAGTTTTCGAGACTTCCGAGGCCCTGCGTTTAACGGTAGACAGTGCGCCCATGCGGCAATGCAGTGTACACTTTCGATTCACGGTTCCGTACGCCAATTGTAATATCGTACGTACAATTGTAGCATTGTTCGCCGCCGAGGACGCAACGTGAGCGGTCCCGAGAGCTCCGTTTCGTTTAAAAAATTTATTTATTGCCAACAGTTTAATTTCTGTGGTTTTGGATAAATGAGCCTGTGTTCGTGTCGCTTTATTTTACGTTAAGTACTTTTCGCTCGCGACTAGTTTACCTCGTCATATGCGGATGCCAGAATAGACCCATCTGACGATGATGAGTTAGAGATCAGCATTTCACGTCTAAGTAAACACCCCAAAGTCTGTTCTCGGCAGAGGAAGGACCGAACTTGTGTCTTTAAATAATTTTTATCAATATTTTATGTACTGCATGATCTGTCCATTTAATGTCGAATTCCCCATTTATAGCACACGTGCAGCAAGATGATGCAGTCGAATCAAAGGACATGCCAGTGGGAAACGAGCCGACGGAAGAGCATAGTATGCTTCTGAAGTTTATCTCATTATAGCTCGTCTGCTGTTGCTTTTAGATGAAAGCAATTCTAACGGTCCGTCAGAATCTCGCAAAGATGAAATGGTTGTTCAATTCGACGTGAATGACATGTATGTTGCTGGCGACGGTGATTCAAACGATGGTGACCGGCAGGTCGACGAAGAAGGCGGTCAGTCCCTAAGTTGCTTTTATTGTTACGCAGCTTTACAGACCATATTTAGCCTATCTTTCGCCCGGAAGTTCGACGGTGGGTGACATTTCTTCAGAGACTGGTCAGTTGCCCATGTATTGTCCAGCCGTTATGGGATGTCGTAGCGTCGACGAGTTCCACTGCCTCAATCGCATCGAAGAGGGCACCTATGGGGTCGTCTACAGGGCTATGGAGAAAAGAACTGGTACGGAAAACCTTTCTGTTTGAATACGGCGTTTGATTAAAACTTTTGTAGGCGAAGTTGTCGCTTTGAAAAGGCTTAAAATGGAGAAAGAGAAGGATGGATTTCCTATTACATCCCTTCGGGAAGTGAACATGCTGTTGAAATCTCGCAGTCACTCCAACATCGTGAACGTTCGCGTGTGTTGGTGCTATCGTTGCTGATATATGTTTACAGGAGAGCTGTTTGCAGGAAATCGTTGTGGGTAGCAATATGGACAAGATATATCTTGTCATGGAGTACGTCGAACATGACTTGAAAAGTTTGATGGATTCCATGAAGCAACCCTTTCTTGTTGGTCAGTCGTCGTGGCAGTCAATTTTATTCCACGTTCATTGTGCACACGTTTTAGGCGAGGTTAAAACGCTGATGCATCAGTTGCTGAGCGGTGTTCACCACTTGCACGACAATTGGATTCTTCACCGCGACCTAAAGACGTCCAACCTTCTGCTCAGTCATCGAGGTATTTTGAAAATCGGCGATTTTGGATTGGCTCGGGAATATGGTTCTCCCTTGAAACCGTACACCCCCATTGTAGTAACCTTGTGGTACAGGGCACCGGAGCTGCTGCTCGGTGTCAAGGTTTGGATCGGAAGTTCGTTTTAGCCGCTCCGTTTAATCGCCCATTTAAAGGAATACTCTACGGCAATTGACCTATGGTCCGTTGGATGCATATTCGCCGAGCTGCTTACCCTGAAGCCTCTTTTCCCCGGCCGTACCGAATTTGAACAGCTGAACCGTTTTTTCAAAGTTCGTTGCATCTTTGATTATTCCACAAATGTTTAAGCAAGTGGAAGTTTAGATGCTGGGCACGCCGAACGACAGCATTTGGCCAGGTTACAGCGAACTGCCCGTTCTGAAACGGACGCAGTTTGCCGAGTATCCGTTTAACAATCTGCGAAAACACTTTGGCGCAACTTTGTCTGACAAAGGGTTTCATCTGCTGAGCAGGTGAGAGATTCTTGGACGCTCAATTGCCTAATTTGTGCATGACCTCAAGATTTCTCACGTACGATCCAAAGGCGCGAATATGCGCTTTGGAGGCGTCAACGCACGGTTGGTTCGTTGAGGAGCCGCGGCCAGTTCATCCGTCTCTTTTTCCAACTTGGCCAGCCAAGTCCGAGCTCGTCAAGGCGTCCCATTCTGAACAGAATCAAAAGCCAAGTTCTGGCGGCGAAGCGTATAAACCAACGGCGGTACCTATTGCTACGTTGTGCAAGTTGAAGAAAGTCTAGTTAATCTGTTCTTTCTAGAGAGAAATGGACAAGGATTTACTAAATACGCTCAGGATTCGACCCCATCAAAGCCGCGCTGCCGGGTTCACGCTCAAGTTTGATGCGGTGAAATTTTAGGATGGCCTTCGCTTCCTTCGTTGCCAGTATACTTGTACTTACTGTAAATAGTGTTGTACAAATTGCCATGTTACCTATTTCAACAGGCATGCAATTGCCAAGTGCCGCTGTGGGTTGGCAAGTTGGACAAGTGTTGCTCAAATTGATTATGCCCTCTTTGTCAGCTGTGCAACTGATGGGTGGGCAGTTATCAGTAGAATGGACACACTGTTCTCTTTTTGTTGATGGCTGTTTATTCTTCGATTGATGAGACTATTTGCTTTAATCACGGGGGTACGTGTTGTCAGCCGAAGTGAACTATTTCACAAACAATTTTAATGCCGTGTGTTCATAGTTGGCATTGAGGAAGAAGACCCTAATTGAGTTAAGCTTCAGCATTAGCGGAAGTCCAGTTTCGCGTGCTGTTGACTTGTATGCATGGAAATACGCAACGGAATCCCTGCCTACCAGAAGATGGTCCACGGAAATGAACAGGCAGCTTTTTTGTTTGCAAGAGTAGCTTGCTTGGACATCAGCAAGAAACGATGACTCATCGGTAAGCAAGAAATGCGCAATAGCAAAGAACATGAGACATTTTCCAGGATATGCAAGATGCTGAACTGTGCATTCGGGTTTAACAATATGCGTTCAAATTAAAGGAAGAGAGCGAACGCTTGGGTTTAAGTACACACGGAGGTCTTACTGTATATATATATATATATATCCCAGCTTTTTATATATACTATATATATATATATATATATCCCAGCTTTTTCAGCTAAATTTCCAGTTGTTAAACTGTTATGGGAATCTGTGAACGAGCACTGCACAGTTTCCGTGCCTTTCTCAGTAATGGCGGTTCCAACAACTTTTGGACTTTTGCTTAGTTCTGTTAGTGGTTTTGCCGGACTTTTTCCTTTCATTAATGTAGTTCTTTGGACCAGGCTATTACCCAGAAAATGGGGCACGGTAATTGCTAAAAATGACTCTGACATCGTGGCAGCATCAGTGAACCTTTCTGGCTCTTCTCCACCCGTGCTCTCATGAGGCAATCTTTCGCTATCTGCGGTAACATATTTTTTTGGTCCAGAAAATTCGTAATTCCCTGGTCCTTCTAGAAGCGTCGAGTTCCACTTTCTTTGTAACTGACTCTCTGAACTGCGACTTTCTGAGTCATCCATTTCAGCTTCTTCAGCTAATTTGCAGTTGTTAAACTGTTATGGGAATCTGTGAACGTGCACTGCACAGTTTCCGTGCCTTTCTCAGTAATGGCCGGTCCAACAATTTTTGGACTCTTGCTTAGTTCTGTTAGCGGTTTTTGCCGGACCTTTTTCGGCAAAACCACTAACAGAGCTAAGCAAAAGTTCAAAAATTGTTGGAACGGCCTTTACTGAGAAAGGCACGGAAACTGTGCAGTGCACGTTCACAGATTCCCATAACAGTTTAACAACTGCAAATTAGCTGAAGAATCTGAAATGGATGACTCAGAAAGTCGTAGTTCAGAGAGTCAGTTACAAAGAAAGTGGAACTCGACGCTTCTAGAAGGACCAGGGAATTACGAATTTTCTGGACCAAAAAAATACGTTACCGCAGATAGCGAAAGATTGCCTCATGAGAGCACGGGTGGAGAAGAGCCAGAAAGGTTCACTGATGCTGCCACGATGTCAGAGTCAATTTTAGCAATTACCGTGCCCCATTTTCTGGGTAACAGCCTGGTCCAAAGAACTACATTAATGAAAGGAAAAAGTCCGGCAAAACCACTAACAGAACTAAGCAAAAGTCCAAAAGTTGTTGGAACCGCCGTTACTGAGAAAGGCACGGAAACTGTGCAGTGCACGTCACAGATTCCCATAACAGTTTAACAACTGGAAATTAGCTGAAGAAGCTGAAATGGATGACTCAGAAAGTCGTAGTTCAGAGAGTCAGTTACAAAGGAAGTGGAACTCGATGCTTCTAGAGGGACCAAGCAATCGCAAATCCTCTGGACCAAAAAAAATATATATATATATGTATATACAGTAGGTCCTCCGTATCCGCGGATTTGACTCAAAGTGGTTTGTCCGGAAAAAGAATGAAGTCATTTTCGACGAAGACTGACGAATCGCAGTTGGGAACGTCTGCTGCCCGGGACCTTTTTATGTACAGCTATAATCCCATCGTGCTACTTGACGAAATGCCGTTTTCTGTGTAAAATTCTATAAGCCGTTGTTACGCTGCTGAAGTACCATTTGTCCATCGTTTTTGTTAGTAATTTCTAAATTCACCTATCAACATATGGTGCAAATGCACGCTGTATTACTCTAGCTCGTTTTCAATCCACCGCAGCAGTAATGGACGAAACGTAGTTTTTGGTTTGCTAATTCATAAAAATACGGAGATGTATAGTGAAGATAACTTTACATAGCTAATAGTTAAGTTTACACTGCGTTTCCCTACAACACTGCTCTGTTTCTCTCTCGTTCAGATTCCTTTCGTCTCGTTCAGTACTCGGGCTGATCAGGCTTGCGCATGCCTTATCGTCATACGATACATGCAGTAACTTTCGATCTCGTTTCTCGTTCGTCGTTTATTGTTCTTTGTTATTCGCGTTAGTCATTTTACCTTCACCTATTCGTGCAATTAAATAAGCCGTTTTAGTCCTTCGCTATCGTTCCATCGTTACATACCTCAATGCGTTAATTTGCTTTACGCGTTAACCTAGACCTTGATAACAATTTTGTAACTGGCTCGTCGATTAAGGCGAATCGAGAAATCACGGAAGATGTTACCCGTTGTTGTCGAAGGCCATGTAAATGGAAAGATCTTTATTTCCAAAAAGAAAAAGTGGAAGAACGTGGCGCATCGTGGTCAGGAAAGCGGAGCTTTCGGGTCAGCCTAGACCCGTCTTCAGCGCGGTCAGTTATCTTTTGTGCCCTCCCCCAGGTTTGGCTTTCAGGAGAGTTCCTCCACTCTGCCGAACCATTTGCATTTGCCGAACTTTCAGGGAGCCCGTCAGATCAATCTAGATCCATCGGGGCTGGTTTAACCGTGGCCGGCTGGGTATCGAAGCCTTTCCCTTACCGACCATTCCCGGAGGAGGCACGTTGTCCAAGTGTAGGGCACGGTCTGTGTGGAGGCATCGTTCGGGAAAGTCGGTCACGTCATGTGTGCTCATCCTTTGTCTGTCTCGTCCGGGAGTTTGTCCTGTGCTCCGTGTGCGCATGTAAGTTCTTGATAACAATTTTGTAATGGGTTCATCGATTAAGGCGAATCGAGAAATCACGGAAATAAAGATCTTTCCATTTACGTGGCCTTCGACAACAACGGGTAAAATCTTCCGTGATTTCTCGATTCGCCTTAACCTAGACCTCTTAGAACAGCACTCTGCTTAATGCCAATTCAATTTCGCCTGACGTATTGTGCAGTTCAAGTCTGATTAATGGTACGCTTATCCTCAAAGAAAAAGTTTGAGAAGCAATGACACCACCAATCCATAGAGCACTAACTTCGAGAGTTTTCGCAAACGGGTCACTACTCTATGTAACTGTTACCGCCAAATGAATACGCTTAGGTTAGCAGCCATCATGACCCTGTCCGTGTCGCATCGACTTTTGCAGTTATATTTCACCTTTGCTTACAGCAGTGATGCGCAGGCCCATGGCTGCCACACCCTGCGCTTTTCCAACACTCAGGTCGCCATCGCCCCTTGAGGTGGAACGTACCGGCTGACCCCGCAAAATTTGTCGGTAACTCTCCACGGGGACCCGCTCCACCCTTCTTCCTGTTAATCTTCCGTGCTACCGATTGTGTGAGGGTGGTAACCGTTTCTCGCTATGGTTTGCGATACTCTCGCGACAGAACTCTTTCTTGTCCTTTCTTCCTCGCACCACTCGTCCCATAACAACGCTATGTTTTCCAACGACACGTTTAGTACAATATCAGGATCTGTTTGCTATCTGCCAGGACCCTGCTTAATTGACTGATGTGATTGCCTGCTGGGCCGCCCCTTACTGTGTCCGTTGCCCATTTGACAGTTAGGCTGCGGCTGCTCGTGTGCTCGGCAATTTCCGCGGTGAAAATTTCTCCGCCGGAATTCCCCAGCGGACGTTCGCTACCATACAGTACCCCTTCATGAACCTCATTTTTTAACCACCTAATGCGAAGCATCATACGTATGCTGTTTGAATGCTTCGCTTACGGTATGGTATTATGAGCCACGTACAGACTCAATTCTGCCCGAAACCTGGTGGCCGCCTGCTCTGACCTTCCCGAAGCTCAACACCGAAACATGACTCGTGTTCGGTTTAAGCTTAGGCAAGGGCAGAAAAAAGACATCGAGCAAGTTGTTGAAGTAAAACGAGCTACGCTTCAGACCGAATGTACGCCTTATGTTTGACATTACGCTTAGGTAAAGACGGAAAAGAATGACCCGCAGTTCACATACACGACATTGCAGCACTTTCATACATATGTGAACAGAACGTCCACACATGTTCATTTACATTGGCAGTCCTGTTATATTAATCATCGCTTTATAACACAAAATTGACATATGATTGACATCGCCTGATGCTGTATAATCATCGTGCAGCATAGTAAACGTATTGTCCGCTACCATTCTGCTACTACGTGCGTGTTCCAACAGTTTCGAGAGCAGTTCCGACTTTTCGCTAGCGTTCTTGAAAACAGGGTTCTTTGTAACGGGTCGGTGATGTTTCATTTCTCAAACTTCACGGAACTTTCCCGTTTGTTAGTCGGTGTGTGTAATTTCAAGAAAAAATGCTCTGCCAGTGGGTAATGGGAACACATGTCGAACCTCAACCGTTACAATAACGCGGAAGAAAGGCTGAACGGTATGCAAACAATACGCCGTGGCAACCTCAAACCTTTGATCCAAGAAGATCATGGACAATGCGATCAAAGACTGCGGTCGTCGAACATTCCTCTCAATGTTTGCACGATCTCAAACTGAAAATACTATGTCGCGAGAGCCTTTACCACATGCTCAAGATCAAAGAGGTGCTCTTCATCCGACATAATCCTTCATTTAGCCGAGACAAAGGTGTCAGGGTCAGCGATGTCTGGACTAATTGGAGCAACCGATCTAGTTGCTGCACAATCGCCACTCGACACTTTGTCATGCCTATATATTCCCATCTTATTATGACTCCATCCTCTTGCCATCACTCGCTGACGACGATTAATTGCTAATCCGTACGCTGGCAGAGCATATTTCGTGAAATTACATACACCGACTAACAAACGGGAAAGTTCCGTGAAGTTTGAAAAAGTTTTCGCTATCCGAAGAATAAACCCGCTTGCTCATACACGTCCGCTCCTTGTATGACAAGATGGCTGATGGAAGGGAAATAAGTGGCCGACGCAATTCTTCACAGGCAAGGAGGGAGCGTAAAGTGCTATCACTTTACGAGAAAATGAAGACCTTAAATCTTTTGAACAGAGGTATGTCCTATGTTGATGTGAGCCGTAGAGTCGGAAAGAACTAATCCAGCATTCGTTGTATAAAAAAAGAAAGAAGCTGAAATTTGCCAAAGTGCTTGTGCTGCCCCTACAATGGCGAATAGGGTATCCGTCGTTCGTGACAAAGTGATCGTGATGGCAGAGAAAGCATTAAGTCTGTGGATAGAGGATATGTCACAGAAGCATGTCCCCATTGATGGAAGAATAATACGTGCAAAAGCGCTCAGCCTATATGAGCACTGCTGTCAGATGGGCGAAGCGTCTCGGAGGAAGGAATTTATGGCGAGTAAGGGATTCCTGGAAAGCTATGTGAAGCGCTACAACCTAAAGAACCTAAAGGTCACTGGGGAAGCTGCATCAGGTGATGTCGAGTCCCCATCTGCTTTTCCCGAGAGGTTGAAGGCACTGATAGACCAGAAAGGCTATCTTCCGGAACAAGTGTCCAACTGTGATGAAACGGCCTTGTTCTGGAAGAAGATGCCGAATCGCACTTATATTCATAAGAACGCGAGACAGGCAGTGGGGTTCAAGCCGTTTAAAGACCGGCTTACTCTTGTTCTCTGTGGCAACGCAGCAGGTCACATAATTAAGCCAGGGCTCATCTACCGTTCATACACGCCCAGATGCCTTAAGAACAAGAACAAAAATAGTTTGCCCGTGTTCTGGCAATACAATACGAGAGCCTGGATGGCAGCTATTTTGTTTTTGGAATGGCTCCGTCAGTGTTTCATTCCTGAAGTGAAGTCATACTTGAGGCTCAAGAGGTTGCCCTTCAAGATTCTTCCCATTATTGACAACGCCCCTGGCCATCCACAATCAGCTTGCTTTGCCAATGAAAACGTAGAGGTGATGTTTTTGCCTCCTAATTCGATGCCGCTGCTGCAGCCTCTTGACCAAGGCATAATGAGGTGTGTTAAGGCAGCTTACACCCGCCTCACCTTTGGGAAGATTCGTGACGCCCTCGACGCTAACCCGCACCTAAGCGTCATGGAATCATGGAAGACCTTCACAATAGCGGATGCAATTGCCCTAATTGCAGAAGCCGTGCAAGCAATAAAGCCTAGCTCTCTAAATGCCTGTTGGAGGCTATTGTGGAGGAACGTGGTCAGTAACTTTACAGGTTTCCCCTCAACTGATGCAGAGGTCATAAATATTCGGAACATCGCGATGGAACTTGGCAGGGAATGACTATGAACAACTCAGATATGACCGAAAGTGACCTCAGAGAACATATAGACGGCAGCCGAGAAATCCTTTCCAACGAGGAACTTGAAGAGATGACCAAATCCTGTACAGACAATGAACACGACGTAGAAGATTCAGAGGAGACTGTGCCACCTGCATGGACACTTGAGAAATTCGCGGATGCTTTCCAGCAGGCGCAAGTTTTAAAGGACAAGATTCTCGAGTATGACCCATCGATGGAATGTGACCTTGTCGTCACCCGAGGGATTGCAGCTTCCTTAAGGTCACTCCAGGACCTATTTGATGACGCAAAGAGAAAGCAGAAACAGCTACCGATAACAATGTTTCTAACTGGCGCATCGGTGGGCATCAATGCAGGACCTTTGCAAGAGTGAACGGTGTGAATGAACATAACATTTTTTCTGTTTATATTTATGGCATTGAAAATTGTGTTTCTTTAGTAACGGGGTAAAATGCATTTCTGCGAAACAATTATTCACACGGTATACCCCCTTTCCAGAAAACCTTTTGTTTCCCAATAAAGGCTAGCTATCGGGTACTCCTCATGCACCCGTCGTCAGGCCATAAAAACAAATATTTATGGCATTTGTATTCATATTCCGAATACATTGTTCTATGCATACTACGTTATTAAGCAAGAGGAATGCTTAGTTGTTAGGGGAAATAATGTGCTACGTCGTTGAGGCGTTGCGCCACGCCACACATTTATGGCGTTTGAACTTGGATTGACCATGTACGGACTTTCATATCACCGCTATCCCCTTACACGCCAAGATTAGAAAGTCTTCTATGTTAGTAAAACCAATCTTAGCTAATATGAAAACACTGCAGACGCTTGCTTTTAAATGTGAACGAAAAATCATGGTCTTAAAAAGAACAGCAGCTTTCAGCTTTCGTTAAAGATGGAACGAACCTTTTCCGAAAGGGCAGCATATTCGAGTTCGCTCAATATTCTTGTATCAATATTTTGATATTTTTTAAGACGCTGCGCTGTGCAACAGCTACTCACTTAGCATTTGCGTGCCACTAGGCATTATAAGTAAAGCAGAGTATGCTTTAAGTCAGTGTTTCTCAAGGGGGGCGATATCGCCCCCCAGGGGGCGATGTGAGATTTTAGGGAGGCGATGGAAGCGGAGGGGCGATAAAGGGGGCGATAGAGGACAGAGTGGGGCGATGGAAAATTGAAGGGGGCAATAGAAAATTGAAGGGGGCGATACATAGCTGTTGTGCATTTAGGAGAGAATCGACTGGTATTTTGCTTCGGACGCATATGTACAGTGAGAGATTTGAAATGCAAATACGAAAGTCGCATCTACCATTGTTCCTGGGAGAGTACCGTCCACATTTAGAAACGGCTACCAAGCTTTTTGGCTTCAACCACAAATACCTAACTTATATCCTCGCTTATGGACTGTTGTAAAAAAGTTGCTTATCGCGTTTCCCTCATCGTATTTAGTGGAAAGAGGGTTTAGCGTGGTAGCAGACCTGCTGAGGAAGAAGAGAAGCCATTTGCAAATAGCGAAACGTGGTGATCTGCGGTTGCGGCTAACCAGCTTCCAGCCTAACATCCAGAAACTAATTTCATTTCGGCAGTAACAGGCTTTCACTAATTTTTTCTAAAGTTCTTAGGCTGAGCGAAATTGTGCATGCATGAAATAAAGTCCTGAATTGGAACTCATCCTTCATTACAAAAATTTCTTGTATACGTGTGACGTCATAGCAGGGAAATAAAGTACTATGAATAAATCACCCAGTTTTCCGTAGGTCGCAGGGGACCAATCAGAGCAGGGGGCGATTGTGATGTCTAAGGGGGCGATAAGGGGCGACGGCAAGGTCCTGGGGGGCGATTGCGGGGAAAAGGTTGAGAAACACTGCTTTAAGTCTACGCGAAAAAGTATGCACGTTGTCTATAGATTATTCTGTACCTTGCGCAGGGGATTTCATTATACGCGGTATGTGCCGGAACCAATAACCGCGGATATTCAGGGCCCACTGCACTGCCGCGTACAGGTCGATTCTTCAGACTGGCCGAAACAGTAAGGCTAAAGCTGCATCAGAGGAGCAGTAGAACCGAACCGGTTAAGCGTGTTGAATCTTGACAAACTCATCAATCATTTTGCCATAAACCTGTCAACTATCGGGATGGGGTACACTTTGTACAGGGGATTTGATTATACGCGGAATTTGGTTATACGCGGTCGCGCCGGAACCGACAACCGCGGATACGGAGGGCCTACTGTATATATCATGTAACGGAGGAAAATTATGTTCAGGGAAAATGAGTGACCGTACACACGTAAAGAACGGTTAGGTTCAGTGACATGCATTTGGAGTATTTAAACAGGTGACACGAGGTGTAGAGGCCTTTTCTTTAATGTTCTTCCCAGCTCATAACGTTCTTCTTCTCGTTGTATCTCAACTGTACTCTGTGTGAACTGGTGTAGTCACTGTGTGCGTAGGATAAATAAAGTGGTGTCCAGTGTCAGGACTGCCTCGTTGCTGCCTGCATACAAATCTTTGTCGTTACAATATATTAATATATATACATGCACGAAAATTTTTGCAAACGGTAATGGAAAAACAAGGATTGAATAGTACAGTCTATCGTGTTTTCTCTTTGGTTGACAAATCTATTGTGACAGTCATTTCCTTTGGCGCTGCCTTCGAGGCTATTAAGTTGGTGCCCGTTTTCGCTTGTTAGTAAGACTGTACTGTCCGTTGTCATCTAATTTCCGTTTACTATCTAACTAAGACACTTCAGGTCCACAGCGAGGAGGAAGAGTGGAAAGAGTAAAGTGAATGGAATTCTGACAGTCAATGTTTTGGCAGCGTCTTCGATGGCGTGAAATAGTTCCTCGCTTGTTTCCTCGCACTTTCGCATGCACAATGTGTAGTTGAAGTCGTCAACGCAGTTGCTGAATTTTTCCATGAAGCAGATCGGATTTTTCCAGCCAGGCAAAAGTTTACTGTGCGTGTCGCACATGTAACGATATATTCGGAAGGCGTAAGCGAGAAACTTCTCGTCGAATGCAGTAGCATTTGTTTGAGTGGTGAATTTGAGGCAAGTGGATACGTATGTCTCGTTGAGGAGCTCCTTCGACATGCAAGAGGCAACGTAAAATCTTTGCTTACAAAATTGCAAAACGTTCGATTGGTCGACGTCGAAAGGCAAAATCAAGTACGCTTCAGTGGTTAAGCACTGTACATAAGCCTTGTAACAGACTGCCATGGTAGCAGGTATTGGAGACTTCAGCCTACTATCGTGTTCCATAGCAGGGTCGTTTCCTGTCACGGCATGTTTGTTAATCAAACTCGCTCGCGTAGTCCTGTATCTGCCTGGACATTCTTTGTTACATTTGCGCATGTCCAGTTGGTGGTACAAACAAGGTACCGTCTTTTCCACGAAACATCTGAGTTCCTCCACGAAAATTATTTCAGTCAAATTCTGGTCGCACAACCATTTGTGAAATCGGTGAATCTCCTTCGTCATTGCCGCTTCGAAACCATTTTGGTTTGAGCTCAGCTTCCCGGATCCGTTGCATTTATTAAGGTCGTATTCAAAGGTTGCGGCTTTCGTGCATCGCTTTAGAGATTCGCCTTGTCCGCAGAATTGCGCTACGTTCCTTCTGGTCACCGCGTGCTGGTCTGTATGGTTTATCAATGCGTTGAGGCATTGGACGTATGCAGCGAAGCACGCTTCTCTGTCGGCAATTTGTTCTAACATGTCCTGCTTGTCAAAGGCATGACCGCTTAGGCGTTTTACTGAACCGCTGATCAGCACTGCGCTGATGATCAGGCGCATTATGAAGGGGTATAGAGCAAAATGAGCAGCGTCCCAATTTCGTGAAGCAACTGCGGCTTCGCACATTCCAAACGCGGGTTTTCATCCCGTTGCCTGCTTGCAAAAGTGAACTGCCTTACACGCGAAATGAGTATTCGCGGCTTTAAACGCGCTGTTTAAGATGTTGATGCGCAAGGTTTCCTTAACTTCTAGCGTACGGCTGCAAAGTAGTGCTTTTTACGGCTACTTGTTTAGACGGAGTCTCAGGCGAAACAGTTCGTTGGCATAACAGAGCCATTCGTGTGCACAATGCACAAAGTTTATAAATAGTAAAAATGCCAGTCAGTGGTTAACGGAGTCGTCGCTGAATTTACGCAACAAACATGAGCATCAAATAAATTGCGTAGTTTTAAAGTACAAAGGCAACAGTACACTAAGAGTACCTGCAAATCTAAAGGACGTTTAGATTTGATGCGCTTTGCTGTTGCGCTGTGTGCGTTCGTTGGGTTTCGGCAACGCTAAAAAATTTAGCCGATCATCCAGCAGCCGCTTATGCTTTATTTGGTCTGCAGTTTCCATTGCGAAGAGGTACTCACGATTAGTTTCCCCACCTCGTCGCCCCCTGGTTCGTATTGCAACATTTCTTGACGCTTCGGTTAGATTTAGACAGCGTTGCCAAATTAAGCGATAATTAATTCTCGCTTATGCATTCCAGTTTTGCTGAAGCGGGAGTTTCCTTGCTCCACGGAGCGAAGCATGAAGTAATCGAACGCAAGATGAGCAACGTCGGAATGGACTGCGCTACCGGTCGGGACGCCGCCAGCTTTTTAGTAACGAAGCATTCCTGGAAGGGGAAGTAAGCGTTTTTCGCTCTGCTATTACTTTGTTTTTCGTTATCATGTGTTGTTGTTCATTCTTGCCTTGCGTAGCGTGTGCCAGCATGTGATTCACCCCTTCGCTGCTTGCTTGCCCCTATTCCTAACAGTCCGTCATTTTCTTGCAGGTACAAGCGGATATTTACGATTGGCAGGGATGGCATCGGAACTTACAATCCGTGTTCGCTGGAGCAGACCAACTACGTAAATTCTTACCATTTACCTCTGTTCTTTGCTGTAGATGCCGATAGTTCATATTTTGAAACGTTTCGAACCAGTGATAGCATTTTCGCGAGGGCTTTAAGGTTGTAGGCCTCGTCAATGGGTGGATGTGTAGCTGCTAGTAATAAGTAGTACTTATTAATAATGTTCCTATCTTCGAAAAGTTTTCCACGATATGACCCCGTTCTGTAAAGCCTTTTATTCCTCCTTTGGTCAGCATGGTATCAATAATAAGAAAAGATTAAGTTTCATTGCTTAGTGACCACCTGCTGTTATGCCCTTCATATTAGCCCTGACTGCAGTTGCTAGTTGCCACTACTCGCAGCTCTGATCTCCTGTAGTAAGCGCATTTGTGTAGAACACTAAGACTGTTATAAGCGATAGGAATATAAAAGGTAAGAACTGTTCCAACAGTGAGCTGCCAGTGCTGGAGGTGGGAACCATTGAAAACATGAGCATGGTTTCCTTACTTTCCTGTTGGGCCAGCATAAACTCCTTACCCCTGCGGCGTCCTGAATCGGCAGAAAGACGACCATTAAGTCCTCCCATAGAGAGCCTCTCCGGTATGTTCTTCATGTCGGCAAAATTCTTACGATGACTCGCATCCAAACATTCTGATCGCGCTTCCAGAAAGCATAGCAACGCAAGGAGCGACGCTAACAAGGACGGTGCAACATGCCAACTTTTGCATTCGCAGCAGCACCTTGCCGAGTCATGCATCGTCAAAGGGCTTATCGCATTCAACGAGGGGTATTCACGTTTGTTCTTCTCCACCGGATCAGCAGTTAATGGTGCGTCAGTGCCCGGCACATTTACCCTAACTTTTTGGGACGAGCGCCGCAGCTTGGCCGTGTTCGCCAAAAATTGCGATGACAGTAGCAGTCCATGGGATCTTTAAACCTTTCCCTTGGCCCTTTAAGCCTTCAGCGACAGAAGGCATGCCAATCGGCCAGCTAAACTCAACTCGAGCAAACTTAACCAATTGTTGGCTTAACAAATCGCTAAGCTTGCCCAAGTTGAGTTTAGCTGGCCGATTGGCATGCCTTCTGTCGCTGAAGGCTTAAAGGGCCAAGGGAAAGGTTTAAAGATCCCATGGACTGCTACTGTCATCGCAATTTTTGGCGAATACGGCCAAGCTGCGGCGCTCGTCCCAAAAAGTTAGGGTAAATGTGCCGGGCACTGACGCACCATTAATTGCTGACCCGGTGGAGAAGAACAAACGTGAGTACCCCTCGTTGAATGCGGTAAGCCCTTTGACGATGCATGACTCGGCAAGGTGCTGCTGCGAGTGCACAAGTTGGCATGTTGCATCGTCCTAGTTAGCATCGCTCCTTGCGTTGCTATACTTTCTGGAAGCGCGATCAGAATGTTTGGATGCGAGTCATCGTAAGAATTTTGCCGACATGAGGAACATACCGGAGAGGCTCTCTTTGGGAGGACTTAATGGTCGTCTTTCTGCCGATTCAGGACGCCGCAGGGGTAAGGAGTTTATGCTGGCCCAACAGGAAAGTAAGGAAACCATGCTCATGTTTTCAATGGTTCCCACCTCCAGCACTGGCAGCTCACTGTTGGAACAGTCCTTACCTTTTATGTTCCTATCGCTTATAACAGTCTTAATGTTCTACACAAATGCGCTTACTACAGGAGATCAGAGCTGCGAGTAATGGCAACTAGCAACTGCAGTCAGGGCTAATATGAAGGGCATAACAGCAGGTGGTCATTAAGTAATGAAACTTAATCTTTTCTTATTATTTGATACCATGCTGACCAAAGGAGGAATAAAAAGTTTTACAGAACGGGTTCATGTCGTGGAAAACTTTTCGTAGTTTTGCGCCTAGCTCGTTAGAAAGGAAACCAAAATATTAATATTCGTATCTTATTACAAGGTAAATACTCCGTCCCAATTTATGCCATTCTCCGTTCATTATGCACTGGGAAGGAACTGAGAGAGGCAACCATTTAAAAGGGTGAAATTGTTTGTCCTTCCCGACTCCCGCGTTTTCCACTCGCCCTCCGTCGGGGGAAGCATGAATGGTGTGCACCACGTTTGATGACGTCGTCGGTTTGTCTTACTTCCATGCACTGGACAGCCTTGCCTTGCGAAGCCTCCTTTATCATTGTGCAATATGCAATAACGGTGATGGGTTTCCAAATGACCCAACTGCCAAACAATGACGAACCATCCAATTCGTTGCTGCCTTTCAGTGGACTTACAATGATGTGGCAAGCATTAAACCTAGTAGGCGCGCCGGCGGACACGCTGGCGAATTTGTGGTCAACTTTCACTGCAGAAACCGAGTGGAGACGCTCAAATTTTCGTCCACGTACACGGCCGATATTATATCTCGAGTACTGGTGAGTCTGTCGATTCACGCGAACGCTTTATCCGTGCATCGCTCATTTGGCGTTTCCGTTTTATTTCGCTTGTTTACCTTTTGTACGGTTGGTATTTTTACGAACTGACTTTGTCGCACCGAGCCGTAAACAATGCTGCGCGGCATCACAAAGTTTCGGATGGCTATCAACGTTAGGTAGCGAAGGTTGTGTCGTTTTTGTACGCTCAGCGCAACTTGTGGTTAAGCTTATCAGCCGAAGTATGAGCCATGTGAATTTGCCAGCGAAGCGCAAGCCATTAATTCATTCAGCGTAGGATTCCGGTATTCAAGAAATGAGGAACTTTTCGGACTGCTTTTCCGCACTTTCTTGTCTGACGAGGATCAGACGTTAAAGCAATCCTCGCTAATAAGTGGTCCGTATGGTTGGGAGGAGGTTCGATGAACGTGCAGGGTGAGTTGGACTTTCTTGTAGCCCAGTTGCTGCATGTTCCTCGGAATCTTTCAAGAGGCCTGCGTTTTTACGTTGTCGCGCTGAAGCGTTGACTCGTTTATGTCTATTAATGCGGGGTGTATGTCCTGCAATTGTTGATTGGTTTGGTTGATTGTCTGACATTAGTTTTATTGCGCAATCATTTGTCAACTTTCAACAAGTTCTAACGGATCATTCTTTTGCCGACCAAACAATGACTTTGGACTTCTTTGGGTGCATCGCCAGTTTGGAAAATGGTTCTAGAGCAGGACACAATTTCAGTTGTCGTATAATGCATTGTTCATCGTACGCTGCAGAACGATCAAGAAGTGATCTGCTCTCGTTGCGCGGAGGGAGCTGCGAGTGCAGATCATGTAACGGAGAAGTTCTTGATTTTCGCTCCGCGCTCCTTTTCCCAGCTTTTCTGACATTCCAATTTGATGCAATTTAATGGTGTATACTTAACGGTAAATTCCCCTTTTATTCACAGTGTATTTTTGTTTGGGTCCGCTTCAACAGCGACCCTCAAACGGTGATCGCTAATACCACACGACAGTCCCTATCGTCAAGTTGCCCGTCTCCGTTACGAAATTTTAGGAACCATTGTTGGGCTACGCGTTCGCTAACTGTGCGTCCGCTAAATGTTATTTTCACGTTCTTTGGAACTCATTCAATTAAAAACCTTGGAATGTGCAATTTTTGATCATATATATATATATATATATATATATATATATATATATGACTGAAGACGCTCGCTGACCGCTGAAGACGCTCGCTGAATACTCTCGCTCGCTGAAGACGGAACTCGAGCGTTCCGAAATATTCGAGGAAAACTGTACGTTGCTTTCTGAACGCGTTTCTCTCATAACTACTCTCATCCATCCGGTGGTAGGGAGAAAGTGTCAGATTACTTATAGATCTGCTAACGTACAACAACCAACGGGACAAAATCCGTGAAAAAGACCTCATGAATATATATATATATATATATATATATATATATATATATATTTATATATATATATATATATATATATATATATATATATATATGCCGGCGTATAACTCGACCGGCATATAAGTCGAGCGCTAATTTTGCGGTCTAATTTTCGTCATTTGCCTATGTCGGGCGTATAGGTCGACCTCTTGATTTTAGTTTAGTGCAGTTATGATTCATATTAAGTGTTTCGGAAGACGGGATGTCTATTAACGGGAGCATGGATTTTCATGATGTTGAGTTTTCATAGATTTTTCCCGTTGCTATGTACGTGGATGGATCGGTAAGTAAACTGACACGGTCTCCCTACCAACGGATGGATGAGAGTAGTTATTAGAAGACACGGTCAGAGAACAACGTACGGTTTAATCTCGGATATTTCGGAACGCTCGAGTTCCGTCCTCAGCGAGCAAGAGCTAGAGTGGAGGACGGAACTCGAGCGTTCCGAAATATCCGAGATTAAACCGTACGTTGTTCCCTGACCGTGTCTTCTAATAACTACTCTCATCCATCCGTTGGTAGGGAGACCGTGTCAGTTTACTTACAGATCCATCCACGTACATAGCAACGGAAAAAATCCGTGAAAACTCAACATCATATATATATACAGGTATATATATATATATATATATATAACTCAACATCATATATATATACAGGCAGTCCTCGCTTAACGTCGGAGATGCTTTCCTGGAGACGCGGCGTATAACGAAACTACTGTTACCATTAAAAACATAGTACGCGTGGGAGTTACGTTCCGCCAGTGCACCTATGACCATGAATAAATTACTTAACTTCTGAACTGTGGCGCATTAATTAACTTTTAATTTCAAACATTGAAACAAGTACGTGCTTTTAAGAACTTTTAAGGTACTCTTATAAGATTAGATAATCGTTTAGCCAAGTTTTGGTGAACGTGTTCCCTGATTTGCTGGGACCTTCAAAAAACTGTTCAGCGTTTGTTACCGCACGCGTTTTTTCTTCTGCTCATATAACTCCCTATAGATTTTGTATCCACTCATTATTATTCTGTTTGCTTCGCAACTTCTTTCCCTCTGTGGGTCCTTTTGAGTGAAGATGGCCACTGCTCTGTTTAGCAAGTCAAAAGCTTCAGACAAGTCTTTTGCTGTTAGAAGGCGCTGTGGTTCTGCATTCCCAAGTTCATCATCCTTTGCGTCGTGAGCACGGGAAATTATGTACGTTTAGCACTCATTACAACAAACGTAGATAAATCAGTAAGTGTTCACAAAATAATAGATGACAGTAGATATCTGGCACTATAATGGCGATCAAAAATAAAGACCTTAGAATTAAACCGACAGCAAAACTATACCTCTCACTTACAGGATGCAGTTGCTAGTACACTGAACCTGAGTGACTTTTGTAGCGTCTTAGTCTTCTCCAGGAGCGACGTATAACGAAATGACGTATAACGAGGACTGCGTATATATTCCACTTACGGCGAATAAAGGAAGCCTTCTACATTAGATCGAACAATACAATCAATCGCGACAAGGGGGTGCAGGTCAGCGAAGTATGGAACGCCTTTGTAAATAAAACCAAGTGTTGTTCCATATCGCCCTGACCCCTTTGTTCCCTATGCCTATTTAATCCCCACTACGGAGAAATTCCACCTCTCCACCACCACCGCTGACGACGGAACTCGAGCGTTCGAAATATACGGTTACATACAGTTGCGTACGTGTGCTGTTTGCGTTCTTTCTAATAACCACTCTCATCCATCTGCTGGTAGGGAGATCGCTTCAGTATACTTACAGATACTTAAAAAAACGGGAAAAATCCGTGACAACCATCAATGAATATATATATATATATATATATATATATATATATAATATATATATATATAATATATATATATATATATATATATATATGTATATATATATATATATATATATATATATATATATATATAAACAATCGACAAGCATAATTGTTGACGAAACTGGCGGCGTAAGTCAGTAGAGCAAATCGGAGCTTTGCAACAGTATCGCGAACGTTAGGGTAGACGGTGATTCATCACAAATGCCATAGCAAGACGTGGGAATTGGCAGTCACCGGGAAAGGGGAGAACGGAGTTCTCACCTTTCCCGGTAACTGCCAATTCCGTGTGAGCATTGTTCACTTCGACCAACGGAAACCAATTGTGCCGAGGTGGAAAGTTACGGTAAACAGTGTTGCCGTTACTCGATTCTTCTTTCTTAAACTAACTTTCATTAATTGAAGCGTTTCATTGATTAATTGGTGCCGTTGTGATGTGACTGCCGGTTTTCCTTTCTAGATGCGAAAATTCCTGCGGGCGGATTTGGCCACTGAAGCAAATGTACGTAGCCAAGTGATTTACGTGATTTTATGAATTGCATTTTCACCGTGAATATGGTTTCGTACGGTTAAGGTAAAAGTTGCCTACCAATCGAATAGTTCATTTCAGAAATGGGCAGCAAGCAAGCACCATTGGTCCGGCGACGTTGTGCCGGTATCTCTTGTCGTTAGTTCCCATGCCTTACTGCAGCTTGAAGTCCCGTCGAACAGGATTTTGGCCGAGTACTGCTACAAGGATATTGTTGAACTTATAAATGTAGCCTTGCGTTTTCCAATGTCGTTGCGTAAATTTCGTATTCTCAGGTGTGCGATGTTGTTGATACGTTCATAGTTTCTCATTCACCGTGGAGACGGCTGGTGGGCAGTCAAATTGCAATCGCATTGTTTTATATGCTTGGCTACGTTTAAGCACATGTTCTCCTGCGACAAGAGCTTAGAATTGCTTCAAAGAGTGGAAAAGCTTGCACTTGAAAACATTGGAGTGGCTTGCAGAATATCGACCGAAAGCTTTCCATCGTCACATTTTAAGTCTAATCGCTTAGGGGCCAATGTGTACGTATGTCGAGAATAATTTTAATGTGCTAGTATTTTCCTTCACAGCAGCAAGCAAGATCTTACCTCGTTGGTGGAATTTTCTGTTGAAAAAGTATCCATTCGGCATAAGGTTCCGCTGTAGTCGCATGACCCGTCGAAATTGTTTATCATTTCTTCCATAGGCGCCAGTTGCGAGATTGCTGTGTATGTCAGAAACGTGCCTGATTGAGCGGGATGTTATTTCCTATAACGTTGTCTCGTTGAAACCTTTGTCCAGCATATTCTCTCTTATTCGTTGCGAAAGTGATCCCCAGCTCTTTTACGTTGAATGTTTCAACGACGTTTTGAGCTGTTACAAATCGGTGGAAAGGTTATGTAAGGTACGTCAGTTCCCGCGTTTAAATGTTTTCTTTGCAGGGACAGCATTTTGGTGACGCTACTTGACGCCGTTCGCACCAGAGGGAATGTTGACGTGCACGTAAAAATGTCACCCACAAATATGTCTCACCGATGGGTACCGTTTTCTCATTGTCTGGACGAGGACGGCGAAACTCAGCAGGCCAAGTTCGTCGTCAGCTCTACCTGTAAATTTCTGAAAGTAAAACTTCTGTTACGGTTTCACCACAATTCAATTTTAGCGCGCGATAGTTTGCTTGACGCGCTGCGCCGATTCAACGCTAACATTCCTTACGGAGGTATGATGCGCACAGCATCCCAAGAGGTATTGAAAAGACAGAACAGATGTCGCGGTGACAGTTGCTTATTTGCGTTCATAGGGCTTGTTCTCGGCTAGCAAGGAGAAACTGGTTGTTAACTGTACCATGGTAATTGCCGACATTGGAACTTCCTTATCGCTTGAAGATTGGGAAAGTGTATACCACGCGCTTAGACGGTTGTTTGCATCGAAAGCTGGTTTCCACGCGTTTGCAAGTTTGTCTCGGTATCGGCGCGCCTCAACCCGAAAGGCCGTCAATTGTTAATTTGCATTATTTCAGGTTACGCGAAAAGCTGGGCAACATGATCATGTGTGCTCTAACGTTGAACAACGAGGCAGTGCACCACGCTGCCATTGAGACGCTTTGCGCTCTCATGCAGCCAATGCACGGTGGTTTCGAATTGAAGCAGGAACAGCAGAACAAATCCTTATTGCTATCGTCCAAAAGATTTTTGGAGCGAATGGTTGATTCGCTGGTTTGGCATGTGGTAAGGCTCATCTTGGATCGCCATATGTTCACCTCGAATGGCTTGTTCGTGAGATACGTTTTGTTGCGGCGATTAGGTTTATGCGACAGGCAGACATGAATTCGCAATCCTGCGCCCTGTTTGCCAAAAACTAGGAGTACTTTGTCATTTCTTTTGAAATTAATAATCGTGGGTAATGTTAACCAGTCTATATGTTGGAATTGTCTTCCAGTCTATATATATATATATATATATATATATATATATATATGAAATGATTGTACGACGATCACCGTTGGAATGAATTTTATTGACGAATATAAATCCGTTCTGGTATGATGCATGTCTATGGAGAACTGATCCTAAACTAGAATTATAATGGGTTTAAATCAAGTTTAAACCCATCGAAAACCTGCTGTTCTTCTAGGTCTTGATATATCACAAGTACCCATCTCCCTGAACATTGAACCATAGGTTCAAAGAACATATTACCAATGTCAGTCGTTGCAACAATGCTAAAGCAAGACTGGATTGGACTGTACTTAGGCAAAGGAGTCGCCCACAGACATTGGACCCCAATAAAATAATGGAAGTCGCAATTAAATCTTCAGCAATAGTGGAACACGCAACCCAATGCCAAGGTCCACTAGTACCGAGTATTATTTGCCACGAAGAGCGTTTCGACATAAGAAAAATCAAGGAAGCGATGTATATAAAACACAATATTACAATTAACAGGGACAAAGGAATTGATATTAGTGATATATGGACCCCAATTATACGGGACATGGGTACTTGTGATATATCAAGACTTAGACGAACAGCAGATGTTCGATGGGTTTAAACTTGATTTAAACCCATTATATTAATAATTCAAGTTTAGGAACAGTTCTTCATTGATGTGCATCATACCAGAACTTTCACTGTTTAACCGCTGAAGAAGGGACGCGGTGGGTCCCGAAAGCTACGGATTTATATTCGTCAATAAAATTCAATCCAACAGTGATCGTCGTGCAATCATATCATGTTCAATTACACCGTTACAAAAAATCCAATTTTTAATTATATATATATATTCATGTTGTTTTTTAACGGTTGAGGTGCCCGTTGTCGCATTGTATTGAGTCTGAAATCACTTCAAAAGACACCTTAACCAGTGGCTGGTTAGGTGGTGTTTATTGGTGAAAAAACGCAATCAATGTATAGTTCGAAGCTTTCGGAACAGCCTTGTTCCGTCTTCAGCGATATATATATATATATATATATATATATATATAAGTATAACTTAAATTTCTGAAGTACGAATAGTCACTAAAACGAGAAGAGGAAACTCATTTCCATTAATTCCATTTTTATTTTATGCAGCGTTTTTTGTGGTTTGTTTCAGTTACATAGAGCTTTCGGAGCTCACCGGTTCCAGCGTCATCGTGGAAATGAATAACCGTGTCAATGGTTACCTTGGTTCCGTGAGCTAGCGGGTTTAGTGTAGTTTGTGCGTTGTATTAAACCCGTGCAAATATCGCTCACTGACATTCCTTGATCTCTGTTCAAGTACGTGTTGTGTCATACCCGGATGGATTCTTTAACCTTTCGGCGTTTGTGGTGGCCTGCTTTGTACAGTTTCATTGCTATGGGATCTTGCTTGCATTCTGCCACATGTTCCACAATTGCTGACGTTCGTATGAGCTTGTCCACGGTGGTACTTGGTTCCAAGTTTTGTTGTCGCGCTCCTCTTCTCTCGGTATAATTTCTTTGGGACAGTTCTGCATTTGTGCATCATTTGATGTCGGCCAGATGTTCCTTGATTATGCCATTCGAACAGGCCGAAAAATGAATCGAACGATACGCATATACGGAGCAGTGCTTCCAAGGAAATTATAATGAGAGAAAAAGAGCATAAAAGCGGAAGTTGGAACCAATTTGGGCCTGACCATGGGCATGCCGATACGAGCGTCAGCAGTTGGGGACCATGTGGCAGAATGCAAGCAAAATCCCATAGCAATGAAACTGTACAAAGCAGGCCAACACAAACGCCCAAAAATTAAAGAATCCCTCCGCATACGACGCAACACGTATTTGAATAGAGATCAAGGCATGCCGATGAGCGATGCTCGTACGGGTTAATACAACGCGCAAACTGCAGCTCACTCGCTAGATCACGGAAGCAGGTTAACCATTAACACGGTTATTCATTCCCCTGCTGACGATTGGTGGGCTCCGGAAGCCCCATGTAAGTAACTAAAATAAACAAGAAACGAAAGACTGACAACGGCTACGTAAAATTAAAATGAGACTTACGACACGAGTCCAGTTTTCCATTGGTTCTCTACAATATGCCTTGAAAATACTGAGGACCGAAGCAGCCGAGATTGTTGGCTGCTTTGCAACATCCGACTATCCCGTATTTTCGTGGTTTGACACAGCGTGAGTTCTCTCCGAGCTGAAAATTTAAGCTGTTAGACAAGTGCGCATTGTGATACTCTAGGTTATGCGTACCTTACGCAGTCTTTTGTTAGGAACACAACACTGGAATGCTGGTGGTTGCTTCGTTGCTCGACTTCCTCACTTACGCATTATGCGCACCGTATAGCGAGACAACGCTGAGCGAACAGTTCGATGAGCTTTTGAGCCTTGTTGCCAGACACGGTCGAACATTTTACAAACTCTTTCAATCCCCATCGCTTGCATTGGTGAAAAGTGCTGCTCTCGTCATACGCGCAGTCATCGAGGTAGTCCTCCTTCCGGCTGCTCATGCAAAGGAACAGCGCTTGAGCGTCATTACCTTTGCAGGAGGCTAATTCGGACGTTTCCTGCCGCTTGCAAGAATTCGCCCTATCCGAAGGGGCCTTTCTTCGCCACCTGCACATGTCGTTTTTCACAGTTAGCAATGATATGCGGTTGATGACTGTGCGTCAATTGAGTAGGCACTTGATTGCTTTATGGACCACTGGAAACGCAATGGCGACGGAACTGCTGCACCGTATTTTGGTTGGTTTTACGGTGCTGGTTTGGTCCAATTTGGGATTTCTGTTTCCTTCAGCCAGAGGGTCTTCTACTCTATTTGGATTCAACTGACGAGGCGCCACTTTTGGACGACGATTGTTTGTTGATGAGCAACAGTACGGACCTTCGTCACGTAAGTACCTTTTTTTCAGTGCCGTTTTAATTCGTCTTTAGCCTTCAGAAGAATGACGTGGAAGCAGCAGAGCCAAAGGAAACCGCCATGATGGAGCGTCTAAACCAAATTCAAAAGGCCGTTGAGAAACAGTTGGACTCCTTACTCCAGCACTGGTTTCACACGCACAAAAAGGAGTTGCAGCGAAAGGACGTAGGCCGTTGGAGATGGCAAACCGTCTAGCGTCAAACTGCGTTGCCAATTGTTGCAGGACCGAACGTACCCTCAGGTATTGTTGCGCAAGCGGCGGCAAAATTTGAGGGTCGCCGAAAATTGGCGCATGCTGTTCTATATGTTCGGCAAAAATCACAGCAAGTCGAATTTAATTTGGAATGCGCAGGTATGGATTTCGAGTTGATCTCATTTCTTGGCGACCGTCCAGCTGCGCGATTTGCTCCTTAGACTAGGCAAGATTTGAAAGTTGCCTTAGAGAATGAACTGCAAACGTTCGAGCGCGGCCTCGAAACCGAAGATGGCCAGTTGGTTTCTTGGAATCACGGGGATTTCGAAGTTTGCGGTGCAACTTTATTGATTCTCGGGATGTCGTTTCCTTGCCCAGGTGTCTTACCAAAGTTTGGAAAAAGAAATTTGCATAGAAAACCATTACCTCCGATTGTTCGTCGAAGAGCAATGCTGTGCCGATGGTCCAAGCGCTATGACCAATCCGTAATGCCCCCGTTGGTCTGCAATTTGTTTGAACGGTGCTGCTTTTTACAGAAGGCAGTTCCTATACGACGTCTATCACCGATATTTGTCGAGCACCAGCAATTACGTTCGTTGCTTGTGCTTACGTGCATTATCGGTCACCTATGAGCGCCACTTCAACCAAATAGGTGCCTTCAACGGTAGCAAGAACATAGTGTCCTTATTACGTCACTGCTTGGACCTAAGTGAACGAGACTCACTTCTTGATTTCATTGGAAAGTTAGTTCTGTTGAAGGTATCTTCGTGGTGATTGTTTTTTTCCCACGTGCAATCAGTTGCTTGTAGGCAAACGTCAAGGAAATTATAAGTGCTAACGGTGTTCAACTGCTTGTTGAGTTGGCAATGCTGGCACATTTGGACAAAAGACGGAAACCGCTTCTTTTTGAGGTAAATATAGGATCCTTCATAACGGTGTAACTGCACATGCTTGCGTAACATACTGAGTATTGGCGAGTGACACTGTTTAGTTGTTTCTGTATTATAATCTGGAGATTTGGGGCCTTTTCAGGTGGCACGTTCAGCAGCAGTATATGTAAAACAGGACGAGGTGGCAAATGATACATATATATATATATATATATATATATATATATATATATATATATATATATATATATATATATATATATATATATATATATATATATGCGAACAATTTTTTACACGGAATATCTCCGTTGGATAAGAACCTTTTATTTTCCATCTCCAAAAGGCACAGCTTTCCTACCGTACCTTCGGTCTGTCATCAGTGCCGATAAATATTACCTTCATCAAATAATTTGTCGACTGTCACATCGGTCAGCAGTTCAGCAAGTTTATCGGTACTGATGATCGACCGAAGGTACTGTCCGAAAGCTATGCCCTTTGGAGATGAAAAATAAAAAGTTCTTATCCAACGGGGATATTCCGTGTAAAAATTGTTCGCATTTGTGCATGTACCCCGATAAAGACAAATGCATTTCTACATATACAGTAGGCCTTCCGTGTACGCGGATTTGGCTCAATGCGGTTTGGCTGAGAAGGCAATGACGCCATTTATGAGCTGTGACTGACGAATCACTGTAAAGTACAGCTACTTTCCAAGTTGTTGTATAATATACAATGTTTATGAAAGGCTATAGTGCTGTCGCGCAACTTGGCAAGCACTTTTCTATTTGTGAGGCTTGCGTTATTTCTTGATAAATTTTTGCTGGGTTTGCCTGAAGCGATTTTGCCTGCAAAGGAATTAATCACAAAGGCTTCTTACTACGGAATCGACAAGATGAGATTTTAGTTAACTGAGCAGACAGAATAGCTCGCACTTCTCATATTGCACACTCTAAGCAGACGTGCTGCTAAGGCATGGAGCTCCGTGGTCATTTTGTTTTCTTGACGAAGGTTGAATCTAACAGTATCCAAACAGCGGTGTTCGAACTGCTCGTATTGTTCAATATAAGTAAATCTGATCAAAAACGGCTACACCCTGTAGAGCTTTTTTATTCAATCGTAAACACGGAGCTTACGGGAACCACCTGTTCCCATCATCAGCGTGTGCATTTTTCCGCAAAGCTGCTACGATAACGATAAAAGTACTACACATTCGAATTGGCCCAGTATTATAGTAACTTTGCTGTTTTTTAATTCGCTGCACTATGTAACAGCTACTCGCTTAGCATTTAAATAGCGCTGGGCATTGGAACTGGAACGAACAGATATGCTTGAAGTCTGCAAGAAGGAGTACGCGCATTGCCTACGTATTCTCGCATCTTCTGTGCAGTGGGCTTGATTACACGCGGAATTTGACTATACGCGGTATGTCCCGGAACCAATTATCGCGTATACGGAGGGCCTATTGCATATATATATATATATATATATATATATACATGCGGCCCTCGTTATCCGGGGTTTCTATACAATGCGATTTGTCCGGCGTGAAATAGTGACGTCACCTTTTCACAAAAACATGCGCACCGCTCGCCAGCATTATAGTTGCACTAGTGTCGTTGCATGCCTGTGCAGCACCGTGATCATCTGCGCGGGCGCGAAAGGCCTTTTCTGCCCACAGCACTCTCTAAACCAGTGTTTCCCACCGGCTTCCTCGCCAGCGCCCCCTTTTGGACCAGCAATTTCTCCAGCGCCTCCCTAGGCGGGAGCATGGTTTGCCACAGCAAGTTGAACGCCCACGCAATATTCTTAGCCGAAAAAATGTAGTACATAACGCTAATGAATTTACTTGCTGTAGTCACAAGTGTAATAGAGCGAGCGAACTTCATTGTCAGACTTGGAAACCACGCAGCGAGAGCCGCTTTTCAATGTTCGGCTCTATGCTGGTTAGCCGGAGTCTCAGGTCGCCCCGATTTACAATTTTCACTTTGCTTCTCTTCTTCGTTAGCAAGTCCGCAACGACGCTAAATCCACGCTCAACTAGATACGAAGAAGGAAATGAAATAAGTAGCTTCCTCACTACAGACCACAATCTTGGGTAGAAGCGTGAGATATCGCGTTGCAGCCAGAAGGTTCTGTATCCAAGTTTTAATTTTGACTTGAGCTCTTCATTGGCCTGCAGCTCTAGCAACTCTTCCTGCAATTGTAGTCCTGCATTCTCAACCGCAGAGAAAGGGTTTATGACCCAATGTGGGACCTCCAGAGAAAGGATATCCTGGAACCGTTCGATGAAGTCTTGGTGAAGCGACTATCTAGAGTCGCTTCACCAAGATTTCACCTTCACCACCATCCAACGTCAAACATGCACTTTACTCAGCAGAATTATTTGGCATCCCTTTAGCTCCGCAGGGGGGCGCTAGCGCCCCCCAGGCTTACCAATGTCCCCCAGGCTTACCAGCGCCCCCCAAGTGCCCCTTTCGGCTCCAGCGCCCCCCAAGTGCCCCTTTCGGCTCCAGCGCCTACAGGGGGGCGCTAGCGCCCCCCCCCCCCCTTGGGAAACACTGCTCTAAACCGTGCATAATGCTAATGAAGCGTTGTCATTTTTCTGATTGCTCGTTATTGTTTCGTGCGCGTTGTCGATCCCGCCCGCTGTGCGCAAATATTATCCATCCATGGAACGTGGCATAATGATTGCACGAAGAATAACGCTACAAGATTTATTCGATGAAGCGAACAAAAGGGAGAAACAGCTCCCTATAACAATGTTTTTAAATAAAGATCCGGCAGCTGCGGAGCCTAACATTTTAACGCGAGAAGTTTCGCTACCAACAAGTTCAATAAACCCTAGGACTGGCTGGTCTTCAGGGGATCTGCGCCCACCTACAGAAAGTGGGTAAATTGTCTGATTCCTGATGCGCCAAACGTTTCTGCCGTAGACGTTTTCTTCTATGTGATTTTCAGTATTTTTGCTTAAGTGCGCCTGTGTATTTTATATTTCCCCTGCTCTGTACTCATTCCGCGTACCAGTACATCGCTTAGTTCATTAAAGCAAGGCGATTCCCAGGTGTTTAAAGAAAGAGCATCTTACTTTCCTCCTTTCTTGTATCTAATGGACTGGACTCTGATGGCTGGCCCCATTGGACAAGCGCAGTCTCATTCATGTCATTATCTCGTAGCTAGATTCCGTAGTACCAAGATTCGAAGGATCACTAGGTATGATAACCGTTCGGGAAGGAATTCAAGGGTACAGGACGAAATACGAGCCTGAAATACATGCTATTTGGCCTATTCATAGAGTATCCTATACAACGCGGGATTCGTTATCCGCGGTAAAACGCTCAAAATTTGAGACGAATTAACCGCGGATAACGAGGGTTGCCTATATATATATATATATATATATATATATATATATATATATGTATGTACAGTGGAACTCTGGAAGTTGACCACTCAAGGGCGGTAAGAAATTGGTCGACATGTAAAGGTGGTCAACTTTGGAGGTTCCACTGTACATTTTCAGTGTGTGTGTGTGTGTGTGTAGTAATGCATATTGCTATACATAGCTGCTGTTTAGTTTAAACTATTGTTTCGATGTGTTGTTTGTCTTAAAAACAGTGTCATTTTCTTTATTTTTCTTTTCTCCTTTGGCTTGCTGCGTTTTTCGTTCTCTGCTCTTTCCTTTCTTCTCTTCCCCTTTGTCTATTCTCTTCTTCTTTTTCAATACACAGAGTGCTTATTAAAATAGAAGAATAGTTCCGTAGCATAGTACGTCGTAGTTCAGTTTCTAGGTACACGGAAGTAGGTGAAAGCGAAGAGGGATTGGATAGGGGGACTAGAAATTTGGACGAAGAAGAATGGAAGGCGAAGAGGGAACTAAAGGTTTAATTCGAGTGGGAAAGGAAGATTTCTGGTAAATAATAATGGAAATAAAAAAGTTATTATTATAAAAGGCTGAAGGAAAGCGGGAACAGGAAAAGGGAATGGTGATTTGGAAAAATGGGACAGAAGTGAAGATGGGCATCACAGTTCCTTCTGCCAAAGAGTACTACCTTCAATCCATTGTTTAAACTTAGCAGTAATTAGGCTCTGACCAATGTCCATTATCATTGGGTGCATCATTTGTCGTTCTGTCCAGTGTTGCATATATTGCCGCCAGACATGTGGTGATTAGTCGTGAAAGCTGTGTAAGGTAGCAAAGCGTGTTGGTTATCAGTAGTTGAAAAGCAGCTAGCGAAAATTGTTCCCTTTGTCCAAAGCATGAATTTAGACCAACGTAATCGAGTATTCGAAAGACAACGACCGCGGCAGTTCTGAAGAGTGGTTTTACCGAAATGAAAGGGACGAGGAAGTTGGTCCAATTGGTTTTTGCCACGTAATAGTTTTTTGCGCTTATTTTACCTGTTTTATCATTAACGCTTGGCTTCAGGTGAAGTGCCTGTTCGCGGAAGGCAAAGTTGATGGCGGCTCGTTGTTCAGGGTCCGAGGGTTGGACGAATGGAAACGATTGGAAGACGTAACGCAGTTTCGGTGGACCCTAGTTGCCACGGGCACTTCCTCAATGAGCGGAACCGACATTGCCATTTTCGTTTTAAACCTTTTAATTAAGATTGTCCAATTCTTTCCAAGCCGGTAATCTTTGTTCGAACCAACGGTTCAACTGACCGATCGGAATTTCAGCGATCCTGACAATTGCGTCATTCGTCCCGCTTCCAAGATTCGCCAAATACTAACTTCGTCCCAATGTTTGCCCCACATTGTGCAATTGTTTCTGACCTTTGAACCCAACATTGTCGCCAAAACTGCTGTGCTACTGTCGCTGTTGATACAAGTAAGTATTCTCCCTTTTTCCAACCTTCGCTGTCAACAAGTGGCATTTCGCATGCGAAGGATAGCGTCGTTCTACCGCGCCTGTACTTAACCGGCGTTTTCTTCTTCGCTCTGATGTACAACGGTTCCAACATTCTGGAAATATCTGAACTTTTGAGAAGTGTTCACATGAAGCAGGTCTTCTGCTCAACTCAGGTCAGCGTCTCCGTGCGGAGCGCAGAAAACTGCTCTCACCTCGTGCATTTCGTAGATGTCGGAGACGTTGCCAAGTCGCAGTATATTGTATTCGCTTTTGCCTCAGGCGGCCATTTATTATTTGGAAAACTACGGAGCCGAGAAGTATTCGGAAGTATTTCTCGGAGAATTCGATAATCCCGAAATCATATGGAACAGTGAAATGAGGTTCGTATTACTTTGACAGGATATATGCTGACAATGCGACCTTGCAGGCGGTACATGATAGAACGCATTGCCAGCCACGTTGCCGATTTTTCTGTTCGCTTGCCCAGCAATGTGCAGGCCGTTTACCAGTATTGCCCAATGGTGCCCATAGTATACGAGCACTTGAGAAATGAGCTCTTCTGTCACAAGTATTACCTGAGGCATTTGACCGACGCAGTTCGATTCCCGGATTGGCCCATTGTGGAACCGGTAAAGTTGTCCTTGGTTGAACGTTTTGTCGGGGCATTGCTGACTATTTGCTTTGGTCAATTCCTGTTTCATGCACACTTGCATGATTTGTAGAGTTGTGTTTTGATTTAGCATTAACGGCTTTGTAGGTGGCATTGCTGCAGTCTTGCTTAATGGCTTGGCAAGCGCAAATGAAATGCAAAGAGCCTCTTATGTCTGTCGAGCAGGCTTGCGGCGTATTGCAGATTACCTTCGACGAATGGAGGTAGACTGTCCGTGTACACGAAATGCTCTTGTAAAGTTGCTACTTGCTTCAGGGCCAGTCGGTCGAACTGTCGGAAAGCTTATTACCGTTTGGCGCAGATATTTCATCCTGATAAGAACTCGTCCGGAAGGGTAAGTGTGAGCTCTTTATAGTAGGAAACGTGCCGACTTGTCCTCACACCACCTTAAAGGCGTTATTGCGCTACTTCCTTTCTTTTGCAACTAATTCCATCGCCTTACCTCTTAGGAGCAGTTCGAAAAGTTGAATTATGCGTACGAATTGTTGTGCTCCGAAGAGCGCCGTGAGTCATCAGGGAAGTCAGACTTTGAACGCGTCATCCTTTGTATGAAGGCTCAGTGCCTAATATACAATCGTTATCCCACCGGTAAGTGATATTAAAATGTTGGTTTTCTTCAATTGCTGGGTACTGTAATGACATATCGTAATTGCTATTGTTAAAGTTTGACTGTGAAGGTTGGCTTTGGCGATTCACTTTAGCAAGTGCCGCTGGCACAGTAGTGCTAATAGAAGCAGACGTTTCGAATTCGTACTGTTAAAGCGTTTTTTGCGCGCGTGTCCCTACACTGCAGTTGTACTGGCCATCGTGTGCCTGTTTTCCTTAACTATTTCATTCCACTTTAATATTTAATAGTTGTGTGAATCGATTCTCTAAAACCATTTTGCTTGTCTTGTTTCCGAGCAAGTTCATTCATCCAGGAATTTGCATGAAATCTGAATAATGGCAAGCAGCCCGCTTTCCTAGGCTTGCAGCTCACCCTGATGGGCAGGAAAAATATTTTCATTTATTTTGTTCGTCCGTTGCTTTGCTTTCCTTTTGAGATAAGTCATGAGAATAATTATTCAGAGGCCTAAAGCATTGTACTTTACTAAGCGGCTGAGCTTGAGTGTGACGGGTTGGCTGTGTTGACCGTCCCGACTTGTTCCCTAACGCATCGTTGCCAACTGTTTAGAACTTTGCCAGTACAAGTACTCCGGTTATCCTCTTTTGGTGAAGACGATTGAAATGGGAAATGCCGGCACTAATTTGCTCAACAACAGCGGCGTTCTGCTTATGGTTGCTACGGAGCTCTGCTTTCTCACCGTTGCATGTTCGGCCGTCAACGTGGAGCAGTTGCGACGCGAAAATGGGCTGCAGGTACTGAGGGCGAGGTTTTATTTTTGAATGTATTAATAGATTTCAGTACTGGTGTACTGCTTCAGCAGTAGTCTGTACATTGTCGGAACGTTTTGCATTGGTTGCCTAATGTGCTTCTTTTTCCTTCTATGCACCTTTACCTCATTTTGTGCCCACGGCGTTCTGTAGGCGTTGTCAAATGTCGACCGATGATACACAGCTGCTAACCAAAGATGTAAAACCATTCTGTTTGTATTAGGACAACAATACGAAGCACTTCTTGTTCGGCTCACAAAGTGCGGTCCTTTTTTAACGAGAATGCCAAAGTTCCTTATCATTTCAAGAATATACAGCCAATGCTTTCCTTTCCGGAATTCCATGCGCCGTTGAAAGGGCTACCCATGCTGACTTGTTGACCTTAATGATTATGGTCTTTCTAAAACTGGGGAATTAGTTGTTCAGTATCGAATTGAAAAACGGTGACCCTCAGAACAAACTATTTCGGCTCTCAGCGTGCCGTTGTTGAGGGACCATCCTTGCCCCGTCATATAAACCATACTGGACTGCTCAGACGCCATCAGAGGCTTGCAGTATCGTCGTCCCCGCCATCGTCATCTGGAAGCATATTATGCGATGAGCTGTCTGAGATGGCTCAGAGGACGGAACAAGGGTGGCCCCGCAATAATCAGAGGGTTTTGGGAAAGCACGTGGGCAGTCAAACAAGTATAAAGAAGGAGCCATCATGTAACAGAGCTGTTTGAAAGCACGCGACCCGTAAGAACCCTAATGAAAAGTGAGTGTAATGTCTTACGCTCAGCTTACTTCGAACGAATTAGATGCGGTTGTAGTGATAAGGTCAGTAACTTATTATTTACTGACCGCCAAGTCGTCGCAGTCGTTGACGACGGTTCGTCTGTCACGAGAGCTTCAATTTTTTCCCGTACGGTGCCACAAGGATGTTTTCAGGTGTTGCACAACGCATTTTCCCGGTACGCTGGCATCACGACGGAGAATACCACGGAGGAAGATGTTGCTACGGTGATATGCTTAAATGCGTGCCGCACGTTCGCGGGTGCCGCAGGTTTTACTGAAGCTGAAAACGTGCTTGCTTCCATGGTGACATTCCCTTCCGAATTAATGCATCTTTTGCGTTTCAAGGTAAGGAAATTTGTTTTGTCATATGTTTGTCTCGCGGATGAGTCCTTTGTTCAATCGTCCTGCTGATCCACAAGAATAAAAAAGTGCAAACGCTTGCTCACTACGAGATACTCTGTTCTAGTTCTTGTTATTGTTTACTCTTTTCTGTTTATTGGATCTTAGGCTACTTTCAGAGGGACTAGCAATTTTAATGACCTTGTCTTGGCCATTGATGTTGCTCAGTGTCTGGAATCACGGTTAACAAATGTGCTCACTGTTAAACGGCTGCGAAATTTATGTTGAAAGTGGTGGAAACTTTTCCATTAACATCCCTCTTGGTTTGTTGTTCTACTTCAAATTTTATGGACTATTAGTTTTCGTTAACTGTGTCATCATTTTAAATGAGAGTGTTTCTTTTATCTTCCTTAGTGCAAAGTGGAGTCCACTGCATGTTAATCCATTCACCACGTGTCAAAGACGTTTGACATTTGCTGACGACGGGACAACGCTGTTCCGAACGCTTCAACGTATAGTATATTTATTTGTATCGGTTTTTCCTGATACATTGATAAATTTCCGAATTGTCCATCAATTGGGACATTTGTTGGCAGTGATTCCAGACATTCAATAGCAACAGTAGCAATGAGTGCTCGAGCCATCTTGATCGGAGTCATGAAATTCGGTATCGAGGAACCCCATCTTTAAGAGGCTTGAACATTTTGACTAGTCTACGTTAACCCCTTGGACTTCAGTGCGGCTTGTTTTCGTACTCAAGTCCAACATTTCACAAAGAAGGCCCGTTGCAAGAAATGCCATTTCCGACCTACGTTTACCACCGTATGTTTAAGCACCTACTTAATCTCAATTGTGCCGTTGCCGAATGCGTAATTGCACTTTGCGTATCGGAATCGCTTCGAGCAAACTTGTACGACGCCGGCATGCATTACTATTTCATTCTCAACATGTTCGCCTACGATATTACCTTGGAAGAAGGAGGCGTCGCCTGTGCTGAGGCAACTAATTTGCAGGTTCGCAATTTTGCCGATCGTCATTTTCCTTGGACTGCGACAATTTGCAGGCAATGCAAAACAAGCTGGCTCGGCTCAGCTGCGAGGCGCTGGCCAGCCTTGCCGGCTTTAAGCTGGGATGCTCGCCCAACAGTGCGGCCATTGCTGCCTTCAGAAAGTTGTTGACTGCGTACGTCTGCGACCTGCTGGAAACGAACTCCTACTCAGAGGTGCTAGCAAGGGCGCCTTACTCTGTGGACGCTACGGATACGTTGTTTTTAAGATATTGAAGCAGTTGAACAACTTCTGCGAGACGCCCCGTTTCGTTTGGAACGGCACCATGAAGTCGGAATTGCTGGACTACATCGCGAAGGCATCCGAGCTTCTCCAAAAGGGGGTGAGTTGGTTCTTTCCGCAGACATGCGTCAATTCAGCGTCGCGTCTCTTGTCCAGGACAAGTTGGATGATGCAGCGTTTCGGTTCAGCTACGTGGAAGATGAGTTTTGTTTGGACGACGTGTACGTGCGGATATATAATCAGCAGCCGAAGTACATGCTGAAGGTGCGGCCATGCTCTCCCCTGATGCGTTCTAATTTTCCATTGTGTTTCAGGATACCAAGAGCTTTTTCATTGAGCTGTTGGATTACTTAGGTCGGTATATTTAGTGTAATGCTTGTCTGACATAACGTGGGGCGCTCTTGCAATTCAGGAAAGTCGTCAGCGGTGTCAGGTCGACTCGAAGTAGCTGCGGAAGCGTTACTAAACGTTTTGAACAATAGTCCTGGTATTTTGATTTCTTTTCTCTTAATTGTGCACCCGTGTGATCGTAAGCGTTTCCGCTCTAGGTCTCGAGATGCAATGCATAGGGCATTTCAACGTTTTCCTTCGCATTTTGGATTTCGAAGAACCAGCGGAAGGATTGTGCGGCAAAGTCGTCACGATTCTCCATGCTGTCCTTCCGAACGATGAATGTCTTAACGATTTCGCATCCTTGCCTTCGTGGTACAATAACCTCATTTCTGTTGCCTACCGTCATCCAAGCTTAATGGCGGCAATTCTTGACGTCTTCCTCGTTGTTGGAAACAGCAGTTCAGCCTGCAGCGACTTGCTGGAGGCAGGTAAGTTCCGATTTACAGGAAAAGGAACTTTTTAGTTTGGAGTGTTGTATGCGCAAGTCGTATTTACCCTACGCTTTGTTATAACTACAAGTCTCAGCGCGCAAGGAAAATCAAGTCACGAAGTACATAGGGTCGCCGTTGTTCCGAAAGTCGGGTCTCTTCTACGGTGTGTTCATGAATGTTTTAGGCTCCGTTGAGTTAGCCGTTGGTGCAGCGCAATGAATCTACGCTAGATTCATACGTAGCCCTAACCCTTGGCTAGTTGGGTGGTTTTAGAAATAAAGCAGGTACAGTTATGTGTGTGTGTGTGTACGGATGGACCAGAGCTAGTAGAACAGCGCAGTTCCGTTTTCAGAATCGGGAAAGCTGTTTTCTCAAGCCTTGCTATCGTTTAAGACGGAACGCGGATAAATTTGGGTCCATTCGTAAGCTCCGCTGGTAGAATGCTTATTTTGTGGTTACAAGCTTATTGTTTACAACTAGCAGAACGAAGCTGCTTATGAAAATGTAAATGCAATTATGAATAATTCCGTCGTTGTTAGCTGATTCCCGTTTAACGAACGACAGTGACCTGTTGCAGCTATTGGCGACCTTCGCCTGATGTTTGGACAAAATTGTTCCACATTGCTTTAGATTACCGATTTTGTGCTATTGTTTTTCTTCGACAAGTGTAAGTTAATTTTGCAAATCGTTATAGTAATCATTTTAAGGCTGTGGCACTTTCTTCTTGAAACTGTTCTGCTGCCACGAGACGTTGTCGGTGCGACGAAACGCTGGTCAGTTGCTTGCCAAGCTACAAAGAGATCCTTTGCACGGCCCACGTTGGACAAGGTTCATTAGTAAATTTGTACCACCGGTCTTCACCGACATGCTGAAGGAAGCCCTAGAAGAGTCCATTAATCTGTTCGACAGTAAGGCCATTTTGTGCTTTTTTACTCTTTCATATCGCGAGATGACTGTGCCCGTTGGAGCAGATTTCAGCATGAGAGAACAGCGCACGTTTTTCGGAGCTAGCGTGTTCGATCGTCAGAGTAGGATATTGAAGCTTTATATCCTACTCTGAGGAGTACGCTGGAAGCCGTCAGTTCCAAAGAGTCCGCTGTCGTCTTCTGACACCGTAAAACCTGATCCAAGGGGATAATCACCTGACTGTATGAATATCTGCAGGCCAATTATCAACCAAGCACTATTTAGAACTTTTTAATCTTTTGTTAATCCATGTTATATTTTCATAGGGGAAGCTGAAACTCCTGAGTTGATATGGAACAAGCAGGTGCGCCTACTCGTGTGCCAGTCGGTTTGCGAAATGGAACAGCTATTTCTGAAATCCTTAAAGCCGGGCGCAGAGAAGTGGACCGTAAGATGACGGAGAATTTTGCTTTTTGTTATTCATGATTAACTTATTTCTAGCTTCCCTCTGATTTTGAAATCCCATACCAATGTTCCCTTTCTGGTGAACTGACTGTTGGTGGTATATCGCTTCGTCTGTTCATATCTAACCCAACTTGGAACCTGCATGCGCCGAAGAAGTTCCTGATTGATCTGTTGAACACGTTGCTGCAGGATTGCAGAGTCGAATTAGTTGATGAAAGTCGCCTCCAGATGTTAAACAAGGCGTTGGCCTTATTGCTGCACTATCATCCTGGGCTCTGCGATGCAGTATGTCTTACAGCGACCTTTGATTGTTATGGCTTATGAAGTTGCCACCGTTTTGAAGGTTGCCACATATGGTTATGTACCGCGTATTGTTGAAGCCCTCGGATCGGGCGTAAATACTGCGTTGCATTCTTCTTTGTTAATTTTGTATCAAGTCGTTAGAAGTCAGGTACATTATTTATTGTGTTAGTCTTCGCTAGTTTTTTCTTCGTTTAGCTATGCGTGAACAGAATGACCAGAACCGAATGCGTGCTGCATCTGTCTTCAGCTTTACAGTCCGTTCCTGAGATGCAGCACGTTATCTGTCGTACTCTTAGTGCCTTGTTCGAGCATGGTGCAAGCAGTCTAGTAGCTGACGCCATTAAGTGTCGTCTGCACGTTCAACTGTTGGAACTGCTTGCGTCCGATCTTCCTGCAACGGAGTCACCGGCAGCCGTTAAGGCTGAAATTGTCAAAACACTCAACTGTATGGTGGCTTGTGAGCTTTTCGGAAAGCAGGTACGCGTCTTTAGGTCTGTCAAGCGGTAGCTCTTCTGATGTTCAGGTAGCCACCGTACTGGAAAATTCTTCAGTATGGGGCGAGTTCAAGGATCAGAAGCACGATCTGTTCATTTCTTGTCCAAGTCAAATGAAATTCTTGCCAGGTATGAGGGTTTACTACAGTTTGTTTCATTATGACGTTCGCAATTCCTATGCCGTCCAAGCGACATTTATAGGTACCTTGAATCTTTGTTATCTTGGAGTGTGTTGATTCTGAATGACATTGTTCAATAAGTTTGTAACGACGGAACAAATCCGTAGTGCGGGCAACTGTGCTTACGATTGCGCAGCCAAAGTGAGACTTCTCACTTTCGCTGATGACGGGCTAACGCTATTCTGAGTATCGTCCGGCTGTACTTATCTATTTTTATAAATGTTAATACCTCAGTGAATTTTCCCACCGTCCAACGGGTTAGGGAATTTGCTAGTCGTGTTTCCAAGTATTGAACATCATCAGTGGGTACTTGAACCGTTGAAATCTGATTCTGAAATGAGCCATTCCAGTCCCCGTACCCCTTATGAATCTGCAGAACTTTATCTTCGTTGCTTTTCTCAATTATGCTATTGCTTTTGAATTCGTTGTTATGATAGTACTCCACAGGACTCCTCGACTTGATCGTGTACGCCGTAGATTTGTTACGCGCTGCAATGTCGATTTATCAAGTTGTTTACTTTTCCGCGTTCTTTTGGAACCGTTAAGTAATGTAATGAGCTTTCACTTCCAAGAATGAATTACTTTGCTTCCAGTATTCCTTACTTTTTACAGACCCACCTACCGCATCAAACTGCCTGACTTAAGAGGGATTCGCGGAGAAGTCTATAGGAAGACGAAAATTGCTTTTGTACGATGGTCAACAATTTTTACGGTTTTTCGTTTCATTGCCTACAGCCAATCTTGCGCATTATTCCATCGTTTCACCCATGTGTGACTTGCTAATAAATTGTTTTATTCAGGCCATGTTACTTGGCGGGTTCGACGTATTTTTAAATCCACTTCTGAGAATCATTAACTTTTTGCAAATTATCGGACTGTTTTTATTGGTTTCAAAATATCGTTCGCAGTAGTTTCTTCCTGCGTGCCAAAAATGCCCGTTTGCAACTTCAAGTAATGATTGACGTCTTTCTACTTTTTTATGTCAATTCGAACCGTTCAGAAATATGAACAAGCTGTTGGAACATTACCGTAATTCACCTAGTAAAACTTCAGCTCGTAGTGTTCTTAAAAACCGAATGTTGAACGTTATTAGTGTTCAGAACAGGAAAGCCGACTTGCTTCTGTTTTGAATTTCAGAATTGTCGATGCCTTCTTTATGCAGCCGTATTTTGTTTCAATAGTGGGATCTTATTTTTGAACCTACTTTCAGCTATTAATAATGAACTCTACTCATTAAACCTATTCGATTTACTATTGAAGAAAAGCCTAGAACTTTTATGAATCAACAACGGTAGAGGCCTCAGAAATATGGCAAAGTGGTGCAAGAAGATTGAACAGCTGTTATCAGCAGTTAGTGTGTTATTCGTATAAGAGTCAGATTTATCAGCACAGTTGTTTAACTGAGATGCATACCGCCTCTGCGAAAACGACCAAGTTCTCGTGAATATGATTGTCTATGAGACAGTAATGGCAAAGTATAATGTCCCATTTCTGAAAATGATTCAACAGTATTCAACAAACCTATACTGTAGGAGAACTACTTGAACTTTCAATTTGTGAACTCAGTACCTAACCGATTGCTCGCAAAGTATGAGCACTGATAGTGTAAGATTGTCTCCTTAGCGCAGGATATTCTTTCAGCAGTTTCATACTGAAGAACGTGGAATATGCGTTGACGTTAAGTCAAGAAAAGTTATGCTACTTTTGAAACAAATCGCCGTTTTATTAAGGGTTAACATTAAAATATTCACTTGTTCTGAAAACCCCTTGTATGTCCACGTTCGTCCGTCTTTCGTTCGGATTCTGATGCCGGCTTGGATCGGGTTGTTCGCTGTTGTGGTACTTCAGTTGGAACTTCAGACTAAAACTCGAAGTCGACGTTAGCTCGCCTGACAGCTATCAGTCACCACGGATTAGTCACTGTAGTTTAATTTGCGAAATGAAATTGCGCAATTGCTTGCTTCTAAAAATTATATGATTGTAACGATGTTTCAACTCGTATCCTAATGCATGCGCAGGCACATAACAGGTGTTTATAGTTAAAGATTGAGATACTGGGAATGCTTGGCATGCTGGGGTTATTGGCTGACGTGCGTTAGCATTGATAATTTGTTAATATTTTGCATTCGATCACTGGTTCCTTAAGAAGATTCATTTAGAAGCAGCTTAGCTGCGAACGAACTGAACAAAAAGGTGTCTGTGCCATTGATCAAACGAGGCTGCGGATTATTTTTGCAACCTCCATCTTACCTCGCTTAAAGTGGAACTTGCTTGGTATGATTCTGTACTTTCACTGTAGGACAGCTGGGAGCTTTTATCGCCAGCTCGGGACGTTGAACTTGTGGAGTACAAAAGGCCTTTGCCAGGATGTTTCTTCCAGCGATAATCGTCGCCATACAAACCACCTTCCCCTTGAAATGGGTGAACCGATTTTAATACTGGCTTTTGCAAAAACTTCGTTCGGGAATCCTCTGCACCGCTGATCACGTTCTCCTTGTTGTGTTGTTCAGGCTTTTCGTCGGATACCATAACGCGAAGAAGTTTGAACATCTCACTCGATTTATTCCCTATGTCTTCCATTTTCATCATGATGACATCATACCTAAAATAGGAAACGAATGTTTTCCTGTTGTTTTTCTTTCGTAACAGTAGAAACAAAAACAGGGAACAAATTTAGCACCGTCTTTGCTTATTTTTGATTAGTGCACATGCATGGATGGACGTGCTTTCACAAATGCAATTTCCCATGAGCGAACCCGCCGTTCCATGTTTGGGCCCACCGTATACAACAGAAAGAGGCAAACATGCAGTTCTATAAACGTAAGAATGGGCGCGAACATTCTTAGGAAGTGTTCGCCTTTCGCAACGAACATTCCCGCGGTGTAACATTCATTTTATGCGTTAATAGTTTGCAAGCAATTTGAAACTGTTTCCCTGCAAAGTAATCTACAAATAGGAGTAAGTTGAAGAAGTTCATGTTTAGTGAACTGCAACAAAACTGGTTATCGCCTTTCAGAAATTTGAGAAAACGTTTACTATTATCCATCAAATCATCGATTTCACCTTTTCCTGTCTTGGTCCGTTTCCAGCTCCATTTGTTGAATCCGTTGGAGCTCCTTTGCACGAATCAAATTGCCGGTGCAACTCTTTTCGAAGGCTTTCAGTCTACCGGCGTCGGTGCCGTTTAAAAAGGGCCCTGGGAAAAGTGTAATATGAGCAAATACTGAACTTCGCGCATTATTTTCTGCAACACGTTTCGTTACTGTCGGGCCGCAAGTTGCCGTAGGAAAATTGATATGATGTAACTCCTGAAGTCTATTATTGTTCTTGAAAATTCGAAAACCTTCGTACTCCTCGCAACGTTAAGATCAGTATGAAATTTACATACTTAAACGTCCACTTTAGCTCCGTTGATCTGAATGCACTTTCTCAGCATTTTTACATCGTTCAGTAGCGAGTACTTAAACGTAGCTTCCGGAACACTGCATGTATATGTTTAAACAGTTCATGCACGAATTCAAACGAACTCTTCTAAATGGTGGTTGTTTGTTACTGAGGGCGGTAAGTGGCTTTTTCCTTAAGCTGCGACATTGTTCATTTTAAACAAATTGTTTCCTGGTACTTGCGGAGGTGTCTACGGTAATTATTATATTAAGTGTACGTAAAAATGTTAGAATCTTGTCTAACCTAATTTAATATTCTTCATTTTGAGGGTTAGCCTGCTCTTCAGACATACTTGGTCTGACCGACCATTTTGTCCGTTTGGCCAACTTCTTTTTTCCTGAGGGATCTATCTTGTCGCACGACACGCATGATAGTCCATGCAGCTGTTCTCTCACCATAGCATTGCAGTTCCCAGTGGCCAGTGAATCGACTGCGCCCGTTATTGTCGCTGGGCGAAATACTGAGTCGGTGACAATTTCTGACGACAGGCTAACCGTCACAACGAAGAAAATTTGAAAAATGCAGTGCCCTTAACAAAGGAAGAAGCCCGACCCAATTTTTGAAAAGCACAAATCCGTTCCAAAATGTGAATAAATAATTCTCATCAGCTAAGTGTGTTTACTGATTCATTACCCAGTTGTACATGTTTTTATCAAATTAATCTTGCGCATACGCTCCTTGCGTACCTGCTTCGTATTTATGGTTTCGTGTCTAACTGTAGCCAGGCAAACATATTTTCCACTTCTGCGGAATAATGCAAGTATGAAAACAATACAACATACGTAATGTCCGATCCAGTTTCCATTGTGAATAATAGCAGAAGTACTGGATGATCAGGTAAATGTGCCAAAATGCAGTCAGCGGAGGAGGTAGGAAGGGCTTCATATGGTACTCAACTATCCTGTCGTATCGGTGAAACATCCAGGACTGCAGCGCACCTTTCTTTGATTCTTCATATTTGTTGCTGAAAATGTGTTCAACGTCAAGCAGGCAAACAATCACAAACGCAAACGAAGTACTACAACGTTCGCTATTGCTTATCTCAACACTTTTCAATTCAAGCGCGGTGAGAGAAGGAAAATTACTAATGAACTTACAAATCCTATCCGATGGCATACTGCTAGAAGCTTTTTTGGCTTAATATTAATAGCGTTGTCGTAGTTTCTTCAATTGGATTGCTTATGTCCTTTTAATAATAATCATTCTTTCTATTCAAATGCGTTGAGAAAGCTTTGATTAACATTTGTTTTACTTTTCATAGGGTTAACATATTAGTTATTGTTCACTTCTTCAAAACTTCAACCTGAAAGTTAATAAACAAAACTACCGGCCGTTAATGAACAAGCGCTACATTGTTCGTCGTCTCAAATGTTGGGTAAGATGTGCAGTGCATGAGGTGCGCAAGTGCAACGGATGCTTCTCTATATCAGACGATAGCATATTTCATTTAGCATATTAATACGTCAAGACTGGTCAATTCATTGCAGACTGCACCTTAGGGCATTACTAAAACGCACAGTGCATAAACAACCGACTTGTAAACAAAGCAGTCTGCGTTAGTAAACAATAAAAATTGGGTACCTTCAAAAATAATGGGAAAACTGCGGTTCGCAAGCATGCGAAAACTTCAATTCTAGCAAGACCTCAGGTAATGCCAGTTGACGGCTTTAAATTTAAACCTGATTTATTAGCCCATTTGTTTCCCGAAAAATGTTCGGCTATCAAGAGATATCCATAAAGCTGAAAGGCGCTGAAATCGGCTACCTAATTAGTAGAAAGATATTTCTGCCGTCCAAAGTTGCACCCAGCGACACGGTGCCTTGCAGGCACAGCATTACCTCATCACAGCAACAATGAAACTGAGGACAACAGTGTTCGCCACCATCAGGTACAGGACCGCAAACGTTGGAATAAGGTTTTCTCCCGTCAAGCAGTGTTCCGTTGTCTTTGAGCATATTTCCAACTCCTCCTCGAACACCTTTCCGTGCAGCATGACGAATGGCCTGTAAAATATGTTCTCCATTGTTTTGCGATTCCACGATTCTATGGGATCCAAGATGGATTGTCGCAGAACTCCGTAGGAGGCGATGAACACGATCAATATGAGAGTCACGCAAAACACGGGGAATACCTGAACGGTAAATTACCGCTAAGCAACTATGAAGACCCAACATACGTCTCACCATTCTCTTCAGCATTACTATGTAATGGCCAATGTGTCTACTGACGCAGAGGAAGTCCAGTAGGCGCACGTAGCAAAAGAAAATGTTGCAAGCGTACAACACCCTGCCAAGATGCAGGGTGTGCATGTTGAACCGCAAACCAAAGGCGACGAAGAACGTGCTGATCATTATGGTGTCATATGCATTCCAGAATTTGCAAAAGAACAGAGTGAACTTCTCGTGAAACCTGACCACCTTTGTCGTGAAAAGCTGCATAACACAAAATAAAGCGTCCTATAGCCTTTCTGCCAGAGCTATGTCTTACCAAACGGAGCATATCAAGTCCACGAGTTATATTGTAAACGAGTAGATACCATTCCGTTGGGAAAGGAGTAGGCTGAAGTTTCATTGCCACGATGTATGTGAAGAAGCACAGGAAGACAATGTATGACAGCTGGAAAGTAGGCTTCAATTATGAATGGGTCAAGTTTTTTGCCAATCATGACGATATACCACCCATAGCCAAAAGGTTGTGATAGGGGAAATGTAAAATTCGTATATTTTTTGACTCAAGGATAACGTTGACGTGTTGACATCCTTTCTTCCCGTAGAAAAGCTGGAAGATGGATTACGCGGTCAAATTACAATAATCGCATTTTGTTAGTACTTATACCCTTCTTCGGTTCGAAAATCCGTGTAGTACGTTTCCGGATATGACTCGCAATTTGCAGGCAGCCATTCTTGAGCCGTACCAATAATTCCATTTGCATAATTGTCTGTACTCTAAACGGAGTATCTTGGAGGAGGTGATGAAACGCCGACTGGACATCGTAACCAAGCACTAACCTTTTTCTTTTCATTTTTGCGCCCAGGCGATGTGCGACGTTTTGTCCACATTTCGGAGGAGATCGTCGGAACATGAAAATCACTTCGCTTAACAAGCTTGCCGTATTCATTTGTCATTCTTTCTGGAATTAATTCAAGGTCAACTATTAAGCTCGTTACTTTCGTCGATGTAAGTTCAATTAAAGTAATAATTTTGCCGGCATTAACCAGACAACTGCGTTATATAAGCTAATTTGCAATAGAACTTTTACAGCCGTGGGGATCAACGGCAATCATGCTCATTTCGGGTGTTTTCCTTGAACCATAACTCTTCTGTAACGATTTAGCACCGTTGCTGTACATGTTTGTTCAATTAACTTTTCGGATCTATCATGACTGCTGGTTTCCCTCAGCGGAGAGCTCAGGAAAGATTAATGAAAGAAAGCGACCACAACAAAGGAGCCAAGTAATATAAAAAGTTCATGTCGAAATTGCACGATCACCAAGCACTCAGTACTTGAGCTATACAGGGTATTCAGTGGAGTGAAGAATTAAATGGGTGCACCTAAAGTAAGGAAGCAATTTGCAGATTATATACTTACGTGCCGCCAAAAAGAAAATCATAAAACTTGGGAAAAGGCATTTGCGATTCAACTTAAATATTTCTCGTATTTTCTAACTCAAACATTTTTCTCCTTGGCACCTGCTCGAACGTGGCGCTAGTTATATAGCGGGAACAATTACCTAGATTTTCCCGGGCTTGTGGTTCCTTCAGCATCTCGTCCTTTGATTTGAAATCCAATGCTGTTATCGCAGGTGGAAATAAAACGGCTACCAGAACTTGAAAAATGGTATTCTTCTGAGCACGAATGCCTCCATGCCATAGATCGTCAAGAAGACGCTGGCAGCAACGATGCGACAGGAATGCCTTGTCTCCAGCTCGTACCGCAAGTGCCAAACACGAATAGCCGCTCCAGCGGTCCAAGCTCTGAGTCAGGAGTTCCACCGCCAGGTGATGATCTCTACGGTAGCACTGATCCAGAAGCTCGACGGCCAACGACCTAAAGTGCCTTAAAAGTTCAATTTTATCAAACGAACTAAGTTGGGCTTGTTTGGTTAGCGGTTACTCAGCCTTTCTGTTAAGAGCCTCAAGCAGCTCAGAGTCAATCTCTGCTTGTTCCAACTCCGTTATCATTGCATATAGCAGCTTCTCCGCAACCAGGCACTATCGGACATGAGGTTACAGCAGTTTGATTTCTAATCGTGCAACCAACCTCAGCAAGCACATGGTCACAACGTTCCCAAGTGAACTCCAACAAGTTAGGTCGCACAGTCAATACTGCCCACAGAAATAGTTCCGAATATGGTTGCTCAAAGTGACCTGTCTTGACGGTGTCTTCTGAAAAGTCAGATGCGTATGCGAACAAAGAAAGATAAATAAATAAATGCATATTTGCATATACGTACCTGTAAGCAGGTAGTCACTACGCTGATATTTTCGACGTTCATTCATGCGTCCAAGGTGAGTCATTGGCTTGCACTTCAGCGCTTGTGTAGTCGAACTTTCCTACGAAGATTCGCATTCACAGAAATAAAATACAGTACTCTCTTGCCTCCATATATTTTTTATACGTCATGCGAAATGTGTGTGTGCAATACTGGGACCTGAAATTTGTACCCATCAGTCGTTCAATTGCTTCGCCAATATCGATAAGTCTGTATGAAGAGTCCGGCCGCTGCTTCGCTCCCGCTGCTTCCATGACGTACTCAAAGACGGTGTTTGGGCCGGAGGTCTGCAGAAGCGTACTACAGCACAGGTGATCTGCAATTTGGCATTACATTACTGAATTGTACAATCTCTCGAGGCAGTCTATGGTGAGAAATGCGTTCAAATAAAGCCCGTTATCCAGAAAAAGTTTCACGAAGTTAACATTGTCTTCCTTCAACGCGGCAAGCATCGCCTTCTCGAGCAAGTCGTCAGACCACTTCTGCTTTTTTGTAAATATATAGTTTGCCGCCATGTCCACCCTGTTCCACGTCATAGCTAGCAGCAGTTGTTCTCGAACATTTTCCTCGCAAATCCTGAGCACCGCAAGAAGAATTACAGTATCGAAATCGCACTCGTATTGGTCGAACATCAAAAATATGTTTATCTGAAATGCGCTTGTAGTGAGAAGGTATTTACGAATGTTGCGAAGTTACCATTTGCTTCATCGACGCCGTATAAAGCAGAAGCGGAAGAATTTCGGTGCTTTGCTTTTCGGACAGGCGTAGAATACCGTGCAGGCGTTCCACTATTTGAAGTTTGACGGGAACGTTGAGGAGACTGCAGAAGAAGGTTGCACGTGAACTGCAAAACGTGTCACTACTTTCTGCCTTACCCATTCTCCTGGTACATACGGTAGGAGAATGAGATTATGTCCGAAGCTCTTCCGCTGCCTTCGCAAATCACCATGGGAATTCTGGGTTCCACTGACACGCAGTTGTACGCGTACCTAATCGTATCTTCGTCGCCGTTGATAACGACGCTGACAAGCGGAGGTTTTTTGTTCACCAGTTTAAATTTCTTTCTCAAATATCCTTCAAAATCAATTCGAAGAGCCATTTCGCTTCCCATCTTTCCTATGGTGCCATCGTCGACGAGTATAAAATGCGTGTGCTGGTCGTTCAGCCGGTAGCTGCTTGATATGGAAAAGCGCTTGTACATCAATTTAACTTGCGCATTCTGCCCTATAAGATCGCATTGCTCGCTTACGACTCCCCACGGCGCAACACCGATTAGGGTTAGTTGTTGCATGTAATCAATTATTCCCCCTTCCTCTGCGAAGGAGGATAGGTATCGAACGACCCCTGCAAACATGAGTGATGGTAAGCAACTTTTGAAACTGTCATCCAAGTCAAAGGTGCAATACCCTAGAGGCGGCCGAGTAACAGAAATTCGGTGGTCTTATTTAAAGTTACGCTGTTTTAGTAAGACCATGGATGAGTGTCTAGCAAACAATGACTTTTTCTTGATTGGCCCATACTGCTTAATTTAGATCTGCAAGATACTTGACCTGCTTTCTCCTGCCTCATGAAACAAATGTTATATTAGCGAATGGACGAACACTTATTAGTAATACTAACAATAAATTACAGCACAATGTTTATTGAGAAACAGAGACATCTGGAAAGAAATATTTCTGTCGCAAGCGTACTGATAACTTATGAAGTGCAACATATATACATATCAATGCCCATATATATATATATATATATATATATTGCACTTTTGACAATTCGGAAGACAGTGATATTCGGTCAGTTCGGAGCAGTGAAAACTTAATGGCACATGATTATATACTGTAACGCTCATATTCAAATTTTGGCATAATTAACAGTTTATAAGACTGCCATGCATACGAAAATGATTAGGCATAATTAATTTGCTGGTTATTGCTGGAGACTTCGCTAAATCTGCGTTTTGATGAAACAGCAGGGTAGTGCGTTTGCTGATAGCCCTTTCACCCCTGCTCTCAATGAACTTCGTCTGAAGTGAACTGTGCTCAAAATATATTTTGCAAGCGTCTGCCTCTGCTTGATATTTTGCTCTATCTTACAAATCGGCACTTCAAAATACAGTAAGGTGAGTACAAACATTCTGGAGCACTTTGGTCAGAAACTTCAACTTTCATACTTCTGAAGCTCACGTGGATATATTTCAAGTTTGTTCTACCGGAACCGCAGCTGCACATGCATTCTTTGTTATGCTCTCTTTACAGCTGGGAGGAATTGCTGCATGGCTAAAGAATCAGAACATGCATTGCTTCGTTCATTTAAAGCAACTTGTTTCTCTAGGTTAATGAAAATATTTCAAGGAAAAAAACGTGCATTAGCTTACTACTTCTTCTGACTGGTTTACTTTAAATGCTGATTGCTTCATAATGGGTCAGTTGATATTCATATTGCGAGACTGTACCCGATTTACCGTGCACAAAAACAACATAGTTGTTATTTACTACATGAGCAAACAACGAAGTTGAAGTTTTGTTGTCATTTAACGTCAAGTGGTCCGGTACAGGGGGCACAACCGTCTCACAATATGTTTATCACGGGCTTGCTAAAATAAGAATTTTAGTCTCTTTGTCATGATCATTCATTCATAAACTGTTGGCGCTTGCGAATGAGTAGTCTATACACGTTGGAGAGAGCTTTTGAAATTAGCCAACTGTTCTCACCATTATCGAGCCCGCTAGTAAATACCCAAGCGTTCGTGCACATACTGACTTTTGCCAATCCTTTCCTAATCTTTGCTGCTAATTTCGACGGTAAGAAAAAGTCAGATTTGCCCTGGTGAATCGAAATTACCAAGCCAGGCGGCTTCACTTTCCAAACCTTCTGCATTAATTCCAGTATGTGTTGGGGTTGCGTATTACTGTCCAGCCGAACGTACTAAACCGCGTAATAGTCCAGAACCATCTTACTATTGAAGCACATACCTGCGCCGTAAAGTGACTAGGAATTCTGGAAAACTCAATTGTTCCGTATGCGTTTGTAGGAAGCACGACGGTGCAGTGCTTCATCGTCCACGTTCTCAGTAAAGGCGAGGGTGGCTTAAGGTGCCTCACGTCGTGCTGCGTTTCCAGCCGGCCGCAGCAGCATCTGAAACATGGAATTCAGCAAAAATTATCTGCGAAACTATTTTAAGCAAAACATGCTATGCACGTTTATGAGGTAAAAGACTAATTTCATCGCTGCTGTCAACTTCTTCATTTTTCGAAATATCAGCTTCCCACTAATGATTATTAGGAAGCCATTAAACATAGTTTACAGCTACAAATCGCTAACTATAAACAGCAAACGGTTGGGCAGCTAATCAACAGGAAGTATAAAGCAGAACTCAGGAGCTTGGCTGAAGAGAGCTTTCAGAATTAACCTATGCGGTCATCAGCGTTCATCAGAGCACGGCTATGAACAGCGACGAATGAATTAGATGTTGGTTTCAAATATATGGCTCGCCCCGCGCATTCGTCCATTATTGTCATGTTTTCTGAAATGCTGCTCAGCCATTAGCTTGTTAGGGTTCCGTTTTCCTGCGGGTATAATTACTGAACATTAGTGGGTACAAATGTGAACTTTCAAAAAATAGTGTTGTCTCATCAATCTGAGTCTCAGAAGCATTGCAGTGGCGCCACATGGAACTTCCTCATTCTCGTTTTCAACGGACGAAAAATTGATACAAGACATCCCGATTAAATGGGAAGTGAAAAGTCCCGATCGGGAGAGAAATTGTGTTGTTTAATATAATGAAAAACTGTGTGAAGTTGTTCGAAAATAAAGAAGCTTCGCCAAGTTGTTACAAACAATCATCCTTTCAGATCCACTTCGTAGGAATACCGTTGCATGGAGCATTAAAATATTTACCATTAACAAGCTATGCCAACGAGCTGTTGTGTGGCTTTTCTCGGCTCTTCTACACGTTTATTGTCGTGACAGGTACAAAGTATTGCAACTAACGCGATATTACACAACGGATATTTTACTTAGAAGGAATCCTCAGTGAGAACGAAGTTTGCTTCTCAGCGAAAGGTGTATTGCGTAATTTTCTGTTAATTATTGATGTACTGCATTTTTACATTAAACAAAGGGTTTCTAAACACGGGGTAAGATCTCATGTCTTTAATTGAAGAAACACGGCAAAACCACCTGTGGTAAAATAAACATGTAACAACAAACCGGAGCTTTCGAGAACGACTCGTGTTCTCGTCTTCAGCGTACTCACAAAGATTTCTTGCTGTTGTTACAACATGTGAACTGCTTGACTTTCACCAATTGCATGTACTGCATTTTTCATCAATTGTTAGTGTATTTTATTAAAGAAGTGCCCGCATTAATAATATCTAATGAAAACAGTGTGACATTGTACAATGAGAACACGTTGCATTTATCACAAAACTAAATGAAGTAAAAGCCGTGAAAGAGTACACAATGACTGCCATTAATGAAACACTGTATGCACACGCGTTTTTCTGCTCCCTGATGAGATGCAACATAGTGCAAATGAAATCTGCAAAGATACAGCACACCTGTTTTCCTGATCCTAAAGTTCATGCAAGGAGTCATGTCAGAAGTCCTAAATTAATATTCTGGCTTCATTTTTTGTTAGGAACGTGAACATGTCTCATTTGTATAATAGCATTGAATGTACATTGCTTACACCTGACTGTCCGTTATGCTCGGAACAAATTGTGCGCATTCTCTTCTCTGAAAGACGCCTTCGATGAAAGCGCATTCTTCCCACGAGAGCATCCGCAAAACGCCGTAACCAGAAGTGCAATGCAACTAGGAAAAAATTGGAGAACAGTAAAGCATTCAATTGTATAGCAGCTAGTTTACAATTCTTACCTTTCGGAAACTAATTTTAAGAACTTTAAAGCAGCCCATCTTCGTTATCCATGGGTGCGCTCGTTCGCGCAAATAATACGCGAAAACTCAGCGTATAAACCTTGATAAAGGGCAATTTAAAATATTCGCATTCTTTATAATTGCAGTTCGACTTCAGTGAAGAAAACTTGAGGACAGAAAAGCGTGCGCGCCAAATTTCATCACTTCTTGGTGTTTCGTCTGCAGCCGCCATGCTGATGCCTCAGGAACGCAAGGGAAGGATCTTTATTGCACCCCAAAGACGGCCACTTGGACAGTCGAGCCTTCGAGTTGATAAGGAAAGGCAGCAAGTCACGCGCGTGCCAAAGAGATACTGTAATTAGGAAGGCAGGCACAACACAGTGCGAAGCGCGTGTGTCGACCACGTAACTGGACCGGTTACTACAGGACCTATGAGACTAAATAGGTTTTTCCCATACAAAATATCAAGCTCCATGCGCAAGTTAGACCAAATGCAGTCTTCAACAACATTACTTTGGCCACAAGCAGCTACGTTACAGTTAGGAGCAACGTCCCACAAATTACCCGTGTAAAGTTGCTAGCGGTGTCGAATCGTAAATGTTCGGCACACAATTCTCAGGTAGTGTCACCTCCGCTTGGTTACTCAGCAATTTAACTGCAAACGGCTCTTTGCATAACTTTGACGACCTGTACTTTCGTTATTGCGGTAATAAACTGCCATTATTTGCTCCGCCGTGCACAACCATTCTCACTAGCGAATATTTTACATACGAAAAGCACGTGAAAAATATGTACCTGTCTTGCATACTGTAGTTGACATGGACAGCATGCGCCTTTTGTTTGAAATGGGTTTGTTTCGTCCGCAGCGCCCGGTTCTGATTAATTCTGCCTGTAGACGTTTCATCGTTCGAAAACTGTCGGATTATAAAAGCATTCCGTCGGCGGAAGTCACGAGCACGAAAAGGGTTCGCGCGTCCAGGCGTCCAACATACTTGCTTCCAGAAGTCAGTCGCGTTCCTCAACCTAACGTTTGGGCGTACACGACGGCGGAGAGTTTTCACATGAAGCGACTAGCGAGATCGTTGGGTGCCAGTTTTGGTTTTACCGCGTTGCCTCTTAGCGTGGAATTGAGCAATGTTCTTCGGCTGGTACCCAACCAGTTGGGACATCCCGGGGAGGCTTTCGTCTTTGCCGAAGGTGCCGTTGTGTCCTGGGACTTGGAAGAAAGCGATCGTCTGGATTTACTAGCACGCCTAAAGCCATTCGAAGAATCGTCGTACGAAACCGAGGTCGTTGAGGGTGTGGTCGATAACCTATCGTACATTGACAATGGGATGCCTAGAAGTGAATTCAAATGTGAACTCTTGCTGCTCCGTTCATCTTCCACGGAAGTTGAGAGATCCTTGGATAAATATGCGGTATCCAATGCTATGATGTGCAGTGTGAAGGTGATTTCAAAAAATTTCGTTTGCAGGGTGGCGATTCGCTTTTCCATTTCACCTAGGGAGTTCTGTCTTCTTATGCTATCGAGGCGAGCTTCGCTCCAATGGTGGAGCAGGCTAATTAAATCCGCACTAGGAGGATTCCATGAAAAGGCCAAATATAACAATATGAGATTATTAATGTTAATAATTTGTTGTTGCAGAACAAATTTTGTCTTCACGAATGGTGGTAGTTTCTTGGCGTTCCCTTACATTTCTTCATATTTCTAGTTTGTTGAAGCAGTTGAATACTTCATTGACCTATACAGGCATGTCTTTATGTGAAAGGATACAGACGTATGAATTGACGAGGAAAGTAGTAGTTAAACTAAGCGAAATGTTAGCGTAGGCCCAGTAAATTGAGCTCAGTTTGCTCGGGAATTTTAAGCGCACAGAAAACGGTATATAGAACGAATATGTTGAGAATGATGCTATCGTGATATTAGTAAGCGAGGCTTCAGGGGAGACACGGCAGCACCATGATAGGGAATGTTGAGCAAATGTGATGGTGCACAAGTGCGAGAGGCAAACCGAAGTTTATTGGCATGAATTTAACTGTGAACATTGCAAGATAATTGTAGCAGCTCATAGTCTGTGTGGAAAAGGAGCATGTCTTGTTGATTCACTGCAACAGTAGGTGATGGAACCAACTGCTCTTTTCCAAACCAAGTTTGCCCACGATACAACGTGCACAGAAAGGGCAACAAGATGTTAGCCATGAAGTTTGATCCCTCCCGGTAGTCTGGCTATCTATGTCTCCTGATCATGTATTTAGGAGTTGTTTCTTGTGTGATTAGTTGCTTCCCGTGATATGTCGGACTCTTATACTGAAAGTACCTGTAGCGCCAGATTTTTAACTGTGCACGAAGACAATGCTACATTTTATGTCACATTGTTGGCTTTCGTTTTACAGCTTTCCGTATGGGAGACTTTGCTGTCTGAATTTGTGGACGCACTGGAGAGCGTGGTCGAACAACTGAAACTTGGTCGTATCAGCCTGTCAAAATCGGAGGTATTCCTCTTGCTATTTTCGCTAGCTAGTGGCGTCTAATTTGAGATTTGCGACGTGACTTATGGACACCACCTATTATTATTATTATTATTATTATTATTATTATTATTATTATTATTATTATTATTATTATTATTATTAGAGTAAACATAGGGTCTCTGAACGCGGGGTAGGATCTCATGTCTTGATTGATAAAACACGGCTGGGTAACCCGTGACTAACTAACTTTTATTGACGGAGCTTCCGAAAACGACTCTGGTTTTCGTCATCAGCATCGAAATAATAATTTCGTGTGGTGTCCCATTATGTGTACGATTTTCTTTAAACTTCGTAATACTGTGTGTTCTTTTTTAAAGGAGCCAGTTTTTTAGTTTCTCTGTAATGTGTTTAAAGTGGGACTAACAGATCGGCAACAGCCTGTTGTAGTTGTCACCACTGTCAAAATGTCACACATTCTGGAAGATATCTTAACTTCTCATGATGTCACCCTGTTGGAGTAAAAAAAGGGATTGTTATTGGTATGGTAGACCGAGCCTTTAACATTTGCAGTGAAGAATTCATAAGTGAAGAGATTGAGCATGTTCGGAGGACGTTACTGCAAAATGACTACCCTAAATGGCTTACAAACCAATTTATAGACAGAAGAATAATGAAATGGAGGAACAGACAACTCACGACAATTAAGGAGCGAGATACAACAACAAGAATTATCATTCCTTACTACCCTGGTGTAGGGGAGCAAATCCAAAAGACTTTAAAAGTGGTTGGAGTTAAAGTAATTTTTAAAAGCCACGGTGATTTGAGATCTCTCCTCCGTTCAGACAAATTAAGGACCTGTCCGGAAGAAGCACCAGGAGCAATTTACCAAATTAAATGCATGTGTGGAGCCTCATACTACGGGGAAACTGGACATAGAATTAGTCAGAGGTTCGACGAACATTTAGCAGGTATAAAAAGATACAGGAATGCAGAGAGGAGAAGAAGTGACAGGACGAGGACGACCGCAGACGAAAGACCCAACTGAGATTATGGAATCATGTATTAACGGTTCTGCGCTCGTAGGTCACGTCGCTGAATGTCCAGCTTCCGATGAAAGTTTAAGAATCTCGAAGCTCAGGCAAGAGAGTAACTTCTGGTTAAGGAAAGTTAAAGAAGCGTTTTACATCCGCAACAACACATGCATCAATAGGGATAATGGACTCGAAATTAGTGACATTTGGACAGTGGTGACAATTACAACAGGCTGTTGCCGATCCGTTAGTCCCACTTTAAACACATTACAGAGAAACTAAGAAACTGGATCCTTTAAAAAAGAACACACAGTATTACGAAGTTTAAAGAAAATCGTACACATAATGGGACACCACACGAAATTATTATTTCGACGCTGATGACGAAAACATGAGTCGTTTTCGAAAGCTCCGTCAATAAAAGTTAGTTAGTCATGGGTTACCCAGCCGTGTTTTATCAATCAAAACATTATTATTATTATTATTATTATTATTATTATTATTATTATTATTATTATTATTATTATTATTATTATTATTATTATTATTATTATTGAAAGACAGGGTGTCTTTTAACGGGAGCGTAGATCTTCATGAGGTCTTTTTCACGGATTTTGTCCCGTTGGTTGTTGTACGTTAGCAGATCTATAAGTAATCTGACACTTTCTCCCTACCACCGGATGGATGAGAGTAGTTATGAGAGAAACGCGTTCAGAAAACAACGTACGATTTTCCTCGAATATTTCGGAACGCTCGAGTTCCGTCGTCAGCGAGTTAGAGTGAGTTAGAGTGAGTGAGCTCCTCTAACTCGCTGACGACGGAACTCGAGCGTTCCGAAATATTCGAGGAAAATCGTACGTTGTTTTCTGAACGCGTTTCTCTCATAACTACTCTCATCCATCCGGTGGTAGGGAGAAAGTGTCAGATTACTTATAGATCTGCTAACGTACAACAACCAACGGGACAAAATCCGTGAAAAAGACCTCATATTATTATTATTATTATTATTATTATTATTAGTAGTAGTAGTAGTAGTAGTAGTAGTAGTAGTAGTAGTAATCTTTTTAATAGTAGTAGTAGTAGTAGTAGTAGTAGTAGTAGTAGTAGTAGTAGTAGTAGTAGTAGTAGTAGTAGTAGTAGTAGTAGTAGTAGTAGTAGTAGTAGTATTATTATTATTATTATTATTATTATTAGTAGTAGTAGTAGTAGTAGTAGTAGTAGTAGTAGTAGTAATCTTTTCAATCAACCACACGGCATTAATCCTGTTAATGAAAAACAAACTAGCACGAAGCTTTCGGGACTCTACCTTGTCCCGTCATCAGCGTGTACAAAGTGAACTATTGTCTTTTTGTACACGCTGATGACGGTACAATATAATGGCTGCGAAAATGGAGACATGGGGAAATTGTTAGGAGAGGAGATTCGGATAGGGATTTAACTTTGATCTTACCTTTTCACCCTGGTATCGGTGAACTTATTTGCCGAGTGACCAAACAGTTTGTGGTTAGGACGTTTTTTGAGTCTTTCCAACCTCAGGGCTGTTCTGAGGACTGATACGACCAGGCTCCCGGCTGATAACAGACCAGGGACTGTTTACCTATTAAAGTGTGAGTGGGGAGCAGCGTATATTGGGGAAACTGGACATACGACCGCCCATCGAATTCAACAACATTTGGCAAGCCTCACTAGATATAACAATGCCCGCAGGAGACTAAGAGGTGACACTCCCTCCTGCAGGGGAAGACCACAGACTAAAGATCCGCACATCATTATGGAAGAATGCAAAAGATCCTCGGCTTTTGTAGAACATGTGGTTGGCTGTTCTATATTTAATGACCAAATTTATTTTGGCACGTTATCAAGAGAAAAGAATTTCAGATTGTGAAAGTACAAAGAAGCCCTATTCATCTATTACAATGGCTGCTTAAACAGGGAGGATAGGATTTATTTCAGTGATATTTGGTCCTTGACGGTGTTGACGACTAAATGTTGCAAGTTGCCTTCCTGTTCATTGGTTTTACGTAGAACAGGGTCCAGCCAGGAAGTATTGACCGGAGAGGGACAATCGTTGGAAGAAAGTTAAAAGCCTGTTTAAAGTTAAACTCTTAAGGTTTCTGGCTTTAAACACAAGCCTCCATTACGGGATTGATACAAGCCAATAGTTCTTTTTGTACACGCTGATGATGGGACAAGGTAGTGTCCCGAAAGCTTCGTGCTTGTTTGTTTTTCATTAACGGGATTAAAGCCGTGTGGTTGATTGAAAAGATGAGAACTATCCCGTTCTAAGAAACCCTATTTTTAATATTGGTAGTAGTAGTAGTAGTAGTTGTTGTTGTTGTAGTGGAAATTTCTTCTACGTAACGGTTAATATAAAGGTTTTCAGTTTTCACTAGAAACCCTTTGGTACTTCACAGATTCCATTGATGTAAACAAGTTGTAAAAATACACATGTGCGTAAGTTTCGGGTCAAATGCTGATCCGTCTTCAGCGCGTGTTCGTCACCTGCACAATTAGTCAATGGGTACGCAAGCCTTCCGCTCAACCTACTGAAAATGACAAAAGCAATTGGTTATTGAAATGATTTAATTAGGCGTTTATTAAAATAATAAACAATGGCTTAATGAGCAACTTAACGAACAATGAATAAAGGCAATTGTTTTCTTATGACTGGGAAAGGAAGTTTCCAAAAATCGCAGAACAACGGTGTATTTCGCGGCAAGGAAGATGAAAACGCACTTGCCCGTTACGAAATCACGTAGTTCGAGCATCGTTAAGCATAACGTTTTGCACTACAATGTAAGCATGGTGCAGGATGCACACATTAGTTAATACGGTAAAAATAAGTTTTAATTATCATTTGTGTGTGTGTGTGATCTTTAATCGGGTAAAAGCGCTCCACATGCGAGTTATGCGGTGTCATAAAAAAGAGTAGCTCAGATTTTATTATGAGTAAGATTTATTAAAAATCTTATTATTTGAAATGAAGTTTCTGTTGACGTGCATCCAATTTGCCGAGCATTGCTGAAGCATACTTACTTATCCGCTTACTTTCGTTTCCTGGCAGTCATTTTTCGTTACGCTAATCATGTAAAATCCGCTGCTCTTAGAATTGCAGAAGGTCGGATGTCACTGCAAGCATTTATTAATACTTTTTTACACTTTCATCAGGTACTTCGTCGGGCAGGCGAGTTGTTCATGTTACGACATAGAATCAATCTGGATAGTGATCTGCTCGATACTCCTGACTTCTACTGGGACAAGGAAGACCTGGAGAGGCTATATTCAGACGCATTTTCTCTTTTTAACATCGGGAAACGCACCAGGGTGCTCAACGTGAGACTCACTTATTGCATGGAACTGTTGCAACTGCTGGATAGCAACATTGCCCATCGACACAGCGTCCGATTGGAAGTGATGATAATTCTACTTATTCTAGTGGAAGTCCTGTTTGAGATGGTGCATTTTTTCGAAAGCCGCCGTTTCTTGTCTTAGCCAACTGAATATCCCTTAGGCAATTGATTTTGTGCCCATTTTGATTTTGCCATTGCCCTGGTGACGTTGCGAGCACAACGTACACTTTCTTGCTATTCCATCGATTTAATGTACCTATCGTTGTTGCTTTCTGAATGAGCATTTGGCCGAGCTCCTTTCGTTTCATTGATGGAATGTTGGAAGGGCTTCCTTCATGCAAAGGTTCTGCAATAAATCCTTGCTTGTTATGATCATTCATAATTAACACCATTAGTACGTCCGCTTGCTTGATAGTGTTAGCGTAAGGTGGGGAGCACGGTCCCGATCTTGGATGTGTGCATTGCAACGGTTGTTCCGTTTTTTGCTGGTTTCTTATTTTCCGGCAATGATCTGCGGTGGGTTTAGGGAATTTGTAGCGGATGAATCCCTTTGCTGACCGCCAAGCAGTTACCGTACGATTTTGCTAATGCTTCTTCGGTTTTGTGAACCGTTTCGGAGCATCGCCTCAGTTAAGCCATTGCAAGTACAGCTTCGATTGCCGTCCGGAATCCAACTTTTGCATCACGTCACAGTGCGAGCAAGCCACGACTTCTTTCCGTAAGGGAAAAGGAGTTCAGAGAAGACCAAACAGCGGTTAGATTTTTGATTTTCTCTCATTTCATAGGTACCCGTTTGTCAAGGTTTCTCGACTTTTCAATTCAGTAAAAATTGCTAGTCACAGTTGCATAGCTATCGTTCAGTTTCTTTGCAATGTATGGTCGTTTTCTATGGGCCTGATTCAACAATGGTGGTCGTCAATTGCAGGAAGACGTCTTTTACGGCTCCTACCTTCAAGTGGCTCATTTCCACGGCAAAATGTCGAACCAGCGTTATGCTGTACGTTCGCTGAACGTGCCACTGCTGAATGTTAATGCTTCCTTGGTATTGTTATTGTTCAACGGAAGACGATTATCTCCTACTGTTGCAGCGATTCCTTGGTATTGTTGTCAATTTTTAGAAATACATCACGTAATTTGTACTCGTGCAGCAAAATCGTTTGGACTTACGGCCACAAAGCCACAGGGATAACTCTGAACGCAGGATGTTGGTGGGTAACGGGACCGTTTGTCATCTTGATCTTGATCAACAGATGGATGGGCGTTGGTAGGGCGCGTTTCTTGGCTTATTTCAGACACCAAAATGCTCCAACGGGCAACCACCGTATTGAAGATCAAGATGAGGAATAACTCTGACAACAAATCCGGTTGCCTAAATAAGTACGTCAAGTTTTTACCTTTACTCAAGCAAAGAACAAACTTGTGCAAGACCCTCAACCTGAATACGATGATTTGAGAAGCAGCGTAAAATAGAATCCCGGGATTGTCTGTAACATAAATGAAACTGATTGCTTCCAGCGTATGCAAAAGTGGAGGCTCTTCGTCTATCCTAGTGGCGCATAATTTACACAGAGCTCGACCTCATAGCTTAAGTATTCTTGACTACAAGTTTTTGTGGCTCGATCTACCATTCTTGTACATTTGATCACACAGCGGAAGCGATGAGATGTCCAACTGGGATGTCTATCAGAATGACTGTTCTATATACCATTGTTCTGAGATCATTAGCTGACCAAAATTGGCAGCTCAGGAAGTGGTAATCTTTTGTTTTGTTCCTTTTCGACGACTGCATATGATTCTGTAGGGGAACTGAGCGTTTAAAAATCCACTGTGAAGTTTCACTTCTGCATTGTCGCCACTAGCAGAGATGCGTATGCTTTGAGAAGAGGCAGAACAGTAGGAAAAATTGCCTATTGTGTATGGATTTCTTTTTTCCCGCTATTGACTCGCCAGTTCACTGCTTTTACACCGGAGTTCAAACGTACACTGTATTATTATTAATAATTGTTGAAATAACCCTGAAAGTTGCAAACGTTTGTTAGCATTTCGACTCGTCGGTCTAAAGGAGTTAATATTAATAGTCGTAACAAATATGTCGCACAACTTTAATCATAGCGCTACTAGTTCGGTAAGATGTTCAAACATTATTGACGCTAAAGAAATGAACGAATCCAGTCGCTTAAAGTGCATGCAATTAGTCGACACCGGAACTGTGAAGGTGAACGACTAATGTTGGCCGTTCGCAAGCAGAGTAGCTGGAGCTTTCGAATGTTTGGCTCTTGATTACTCCAAGTAATCTTCAGTGTAAGTAAGTTGTCTTACGTCAACAAGGGGATCGCGAATTTTCACGTCTGAGAAAAGATGGGTTGGATCTTGCGCACAATTAATTCATGAATTCCTTCACGTGAGGGCAAATATGTCAATGCATGTGGAACCGAATGTTATGAACGGAGGCGATTCTCGTTTAGTAATTTCACCATTCCGCGCCCACGACGTTCGCCAGTACGATGAATATCCTTGATTAGCCGTTTATTACTGTTTTCAATATTTCTGCAAGTGTAATAATATCACGGATTTGTCCCCGTTCGTTGAAAGCTTTTATTCTTTTAAAAACAGCAAAGCTTTCGGGCACAGCCTTTGCCCGTCTTCAGTGCGAAAAAATATAAAATAATAATAATATTGGTCAACTACCCAGGTTGGTCAGTCGGTCTGCAAGTACTCCTACTCAGCCGACCTAGGCAAACGCTTCATCTGTTGGGTCCATACCATTGACCGCGTCGAATCCGCAATCCGCTTTAGTAGTTGACCAATATTATTATTATTTTATATTTTTTGGCACTGAAGACGGGCAAAGGCTGTGCCTGAAAGCTTTGCTGTTTTTGGGAGAATAAAAGCTTTCAACGAACGGAGACAAATCCGTGACATTATTACACTTGCAGAAATGCATGTACCCCGTTAAAAAGAATTACAAAAATTTCATGTTTTCAATATTTTTATTTTTCACAGAATGTGCGCACTTTTGCGAACTCTGTTCCAAAGGTTCGGCGATTCGTTGATGTTGTTCAATGTTTGGGATCACGCCTAACAAATGCCTTATCCGTTGAACCTAGGGAAACTTGTTATCCCAAAAGAGGTCACAAGCAAAGGAAGGTGTCCAAGCTTTCGGTAGACCACCAATCAAATGAAATCCAACGGAAGGTGAAGGGTTCTGCGAGTTGAAGTTCCGAAGCCCGCAAACAAGGCAGGTCTTAAAGTTCTGGTCAAACAAATGCCAGTGTGCCTAATTTTGTTGTTCTTACAATTGCAAGCTATTTTGCATCCATCCGGCCTGGAACTTATACCATTAATAGATCTGCTGGTGGTAAACCACTGTGTAATGGTCCACACGTAAAAAGCACACCAGAATGTTCAGTAATTATGTTTCAAGTACTTTGTTTCTGCTATATTAATTCTTAACGCTGCACCCATTCTTTCCGAAGCATGAGCGAAACATCGTATCGCCAATACGGTGCATTCTCTGGCGGCATAAATCCAAAGGATTTGAGACCTGTGTGAGCGAAGGGAGCGTGTCAGACTGAACGGAAATAAATTTGTAATTTCCGCGCTAAATAATCCGTGAGTTGATAGCAAGTTCGTAACTGGATGACTTGCTCTGACAGGTCCATTGGATAAAGGCATTTCCCCTGCGGCTGATGGATCTTTACCCTGATAAGCAAGGAAGTTTAAATGAGAAATCGTTAACGGCCCTTAGTACTGTGATTACCGTTTTATTCCTGGCACGTGGAAGAGCTTGGAGTTCGCGGCATTGGCCGTTGCGCGAACGCGCTGCCAACTGGCCCGTGTGCCTGAAAATTTGATTTAGCATCGGGCAATTGATGCCAATTTGTTAATGGCGCTTCTCATTAATGAACTGCCACAAAAGCAGATGGCTTGACCTAACTGACGCTGCCTCAACCATTTTCAACTATTTCATTATAGGAGCGTTAGACTCCTCCCTCCCGAGTTACCTCAGCGCTGGCACTTGGTCCCGGCGTGACATTCAACCCCAATTGATTGGACTCGGTTGGTAGCAATGGGCCGCATGCCATTGGTTCAATCGAGCACAGTCGTCTCCGCCTACATTTGCGGTGGCAGTTTGTGTAATACAGTACTGCGCACTCATTTAAAGGCATGCAGAAACCTCTGTGTCGTTCAGCGATTACCCAGTATTCCAGAAATGAACAATCGACCGATGCTCATTCAGTTATGCGCGATATGATGAAATCAGGCCAGGACTTGGGGAAATGCCATTCAATAGACTCCATCCTGAACACCAAGGCAGACGCTGCAGTCGGTATGACGTGACAACGCTCATTTTCTAACATCTATTCTTAATGCTAATTTAATAGACACGTCGGTAGGTATTGTTGCTTAGAAATTCGCTACTCCACGTTGCGCTTGTATTCACCGTCCTCTTTCAGCAGCCAGTGCTCGCTCGTCCAAGTTTGGTCAGTCCGTTTCAAATGAAGTTTCACCAATGGGCGACAGTTCCAGGAAGGGTTCAACAAAAAGGGATCACAAGGCGTCGAGCAACGAGACGCTCTCAGTGGAACATGACGGCAAGCAGTCGACCAAAGTCCGACGCAATCGCACAACGTTCACTACATTCCAATTGCACGAGCTCGAGAGAGCATTCGAGAAGTCCCACTACCCAGATGTTTACACGCGAGAAGCGCTGGCTTTGAAAATCAACTTGCCAGAGATTCGGGTTCAGGTATGCTGATCGAAAGCGCGTGAGCGTACAGTCTAGCTGTGGTTGCGTAATAGGAAATAACGCTATAGGAAAGTTACAGGCTGAACCTGACTAAGCAGTGGAAAAAGTAGTCCTGCGTTTAGTCATGCGGTGGTGGGAGTGCGTCCATTTTTTCAGGCACTCTGTGTGCATCTTCCAGTTTCAGGTCTAATCGTGTGCGGTTGTTTACCGCTGCTTCTGCCAAGTGTTCTCTCTATCGCGAGTGGATCTCCGGTAATACGGTAATCACTTATTACATAGGTCAGCAAGATTAAGCGTACGGTAAAATGAGCCATTGGAAGTTAAGTTGGCTGCTGAGCGACAGAGCGTGCGAAACACCCCTACAAGCACAATGGTCTGCCTGTCATTTTGACATGAATGTGACAGACAAATGTGCCAACGTCGTATGCCTGGTTCACGACGCATTGTTCGTTCAACTGAGCGAACAAATTTTGCATGTCGGTTGTGCGATCGTAATCTCCATGTGAAAGTGGTCGAAAGAGGGCCACCTATCTGGTGGTAACTCTTCTCTAAAAGTTATTTAATTGTAGTCGTACGAGCGAAAGCATTCCAGTTAAGTAGTTAAGTTGGAGCTTAAGGTTTTTATCGGAAACGACGGAGCCGCTTTGTTTGGCAACTGGTTGTTCATCAAGATACTCCATTTGTGCATTTGCGCAAATGAGCGGCAAATGTGAGATGAATAAAAGCAATATCGCAGTTCCGACAAAGAAAGGGTGTTGAGCAAAGTAGGAACTGAGGTCAAGCCGCCCCTTCCATTGCAATTTGATCATCGGTTTGTGACCCTTCTATGCGAAATGGCAGCGGTACGCTCCTGGTTCCAGCTGCTCTCAAAATGGTTCCCTCGGTCGTCGGCCCAAGTCAGAAGTGCCGCTTGCATGCACGGTTGCTTTATGCAGCGATGAATTCGATTATCGGTTTGCCCGTTGACACTTGTCGTTAACATCCATTTACCGGGTCAGCGATTGTTTTCTGCAAATGCAGGAACGGTAGGGGTCTGCGTTATTTCGGTTCAACTCACAGCCAGTGAGGAAAGACGACACTCATAAGAGGGTCCATTAATCATGGACGGCTATTGCACTCAATAGGGGATACAATGGCGGCCACTTTTAAACTGCCTTTGTGTGACCATTAGCGTCTATCGCACTGTCATTCGAAGTCACGATTGGTGAAACAAGCATGCGTGCACAGTAAGGCCGCTTTTCCCACCTCCGCCTATAAGGTTTCATTCATTGTTCTAACTTTCATCTTTTAAGAATGGGCTAATTGGTCGATGGCATTTGCCGTTCCGGTGAATGAAGTTTTAGCTGCCTGCATTTCGTTCGTGCATGAATCTGTTGCTGAACTTATTGCTAAGCCAAGGAATAGCTTGCCAACAGCTGTCAGCCAAGAACCATTTTCAATGTAGTGATTTCAGTGTGCGCCCATGTCATTTCATGGAATCTTAGCACGTTATCTGTTTTGACTTGTTTAGCGTTTGCAACGCTCTAATGTCGACTCTGTTTTTATCAAAAGTGTACTTGTTTGGAAGTTTACCTTCAGTTAACGAGTAAGATATCTCACTGTAATCATTTCATAATGGCTCTGCTGACCCTGCCATCTGCCGGTGTTAACCTTTCTGCGCGGAGTTAGCAGGTTGATATGCCTTATACTTCGATCCCCTCCTTCATTGGCGCTGCGGACGACCGTTGCATCATTGAAAAATATGCTTGCTTCCCATTAGTTTTGTTCCTTAAGTCTAGGATCGGCAAATGGCCTGACCAGCGGACGGCCAGCCCGCTTGTCTGCCAACGTGAAACAGTACTGAACGTTTGCAAGAATTTGGATGCTCCTGTGGTTGGGAATTTTGAAAGTTTTTCATTTAGGGTTATACTTATCAGTACTATTCTTCAGTGCTATTAATTGTTCCCGCCATCCGCTGGCCGGGAAACTGTTTCATGTTTATGGTTTGACGAGGAAGCAGTGAAAATCAAGTTGTTTCAAAAATACTGAAATCGCCATAGCATCTTACGAAGTAGGGCATCTTCAAGCTTGGATTAAGGCTGGCAACAAATCAACATAGTCAATTGTTATTAATACTTGTGGCTGAGGAAAGTAAGCAGCATGAGCGTAATGTCGAGAAAAGTTGGTTACTAAAAATTTGTCAAGCAATTCGCACTTAACTCAAAGCCACCTCGAACGTGAGCTGATGTAGCCTCGTTTTGCCGAGGCAGCTGAACCCGTGAGCAGTCACTGAAGCCTGTAATTATGGTACAAAAGCTTGATTAGCGAATGGATGGTCAGCTGGCAAGAAACGCACGAGCAGTTCGCTGCGGTACACGGCATTGCTGAAAAGAGGCGTCAATGCTGGGTGCTCACGTGCTAATCTTCAGCAACACAACCCATGGCGCTGTAAACGAAGCAAGCTGGTCTTACGAACTGTGTTTCACAAGTGAGGATTGGGCATTCTCGTTTGCAGTGCCAACTCTGCATTCAGTCACTGAGAAGGATTATCAAATTTTGATATTTGTTGCTTACAATTGGGAAGACGAAAGGGCCACTTCAGAGAAGCGCAAGCCAATTTAAGGGTCAATGACCAACGAGAAATACGAACGCATACTGTTCGTATTTTTTGGCGTACTATTTGTCTCATTCAATTTGATGCTCCCTTGCTTAATAATATCAATTAACGTCATCAAGCTAATAGGAAATTATGGGTAAAATTAAGTTACGCTTGCTCAATCATGATTCGCAAACCAGCTGCAACGCTGTTCAATGGACGTCGACGTTAGGAGGCGTGAAGATTTGCGCTGCTGATCAATTTGTCCTCTCATGCTACAGTAATTGAAATTTGATTCAATTTGCGCATATTAATCACTTATCGAGATGCGCCTTCATGCAGTCGTAGTTGCTCGTAATGTAGTTCGTGAAAGATTGTTGAAACATGCTGAGATGCTTTACCAATAGAAGTCAGGATAGTACACTGTCGAGATAATCTGTGTTGTCTGCCATGGAAGAAAATAGAAGTTGGTGGACTGTAACAATAACAAAGTGGAAACGATGACTAGTTTTATTTACAACCCCGGACATTCTTACGTAGCAAACAAACGTTTCATTCTCCTGATTTGAATATTTTGACATAAAGAAGAGCGCAACTGCGTTGCGTTCTCAAGGAAACGTGGTTTCACTTGACTTTCCAAGTTTTCAATTTCTTCCTTCCTGGACGCCCGCTCGTGGCTATAGTTTATTATGAATTTGAACCCGCCTCGTAATTCCAGTACGGTAAAACTCTTAGCAAAAGCTTCCAGCGCTCCATGTGGGAACTGATTTTTCCTGCAACGCTTTGTGCTTTGCCCAAAGCAATGTTTCTTAAATTCTTGTTTTTCATGCAAGTTTTCCTATGTTCAGGTATGGTTCCAGAACCGCAGGGCAAAATGGCGTCGTCAGGAGAAACTGGAATTGCGCAGTCAAGAGGAATTTCCCAGTGCAGTGCAGAAGCAGGGCGGACCGCTTTCGTTCTCTCCATTCGACTCCTGGAATTTTATGCCATCCAGGGACAACCCGGCGCCCTGCCTGTTCGACCTAGGATCAACGCAGGGGGATCGCGAACAGCAAGCGTTTTTGCCAAATATAATATCCCAATCATCCAGCGGATCTGTAATGCACAGAATGCCTCTACCACTCGTTATGCAGACAGGGACGAACAGATTTCCAATGTTCAGTGGAACAGCGTGCACGCAGGGTCCATATCTTTACAATGTCACAGCCCGATCGCTATTCAGAGCCGAAAGTCCTTTCCAAATATCGCCTCGATGAAGTTTTGACGTCGCGATGGCAATTCACTATTAGCAGGTGACCGTTTTTCAAGATCAACCAACTGCTCGTGTCTCCTCTTATAGACATTAACTTGCAACGCTCTTGTACCTATAGAATAAATGAGGATGTGCGATGAAAAGACGGCCGTTCCTGCAAAGCTCCCCTCTGCAAAAGGTAGTACAAAAGATCGCTGCGAACATGAGAATACACTAAACGCGGATCGCTTGAAGCGATACATGCTCAGCGGCGTGTTTCCCAATGGCTAAACCCCATAATTTCAATTCAATCGGTCCTTCTGTACTGAAACATTCACGCTCTGATTAAGTTATATGAACTTAATGGAGGGGCCATTGTAGTTGGGCATTATCTGCACGCTTTGAAGGAGCCGCCTGCGCCCCTAACTAGCCTACGTGCAAAACTTGACCTCTTCCCCATTATCAATGGCGTAGCAGTTAGCAACAGGCGTGGCTCCATCCAATGGTCATCTCAGGACAACCGAGTCTATTTGTTACCGGCAGGTCGTCTTTCAAGCGAACATAACTCCTGTATCGCCTAATAAGCCATTATGTCCCTCAGTGAATGGACAACTGCATGTGAAAAGCAACAAAGGCTACGCACTTCGAGGGCGAACAAAGGATTGTGGTTTTGATTTCATTGACGTGTCGCAAAATAGCGCCACGTCCTTTGAAGTCACAAGCCAAACTTTATTTCTATCAACAAAAGGCAATTAACATGGTTGGTTGATGTCAATTACCGCTGTTTAGTCATACATCAACTTTTCAAAGCCAAACTTTCTACAAAGCGCTGGAGTTCTATACTTTGCAAATTTTCGAAAGTGTCCGCTTTATTGCGTGCAATAATGTCGCGGGTGATTCACGGGTGATTGCCGTGTTTGCTCACAAAGAATGGATATTTCAATCATTCTCACAAATCTGAGAACGTATTAACTTCTTTGAGCGTAATACCTTTTGTGAGAGCCGAGCGTAATAATTTCGATATGAACAAATTTCTGACTCAAATTGGTAGTATTCCGGCTTTCCCGTTTTTTGATGATACCTGTAATAAAGCGGCAAATGCCCTACCAGCGGATGGATGGGCGATTGTTAGAGATATCACAGGTCAAAAACACACTTCTCGAAGCTTTCGGAACGCCCTGGTTCCGTCGTCAGCGATGTTGAAAGGGAATTGTTTTATACCGCCAAGGGATCTTATAGGCGCAGAACGGGGTCAAGGTGGGGATCGGCTCGGTATGGTGCAACATCTTGATTTATTAATAGCTGCAGTCCACACCTCACTAATCTCCACACCTTGGTCGCGATTGATGGTACGGTTGTGCCTAATGAACAAAGCTTCCATAATCCGCCTTAGCTGGAACCGGTTCTCACGGCAGATTATGTTCGGTCGCTGAGCAATGGAGCAATGAATGGCGTCCTCAGCGACCGCGGAATGTTTGATGGCCTCCTCCATGATCTTCTTTGGAGCGCGGGTTGGCGGTCGACCACGGCGTCTGGCGTGTAACCCGTTCAGTCTTCCTTCTGCGTTCTACCATCGGGTTACACACGCCATGTGTTCACGAAATCTGTGAAGTACAGTGTTGTCCGTTTCTCTGATGTAGGAGGCGTGGCAACCACACTTGATTTCGTAAACAATGCTGCTGTCATGTGGAACCATGGTTTTATCCGTTCTCACGATCGCACGAATGTCACATGAAGATTTAAAATGGACGGTGAAGTTTAGCGAACAACCAAGACGTTTTATTCTTTCACCCACTCCACTAAAATACGGGACAACTAAAATGGGTCGTTCGGGAGCATCGACAGTGACCGGGATTGAAAGTTTCCTCGAAAGACACTGCTTAACTATGCCCGCAATGAAAGCGTATGGGTAGCCGTTGGTCAATAAAGTCTTTTGTATATGTTTTAATTCAGAGTTTAAATATGGGGGGGGTCGCAAATCAGTATGGCACGATCGACCATGCCTTTTACTATACCTCGTTTTACAGAGATGGGGTGGTGCGAAGAGAAGTTTAAATATCTATCAGAGTGCGTTGGCTTCCTATAAACTGTAGTTTTAAGTGACCCCGCTTCTTTTATCACCAGCATGTCAACAAATGGGAGTTTATTGTTACTTTCTTTCTCAATAGTGGAACCGATGGAAAAACACCGTTTAAGTGTTCTAGAAAAACTTTCTCCTCTCCTCTGGGCGTTATTGCAAAGATGTCGTCCACGTATCTCTTGAAAATGAGAGAGGCTGGCAGTCATTACGTAAGGTGGGGAAGGCCTTCTCCTCAAGATGTTCCATGAGGATCTCTGCCAGTATAGGAGGTTGTGGACTACCCATTGGGACGCCATCCTTTTGTGAGAAGAAACTCTCCTGAAACCTAAAGTAGTTCCCCTCATTCATGCAAAAAGAGACTAGTTTAACTATGTGGAAGGGGTTTAATTTTGATCTGTGTTGCAAATCTGAGTCGGAATCAAGAAGTTGTTGTAAAATATTAAGTGCTGTAGAAACAGTGGTTATGAGGTTATGCTGTAGTGGTTATGAGAATATCTTCCCTAGATTTTAGTCTTTTAAGAATTTTGAATTCTGCGCTGCTTAATTTGAGCTGCGTAGGTTTACGTGCGCTTAGTAGAAGTCCGGCTATGGCCCCTTTAACCTCCGCCTCTCTAAGTGGTTCTGCTCGAGAAAGACTGTGCTCCACTGAGGCAATGATGTCAAGGGTGGGAATGTTCCTGGGAGTCGGTACAATGTTTAAACCTTTGTTTAGAATTGCCATTTCAGTGTTATCCAGGTTGGGGAACTTAAATTTGTCACTGACTCTTTATTGCCACTGGCATTCCTGGTGTTATTGTTAGTATGATTATTATTACTATTGGTACTATTATTAATAATAATGTTAATATTATTAATAGTACTATTGACTTGGATTTCTACGGTCTTTTTATCACCAGCGCGTCAAGAAATGGGAGTTTATTGTTACGTTACGTTATTTCCCGTTACAATGAACCCAGTCTTCAACATAGTAGTACTATTATTGCTATTATTGTTATTACCACTTGTGGTAGTACTATTGGTATACCTCTTAGCCTCTCGTTTTTTGTTCCTTTCGAACGTCCAAGATTGAGAACAGTAGAGAGAGTTTAGTTTTTTACTTAAAGTGCTTGTTGAATACAGGATGCGTGGTAACGGGTCGTTGGAATGACATTTCTTTTTTGGACACGGTTATCCCGTTGAGATTGTTTCGGTGTATCTGCAATTAACCAAACAAAAACCTCACCAGTCAACGATGGGTTAGTTTATTGGTAAATTTGTGAGGGCACTGTAACGTACGAATCGGAGCTTTCGGGATGTTCTAGTCCCGTTTTCAGCGAAAAGGAGGCCTGTTGTTTTGGCCGAAGGGTATATATAGGCGAGACAGGGGCTGAGCGAGGCTGTGTCAAGTGGGAATCTCGCAGCAGCCCGTGCGGTGAATGAGATTATTCCACGCTTGGCTGATCTCAGTGCCTCTGTCTCGATTCATTGAAGGATTATGCCTGATGTAACAGGCTTCTTTTATTTTGCGCAAGTGTAACAGGCTCTCACGGCAAAGGATACTCTGCTCGAGGTCGTACGAACATTGAGAGGAATGTTCGACGATGGCGGAAGTTTTGATGGTTTCTTCCATTATCTTCGCCGGTTCCTTTGGCTGCGGGCGGCCTCGTCGTCTGGGTTGCGCGCCATTGAGTCTGTCCCGCTCGTTCTTGTATCTCGTCACACATGCCATGTGCTCTTTGAACCTGTCAAACAAAGTGTTGACCGTTTCTCCTAGATAGGAGGCGTGGCAACCACACTATCTGATAAACTACACCCTTTGCCTCCTCTTTTGGGATCCTGATCTTGTCGGTCCTGAGGATTGCGCACAAATTGGGTGAGCTTTTAAAGAACACACGAAAATCGAGAGACTTTGCTGAGCGCTTTATTGTGTCTCCAAGGATGCTGTGGTAGGGGAGAACAACCGTAGGGCCCCTGGGCTGTTGAAATAACACATTAGGTGGTTTAGGACGCAATCTACGGTTAATTATCAATGTTATTAGTTTGAACGGCTAACCGTTTTCCGTAAAAATGCGTTTAATGTGCTGTAGTTCCTCGCCTAGGAAGTTCTTGTCACAAATGGCGATGGCCCTGTCCACCATCCCGGCTACTATACCTGTCTTCACCGAGAGTGGATGGTGAGAGGTGAAGTGCAGATAAGCGTCCGGGTTGGTCGGTTTTCTGTAGACCGTGGTGGTCAGCCTGTCTTCTCCCTGAATAACCAAGGCGTCTGAGAACGCCAGCTTGTTATCTGTTTCTTTTTCGATAGTCAGGACGATGTTTTCGGGGTACAGCATGTTAAGATGTTCTAGAAATTGTTCTTCTCTACCCGCTGGTGTTATAGCGAAAATATCGTCGTCGTATCGTTTGAAACAGATAGGTCTTATGTTGAGGTTAATGTCATCGAACGCGATCTGCTCGAAATGTTCCATGAATACCTCTGCGAGCATGGGCGACAGAGGGCTGCCCATGGGTGCTCCACTACGCTAGGCGTAGAACGGTTTTGAAAACGGAAATAGTTGGCTTCGTTCATGCAGAATGAGACCAACTTGACCACGTGGAACGAGTTGAGCTTTGTCCTGTGTGCTAATGTGATGTTGTTGCTAAGAAGCTCTTCCAAGACACTTAACGTCGTGGGTATTGGGATGTTTGTGAATAAATCTTTTACATCATAACTAACGAGGACTTCGTTTCCCTGTAGGCGTAGTGCCTTGATGTCATCGCAGAAGTATTTACTGTTCTTAACATACGACATCCTCAATCCCGTCAGGGGCCTTATTATTTCTTTAAAGTAGTGGCATAATTTAAATTTCACACTATTAATGCTCGTTACCACCGGTCTCATTGGCACTCCTATCTTGTGTAACTTGGGGAGTCCGTACATCTCCGAGCATTTGATGTTGGCGGTGAAATAAAGATGTTGTTTAATTTTCATCAATGCCATGTCGTTGGTCTCAGAGATTAGCATGTCCAACACACCGAGCAGATCTGTCCGTATTTTGGTGGTGGGGTCCGCGCGAATTGGTTTATATACTGTCTTTGTTGGCGTCTCAGACATCTTCTCCAAATATGCGGATCTATCCAAAATGACCACTACATTACCTTTGTCCGCTTTTGTAATCAGGATGCTTTCTTCTTTGTTCAGATCTTTCAGCGCTTTCTTCTCAGTGTTTGTCAGATTCGGTGCGGCAATTTTGTTGTTGTTCTTTATCAGAAAGCTCGCCAACGCCTGCTTTATCGCTTCGGCCTTCTGCGGCTCCGTCTTGAATAGGCTTTGCTCCACAGATGCCACAATGTCCAGAATGGGCGGGTATTTTAGTGCTGGGACAAAGTTGAGTCCCTTGGCTAGAACTGACTTTGTGTGGTCGTCCATTGCCATGGAACTGAAATTGACCACCAACTTCTCCAAGTTGCGTGTCCTCGTTCCCGCTCCAGCCGTGGTGGATCGGTGGAATTCCCACGTCCTCGCGCAGTATAAGTTGTTAAACTTCTTGGTCAAAGTATTCTTTCAGCATACTGATGTTAAAGTGCTTGTTTGATTTGACTTAACCCAAAAGCATAAATTTTCAGCCACCAGCATAGCACCAGTAATGCCAGTGGCAATAAAGAGTCAGTGTTAAATTTAAGTTCCCACAACCTGGATAACACTGAAATGGCAATTCTAAACAAAGGTTTAAACTTTGTGCCGACTCCCAGGAACATTCCCACCCATGACATCATTGCCTCAGTGGAGCACAGTCTTTCTCGAGCAGAACCACTTAGAGAGGCGGAGGTTAAAGGGGCCATAGCCGGACTTCTACTAAGCGCACGTAAACCTACGCAGCTCAACTTAAGCAGCGCAGAATTCAAAATTCTTAAAAGACTAAAATCTAGGGAAGATATTCTCATAACAAAGGCTGACAAGGGTAACGTGGTCGTAATACTAGATCGAAGTGTTTATATCAACAAAGTTCGGGAGCTCCTACAAAACGATACCTACCTTTCCATAGAACACGACCAAACTCCTCTTGTAAGAACACAGTTAATGAACTTACTAGATATATTCCACCACGAGACGCAGGATCAAGAACTTTCTCGTATTAAGCGCGCGCTATTCTTCACCAGTACTACAAGAAATCCAGAACTATATGGACTCCCCAAAATCCATAAACTGGGAATTCCCTTCAGGCCAGTGGTTTCAAGTGTAAGTTGTGTCACGTTGAAATTATGTGAATGCCTAACAAACATTATTAAACCTCTAATAGGAAAACGAAACTCTCATGTGATAAACTACACAGATTTTTGCGCTGACCTAAAGAAAGTAAACTTGCGTCCTTCAGACCTTTTGGTAAGCTACGATGTTAAGGATTTGTTCACCAATATTCCTGTTTCTATTATACAACACTTAATATTTTACAACAACTTCTTGATTCCGACTCAGATTGGCAACATAGATCAAAATTAAACCCCTCCCACATAGTTAAAGTAGTCTCTTTTTGCATGAATGAGGGGAACTACTTTGGTTCCAGAAGAGTTTCTTCTCACAAAAGGATGGCGTCCCAATGGGTAGTCCACTATCTCCTATACTGGCAGAGATCTTCATGGAACATCTTGAGGAGAAGGTCTTCACCACCTTACGTAATGACTGCCAGCCTCTCTAATTTTTCAAGAGATACGTGGACGACATCTTTGCAATAGCGCCCAGAGGAGAGGAGGAAGTTTTTCTAGAACACTTAAACGGTCTTTTTCCATCGGTTCCACTATTGAGAAAGAAAGTAACAATAAACTCCCATTTGTTGACGTGTTGGTGATAAAAGAAGGAGGGTCACTTAAAACTACAGTTTATAGGAAGCCAGCGCACTCTGACAGATATTTAAACTTCTCTTCGCACCACACCATCTCTGTAAAACGAGGTATAGTAAAAGGTATGGTCGATCGTGCCATACGCATTTGCGATCCCCCATGTTTAAACTCTGAATTAAAACATATGCAAAAGACTTTATTGACCAACGGCTACCCATATGCCTTCATTGCGGGCATAATTAAGCAGTGTCTTTCGAGGAAGCTTTCAATGCCGGTCACTGTCGATGCTCCTGAACGACCCATTTTAGTTGTCCCGTATTTTAGTGGAGTGGGTGAAAGAATAAAACGTCTTGGTTGTTCGCTAAACTTCACCGCCCATTTTAAATCTTCATGTGACATTCGTGCGATCGTGAGAACGGATAAGACCATAGTTCCGCTTGACAGCAGCATTGTTTACGAAATCAAGTGTGGTTGCCACGCCTCCTACATCAGAGAAACGGGCAACAGTGTACTTCACAGATTTCGTGAACACATGGCGTGTGTAACCTGATGGAATAACGCAGAAGGAATACTTAACGGGTTACACGCTAGACGCCGTAGCCGACCGCGAACCCGCGCTCCAGAGAAGATCATCCAAGAGGCCATCAAAGCTTCCGCGGTCGCTAAGCACGCCATTCATTGCTCCCTTGCTCAGCGACCGAACATAATCTGCCGTGAGAACCGGTTCCAGCTAAGGCGGATTAAAGAAGCTTTGTTCATTAGGCACAACCGTACCATCAATCGCGACCAAGGTGTGGAGATTAGTGTGGTGTGGACTGCAGCTATTAATAAATCAAGATGTTGCACCATACCGAGCCGATCCCCACCTTGACCCCGTTCTGCGCCTATAAGATCCCTTAGCGGTATAAAACAATTCCCTTTCAACATCGCTGACGACGGAACCAGGGCGTTCCGAAAGCTTCGAGAAGTGTGTTTTTGACCTGTGATATCTCTAGCAATCGCCCATCCATCCGCTGGTAGGGCATTTGCCGCTTTATTACAGGTATCATCAAAAAACGAGAAAGCCGAAATACCACCAATTTGAAAACATGCGAGCCGTTATAAAGCATCTAATATTCAAACAAATTCCTGACTGTCACAATTTGGTCGTTGTATGACAATGCTCAGGAAGTCCGTAGTCATGAAACAAGCGCTCCGCATAAAGCTCGTAACAAAGTGTTTGTTAGTAAAACATGAAGCATTGAACATGGGATGCATTGTAACGGGACGTTCAGCTGGCATGTCGGCTGATTGCTACGATGAACCCGTTGTGAACACGCTACGATGTTTCTATAATTACCAAAAAGGAACATCACCAATCGCGGGTGGTTTGATTTATTGGTGAAATCACGAGAAAAAAATAGTAACGTACGTTCGGAGCTTTCGGGACGTTCTAGTGCCGTCGTCATCGAAAGAAAGAGGAACAGAAAGTTCTTTTTGGTAATTATAGAAACATCGTAACGTGTTCACAACGGGTTCACCGTGGCAATCAGCCGACATGCTAACATGAAGCATTGCCGAAAGTACAATTCCTTCGAAGCATTCAGAACCTATTGTTACTTGCTTATTCGCCACAGGATGTGATATCGACGTCATACCCGCAGGTTCATCCTTAAGTCAATCAAAATCTGAAGCATCCGAGTAAGTTGTACGATATGGTAACTGTTTGTTGTGCGCTTAAGAATGACTGCTTGTTCACTGATTGAGCGACCTTTTGTTTTATAATCACGAAGTTGTTGAATATCAACGGATTGGCTGCGAATGTCGAAAATGTTCATTTACTTAGTAACTTTATTGCTATTGTGATGCAGCTCTTCTGCTATGTCGTCTTGCTTAGACAAGTAAAGATGATGTGGCAGGATAGTAGTCATTGTCTCCAGTTAATATTTTTCACTTATTAATATTAATAATAAAAGTGCAATATGCAAGAAACTGGGGTGTGTCCAACAGTCGGCAGTAAATATTAGGAAACTGGTCGTACGCTCCATGGCTTTTACTTTTCACTTTCAGGCAGGGACAGTGGGAAACGACGCTTCAGGAAGAAAGTTACGAATTTTAAAATATTAGTTGCATATTATAACTGACGCCACTAAATTTGTTTTCTACATTAAAACGGTTTTGTCTTCGTTTGAACGCAGAGCAAATGTTACCACGGTTTACTCTCAGTCAGCTTGCAATTACAAAATTATTACAATCAATTCTTCTCTTCCATTTTCCTCACGCGCAAATTATTGCTGCTGGTCCTTTCTAAGTTCTTCATTCAATTGCGCTTCGAAATAGTCGTCCTGAAAAAGCCGCTAAAGTTGAATCTATGCCAAAATGCAGACAAACCTTTACCCTGCAATATATGTTTTCGCCTATAATCCAGTATTTCCCTTCGTTCAATAAGGCGCCACACTGACTGCAGCACAAGCATGACTGGTGATAGGCTTTCCCTCTCACTTCATACAGCCTTATCTGGTGAACCGGAAGCAGGCACCTACTGCATTTGGGCAACAGCTTTTCCGCGTAGCAGCGCTGGCACATTACCTTGTTGTCCTTTTGCTGATAGGAAAAAAGAGGAAACTTATTCCGGAACGCCTAGCACAAAGGCTGTCAGGAAGAGCATACCTGATATCCGCTTTTGGTCAACGGACACTGACAGCTTTCGCAAAGGAAGCAGGCTTCGTGGTAAACCTTATCACCAACCTTACATGCTGCTTCCGCCACTTTTCCGCTACACTTGCAGCAAACGTTCTTGTCTGTTGTCGGCTGCGAATAAGACATGGCGCCTTAAGGACCGTTCACCAAATCAACCGAACGCGAGGCCATGATCACCGCTGGAGTGTACTGTTGCAGCGCATTAATGTTTTTAAACAAAGTAGCTGAGCTTCATTTAGCGACTCGTTTAAAGTGACGGCGATTTTAGAAGGTCTTTTCCAGCTTTGATGAACGCAGTAAGTTTAACTTTATCGGGTCAACTGAAATTGTATGTACAAGAAAGCGGTATATTACCGGAAGTAGTAAATATTATATTTTCCGAACTTAGCCGCTTAGGGTTGTGCGATAGTAGCCCCTTTAGTCCGGATGTTTTATATACTGCATCCTTCAGAACGCGGTTCAAACAATCGCTGACCTCAAAATTTAGCACACAGGAATGCGTTAAGCCAGTCAGAGTAGGTACAGGAGCAGATATTAATGCCGGTCGGCGCAATTGCAGGCTACCCCATGCGTCATTGTATGAAATTTAAAGACACGTAACTAATCAAGTGCTTTTTCTTTTTCTGAAAGTTCAAGGCATCTCGTGACAGGGAGGGCAAAATAGTCAAGCAACATTAAGTACGCAGGTTAAAACATCTTCATATGGGTACCGACGATTTCTGCACATTCTTGTGGCCTAATTAACAATGGCTGACATAGTCGATTGCATAAGAACATGTCAACCTTATTGAACACCTGTACAGTGCGTTGCAACATTAAGCGCAAAACGCTTGTAGTACTTTCTACAGCTACCAGGAATGACCGCTTTTGCGCAGATATGTTAGTTTTTCTAAACGCCGCGAGATAAGATTTGAATTCCCGTGAAACGTCCAAGCCAGCCAAGGCGGAAAAGGGAAACGCTTTCGGAAAGGTGCTCCTTAGGAAGCTTTAGAAGAATACTTGAAAACCCAACGTTTTATCTAGACGTTTCATTTCCTATCCCAAGATCAACAAGCTGCCTTTTGAATTGTAATGTACTACAATTCAAAAGGCAGCTTGTTGATCTGTTGAGCTTGGTAATTTGAGCATATTCATTTTTTGATATATTATTGATAATATTATCAATTTGTTTTCAAATATTACCAATTAGAAAATGCCTTCAAGTTCAACTGAAGATTAAGCTCTATCCATTCCACATTGTTGAAGTTGTTCAGTTTCTCATTTTGGAAGCAAGTCGTTCCTCCTGCCACATTTCCTTCTCGCGAAACAACGGTATGCCGATGGAAAATCTGCTCTCATCCATTCTGGCGTTGTGGTGCGTCTCGACAAGAGATCGTTCAATATGACAGATGCTCTGGCAGCATCTAATTGTTACAGGGGATATGTGTGCAACGTTCCAGCATAGTGGAATTAGGGAAGGAGGAACTTTTCCTTAACCGCCAGAACAGTCTTTTCCCTGGAGGCGTAGGGTTAACAATGGAGAAAGAAATGCAAGCTTTCTACCGTTCCTGGAATACTGGTCATTTGAACCACAGACTTAGTAATGATTACAGTGGGTAGAAAGACGACGCATTCCAACAAACACCTGAATTTCACTTTCTTTTACGCCTGTTCATTTGTGACAGGAATCATTGAAGGAATGATTGACAGAACAGTACCCTTTTGCAGCCAAGAATTTGCGCAACCTGAGCATATGCGCGTCCAAAAGACCCTCCAGAAGAACGGATACCGATAGCGGCAGATCATCTCAATAATAAACGGATAGCAGACTAAATGCTGTTTAGGACATAGTTAAATACGATTGCTCCTCCTCACGTTTGCACAAGGCGCCCGAAGTGGTCAAGCTGGCTTGATTCGCCACAAGAATGCTGAAGACACACTCCTTAATAAGAAGATAAATAACCAGAGTCGTCCACAAATAATAGACAGAAAAAATAATGGAGTTGGCCGTCCGCTCATCCGCAGTTGCTGAACATGCGTCTCAGTGATTGTTGAACTTGGGGGCATAAATTCTACGTCATGAGAACAAGTTCTGACCAAAAAAAAGAACGAGTCTTTCTTCATGCTACACACGGTTACCTATAACCGTGTTAAAGTCTTTGAGAGGCCAACGAAGTGTTCACCACTCTGATTGATCCTACTGAATGTTGCACGACAAACATTTGTTCCTTTGGCAGTCCTGCAAAAGAACCGATGGACGCAAACGCCTGCCATATTACGGGACGCTGATGACGGAGCAAGCTAGATTCGAGAGGTCCGAGTATCTGAATGTTGAGTGTAATTCCTGTCTTTACCAATAAGCCGCTCATCCCCGCGCGGATAGTATGCTTGCTGCGCAATTACAGCCCTGCTGATCATGATGAGCCGTAGAAAGCCCTTTAAGAAAATTCTGACGGGACTTCATTGCTCCTTTATGGGAAAGCTCCATCTTTTCAGTCAACCTATTCTTCTCACGGAATGCTTGGGCAGACAGGTCTCACAACTCTGATGCACTTGAGACCTAAATTCGTATGATTAAGTAGCACTGGCCAATAAAATGGGTGGATAGGGTGCGTTGGTAAAAACGCTGTCTGAAAGTGCGATGCGGGTAGTTTGTCAAGCAACCGCCCTGCAGACGTACCTTTCAACAAACTGCCAACGGGTTTTACCTGTTCATGCAGCTTGAGTTAATGGCAAGCTTCCATTCAGCTTGTTTTCGCGGTAAAGCTTTTTCTTTATTTTCTTAGTTTTCCTCGAACCTCGCATCGTCGGATTCAGCAATCCAATGGAATAGTAAAGCAAGCATGTGCTTGTCTACTTCTAAATGTTTTCTTGAATGCTCATCGTCTGATAACGGGTGAGCAAGTTTTTGTTCTTCAAACGTGATGGTGCCCGTTGAAGTGACGTTTACCACTCAGACGATCATATCGAAACGCGTTAGTTCTGAATGCTCCCTTTTCGTCCAATAAAATTCGTCTCATCAGATGTCACCGTCCTTGAAGCACAAAAACATAGCTGGTCGCAAGCAATTCCCATACTGCAAACAATTCATTTCTTAATGGCCGACTGTGCGTCCACTGAGCAAATTTACTGGGTGCGAGAGGGGCATGGAGCATTCAGGTGCAAACCCGTTCTACCGCAATGTTCCATTCAATTCCCGCTCTCATTAAAACCTGAGCAGTGGTCGCATGACGGTCCACTCAAAAATGAAATCATACAGATCGTTATCGAACAACCTATTTTCTGATCGTGAACAATTCTTCCGTTTGTTCGGTGACTTGCGGCATGTCATTGACGGTTGCATGCGCCTTCGAATTCCGTTTGCATTTTCTCGCAGGGTCGGCAAAAAGCCGAACTGATCGCGATTCAGTTTTGCCAAGGAGACCAACTTTCTCTGGTTGCTTTCCTATACTCACATGATGAGTTGCTGAGATGTAGGAAGACAGCTTCCATGCTTTTGCGTACGTTGTGCATCCGTGTGTACGCCAATCCTTCTTGTATCTGTTTATGCTGTCATGTTGTGAGCTGTTTTGGACTTTTTCCTTGCTTCTTACTTGTCATTCGTTAAACTAGGGCATTGGGTACTTAACGCATTTAAGCAAGGTAGGTAGATCTTCACTTAAGTGGATACGAAGTCAGACAAGCATAAACTGTATTGGCTTGACGTCACGGTTGCCTACACCAAGTCATCCCGCTGGGCAAACGTCATTAATGCATTTGGATAACGTTGTTTCAAATGAGCATAGTCACTTATATTCTTTGCAGCCGCACTCGTGCAACAACTATGATTGCTAAACGGATGAAGGATTGGTGGGAGGGCTTATTAATTTTATTACTGATGTATTCGCACTTATAATCGCCATCAGCATCAATTCCAAATGCTGAACATGTGTCAGACTCACAACCGTTCGCTGAAAGTAACAGTTATCTTGTTTCAATAGATTAGTTCGTATCACTCCATGGCAATTTGAAGACTGATTTATGAGATCCGCGAATCAACTGCTCTGCACAGCTGAATGAAGAACTCAGCCCTTATTCCCTTTTCAAAAAATGTGCTATTATTCATACATTCGTATTGCAAGTTGGGACTGTCAACGGATTAGCCTACGGAGTTTGCCTTGCAAGACTGACCTTCTGGACGATACTATAAAATATAATAAATATGAAAAAGAGATGAAAAGATACGGTATCCTTGTTCAACAAGCTTTAATTGGCGAAGCTTGTTGCACAAGGATACCGTATCTTTTCATCTCTTTTTCATAGTTATGAGATGCCTTGTTGCTAATGCCTCTTGCTTCAAGAATATATAATAAGGTCATAATTGCCAAAGTTGGCCATAACGGCACACATTCTATGAATAAGTCTAGGTACTCGAACGTTATGCCGCTGGAACGTTCGATTGCTTGCGACTAATTCGTTTTACGCCTTCCAGTGCTGGACATTTAATAATGGCGTTACAAGGAGTATCTTCTCTTTTATCGACTTGTCCGGCGTGTTCACGTAGACTACATTTATCATCAGTTTACGCTTTTTCCCCGCTAGAGATGGTAGGTGAGATGTCCCGGAAGCTTCGGTAATGAATGATTAGGTACAAAATTGTGAAAAGAAGGAGCAGTCGATTCATTTTAAAGCAAATTGGCGCCACTGCAGTTTAAAGTACAATTACCTATAATACGGGTTGGTACGGCGGTTTTAGCCATTTTATATGCTAGGTCTCGCGCAGATTGGAAGCATACGCACTGGTGCAGAGCAGTAAGCTATTACGGATGAATTTCAATTAACGTAGCGTAGCATTGCTACTTTATTAACCTACAGTAATTTTATTGCACAGCTCACCGGCAAGTAGTATTGCTGCGCGGTTCCTTAGCTCCAGCGCTGGTAGATTCCGCCAGGCCTGCGGAATTCATTCATTCAAATGTTCGCATATTTTTAAGGAATGACTCCGCAAGCAATTCATGACCAGCCGGCGGCTCTATCGCGCCGTGCTATCCTTCTGCTCTGCATTTTATACTACGAAATGACAACGTTCTTTTAGCAATGAGCGTCGGACTGATTAGTCTTCCAGAAGATTACTTCGATGCCATTTCGTCTCCGGACGCGTTCATGAAGCGCAATTGGCATCACTGTTTGTATTGGGCGTTCACCTACTTGTGCATCGTTCACGTTGGGCCTGTTTTAATGAAAGGTTTTCGAAAGTGGAATTTTCGGTTTCCGCTGGTTGTCTGGAATATGCTTATGACTGTCTACAGTTGTTGGACGTTATACCAAGTGGCGCCCGAGTTTTTTCGTGTGCTCAGCAAGCACGGTTTGTCGGCATCCTACTGCAATCGTTTCGGACTGTTTGAGGGTGATCTTGGCTACTGGGTTGCGTTGTTTCATTTCTCGAAGCTGATTGAACTAGGTGACACCCTATTCCTGATATTGCGTCAGCGCCCGGTCGTTTACATACACTATTTCCATCACACTGCTGTGTTGCTCTTCTGCTGGTACTCGTATCGTTTCCATACCGCACCGGCCAGATGGGGAGTGTTCATGAACTCTGCAGTTCACTCGGTAATGTACCTGTATTTCCTTTCCGCCTCCATGGGTGCGAAACTTCCACGCTGCATTAAGATGTTCATTACGTGCACTCAGATAGTGCAGTTCATTCTAGGTTCGTTGATATGTGTCTCTGTGTTTTATCGTATACATAATAACCAGCCGTGCGATACTACCATGTTTACAGCAGTCTTTCAATTGACAGTGTACGTCTATTTGTTAATTCTGTTTAGTCATTACTTTTATCATGCTTATTTAAGGAAAGAAAAAAGTTCTTGAGCTAATTGTTTGCATGAATTCCCGTCGACGATTAGTAAATTCATTCGAAGAGCAGTTGTTTATTTGGTTTGGCTCAGTAGAGCTTGCGTTAGATTAATGCATTAAATCCTTTATAAAACATGTTGGACTGTTCGGCAAACGGTAGCTAATTGTCGCTTATCTCTCTCCAGTGTGGTCGCATTACGTTTTCTGCTCAAGACGGAACAGCAGACGTCTCGCATACTTCGAATTGCATGAAACTTGGAAATTGGCATGTAACCACACAACGATGTTTTGTCGTCTAAGAAAATAATGATCAGTTACATCCTTATGAAGCATCTGTATTCAAAACAGTCAGTAAATGCTAGTGTGAACATTCCCAGTTTAATGTTTAATTAAGCAGTGGGTTTCTGCACACGGGATATGATCTCATCTTTGTAAGTATACGCGGCAAAACATCCGTGACCGAAAAGCTTTTACTCCGTAACGAAGCTTTCGAAAATCTCTCTTGTTTTCGTCATCAGCGTATCCAACAATGAGTCGTATAATTTTTTGCAGCCTGTAGTAGCAAGGTACTTTAAACCGCTAAAAGTTATTTAAACTTCTTCTTTAAATGTTCGGTTTACTGTCCCTGCTGGGATTTCTCGCACTGACAACATTCCGTTCTTATCGCCACCGTGGACCAGATGTCACTTCTGTGCCATCGTCCCTGTTTATGCATTCGTTGTGGCGAATGAACGTTGCTTTCTTAATTTTTCTTAACTGGAAATTGCTCTCTTTCGTTAATCTAAGAATTCTTAAACTTTCATCGGGTTGCGGACATTCTGTAACATGGCCCACTACAGCCGACCCATTTATGCATTCTTCCATAATTTTACTTGGGGTCCTTGTCTGTGGGCGTCCTCGACATTTTACATTTTCCCTCTATTCCTTCTCTCCGCGTTCCTGTAACGTCTTAATCCTGCCAGGTGTTGTTGGAATCTATGTTCCATTCCATATCCGCTTTCCCCGATGTAGCGTGCCACGCAGCCACTTTTTATTTGGTATATTACTCCTGGAGTTACTTCTGGTGCAGTTTTTGTCTTGTCTGACCGTAGAACAGATCCCACGTTCCCATGACTTTTGAATATTACCTTCACGCCAGTTCTCTTCATGACTCTTTTGATCTGCTCTCCTACATTTGGGTAATAGGGAATAATCAGTCTTGTCTCATCATTTTCTGAAGTGTTCCTTTTTGGACTTCCCTGTACCTTCCATTTTTTGATCCGTTCATTTATGTAGTGGTTTGTCAGTTCCAGTGGGTAGTCATTGTGTGTTTGTGTTGTTCGTATGTTCTTAATCTCCTACGTACTCTTGGCTGCATATACTGAAAGCTCTGTTCACCATCCCAGTTATAATCCCTTTCTTAACATTCGTCGGGTGGTTGGAGTGGAAATTCAGGTATTTCCCTGAATGAGTTGGTTTTCTGTACACTTTGGTTCTCAGCCGAATCGCATTCTTTATTACTAGGACATCCACGGGTGTTTTACCGTGTACACTTACAAAGATGAGTTTAATGTTTGCTAAAATATGCAGCTGCTTAGCTTCGGACTGAAGTTAAGCTCCTTAACAGCTCAATGGCACAATGTACAAAGTGATTAAGCATACAAGCAGTATAGCGAAGATGCATATACAGGTGACTGTTAACCAAATGCCTCTAGAAGAGGGTGGATTTTTCAGCACGCTTCATCGAGCATGTTCACGGGCCTTTTCCCATCGCTGACGACAGAATGGGGTTCTTGCGAATTTCTTCCATACGTTCAGTTGTACCTCCTTCAGCCAATAAAACTACGCAGACAATCAATGGCAATGACGACCTAGGGCACAGATAGCGAGTGATATAGGTATGCTGATGAGGTATCTTACGTCATCGCTAACAAGTATAACTTCTGCGCCTAGTTCTTTGACATCTGAGCAAGTGTCTCTGTTTCTAGGCACACGAGGATCTGTCCCCCTTAATGACCCAACAGAATTGCTTGTGTATTCGTGCATAGCTTTGACTTTAAGCTGCCTACACTCGAAACCACTGGTTCAAATGGATCTCGCTGCATGCGTATTTTTGGAAGGCCGTACAGCTCAGGGTAGTTTGAGTTCGTCGTAAAGTGGTCGGTAAACTTTTGCAAGTTCATTTGATCTAGTTTCGTCTTCAAAGCAGATTAATATATCCAATGGAGCCCTGTCACTGTACCTGGATTAGGCCAGTGAAGGTTTAGTTTTGACTCTGTGACTTATTATTTATGTATTAAGCAGTCTTCTCAGACGAGCCAAGGAAATTTATTACGCAGAATTGTTAAGCTCAAAGCTGTAGCATATTATAAACTAATGCTGACCAGTAGCTGTTGCCTAACAAATTTAGTTACTTTGATCATCATCTGAAGACTACATGTGCCAAAGCAATTCAGCTCTGACGCGGAACAACTGGATCCTGCGGCAGCTGTACCTTACCACAGTGGAATATATGAAGAGATGAAACATGTGGGAAAGGAAAAACACAGTGTCATGTGCTTTTTCAAAAGTTATTTAAACTTAAGACCTGTTCCCGAAAAAGATAAAATCAAAGATGCAAGTGGCGATTATTGTTTGCAATTTTTCGGGTGCCTGTCACGCCTTGTGCAATGAGAAAAATGACCGGCACGTTACTTCGCAGGTCGCCAACGTGTATGCAACCCGTGACCCGGTACGAAAGCACAGTACTGAGGCAGAACAAAGTGATGCAATGCACTGCAAAACCTCGACCCTAAAAGAAAAATGGACGAAAGGAAGAAGACCTCTACTATCGTCAAGCACTATTGGCAGTGCTCGCACGCGTTCCCAACGGTTACTTCCAGCAGCTATTTCCAAGTAAGGAAAATAGAAGTTGTTCCTGTGTTAAACAAAATGTTCCTTAATCGCGACGATGAAGGTGAGATAAGCAACGTCTAGAACAGTTCGATAAATATAACGAATTGTTGCTCCGTTGTACCACGCCAACGCCCTCCAGGTCCTGTTTATTCATCCATTGAATCGCTCAGTCGTGTTGCAATAAACTTAATTTGCATGATGTGATTCAGCGCTGGATGCTTCCCATTGCCTGTTCTCGTTCTCTCAGCTGCCACATCCACAGCTGGCAGAACAAGCTAGTTCGGAAAGCTCTGACAATTGCACGTTCCATATTTAGTGTTCTCTCTTTTAGTGATAAATCGTTTTTCCAATGGCTGGCAATACGTTTAATTATTGATGAGTGGTATATTGAACATTGCGTTGGCGGAACCAAGATCGCATATTATTTCCCGCGTGTGCATGGAAATAATTTGCATATATATATATATATATATATAATATATATATATATATATATATATATATATGGACGGACGACAACTTGCGTTATAGTGGAATCGTGCGTCGTGATATATGGGATTTTTCCTAGCTTCGTTAATTGCGTACGAGCGAAATCGTGTTACACAGTGTTGATTATGATGATTATTATGTCTCATGCTTACACGTTCGGACAAGCGTTTAGCTTCGTCATTGAAATTGGTATTTATAATTCTTGTATTTACAAGATCACCCGACTAGCTACAGTTGAATCGAAAATTTCGAAATAATGTTTTATTTATCGGCCTTAATTTCATTGTACCAGTTCGTTTCAACAGTCATAAGGTAGGGATAGTCCATGCAATAATTTTCGAATAAACAAGCGCAAACAGGTCAGCGACAACCCCTAAGCTTAGCGCGACCATCCTAGTGCTCGACCATTCATGAACACTGCACACAACTTTCGATCATTGGGTAAACTTGGTCTTTCCAGCAGATTCAGAACGACATTGGTGCCCAAAGATCTCGACAGGCAAAATCAAAGCAATACAGCTAGCCGCTGCGACTGATTTTTTAACAGCATAGCATAAGCGGTATGCATGTAGTTGTGGTGACTTTCCAAATAGTTTGGCAAAGTTTTCAGGCTGGATTGACCCCGCTTGCAGGCGAGAATGACAAGATGATATCAACAAAAGCAGCAACATTTCTTTGAAGTCATCTCAGGCTTCCTGATTTCCTCCATTGTCAGTGACAGTTTGCGGCGTTTGTCCATAGACAGCAGTTCTTGAAACAATTCTTTGATATTTACGTTATTTTTAGCCGACGTTTCTATATAGCCGCACTTCCATTTGCTGGCCAAACTTTTCGCAGTTTCAAATGGTATTTCACGATGACTATCTTCGTCAACCTTGTTTCCTACAATCATTATTGGCAGTTCAGTTATGTCTTCGCTCCTAACGGTTTTAATCAACTCATAGACGTGATTTAGCTCTTCGAACGACTGCTTATTTGTCACAGCGTACACAAGAATAAATGCGTTCCCTTTGGATATTGAAAGATGCTGCATTGCCGGGAATTGATGGCTACCGGTACTGTCCGTAATATTTAACGTACAAACATTGTTTTTGTTGCAACTTATAACTTGTCGGTAGGTATCTTCTATAGTCGGTACATAATTCTCGCTGAAAGCGCCTTTGACGAACCTCATGATAATGGAACTCTTGCCCACACCACCTGCGCCATAAACAACCACTCTGTAGTCGTTACTTTGTTCAGGCATGAATCAGTATGTTCACATAGGCACAAGCCTGAGTTGAATGAATTCGTCGCAGCGACCTTTAAGCTGAAAAGGTGTGAACGTTGGTGAAAACGGCATGTTCAATAAAACAGTTCTAGAACGGCGCGATGGATGACCTTCGCGACAAGAATGCGGGCATTTATACTTGCTTGCTAGTAAGTACCACAACTGTAGGTGTCCAAATGACTATTATTAATTAACAACGTATCGCAGGGAAAATTGGAAACATCGAAGGTTTTTGCTGTAGCTCTAGACGAGCACTTAAAAGTAATAATTTTGTCGGGCAAGCTGAGGATGGAACATGAACGTATCTGAAAACTTCGCGTTGAAGACAAATAAAGTTTGAACATGTTAATTACCGTATTCTGTATTCAAATGATACCTTTCCCCATTAACAAGATCCTAACTTTTAATCACAGCAAAGCTTCTTGACTAAATACCTGTTTTTAAAAGCGCACTGGTTTTGTTATTGGTGCATTATATCAAGGACAACGTCCTGCTCAGGTCTTGAAATAATAAAAGTTTTTTCCAATTCAACTGCATCTCATTCAGGAAAGACTGCAGCAGGTCGACCTTTGGAATTTGTCGTTCCTTTGTGAAATTGACGGTATGCATCAGTGCAACAGTTCATTGACTCCCAGGTAAGCAGCGTTTCTTGTTAATTTATCACGTTGTGGCTCATTATCGAATCTCTACTGGCGCCTACATAGGTTCAGAACGGTGCCGCTGTTAAAAGTATGCAGTCTATTCTGATTTTCGCATACTTTTTTGGAAACATTCAAACTTTCGTGTAGTGCAAGGATGGTATTCCAAGTTTCGTTCTGAGGAGGAAACTTCCAATGAAAACTGCCGTCGGGACAGGAGACTGTATGTGACGAAGACCAACAACGAACTGTGGCGGAAAATGATCCCTAACAGCCGATGAGCCATATGGTAGAGAAACTGGTCCCAGTAGTTAGTGTTGCAAACGGCTACCATCAAATAGTTTTGCGCAGAAGCCCTATAGGCGGGTATCCCACCATTTGATTACGGCATCTCCAGACCTTTCCTTGCTTTCGGGCAACAAGGAGGATTGTTTCCTGGAGCGGTTGATTACTTGCGACCAAAAATGAGTACCTTTTGATGATCGAAAGCGGAGGCTGCATGATTAAGTAGACTTAGAGGGCCCATCGGATGCACAAACTTGCCCACCATTCGAGGAAGATCATGATGACTGTTTAGCGGGCAACGGAAGAAGTAGCGCATTCCAATTTCCTTCATCAGGGGCAAATGGCAACTGTAGACGTCCATTGTAACGAACTAGAAAGATCGAAAGCGAAAATGACCAAACCACGTCCATCAAGCGCTTTGAGAAGGCCATCCCTTATTCCCTGCAACAACATCCGGCCACATGTTTCCACGTAAACGCTTCACAGCTTGAAGTGAAGTTGAGGTTGAGCCCCTGGAGCACCTACCCTACTCACGTGACTTGTTCCCTAAGACTAGCGCATTGCCAGAGAAGTTGAGCTTTCCTTGTGTGATGAATGGTCCGTAAAAGCGGCGGATGTCAAATGTGCCTTCCCCGGCTTTTCTTGATTCCATGATTTGCAAGTTCTGTTGCGATGGAATTTATGAACACCGCGACTGTTCGAATACGGTGTTCGGCTTTAGTCGAGGTAAGTTTGAATAGCTAGGTCAGCATTACTAAACTTGTGAAGTTCAGAAGTTAAAATGCAAAAAGCGAGAAACCCCATGGTTATGGCTCCATTATGAATAGCAATATTTGGGATGTTGCCTCACTGAGCAGTACGACTGTGTTTATTTAATCCTCGACGCAGTATCATGATTCTGTGTTCTGAAGCGTTTGAGTAACCGTTGAGATTGTTAAGTGCGAGTAATCAGGACTAACGAACCTCGCAACCGTTGGACGGTAGAGAGGTTTGTTAATACGTTAACAAAAGCAAACGCGGGCAAACGTATAAAACGGAAAAAGTTCCAGGACATCCTTGTTTCATTTTCAGCGAAAGGCTAACAGCGAAACTCCCAGGTAGTTATGTTGCTATCAATGTTAGAAACTTCTGACTAGGGGATTCTTTGTAACAAGCGCACGTACGTTCACGACGATAACAGATAACCTACAATGCTTGACCCGTTCGCGTAATATTCAGTATGTTTGCAATCAATAACGAGCGCTTTGTGAGCTACAGTACACGCAATGTATCAGCGGAAGCGACACAATACTAAACGTACTGTTTGCGCAGCTTTCAGAACCGACTTGTTCCGTCGTCAGTGAATGTAGGAATGAAGTGAACGCGAATGGAAGTTGTACGCTTAGCAGCGTCTTTTTTACTAATAAAACGATAGTCCACTGGCTGGTGAATCATTTGTTACTGATTGTAGACATAGTAAACGTTACACTAACGAGTCAAAGACTGCAAATTAACTCCGCAAGGCTATCAGAAATTCGCGGAAGCTGCAAGAATTGCCATACGCCTAAGACTTTTGGTATTGGACTCCTGATAACGAATTGCAGTGCTCAAGTTCAATTGTTATAATAACAGTTGGAACAGCGTGAATATTTTGGGCTGAGATGCCTATTCATTTTCGTTTACTTCATTTAAACATCTTCGCTTTCTATTGACAAATTCTCTACGTGCTGGCAAGGCCGTCCTTGCATTACCACGGACATAATGTATGAGAAATGGACGGGCATTTCAACCATTCTTATCTAGCCGAAGCTTATTAATAGAATCTGCCTTTCTCGTAATGCTCTTCTCTTCTGACGGAAGATTTGGCCTTCATTGCCATTGAAAAATCTGTTCTTTGCCTATCGGTAACCGCAATTGAAGAACAGAAGTTCAAGCATGGGATGTGATTGGCAGTTCTAATTATGCATATGATCATTATGCGTGGCTTTTGCAAGGAATTTTCGAAAGGCAGAGTTCTTGCGGCAGCAAAATGGAGGAGGTCAAATGTTTTCGAATGAACCTAATTTCCAAAAGGTCGCCTCAAATCCGTTTCAGTATTTGTCTTGTTAACAGGCCATTTTGCCAGTTGATATGCACGGATGTTGGACATGAAATGTTTAGTTGACGCTGTGGAATTTGAAGCTTCGAAACGACCTCCTCCCTGCAGGTTTGATTTTCATGTGACGCAATGGTTACTCGCAGTGTTTTCTAAGCGGTTGAGTTACCGTTGGCAGTGGGTCCGCAAGCACTTCAAAATAAACTTTAATTGATGGCTGGTTAGGCTTTTGTATGAAATGATTGCAGACTCATCGCGCTATCGTTTCAAAGGCGTCGCGAATGCACAATAGCCGATTTTCATTGGCGCAATCTTATCCAAGCGATATTCTTTGCACCTATTTTCACTGACTCTACAATTACGCAAAATGTTGGCACCGTGAATTTCTACTTTCTAGTCTGACTCCAAAAATAGCAGTCAATGTACTAATATAATGTTTTTCCATATATTAAATGTCAAACTATTTCATTGTAAGTTTGATAACCCAAACTTTGCTCTGAAACAATTTTATTCGTGGAAATAGGCACCGTGTAGGCAGCCTGAGCAGCGATCGAGTTCCCACCAAATGCCTTATCAGTTCCCTGGCAGATGCCAACCGTTGCGCCATTTGTAAAAAAAAGGAAAATCGAAGGCATTCGTTGTAGAGGAATCAGAGCGATGACTGTGTTTAACGCAGCAGCGTTTTTTAGTAAAAAGGAAACCTTAAGATAGTTCATAAGATAAGCTAACAAGCAACACATGATACGTAAGCTAGCAGTGATATGAAAAGGGTAAGGAAAGGAATAACGGGGATAAACTAGACATTTCATACTGAACGATCTGATAGACTGTTCACCAACCATTCCACCTGTTATGTCGTTGCGGCGATGAGCGGTTGCCATGCGGTAGACCTCTCTAAGCTGAAAAGTCTTTCGGACTGCAGCAGTGCAATGTATAATTCTGTAGAGAAAAACTGTCGCATAGTAAATCAGCGCTGGGAATGATGAGTTTCAGATTTGTATTACAAACAAACATGCGTAGGTAGAAAAAGAGGTAAAGATTTTTGTTGCAACCTTGATTTACTGATTTTGCATGTTACATCATGTAATAATATGTCATTTCATGCAAGAAGCAGCCTTTTGCTGGTTATACTTGAACATACGCCAGTATGCCTACGAAGGAATAATTCTTTTCCAGAAGCTTTCCACATTAAACATGCGCAGCGTACTGGCTTCCGCTAATAGTTACTCGTTCATCTGTTGTTTGGGCATTCGTTCTTTGATTACAAACATTGTTTCTTGTCAACTGAAAAAGTCTGTTTCAACCATGGGGCAAAATTCTACTGATCACTTAGTTAAAAACAGTTGATAATCAACCATAATGTTAAGATCGTAGTATCACAGTTATGTACGCATATGGCATCCGAAACATAGTAAACACGAATGACCATTACGGTTAACAAGTTCGTTCAAGTATATATATATATATATATATATATATATATATATATATATATATATATATATATATATATATATATAAGAATCACGGAGATTTCTTCCCTTTGATCACGGTCCAGAAGCAAGTGGCCGGAAAGCTTTATTTCTGAACACGAGGCACTAAAAGGTCTAGCTTAGCGTTCCCGTAGCTTAAACAGGAACACAGAACGACGCTAAACCTTTTAGCACCACGTGTTCAGAAATAATGCTTTCCAACTATTTGCTTCTGCACCGTGATCAACGGGAAGAAATCTCCGTGATTCTTTAATCAATTACACTTTGATACCCGTTACGAAAGTCTCTCCTTTACATTATATATATATATATATATATATATATATATATATATATGTTGAAGATTGGGTTGCTTGTAACGAGCTCTCGCATGATGGTAATGGTCTTTTTGAGACGGATTTTAGCTCGTTGTGTGATATATGAACTGTACCAGTGATGCCAAGTAGAAACCAAACAAATGACGGTTGAAAGGTCTTTAATGGACACGTGCGTACAGTAAAATTATATATCGAAGCTTTCGGAACAGCCTAGTTCCGTCGTCAGCGATCAAGAAAAGCCTTTTCTATATATATATTATCTGAACAACCTCTAGAGCAATCTCAGCGGAAAAATGCTGTCCAAAATCAGGAACGAAAATCTTTAGCCCCTAGTGAAAGCACTCCATAGAGTGAGACACGGTGTATATATATATATATATATATATATATATATATATATATATATATATATATATATATATATATATATATATATATATACAGTTGAGAATCCATTATCCGGAGTAGTCCAAAATCCGGAACTTTTTAGCGCTTACATGACGTCACTTACATGACGTCACAGGCGAAAATGACATTTTGCGACGTATCTTTTGCACGATAATCTGGGACGCTTGTAAATCATCGTAACACAGTAACACATTCGTTGGTCAGGTATGCTTAGGTATGCGAACAGCCTCCCTTCGGAGTCCATTAGTAAACTAGAAGAAGTGGACATCGAGGAGGTGTTTAACATAGATAACGAAGCTCCGGCCGCTTTTTCCCTGACGGATGGCGAAATAGCTGAAATGGTCTTGAATGATTGTGAACATAATCGCAGTGACGACGAAGAAGACGTCGTGAGCACCGCAAAAGGGGTTTCCACACAGGAGACAGTGAAAATGTGTGACAAGCTTATTGAAGCACTAGAGCAACGTGCGTTCATGACAGAGCACGACATCATGGCGATTTATAGAATCAAGGAAAAGCTTCTACAACAAACACCACGATTAACCAGGCAGATCACCTTAAGCGAAGCGTTCAAAAACGTCACCCAGCAGAGAGCTTCGACGTCCGCGGAAGGCGCGCCCGATAATTGAAAGAAGCTACTAATTTCCTAGATAAACTGCTTGAGATTACCTACAACCTCTACCTGCGCCAGTAAATGGATTTTCTACTTGGGTTCGGCCCAAACCTTAGCACTTACTTATGTACACGTATTCGTAGAAATGCACAAGGTACGCTGTAGGAACGCAGCTATGTACTAACAGTGTACTGGTAGCTCAATAACTTCAAAGCATTCCACATATTCCAAACTCCGGAAAATTCCGAAATCCGGAATACCCCCGGTCCCGAGCATTCCGGATAATGGATTCCCAACTGTATATATATATATATATATATATATACCGTGTCTCACTCTATGGAGTGCTTTCACTAGGGGCCAAAGATTTTCGTTCCTGATTTTGGACAGCATTTTTTCCGCTGAGATTGCTCTAGAGGTTGTTGATTGCGTGCTAACATTGGGAACACGGTTGAATGTGGGAATTTATTTTCGAAGCTTTTGAAATTAGCGCTTCGTCGTCGTCGCCGTAGTTCGTCACGGTTGCTTTGCAAAGCGGCACATCGGCCCATTGCTTTGCTGACGAAGAAATGTGTTGATTCCAAAAGCTAAGGGGAGCAAATGCCCGCGCGTTCACAGGGGCTCGTTTCGCTAAGGCGCCATCCCAGTCTTGCCGATCAACCTTGGCAGCAGTGAAACCGTTTCAAAGCAGCTGCAAAAGTCGTCCAACCCGTTATTAATAACCTCATCTTCAAAAGCATCCTAAAAAGCGGCGCTTATTTGATGATTAATTTGTTGCAATTGTTTTTTGCTGGGTGATGAAAAATGAGAGTTCCTTAACGTGAAACCTCGGGAGGCCATGCCAGATGTCAGTCATTCGAGACCACTGCTGCATTGGGCACTTGATAAAATTGACACTGTAGAATAACCACAACTGGTACATAATTTTCGGTGGGTGCACAGCCTGCATTGTCTTCAGGCAGCCCACTTCCCTCACCAGGAAGAAAGAAACCAAAAAATCGAAGAAAGTTCCACCCAGGCATTGTCCATTTAGCGCGATGTTCAATTATATGAATTTCTAATCAAGATTCAATTTCTTGAATGGCAACAGCGCAAGTGCCGAGGTCACGCTGCTTCCGAATAACAGATCAAAAGGCTATCTACGTAGTAGCGCCGATTTCTCTCTGCAAATTGTTTATCATTTCGATTTTTCTTCGAGCGGGCTCAGGTCTGCATTGAGTGCAATAGGCAATGTTGATCTGGAATTGGAGACGTGCACCACTTATGGACAGCTGCCTAATGAACTTGCGTCAGTTTATTTAACAGAAATTCCAGCAATCATACGCTTCATAGATTTTCGGATATCGCCTGGATGTCAGAATCCATCAGTGCCCGATTCAACTTGCGCAGCTGTTTTCAATTGCAAAACGCGCATTGAATATCGAAATGACTACCGCCCACCACGGTTCCAGTTGAAAATTTCGCAAACATTTGCAAGTTCAATTTTGAAAAACACGTCACTTGCTTTGATTGATCGCCGAAGTTAACTTCAACCATAGCCGCCTTAAGTGAAACAAAAGAAACGGTAATCTAACAAGCCCAAACGAGGAAACAGGAAACCCAGATTTTGTAATAGTTATCGACATGCGCAAGCACGAACCATTACTCATCTATACTTTCGAACGGAAGATCGATCAGCAGCTTTTACGCACCAACTTAGATTGCAGCGTTGCCTGATCAGTCTCGGAACGCTGTGCACGCCAATGACAACCAATGAGTTGCTAGTTTTTAATCGTTTGATAAACGTCTATTGAAACAAATTGCTGACCAAACCATTTCGTGCGTTAACAGCGACCATAGGCATTTCACGAAGCAAAATACCTACGGATGACTTAATAGTCGTCCGCCTTAGGAAATGGCGCAGCAACAACTTTGCTTTCATTGACAAGAAATTTTTTTTTAGATTTAGCGATGCAACGGTAATGGTGGCAGGCGAGTTTTTGCCGCTTCCCATGGCTCACTTCGTAAAACATGGAAACATCCGCATATCTCAACAGTAGCTATTCTGATTATTAATGGAATTCTACTGGGCCCGCCCATTTTTGGCTTTCGAACAGTAGCTGCCAAAGTTCATTGCAAATTTTGGTTTCAAGTAGTTGCAATGCTTTGTCAGCCAAACTGCTTGCAAAGAAAACTGGCCTAACTGTGCGCATTTTCCTTGTCTGTTGAAAACGACTCCACCTCTGCTGAGTCAGCAGCAAAATGAGACTCAAGTTCGAATATACATACTGATCGAATTTCCTTCTCGCCTGAGAGCATCTTTGATGAAACGAAAACGGCGAATTCGGCTGCCTCCAGTTTCTTAGGCTAGTCTAGCGTCGGCAATGGGAACCATACTCTGCTTGCACTACAAGTAACCGGAAATGTTTTTGAGAAAGGAAAAAGTAACTTCCTGACGAGCAGCTGAATTTTCACTTTTCCTTCTTAAGGCCAGCCCGACAAAGACATATCTGTTCCGTTGGATTATTGCTTCCCTGTCGACGATGTCATTACACACAGGTTACACCCAAGGCGTACACAAAAGGCAATCGCCATGTCCGTCGCCTAGGAAGCAATCATCGCTGAGAGGCGACGCACTGAATGGGTCGCTGATTTGCTCCCATCGCCATTCGATTTTAAAACAAATTTCCAAAATTGCAACGAGACCATCATGACGGGATGGACTGGACAAGAATAATTCCTTCGCCCAGAATGGTATTGGTGATACGACATGGACGGTCTCACAAATCGGAGATATCCAAAACGCGCTGCCGACAACACGGGGAGGGAGGAATATGAAAATGCATGAGAAAGAGATGAGTCGGCAAATGAAAAGTCGTACGATTTTGGCGGGTTGCTCCCTGCAACTATCGGGCCATGTTACAAAACATTAAGCCTCTCTAGCCTCGGTATTCCAGTCGTCGGATGCGTTTCCAATTCAGATCGTTGTGCGGTCCAGTTATAGCATTTTTAGCTTTTTCAATACGACCTACATTTTACTTAAAGAAGATCCTTTCCATTAGTATACTTTTATTACATTTTCATTTTAAAGTCTCTTTCTGCCGCACTTTGAAGTTCTAACTGGTCCTGTAATCCAAAACGGCACAGTGCTTATTGTTCAGACTACCGTTCGCAAGAAGAGAGCGCCCGCCCCGTTCCTGCGGGAAATCTGGACTTTCTGCTGTGCTTCACAGCGTACCGCGTACATTCCCTTATAAGGAGCCCTGCGTTCTTGTAGTGAGTACGGTTAGTAATACATCTTTTATCGCTACAACATGGGTTGTTTCATAACAGGCCGACAGACTTCCATTTTCTCCAATATAACTTTGCCCGCTGCTGATATACAGCATCTTTGATTGAGAAACAAATTTCCGACAGCGGGTTCACTTGGAGTTAGTAGTATGAGACGAAAACACTTGCCATACATTTCGTGCAACGGAGAACTCGTGACGGTCTCACTGCGTTGTCAGCGGTAAGTGCGGAAAGTCTTCCACGCATTATTAATGCCAATTTTCCGTGATTTCTCTAATTGTTTAAAATTATTAATGCTATATTAATACAACAGTATGCTGCTGCACACCTGCCCCCATCGGGAGAAGCTGATTCAAGGCGAGTTTCAATTTTTGCCACCAAACATAGCTTGACCTGCCAATAATTTGCAAAGTACTCCGTCCACCCGAACTCAGTCAGTGAGCGCAAAATGCTGCCCTACAAAAGAAAGGGTATTTTGTATTATTAATAATTCTCCATTCCCTTATTAATGCTAACTTATTCAAGCGAAATTCACGGGTCCGCGTGCTGGACGGCCTGGCGAATTTCAGATCACTGCTTCGACATTTAGTCCCACGCGTTACATCACAACAGGGCACCTGGGCATAGAAGCAAAGGGCATCAAAGCATGGACACCCGCCATATTACCGTATGTTCTTCGAGAAGAACGTTAAAGTTGGTTGTTCTGTTTTAAGTCATGCGTAGTCAAGCAAAGGAGCAGCTCGGAGGGCTAATTTCCCACACTGGAGGAACCGCCGTCCGCTTGATGGTGTCTCACAATTTTCGGAGACGCCTTCACGCCTTGTGCAAGCCGAAGGGGACGGTCACCTTCAGCAGGTCGCTTGGTATCCCCATCCATGACAGTTACTGGAAATGGCGAGCCAAGTTCGCGTGGATTCAGGTTTTGACCGCTTTATGTTGTGGTAAATGTGAGCACAATGCTTACTGCACTGAAATCATGGTTTAACTTCCTTTTTATGAATCAATCTGCGCGGCTTCTGAATACGGCGTGCTGCATTACAGTAGACGGTAGTTGCCGTGTAATTTTTCGCTGCTTAGCGTTATCTATCTGCTTATTGTTCTAAAAATTGTAATACAGTTTCTCGTCAACTGCACTGCATCTTTGCCATAATAAACGTGCAGTGGTAGCTAATTAGCATATAACGAGTCAGGAAAGGTGTAACATCAATGCAGTGCTTACTGAAATGCACAGGATCCGGCGTTGAGAGAAAGGGCTGACCAATTTGAGGTGTAGGCTCGAAGTGAGCATTTAAAGCACTTTGGTTTGCCGCATCTCTTGCACGAATGAGTCCTTGCCTTAGATTAAGAAGCATAAAAATGCCTTCCGGAAAAGTCTAGCGGTAGGTCCTTTCGTCAGCGTACGTTTGAAACGTAGAAGAAAGTGTGGAACAACGGACGATCAGGCGATTTGCGCGCCATCGTTGCCAGAACTGCCAATCGATAAGCAATCATACATTGGAACGCCAAGCCCAAGAAGCTTTTCCCCAACTAGGAACTGGAGAGCACTAACGAAAATTTGGACGTAGGAAGCAATTCAGCCCTCGCATTTTTAATCCACGCTAATGCTTCCAGTTATGAAAGTGCTACGACGAAGGGACTCAAAAATCCTTTAGTTGTCCTCACATCGCCCAACGGTACATTGATCCCGCAGGAATACCAATGTTTCCGGCAGTGACTGCGCTCTTGTACTGTAATTAAAACGTTCACGGATGTTTCAGCTCGTATAGCCTTCCTGGGCCATCGAAGCTGATTATTAATGCAGTTGGTTAAGATGGCATAACCATCCCTCAATTAGTCGCTCCTCGCTGAGGCATCACTGGTCGGCAAGGCAACTCGAAGTCAACCATTTCTATTAGTGCGATTCGAAATTGTGCATGGAGGAATGATTCCAGTTTCTTTTTATTGCATCTGACTCCTTGAAATTGAGTTAGCGTAATGGCGCGCCTTTCAAGAGATAGCACAACATCGGTTGCGCACGCGGTGCTACGATGGACTACGATGCACTTAAACTGAATGAAACGCTCGTTTCTATTAGGCTGCACCGATCTTTGCTCAGAAAACTAAACGGGCAGCTAATATTAATAGGAAGCGAATGTGATGGCTTAATGCAACCGAATTGGTGCATTGCGTGAGATTAGTATAAATTATTATTATATGTTGCTTTTCGTGATACACGCGTAGACTGATTGCGCATACAGAGAAAATCTACTCTTGATTCACCGAACCGTAAAGGCACTAATGGAATTGCCGTATGCTTTGTGAATACAGTTTTCAGGCACGCATGTCCAGCATTCAGCAACTGAGCTGGCATTATTGTGTTTGATCAAATTTTACGGACACTGTTCCAAGTAGGATCATGACAAATTAGTGTATATATATATATATATATATATATATATATATATATATATATATACTACTCTTGACACTTGTCTTGTTTGACACGGTTAGGCCGTTGAAACTGTTTCAGTGTATCTGCAATTAACCAAAAAAACCTCACCAATCAACAATGGGTTAATTTATTGGCAAAAATTTTGCGAGGGCACTGTAACGTGCGATCGTGACGATCATACGTTACAGTGCCCCCGCAAAATTTTTACCAATAAATTAACCTATCTTTGATTGGTGAGGCTTCTTTTTGGTTAATTGCGGATACATTGAAACAGTTTCAGCGGGCTAACCGTTTCAAACAATACAAATGTCATTCCAACGACTCATTACAATGCATCCTGTATTCAATACACTACTCTTGTTCCTTCTTTTGGAGACAAAGGTTTAGTTTATTAAAAATATGCAACAAGTCGTAGTACTTCTCCATTCCATTCGTGCAAGGCACTATAATGAAAATTAATACTGACGCAGAAGGAGCAGGAATCTAGAAGCTTAGGCATAAGTACTATTACAAGAATGAAAAAGAAGACGCATATTATCAATAATGCTTTAGAAATGGACCCGTCCATTCAAATTCAATTCGCCTACCGCTTATTTATTACGGGCATGCTGATATTCAGCAAGGCTCTCTGCCATGACCACTTGTGCCAGAGCAGGTTTCTTAATGTGCGCTAGCCTTTGCACCGATGCGAGAAAAAATTTATTTACATCCGCTCGGCTCCAAAGTAGCAACGCAACACACTGCTTGCATTTGTTACGCGCAGAATCCCTATCCATTAAACCGTTATCAACAAACATGCAAACTTGAGCTCGCCATGTCCTTTACGCAGAGCTCTATTGTTCTCCCCAACGGGAAGGACGTTACGTTTCAGTAACAAGACGAGCTTACAGAATGACAAGACGATTGCGCCCAGGGTTCGCTGAGCGGGAAGACAATATCGGAGCACCGGGAGTTAACGCATTCCACCGTCAGCGTACGCCACTGAAGTATTGAAGCAAACTTACCGGGCATGCTGGACGTTTAATATACTTCATTTGAACCATTGTCCTATCCGATGACATGGCTCAGTGGACCAGCAATTGACCGTCAGCAAAAAGGAGCAATGCTGAACGCGCGCCTGTCCGTTTCCAGAGCCTTCGTAACAGAGCTGTTTCTTTCTCATAAGAGCAAATCACTGATTCACCGAACATTCTCAACACCTTTATCGCGCCGTTGTTCAAGTCAACTACAAAAACTGCCGAAGCTGTTGCAAAACCCTTAAATTGTTTAGTATAGTTCTCAAAACCTATCCCGCGACTCACTGCCTTAAGTGAACGTCAGGCCAGGGCTATCATGGAAGGTCACCCGCGTTCGAAGTGATGGGTCATGAAACATTTGTCGTAGCTGTTTCTCAATTTTCAGGCACCCATTCAGTAGTTTCATTGTGGCTTCCGGACGGCTGGTCCTTAAAGCCAGCGGCCGGCGGTTACATTTCATGCATCAATATAACACAAGAGAAGGCTTTCTGTCTTGAAAAACGTTATGAAAATGAACTGCTGAGCATCCAATGGTTGTTGCCTCTATGCCACCTAACCAGTGACTGGTTGGTGAAACTGCTAGGGAAGATGCGAACATTCTCATAATAACACATTGCCCGGTTACACGATGACCTACCTTCATTCTAAAATAGGAGGAACATGAAAAGGGATGCCCTGTCAGCTTAGCCGCCTTTGCGATTTCACAAACGCTTCTTAATCCGCCTGACCATGCGCTTTGGTCAACAGACGGCTCAGCACAGCTCAGGTGCTTCTGATATTTTTCACAGCACGTACGATATAAGCGAGAGAAAATACGCAGTCATTCGACAGCGAATTAAACAAAGCTACCCGTCGTATGCTCGTTCAATACACGATGAAGTTATCTACGGCAATGGCTGAGACGAAATAATTATATTATAACCGGTTTTACGTTGGCGATGCTTTCGCATGGATGAATTTTGAATATAACATTAACACACGTCGGAAAATTACAGTATTGATTTCTGTTAATTGCTGTGGGAAAACATGCGGAGTTCTGAACTAAATAAGGTTCGGTCGCCCTCACTGAACGACCTATCTTACTTCTATCGAACGGCAATCAATTGGGCATATGACCTCGGCAAAACTGCCCTTCCCCAGCAAAAGCTTGCAGGCATTTTCTATCGCCAGCCGCCCGTGATGGCAGTAAGATGATAATCTTATCAAGTAAGTATCCATCGTGCATTTAGGTACTATCGGTGGCTGATCAATACATTCTGTTTGACTGGCGCTCCGACGAGCTGCTTAACGCAAATATGCATTGTTGCCATCCATACCGCGAGAAGTTTATTTCAATAATCTACTAGTAAATTTAACCCGCACTGCAATGTCTCCTATTTGGGAGAGTTCCGTAATGAATGGGAAATGACTGCGAAATATGACAGCCAAGGTAGGTCAGTCGCTTTAAATTGCTTCATCCAATACAATGGTGCGGTGTGCCGCCCGAAGAGGTAAACAACGAAAACGGTTAATAAATTCTTTTCTTTGAAGAAACCCTTTAAGAATGGGACTGGCCAGGTAGAGGGATGGGTTGAACTTATTAAACTCATATTTGGGCGGAGAACGTGGAGGACAAGTTTTCACATTTACCTGTGCGGTTCGCAAAATATTCCACTGCGATGAGCCGATATTAATATGTGCAGTAGCGAAAATTTCTGGCCTGGAAATGCGACGCCTTTCCAGTGCGTTTTCGAAACCTAAAACAACGCAAATCCCAAGTAAATGCCGATATGATATGGTCATTCTCACTTGCTGCAAGTCGTTCCTTCCATTAGCTCAAGTGCGCCGCCACGGACAAACCGCTCACGCTGGGCGTTACTACCTTACTAGCTTAATAAACAAATCCATCGTTCATGCCGCCGCCCTGTATGGCTGCGAAAGTACTTAGTAATTACGCCTTTGAGCGTCAAACCTCCATCCTTATAGGATTAACGGAATGACCTAAATCGAATGCATTAATTTATTCAGGACTTTCCTCCTCTCCTTTCGCATTTGTCATGAACTTGGAAAGTTTAAGTAAAATTAACTCTCACGCCAAATCAATACAAAAATAATTAGCAAGCGGTATTTCACTTTTCTGTTGCCAAAGGATTGCAATTTTCCAAACGAATTTTGCGCCTGTGCCGCTTGATCACTGGAATAGTGGGCGCTTTATCGAAGGTGTAGGCACATGCCATGCCCAACCGAGTGCAAATTATTATGCCAAAAATATATCGATTTGGAGCAGGATCGTGCGCACTGTTGAATTAACAAAACTGCGCAGATCAGACCGAAATGAATGACAGTCAAAAATCAACTCCGTCACGGCCCGTTCGCCAAACCGAATAATGCTGGCATGGAAGCAAGGTAAGAGTACTTAGGCACGTCTACGTCATCAAGTGTTCATTCACTCGGACAGCGGATTTGCTCCTACCTTACGAAGTCGGGTGGGACCCTTTTGCTGAGTTGAGCTCAGCCGACCTATAGGAGCAATAATTTTACGTATCTATGATCCACTGCACGGAAGAAAATGTAATGATAATGCAATTGATTACGTTTCTCGTTCAATGGCCAATCGATAGTCGTGGACTTAGTTACTCTGCTTGGTTGCGGCTGATTCATTTTATAGGCCTTCAGATGGAGCATAAATTTAGATTACTAATCATGGACTGAACACGAAAACTACACGCGAAAATGAGCAATTTCGCCCAGCATTAGTCGTCTGCTTCGTAATAAATGAAACAGTTTTGCCCCTAACATCGCCTCCAACCAGATTGGAACGTCATCATTTGTTCTAAAGTGTCATAAGTGGAAACACTGCGTGAAGTAGAACGTCTCCAACTATGAAGGAACTTTTATCGACCCCTTCTTGCACCAACTGCGCGTTTGCGCTCAGCTAATTTTGGCAGACCGAAAAAGAAGCATTCATCAGTAGGCGTGCGGTAGGAAGGATCTCGACATGACTGGACGGCGGCAACCCTGGCTGTCCTGTGTCAGCAAATGGCTTCAAGATGTGGAACATTAGACCTTGGGCAAAATATCCAGCTTGCTGAGCATACTGGTAAACAATACTTTACGGTAGTCGAGGTTTGTCGCGTAGCCAACTTTAGTGCCCCTCGGTGCCACGCGGACGGCTATTCGCTCAATTAATTCAACGGATTACCGTACGCCTGACGCACGAGCAATGCCAAAAAGGGATACTCAGTTTCGCGGCCGCTCGTGCAACTTTCGCGCCGACGACGCTTCACAGCTAAAGTCCAAGCGCGTACCGCAGCGGACGTCGCTTTGACACATTTGAATTATGCATGCGATGGAACAATCTTTGGGGAAATGGTCGCATCAATTCTCCATGGTCAACTAGCGCGAGAATGTTGGGAGGCCGTCAATTTGAGCAGTGCTGACTGACGTAAAGGTGATTATCCATTTCATAGCCGGTGAATAAATTTTGCGCATCCTGCGTGCTTCGGCTTCTACTGCCGATTTACAATTCAGTTCTACGAAAAGCTTTACCAGAAGGCTTAGTGGCGCTCACTTAGGCACGTTTTCAGCGGCCATTCGAACCTGCAAAAGTCGCGCGCCTCTTCTTCATTCTGTACAACGATTAGGGAGAAGTAGGTGCCAGTGTTTAACCGTAACAGTCGTCAGTTTCCAAGAAGACGCGACGTCGTGAGTTTTGAACGAGCAGCAGAGACATCCGATTACTGCTCTTAGCTCGTATTGTTGGCGTACAGCGTGGAAGGCAAGACAAATGCTCAGTTTCCAGTATTCGAACATTTGCTGAGCGTACGTGAACATCCCTTGGACCCTGCACTTGGCTGGGAAAAGAATTTGCACATCGCAGCTTGACCGCGGACGTTGAGGCTACTGAGTTGAAGTCGGTGTTCAGAGAATGAAAAACCTTATTTTAATAGCTCACAAAGATTTAGATAAGGCGGAGAAACGTTGAACATAGCTGCCAAACAAAATTCCCCTTCTCAAGGGACAGGAAGAGCACAACGCCCTTATTGTCCCTATGTGGGCAACTTTCAATTGCCCTGTAATGGAACTTCATACTGGTAACGTAAAAGGTTTATGCAGGCATGCTTGCAAAGTTGTCTGTCTGCCAACTTTTTAAGTAGCGCAAGGTGAATCCAAGCTACGGCATCCACGCTTATCAGTGCGTACGAGGTCTGCTTTCGTCGTGTCATTCGAACACAAATGAGCCTGCCCATGTCAGGGAACACCGGAAACCACGAAACATCATTGAGCGGGAAGGAATCAATGACAAATTGGAGCACATTCGTGAGAAATAGGAAGTCATTGCATGGGAGAATGGTCCTGCTGGCATCAACGCCAGAAATAAGGAGTTACCTTGGGCAGCTCATCCTAAATATGGAAACATTCTGCCCTTCTATCCAGATCATTAATCTTTTCAAGTGGCAACAGTTTGCCTACGCAATAAATGCTGCAGGGATTAGCTGCCCTTTCTCTTACGCAGCAGGGAAGTTAACCGCTTACACTTTCTTGAGGCATCCACAAAATGAAGTTCGCGGGATAAAAGCTCTTTGCGCAGGGAAGCGGGAGCTGACGATCCAAAAGCGAATACGGACATCTGTTGCGGAAGAACATGGAGCGGAAGCTTGGTGAAACGTTATGCGCATTTGCCGGGCAGTGATGCCCAAATGCGATTCTCAGCGCGATACGTCGAATGCTGCCATGGGACGACGGGTGATTCCCGGTTGACCGGTTGCGGTGGTTCAACTGCAAGCCTTTCTCGCCTGATCATGTTTTCCGTAGCCGCATCACTGGGCACTCGACCCCCTGGCCAGCTTCGTTCAGGATAACCACCGACAACTACGTCGTTTGTTCAAGTCATGTTTCATCGTATATATTGCAAACTGCAGTAACACCAAGCTGGGTTGCGTCAAAGTCTTAAAAATGACGGTTCACTTCCTTTATCGTCTCGAGCGGTTCACTCCTATCGCATCGCCAGCACTTTGAAGATCCCACGGAGTTCAACCAGTCCAACTAATGCATATGCTCATTTGTGTCCCACCTTCTTAGAGTTGCAGTTGTTAGTAAAGCATAACACAACGACCTCGTTTGTTCCCAGCCACTATCCTTCACTGCTGTTTGCATTGCCCTACGTCTGAATCTCTGTCGTGACAGAAGTGAAGTATACGCGCAGTTTTCCAATGGAAAGAATACGAGAGGAACTGGCGTAGGCCGCGAACGTTTTGACGCGCAAGCGTATGCATATGAATTTGTGCATAATCAATCAAATTGAAGCAGCTCATTCCTCACTGCTCTGTCACTATGAATTCTAATAGAATGTATGTGAAAATTCACATACAGAGTGTTCGTGCTTGAAGTAAGATTACTCAGGGAAGGCTGTGGCTCCGAAAGCTCTCATACAGGAAGCGGCTTGATTTGACCCGCTTCTAATATTGAAAGATACTAGGACTGTAATCAGATTTTAAAAGGCTGTTAAATTTGGCGTTTGACATCATGGAACGCTTGCCGCTCTGTTGAAATGACTGACATGATCGAGCTTGTGCTCAGAGCACTAATTTATAACTTGCCCGGAAAGCACTAGAAAGCGCAAGTAAAAACAAAGCCATGTTTGCCATGCGCAAAAAGTTGCTAATTTCAAAATATTCCGCAACACGATGAGAAGCTATCCGCTGCTTCGACAGCGAGCAGGTAGGTATCTTTGCAACTCCATTTGTCTATTTTAAAATAATTGCTACCGCGTTCTTCTTTTCCAGCCATGACCTGTTTATGAGTTAGTCTACATTTCGTTTTCCAATAGGTATGCAGCTGCTTCCATGGCAAATAATCTGCTTGCTATCGTGAAAAGTAGAGTTCGAGTTAATGAAAATTACATTAATACAAAATGCGCTTAATCCTCACTAGTGTGACATACGGGAATTCAGACAATGCTTTGGCTAGTAATTAAAGCGTGGAGCGAAGTGTGAAAAAGTCTGATAAGCGAACCAACTTCAGCACGGTTACACTCTCGCCTTAATGCCGACGATACTTCTTGACCTTCATTAAAGTTCACGCCCTTTTCACGTAATGTAACTACGAGCTTTATAAACCAGCTTGTCAGGATTGGCACAGCGGTTCAGAAGTAAGGTGAAGCAGTTATATGTTCAGTAGATTATATAACTTGAATAAAGTAATCTGAAAACTTTACGAATCAAGCACCCACAGGTCTAAGTGATCCTCAATTAATGAGGACAAATTGGCTCCTCAATGAAACAATTCTCAGTGTTTTCCAGAGTCCAGCTCCCAACCCTTCGGATTACTACATTCATTAAAGACAGAACACATAAACTCAGAATACTCTAAAGGAATTACCGTTTGAAATTACCTTGCATAATTCTTGTCAACTTAGTACCTTTCATGACAACAAGTACGTTAATTATTTCATAACAGTTGAACACACACACACACACATATATGTTCAGCGGAATATATCTGTAGGTCACCGGCTGAAGGATCGATGTACCCTTACGAAACTAAACGGTGGAACACCTGTTGATTGTCTGTACAATACTGCCTGTGAATACTTCTGGAAGTATCACCTAGCCTGTAACTCGTAGGTAAAATTGTTAGGGGAAAACACGGATACATGAGCATATGGAAAGTTTATTTCTCAGAGCTTTCAGAGCTGGCTTGCTGAGTCGTCAGCGAAGGGATCATAATGGGCTAATGTGTGGCGAGACGGGTATACATAAGCTCTACAAAAGATCAAGTGGCAAACAGCAAGTTCAACAGATCAGGAAGCGATTGTACAACAAGCAGAGGTGCTAATTAGAGGTGTCCACACGTCACAGACCTCAGCACCTTTGCCCCAGTTAATCGAACGACTGTATCTGATGGAGTTGTCCTTCCGGAACGGATCGGGAATGCGACTGCATGTGATTTAGAAAACCTCATTGTTCTTACGACGATGGACGTGGCTCTCGTCGCACAATATCTTTTCTTCAGGACATTTGAGCATTGAGAGCGATGCTCAACGACTGCTGGTGCATTAATGACGTCATCCATGATCTTCTTAGCATCCGTTATTTGTGGCTTGTCCAAACATTTCGGTTGCAGGCCGCTTAAACGTTCTTTTGCATTCAGGTAACGGTAATACCTGCTATTATTCATGAAACCTGTGGAGCAAAGCGTTGCTCGTTTCTCTTAGGTATGAGGCGTTGCAACTACGCTTGATTTCGCAAACGACGTCGGGTACTCTTAAACAGGGATTGAATATTGTAAATTCTGGTGATTAGCGCAAATTCAGAAACCTTCGTTAATATATTAACGAAGGTTTCTGAATACTTAGAGATAGGGGACATTTCCAGGGGTACTTACAGTTAACTGTGAGGACAACCAGCAAATATTCAATTGCGCATGTTCATAGTGGCGTATTGACTTGTTACAACATGACCTATATTAATTATCCTTACAGTGTCATACCGTGCACAATGCTTTCACTTGGTAAGACAACTTGAACTTCTAGGGCTCCAAATCACCAAAACGCTGGGTAAGCAGACCTTACTTCTAAAGCGTAGGTCTGATTCCCAAAGCTTTTAAGGTAAAGTGTCCCTACTCTGGCAGCGCGAGAACAGAGCATATTCTACATAACATAGGCCTTGCGCTACAACGACGTCCCATCAAGAAACACAGAAAAACCGTTGCCAAACTCAGACGCAAAGAAACAGCATCGCTGATGCACTTGTATTTGTGAAAACCTTTTCTTCACGCTGAGAACTCATATCACAACGCTATGCGTCTTACGGTCAACAGGGTAGAAAAGTTCTATGGAGAAAAAATTAAATTCTCTGTACTGCTCTCGCATACGAGAGTTCCACAATCTTGGCATGAAATTGCCAGGATGACTGCACATCTAGACCACCTTTTTATTAGCCTTAGCTTGCTCCCTCTGAACAACTTCCAGAGTGGTTCTAGCCAAAAATCTCGATTCTGTCCTGACTCTCAGGTCACCTCCCGTGTTGGGCATCATTACCTCAGTAGAACAAAGTAGAAATTCACCTGAAGGGCAAAGAAGCACTGAAATTGGTGCAACCACATGTAAGGTTCTGCTACTACATCGCAGGAAGCCAATGTCTAATCTACATTGAATACGGCACACTGAAGGAAATGAAGCTAAATTAAAATATCCTCATTACAAAAGAAGACAAAGAAAACAATGTCGGTGTCCATAATCAAGCAGTCTACTTGGCCAGGGTTTCCAATGTGCTGTCAAGGACACCTAGAGGTCAGTGGACTGTGATCTCACCAATACCGTCAAGAAAATCCTGATCAACGTCCACACTGACTTCGCGTCAGAAACCAACGACTCGCAGCTTCCAAAAATCTGACAATACTTCAACTTCGCCAGCAACAGATGCACAAGTCCGACGTCCCAATTAGAGGTGTGGTACCAAACATAAACAGTGTAACGTCTGAATTATATTCGCACTTCAAATGTATAATCAAACTATTCGTCGGGTTAAGACGATCCTAGGTAGTAGGAATTTTTGGAATGAATTCAGAACCTTGAGCCCCGTTGGAAATGAGGCAATCGCCAATTATGACGTTACGGGCTTAATCGCTAATTGTGCTATTCGCTTGGGTCTATTCAGTTTTAAAGCATACGGATAGACTAAGAAAGTTCATTGCTCAGACACCAGGAGATAAAAGCTTTCGAGATCGCCAGAAATGTCCTTCAGCATTCAGTACAGTTTCGTTTACGGAGTCTTCCCTGTGTGCTACTTTCTATCGTACGTCCCTTCTTTCATTTGCACATTACGCTAATGGTAACGCTAGCGGATTCCGAAAGTTTAGCAACTGACCCAAGAATTACTTAAGACGGAAACGGTTGAAATTTGATTAATAAACGGTTGGTAAGAAGAATATCCACATTTTCAGAGAGCAATATGCCATACAGTTGTCAAGTTTCATTTCGCGGCAATCACTTGTATATTATACTGACATCACGCGGGTGTACAGTTAAAAGATTCTTTCAAGGACCAAGCGATTTCGAAGTGGCACCACTGAAGAAATGCAAAAGTGGACGCCCGCCTGGCTATAGCTGTAAGCAGTTCTTCGCAGCCGGCTGGCTGCATGCCTGATTCATTGGACCGGCACTAATCAGCGGAGGCAACGCGTCGCTGGCATTGTGTTCCGTTTCAGTTTCTGCATATTCAATTATTGTGCTCATCGAACGATCGCTTTCGAACATTCCTTCCGCATCCACTTGAGCATCAGAATTTAGGCGATCCACCGACAGCCAGCTTTTCAGTTTGGTAGCCAAGGGAAGCATGCGTAATCCCAGCTTGCAAAGCACGTGACCTGACTGAAGCGAAATATTGAAGTCGCCAATTGAATGAGGTCTTGGCTTGTTCCCTCCGTTTCGGTTGATGAAGGATTTCATTTTACGCAGAGGAATAAATTTAGCCCTCGTAGGGCTCAGGCCTGCGGGAGAAATTCTGTCAACGTTAAAATGCATGGCCTTGTCGCCGTTGGACGCAGATGTAATGTAAGTGGTGGAATGCCGATGGGATGGCGCTTCTGCATTTAGTCCAGTCATAGGTGCATGTGCCAGGACATGAGGGGTGCCCAAAATAGCTTTCATATGTTGGGAGCGATCAATCGAACTGCCAAATTCACCAGCAACTGGGCATAAGGCGTTGGTCATTTTGGCAAAATGCGCCTTACCATTCGTTTGCCCTTTTTGAACGTTATAGATATCCTAAACAGTTCGTTCCATGCAAGAAAGATATTTTTGGTTTCATTATCACTTGCCCTTGAAACTGGCAATTACTATATCATTAATATTATGGGTTTTCTATCTTACAGTATTTGCTTTACTCTGTAATAACAACGCTGAGCTGTTTCTCTACGGGTTCTTCCTGTTGCTCTGTGCCTGAAAATAAACGCAACAGCGCCCTACCAACGGATGGATGAGTCAGTTATTAGGTAATATATTCAGCGCAACAACTTGCTAATCTCGGAACTTTCGGAACAGGCTAGTTCCGTCTTCAGCGAGTGGCAAAGGCCATGCCTTGTTCCGACAGCTCCGAGATTAGGAAGTTATTGCACTGAAAAGTTTACCTAATAACTGACCCATCCATCTGTTGGATAGGGCGTCGTTACGTTTAATTTCAGGTACAGAACAACGGGAAGAATCCGTAGAGAAACCGCTCAACCGAATCTCCCGTTACCATGGGCCCAATGTTTAATATCAACGTTGGTCAAATGTTCTGATAAAGGTGGAATCGTCAGCAGTTAACAAAGAAGTGAAGCTTCAGAATAAGCCTGACGTTAGCTCAACAACAAGCAAGTCATGAAAATATTGCTTTTTCCATTCAATGTTAATCATATGCTCTCCTCGAAGCCATCTGATCAGCATAAAGCAAATAAAGCTAGCTAATACTGTAATCATGCACATTACCGTTGCCAAGCCTAGGTTCACCAGCAGAAATGTCACTAGGCAAACTTACCTTCTCAATAATGTTATGAAAATTGCCATTGACGGGATAACGAGGAATCACTTGAACTTCTGAATTGCTGCAACGGACTGGTGCTGCAGAGGAGTTGTTCTTTCCGCACAACGACAACAGACGCATTCTGAAATAACGTATTTGGCCGGTTATTCACTTTTAAGGTGGCTTCTGGAGAACAGGATATAGTTATGATGACACATTACAAAGATACATAACTCTATTTTGGGCTCTTCGCAACGTTATTGTAGAATATTAATATTTTCTCCATATAAATGTATTGTCAACTCGTTCGGAAGAATAGAGAAGTTTAACCTAACTTAGTCTCTCTCCCTCTCTCCGTTACTGTGCCTCGTGTTTTTACCAATAAATCAACCCACCGCGAACCGTAGCGTGTTCACAAACGGGCTCACCGTGGCTATCAACGAACATGCCAACAGAACGTCCCGTTACGATGCACCCCATATTCAATATTAAACTGTTGCAGGTGTACTCCTCTTTTAGCTACAACCTCGAGATTGCTAACCGGGATGAATTGCCTCACAATAATGAAAGAACGCTTTGTTGAATACATCTTCATTTACACCGCTCCAGAGTGTTTAAGATAAGTTGTTACTGAGGCGTTAGGTAACCATACTATCTAAGAGCAAGAAAACGTTATCTACTAACCGTTCAGCGGCCAGCAATCGCTCGAAGTTTGAACGCAAATGTCTGCGAACCATTTGTTTCGATGACGGTATGTTTAGTAAGTCTGCTAACTGATCGCTTCCAAACTGAGGGTCAAGTACCAACAAGGCGCCATGGACACCGGAATTTTTCAGATTGCCTGCATACTCGGCCAAATCAATGGACCACATCCAGTGTATGAGCCGATCATTAGTCCACCAAAGCAAATTCGACTCTGTCCTTTCGCACGCAGTCCGCTTTTTGGCCATTAGCTGTAATTCAGTAAGTTAGGGTTTCCTTTCAAGAAGGACGGAATGCACGCCCACCTTAATATCAAAGCAAGCCATTCGCAGTAGCTCAACGCCGTACAGAATTGACTTTTGATGCAAACTTTTCGTGATACCAAGGTACTTGCCCAAATGCTTCTTATTCAAGTAGTTCAACATGCGGCCGTCAATGAGATTGCTTAAGAATGGCTTTACGTGCTGACTTAGACCGATTGAAGGCAAAAATGTGTTGCAAACATGCAAATGGGTGATTTCCTTCAAATGTGGATATTTGCTGAAACAGGAATAGGAAGTGAAACGAAATGCATAATTTATAAATGGAAAAACTTTTACCTGGTTAACAGACAAAACAAACATTAAACCTTAAAGGCTGTAAAAAGCTTCAGCGGATAGCTAAGCGCACAGAATAACTAGACATTCTCATTCTATGAGGACAGACTGTATTTTATGCTCGAATTACAATTTGCGTTGAACAATGGATTCAATTAACCTGTGAAAACTTAATGCGTTAGTTACCCTCAAGGGCTGAATCAAAGCTAAGCCACAACGAATGAAGATGCACCGTAAAAAGGTCATATTATCCGATCGCCGGCAAATGGAGCCAACCGCTAAAAAGTTTTTAAATTTGAGGAAATTACTATTACTGCAAACAAATGCAGTAACAATTGCAGTTCACATATCCGAGATGGGTCAGCAGAAGGGAACCCACACTTAAGCATGATATTTAAAAACAGCACATTGCACAAAGGACACCGTAAATTAAAGGAAATGGACTACATAACTCAAGTTCATTTAGCATATTCAGCACGACAATCCCTGGCGGATTATCACTTCTTCAAACATCTAAGTTGTTTCCTTGCATGGCAATCTTCGCCAAGCACGTAGATGGAGAAAAGATTCTCAAAAAATCGTTACTTCCAATTATCGAACTTCAGAACTAGCGAAATTGTTTCTCGTTAACAAAAATATATAGGCTCTAATGGTTCTTATTCGACCGGTAAACTACACTGCAAGCCGAGATGTACAAATGTAAGGTGGGGAGCACGTTTCACTTACAAAAGCGCGATAAACTTTTACCACACAATTTTAGAATGGCTGATTCGCTACGAAGATATTCAATAGGTTTGCAATTACATCTCTTACATTCTTCTTTGTGCGAAATAGTCTATTCCATAGGTTCTCAATTTTTTTCGTGCCAACGCCCCCTCAGGCCTCTCAGGTGCCCCCCGGCGCCCCCTGGACTCGCCAGCGCCCCCACCCTGTATGGGGCGAGAGCCGTTTCGTTCGCAGTGGCTCGTCCTGGCCATACTGACGTCGATTAGATATCATGAAACGATGATTCAACAATGAGGGTCTGTTGGTTCTGGTTCTATCAACCTTTTGATTGCGTTTGACATTTATTAGGCCACGGTCAAACGACAAGTTCTGAGTCGTCCTTCTCCTCGTGGTGGTACTCCTGTTAAGTATTGCTTTATTGGCCTCACGAAACGGTCCGTGAAAAACTTCGCGAAGAAACTGCCAATCTTTTATATTAGTTTTCTCAGTGGAACGGTTTATGACTGAAAGGGCCGTTCGAGATTCCAGTGTGCTCCTGAAAATGGATAGCGCGAGTTCAATCGAGAAATATCCGCGAAGCGCCTACTAACGACGTCGATAGACATGAAGGACAATGGTAGACGGGACCTTCAGAAACACCTATCATATGCGTTCTCACTTTGTTGTGGTAGATCCTGAATCACCCGGGCGTCGAGCTCTACGGCGCAGCAAGCTTCTATTAATAGATATCATCAGCGCCTCCTAGAAGCCTCCACAGCCCCCCTAAAATCTTCCACCGGCCCCCTGGGTTCACCGCCCCCCAAAAATCTCCCAGCGCCCCCTGGGAGGCGCTACGGCCCCCGCTGAGAATCACTGGTCTATTCCAGCTAATAGTAAAGGAACATACATTGAACTAGCAGATGCATGAGCAGTTGTCAATAACAACGGGAACAATTGATTCTGCGCACTCTAATGGTCAGAGCTCTCCGAATCAACATATTTCATCATTAGTCCACACGGCTGCGCAGTTCGCAATCCAAATGCTGACGATAGATAGACTCCGTTGATTCCAAGGACCCCGACCACTAAAGTACGAACCGGTCGTTGCTTCTCAGTCCAGGTGATCCTGCCCATCAATCTGCTGCTTTGGTATTCATTCCTTAATTACAGATTTTGCTTACAGGCACGAAATACACGTTGCTTCATGTAACTAATGGAATTATAGTCACCCCTTTTCAAGGAACACAATAATATTAAAACAAAGCCCTACGCCAATTCGCTGACGACGGAGCAGTCGGCTCGGAAAGATTCCAATATTTCGTTAAAGGTACGTTGTAAGTTTCTCGTGAATTTACATTGTACTTTTTCGGAACAACAAGCAGGTTTCTACCTGCTGTTGGAACAAGATAAGCCTGGAAATCTGAACAAGGCTTGACTAATCAGCGATTGCAAATAACGGTCCACACCAGTCAAGCCATTTCAAATGTGGATCGACTCAAAATACTTTAACAGTTCCATTGCCCAAGTATTAATAGTAATGATGTTCTTGTAACGCTTGAAACGCATTTTGATGAATACGTATGGCACTTCACTCATGAAAGGTGAATCCAACGAGCCTGCAATAATCCGTTACCTTCAAACTGCCAGTTCCGTAAGGCTATAAAGTGTAGAGAATGGTACTTAAGAAGTGAACACTGCCTGAAGATACCTTGTTCATTCTGTATTAACGGTAACCCAATTATTAGAAACGAAGTGGATGAGGATGGAATGATGCACTGCTGAGATGAGTATTAATACCTGTCAACAATAAAAATGCCTTTTGCCAAGAGCACAATTGTGTAGTTGTTGAAAACTCAGGTTCTGCCGTTCGCAAAAGACTTATTGCTGACAGTGTAGCATTCAAGAATACAGCCTGAACCTACTTAGTTCTGTTATCAAAGAAAACAGCCTTATTAACTATATGCGCCTGCCATAACGACAGAACTGCTATGGCGCTACCAGAGTGCAATGCCAACATCTTACGAAGGGACCAACTCTTCGCAATGCAGAAGTCCTAATTGCTGCGGTAATCCCAAAAGAAGCCATTTAAAGAAAACGGCAAGGAAGGACGGGCAGCAAATGTATCGTAACTGTTGACAGACTTACCATAAGGAAGGCACTTGATATTCTTCAATTGCAAGACGCAACTTCTTCTTGTGCATCGGGTTGAAAATACCCAAGGTACTTTCCATGTCTACGTCTGATAGCTCGAGCAGAGCCTTCCCACTTTTGATGTTCAACTCAAAGGCGGCAGCGTATTGTGACATGCCCAACTCCAGACGAAGCCAAGCGTCAATGTGACTTTGGCACCACTGCTTTAGCGGAATGCGCCGTGCAATGATTAGATTTTCCGCCCTCTCAGCCAGATCTAGGTCCTGTACCATCGGGTTGTTGTCAAATTCTACGAAAAGAAACAAAACTCCCTGTTCGCGTATGGTAAATAGCTCACACCTATGTCCAGAAGCTCCTTCCTCGCTTTGTTGCTGCGAATGAAGTTCAGAAACTTGAGTACGCGATTATTCTCCTGGCTCCGGAAATCATTTTGTTTGCTACAGTGCCGGCAAGAACAGCCGCAAGGGGTTCTATCATATGACCGCGAATCGCCATCGTTCACTGAAGGTTCAAAAAGGGATTCCAGCGACTGGGCCGTCGACTCTGCCGGAGCATCCATCGGGGCCTCTGGCTCCTGGCCAGTAGCAGAACTAATTCCTGCCACTTCACCATCAGCGCAGCTATAAGGTGTCTTGCCCGTAAGAAGCAAAAATCGACCTCGCAACTTTAATAACATTGCAATGAGAGAAACGACGAACACTGACGAGTCGCCATTGCATACCTCCATAAGCTGGTCTTGCAACCGGGTATTTTCGCACTGCTCCTGACTGAGACTCTGCTGCAATAGTAACAATTCCGCTGAAGCGATTTGCAAGCTTCTTGCCAATTCGTTCCGCTCTTGCAGCAGTTTTTCTTTCTCCAAGATTACCTGTACAATAATAATAATAATAATAATAATAATAATAATAATAATAATAATAATAATAATATTGGAAGACAGGATGTCTTTTAACGGGAGCATAGATCTTCATGATGTTGTGCTTCTCACGGATTTTGTCCCGTTGCTTTCTGTACGTGATGGATCTATAAGTAAACTGACACGGTCTCCCTACCAACGGATGGATGAGAGTAGTTATTAGAAGACACGGTCAGAGAACAACGTACGGCTTTTCCTCGGATATTTGGGAACGCTCGAGTTCCGAAATATTCGAGAAACCGTACGTTGTGTTCTGACCGTGCTCTTCTTATAAATACTCTCATCCATCCGTTGGTAGGGAGACCATGTCAGTTTACTTATAGATCCATCACGTACAGAAAGCAACGGGACAAAATCAGTGAAAAGAACAACAACAACAACAACAACAACAATAATAATAATAATAATAATAATAATAATAATAATAATACCGTGTGGAAAAACTTCGTTGATTGAACGAAAAATACCCCCCGTAGAAAAAAGAAAATAATAATAATAATAATAATAATAATAATAATAATAAGCATTATAAGTAAAGCTGATCCAATGACTACACCCTGTAGAATTTTATTCAAGCGTCAACACGGAGCTTTCGAGAACTACCTGTTCCCATCATCAGCGTGCATGTAAATGAACGGAAAGGTTGTGTAGAGAGACACCTTTATGAATGTTTAAAGTGTGCTCAGATCAGTCTTTAAACTCCTAAACTTCCAATGTTAGTTTTCAGTAAGAACGTGCGGGTTATTATCTTGGAACCTCCCATTACTACCGAGGGCTGTTAAAGAACAGCAGTTGGTTTGGGCGACAATGCTTGACCACATCTCACTGATGGAGAGGCCATCGTCTCTATTTATGCATTTATTGTGTCTAATAAATAAAGCCACTTTTATCTTTCTCCGTCTTGAGTAGTTTCCATTGCAGATTATGAACGCCCTGAGGTTTTGTTTGCAGTGGACCGCGTGTTCCACCACTGGAGATGAACTTCATAAATTGTCCATAATAGTTCCAGGGTCCAGTGTTTGCGGCCTTCCCCGCGTCCTTGTAGTCGTTCCCCCTCTAAGTCTGTTTTCCGCGTTAGTATACCTTCTGATATCGGCCATGTGCTCTTTAAAACGTTCATCCAATGATCGACAGGTTTCTCCAATGTAAACTGCAGAACAATCACACTTTACTTTATAGACACATCCGGTCGAGATAGTGCCTCTTAACTTACCATTCCTTAATATAGACCTGATGTTAACTCCAGACTTGAAGTAAACCTTAAAATTCAGCATTTTGGCTAAACGTTTGATCCTTTCTCACAAGCCCTGATAGTACGGTATTATGATGGTAGGAGGAGCATGAGATGAGTTAGGTCCTGTGGATGGTGCCTGTGGATGGCCAAAATGCTGAATTTTAAGGTTTACTTCAAGTCCATATTAAAAAATGATAATATCATGGACAATTTAATACGTTCATCTCCAATGGTGGAACACGCGGTCCACTGCAAACAAAACCTCAGAGCGCTCATACTCTGCATAGAAAACTACACAAGACGGAGAAAGATAAAAGAGGCTTCATTTATTAGACACAATAATTGCATAAATAGAGACGATGGCCTCTCCGTCAGTGAGGTGTGGTCAAGCATTGTCGCCCAAACCAACTGCTGTTCTTTAACAGCCCTCGGTAGTAATGGGAGGTTCCAAGATAATAACCCGCACGTTCTTACTGAAAACTAACATTGGAAGTTTAGGAGTTTAAAGACTGATCTGAGCACACTTTAAGCATTCATAAAGGTGTCTCTCTACACAACGTTTCCGTTCATTTACATGCACGCTGATGATGGGAACAGGTAGTTCCTGAAAGCTCCGTGTTAACACTTGAATAAAATTCTACAGCAGTGATGCGCAAGGCTATGCCAGAAATCGCCCCCCTTTTCCAGCTTCGAGGTTGCCATCGCCCCCTGGGATGAATCATATCCGCTGAGGACGCGAAAATTGGCGGGAAATCTCCACCGAGGACAATGTCCTTTTTTCCTGCCAATTTCTTGTATTGACTGTTGCGCGAGGGACTGTTCGCTGGATCAGCGACAGCATCCTTGCTACACCTTGCTTCTGCATAGCAGATCTTCGCATACAAAGAAAACGTTATGTGTACAACTTCATTTGTTCAGACTCCGCGTTTATTACAGTATTACTCTGAAGGGCAGGAAGTGTGCAAACCAATTATCCCTTCAATATTGGGCCGCATTGACGTGACCCGCAGTCGTAAATCGCCCCGAGTGACTACTTCGAAGCGATTCCACTTCTTCGTGTCGAGATCCGTAACAACACTAAAACCGCAATATCGCTCCTTGTAGCTTCACCGCCTACCCCCAGGAGGGGGCGATAACGCCCCCTTAGCCCTTCACCGCCCCCAATCGCCCCTTTCGCGCTTATCGCCCACCTGGACTTCAAAATCGCCCCCGGGGGGCGATATCGCCCCCCTTTGCCCACCACTGTTCTACAGGGTGTAGCCGTTGGATCAGCTTTACTTATATTGAACATGTCCCCTGTTACCAACCCAATTTTCTCTGAAATAATAAGCATTCACAAATATCCGTCACATTGGACTCACTTTTCGTACGCCCTGATTACTTTCGTACATTTTTGTTTCGAACTCCTGAACGAACTCCCTTAGCTTCTTGTCCTTCATTTCCAGCGCCTGGTAAACATCTTCCATTCTATTCAGCAAGTCGGCCTTTTCACACCTTAGCTGCTTCCGATCTGTCCTCATTGCTACAACAGTACTACTCCAAAGGGGCTTGGCTTGAGCACGGTACGACAAACCCGACAGAGCCCTTTTGTTCCTTTGCAGCTCACTTCGCAAAGCGTTGATCAAGTCCGTCTGCGAGACGCCCAGGTCGCCACACTCGTCAGCAAAGGAAGTTCTTGTCGTCATCAAACCAAACGAACTCATACTTCCTGCAGAGCTCGCGAAAAGCAGTTCCTTTGGTAGAACCAAGTGTTCTTGCCGGACGGAGCAACTTCTGATCAGCTTGGAGTTTTCATCGTATTCACAGGCGACTGCTGCCTTTATCTCAGGATCTGTAAGAGGAAAACGAGCATCAGGATAGTCCAACCGAGGGATGTCACAATGCTGAGCACTTTATTGTTGTTAGGAGGCACACCATTTGAAAATACGGCCGCCTAGTACAACTCGGCAAGAAGGCGTCGCCTATCAAACTATTTCATTATGACTGGGTATAACGAAAAAAGATACGAACTCCTCGTTCTATGAGCTTTATTCAGCGAAGCTTCCGTAATCAACGTGTTCCGAACAAAGCTTCGCTGAATAAAGCTCACACAATAGCGAATCCGCGACTTTTCATTATAATGAAACTCCTTGTTACTAAGAATTCACACTTCAAGATCACATGACTGGCTATCCAAATTTACCAATAAGCCTACACGGCTACGAAAAGCACTCATGGTATGAACAAAACGCCGTGAAACTTCCGAATTAAACGAAAGTCCAAGGGATGAAGGATTGAGCTGACTTCAAAACCGAAGAGTAATTCGTAAGATGGCCCCACACCAAATGGGAAACCCAGGCCTCGCTTGGAGTTCAGTTGGTACAGCTGCGTGATGACTATCGCTTTTCCTTACCAAGAAAGAAGGGGTATGTTCACTTCAGCCGAAGTAAACTATTAAAGGCACCATTCATCACAACGGCAGCTTAGGAGAAGCTATTAGGTGTCGCCCCATTGAACAAGGACAACGCCTACACTGTTCTAGCCACTGTTGTAATGTACCGCACTGTCGGACCTACCGGCGGATGAATGTAGTTCAGCTTTCGGAGAGTCGTCTCCGCAGCACACTGCCGCAGTGGGCTAGCGATTGTCAGGAAATATTAATAGCCGTCCTTCATGCAACAGCACCCTCCCTGTTCATGTCGTAAATTTGAAGCGTTCACAAAAACCGAAACTGCCAATGTTCAACCGCCTTATAAACGACGCCAGGCGTTGCAATCCTCAGCTTGATCAATCGCCTTGGAATGTTCACTTTCGGACGCGCATGCGCGCTGTCTGCACAGCACCGGCAAAATTGGAACGGATACCGCACAATCAGGCGGTCCGCAAACGAGTACGTCGTCTGAGGGAAGCTGCTGCGATGCGAGGCGCAGCTGTACATGTCGGTAGTCTATTCATCCTAAGTAATGAATCACGTTCGCCCGCTGAGCCATCGATCATGTTCTCCTCTTAACCATCAATGCGGCAGCGCACGACCCACAAAGACCCAACCTTTCAAAGGATGAAACAAGTTACGACATTAATTTGGCTTCGTTATACGATGAGTTCCGCAAACACGGCTTCCAACAATCCGAATGTTGAACAAACTAGCGCAGAGCGCATTCAGCGTTCTATGCATAGGTCGTTACAGACTTTTTGCCCATTGGATGGCTCGCATTCACGAAATGCCTACTGCGAACCGCATTTGTACGCACGCAAATTGTTCGGCTCCCGTAATCAACTGAAACCGTTTAGGGAAGGCGAATGCTAGAGTACCGTCGCCGTGAGCATTACAGGACAGATGAATGGAACTCCGCGCCGTGTAACTGCCGTTTAAGTTCAAAAGACGAACGTGTCACACCTTCCCAGGAAGATAATAGCTGTTTTCTCTCACTTTCAATGGCACGAGCTCATGCTGCGTTGAACAACCGCGACGCAGAGGGCAATTGGACTCCGGTAAAACTGCTGGATCAGACGGGACTACAATCCTACGCAATGCAGCCAAAGGTCAAATCATGAATGGAACGCACGACTGACTGTGATCGAATGCGCTCGCGATCAAAAGGTTCAGCGGAAGCAGTTGTACTCCATTCCTCCGCCGTAGGCGAAAATATCCCTGTGATAACTACACGGTTGGACGGCGCCATGCAATGTCAGGCGCTGAAATGAGATAGCAGCCGGCTATAACAAGTGGGCAATTAAGAAGCTCCCCGTCAGGACCCAACGCAGTTGTTGTGAGCCAGGCTAGCCACAACTGGCGCTGAAATATAGTATCACAGCAGGCGATCATTTACGAAGTAGGGCTGAACGTGCTTGCAAATTGCCATAGAGGTGATCGCCTGTCGACACGCTTCCTCGTATTGACCACATGACGCGACACTGACTCATGGGCAACTTGGGTCCCTGTCATTCAGCTTACGAAAGGCTGCTCGCCGTCACCGGTTATGATCCCATTGTCGTCATCTTATGATGTTTCAGTCAACTTTCGACCGGTGCTCAAATTTGCCCGATTCAATTTATGAGCACGACATGCCGCACGCGAGCTAATGCCTTTGCTAGATGTTGTTGCGAAGGCCTGCTACAGTAAGCCAGAATTCTTCCGCAGTACCATTGGTTCTCTGCGAGCTTTGCTATCGCTCGTCTGCTGGCGGATAAGCCTCAATCGAGCGGAAGCATTTTCCACTTTCAAGCCAAAATCGTGCCACCTCGCAAAGTGGATAACTTCTTGGTGGAACACCAGAGCGGACATGAGCAGTGCAATGCAAAAAGTTAACTTGCCCAATCCTGACGTTACAGGGAACAACGGGCTTCTTTGCAACGTGTTCGGTCCGCGTGGCAGCCGCTTGGAACGATTGTACACTTGTCAAAATTGTTGCCGACAAGTCCGCAGCTGCCTGTTGGTAAAGGCACGCAGTGGAGCGTTTAATTTTGAAGGTTCGCCAAGCATTCGCCCAACTACTGGGACCCAACGAAACCGGTTCCATCGAAGAAGGAAAGCCTGCTGTTGAGCTTGGAGTTCAACGTGGCGCTGATTTTGTCTTGTCGTCTGCAGCTCGCATTGTGCGCTTTCTTTGATGTTTCGTTGCCTTCGGCTTCTTGTTTTATTGAACGCAGTTGATGCTATCTTATTTTATCTATCTCATTTTGAAAATCTTTGGAGTTATTTTGCACAAGTTGAGGGAGTGCCGATGGGAAGCCCCCTTTCCCCAATTATTGCTGAAATATTCATGGGACATTTGGAAGAAAAGGCCTTTCCAATTAACACGGGTCTTTCCTATTAGCAACTCCGTAGGGGTCTGATGTCGCTCTAGGTGAAGCTAGTGCCGTTTTCCTTGCTGCTCTACTGTTCCTGGTGGCGCCACCGTCTATGACGACGTATTACGCGCGAAATTGAAAAGACTTGGCCGTAAAACAGTTGACCAGCGAGAAATTGCCTACTTTTTCGCTCAGTTGAGGAACTTAGCCGCAAAACGACCTGCTCAAACGAAAACTGACCTTTAGTTAGAGTACAGCAACGGGATGACTGCCGACCGTCGTATTTCTCGATCATGACCTCACGGGCTGTTCACACGCTAAACACCACTACAATGAGCAACAAACTATCCGCCAAGCGATTACCATCTTGGAACGACGCTCCTGTTCTCGGCGACAACTCTTTTCGACACTGTTTCCCTCAACACTGCCACAGTACGTCGTCACGGTCCTCCCTGTACTGCGTGTACCACATCAGTTGCAGATGGTTCGCTGGTTCATCAATCCTCCTCTCTGCATGAACTGTACAGAAGCCAGTTCGTTGTTAACGAATCTCTAACACAGCGGAGCAAAGTTCAAGAGTACGCTAGCACTCACCTTCCCAATATAAAACGTCATCCTCTTCAGACGGAATCAGCTTGTATTGCCAACCAGTCATATTATCGTTCGTTCCTTGACGTTAACCTTCTTGCCAGCATTTAGCCGTCAACTGGTCTTATCGTGAATGAATGTGTCGACCTTTCCTATGACACTTTGCGGTGAAAGTTTCGCGAAGCGTCCTGCAGGCGTTTAAGGTATGTTGCATTATGAATTTTCTGCGTCTTAGGGTTACACTGTACTTCTGATCATCTTCAGTCTACATGGAAAGTATAGAAGAGAGCGTACCTTTAACTATGACGTTTTGTTTTCACACTTTACGTTGTGGCTTAAGCTTAGGGTTAGGCTCTACTGGGGGCGACCCGCTTTGCCAGATGAACGTACGTACCCATTCTAGCGTTGATTTTCCACACTTTTCCATACGTTTTGGCTTAAGCTTATGCTGCACTTTAGCCTGCACATCATGCAGGATCGACCCACCTACTCACTCTAGCTATCATTTTGCAGTTTCCCTTAAGTTTGGCTTAAGCATATGTTTCGGGTCAACTATGGTATAGCTCTGAGAAAACACTCACTTTCACAACCTCAATCTTAAGAGCGTGAGTACCATTAATCGTAACCACGTAATTTCTGCTGCATTCGCCATTGCCGTCGCTTACCGGAACGAGAATGCACATGCCGAACGATGAATTTCATAGCGACGATGGCGCCACCTGGAACAGTTGAACAGCAAGGAAAATGACACTAGCGCCACCTAGAGCGACGTCAGACCCCTACGGGGTTGCTAATAGGAAAGATCCAAATTCTTGAAGAATGAAAATAGATACATACAAGGAACACTACTGCTGAATGACTACCCCAAACGTTTCATTGTGGCCCGCATAAAAGAAAGACTGGAGAAGCACCTAAATCATGACATAAGAACGAAGAACGAAAGAGATGAGACTAGAAAAACACTTTGTATTCCATACTACCCTGGTATAGGTGAGAAGATTCAGAAACTAGCGAAGAATTTTGGTATATTGATTGCGTTCAAAAGTCCTCCGAATCTAAGATCGATCTTAAGATCTGACAAAGTTAAAATCACGTCTGATAAAAGACCAGGAGTAGTTTACGGTATTCAGTGTGGGTGTGGGCAAAATACATTGGCGAAACTGGACAGACGGTACAACACAGGCTGAAACAACACGAATGGCACTGACTAGATACAAGAACGCATGTAAGAGAAGATCCCATGATGCGAAGGTCACTTGGGATGTTTAAAGTCAATGGGAGTTAAGGAGTAATGGGTTTAAAGCGGGCGAGTCGCTTAGCGGGGAAAAGAACGTCGGTCGGTTTTGTCACGCGTCGTGCGACTGAATAAACTGCTACAACGCAGAGAGAAGACAGAGGGTGAAACGGTAAGATCGAGAGGACGACCGCAACAAAAGGACCCACTAAAGATCATGGAGGAAGCAGTCAGTGCCTCAGCCATGGTAGAGTACTCAATAGGTTGTCCGCAGGCAAACAATCGAATGATCGTTTCCATACTGAAACATGAACGGGATTTCAGGATTAGGAAAACCAAAGAAGCATTTTACATTCGCCACAACGTTTGTATTAACAGAGATGGAGGAACTGAAATTAGCAACATCTGGCCTATCGTGGCGATAAAAACGGGCAGTTCGTTTGATTCACAAAACCCGCAAATTGAAACAACAAGCATATGAAAATATTCGTAAGAGGGTATCGGACAAACAAGATAGCTTTAAAGTCCAACCGGTTCCATCAGGAGAAAGAAGAAGGAAGTTTAAAGAATCCGATGGCTCTTTGGTATATAATAAAATACTCTAAGACCCCACGTTTTCATTTTCATTTGTGGTAGATACAGACAGAAGAACCGTCTGCGTTTAGAAGCGTTGAGGACAGGACCAAGACAGGTCCCGAAAGCTACGCAAAAAGAATACGATCTTTTCAACGGGTATCTTGCCGTATTTTGACATAATGTACATACATTAATAATTGAAAATAGGGCTTCTGATTGACGGGGTTGAGTTCCATGTTGCAGACACAAGATACGGCAATAACCCGTTAGATGAAATCGTTTAACCCAATAAGGATGCGAGCGTAGCTTTCGGAACCACCTTGTTCCTTCCTCAGCGCTAAACAATCTTTAACGCTGAGGACGGAACAAGGTGGTTCCGAAAGCTACGCTTGCATCCTTATTGGATTAAACGATTTCATCTAACGGGTTATTGCCGTATCTTGTGTTCACTATATATATATATATATATATATATATATATATATATATATATATATATATATATATATATATATATATATATATATATATAATGTTGAACATTATATGAGTGTGTTTTCCGAAGCTCCGTATGAAATCACTTCCATTCAATAGGCAAAAGAACTAGTTGTCCAAGCGAGAGCTGCGATGAGCACGGCATGCAGCTATTGGAAACCTATCGCTCATCAGATTTACGGAATGAAATGTAACCTTTTCTTGAGACGAATTGGTACTTGTAACGAAGGACGGATACTGTACGATATTTGCTAGCGTTCTGGACAGTGGCTGGGTGCTAATAAACTTCCCAACCGGATGGCTAAGCCCAATCCTCATAAAAAGAATGCGATAACGCATATCTGGCGATCATCGAGTAACGTGGTTAACTACAGCATATAGTAAAACGGTTTCAAAAATGGCAAGTCAATTGCTAATAGCGAATGTACGAAATACGGGCAAGTCAAGGTAGCAACGTCAACAGTCACCGAAAGTAACTGACGGTTCGCTTAGCTCTTCCAATGGTTTGCCTCTGGACTGCTTGTTGCGAAAAGATACGACATGCAATTAGATTCTAACCACCACGATTTCCTGCGGTGACGACATCGTTTTACACGACCACGTCATCGATACGCACTTAATTCCAATTTTTGCATTGTTCTAACAAACTTCCATAACAATTTACCGTTTTCGTATCCTATTGGACCTGAGTCGACACATTTCGACTTGTGCTGGTCAACGTAGTTAAGAAAATGTGGCCCCATTCACCTTGCACGAAACTGTGATTTGCGTATCCCTACAGACATCACTGCGCAGGACATTCCGATTCCTGTGGCAATAATGCGATCCTACAATGACTGCAACTACGTGCGTACTCAACATTACTGGTTAAGCTGTAGCTTGTCGGTACGCAACCTACTTATGTACATGGCCAAAGCTAACGCGAAAGGAACTTTAGAAAATAATACAACAATCACGTGTTCAATGCGGTTCATTCATCCTGTTCTTCGACATGTGCAGGAAAGTACAACGGAGCTTAATGGGTTAATATTAATGCAATGGAGACAGGACTATCATGCGCAGATTTACAAAAAATGTATAAAAGGAAACTCATTTTGAAAAGATAGAAACGGTTCTGCAAAAGACAGCAGAGCTCTAAAGTTCACAGAGATTAACGTACCATTGCGTAACTCTGCGTACAGTGCGAAATGAATAACTTGACGAGCATTAGATTATGCAGAAACACGGTAAACAGAATGGGTTAAAATGCAGAATCCAATCCATTTCTACACATCAACAATCAGTCACCTGCGGTCCTGAATGACGAAGGGTTTTCTTTCGTTGTTGATGCACATGCAGCACGCTTGCACATGTACAATCTACGCCTACCGACGGGCAACGGAAATGCCATTTGTCCATGCCATCAGGGACTGTTTCAAAGGAGCATGTCTTAAAGAGCGGATACATTGCGGCGACGTCGGCGTTTCAGTCGTACTTGGTATCCAATGATGGTGCCAGCTTAAAAGCTGCCATTGCTTGACTTTCTGTAGGGACAAAAAGTTGAAACGTTTTAGGTGAACAAAAAATGCCAACCATTCGCCTTGCGAAAATCTGTTGCGGTAGAATTGCCGTTTTGAAGACCAAGGGTCGAAGATTGACCTTCCAAATTTCTTTCACTTGCATTAAACAGCGGCAGTGTAAAATTCTAAAATGCCACAGATTATCGGAACGTAACAACTACACATGAACTTAGCCAGCGGTGCAAAACCTGGAGATTAATATCACCGTTTCGCTGCCTTAAAAATATATATAAATTGCTCCAGATTATTTCGTTGGATTAAAACTCCGCTGGAACAAAGTTCGCAGGTGTCGGAACGATATAACCAACGGTTCCCGTTGGAATGAAATCTAATGGTGAAGGCAGAACAACTGTAAAGCTATATTACCAACAAGCATGAAGGAATTTCGCCATCTCAGCTGCATGCGCTTATCGGGCATAAATTCCATAGTTTCACACGATTTGGCTTATTGAAGTTTGTTATTGGCTTATTAGCGATTAAAAATTGCTTAAACTTAAAGCCTTCCATTGTTGCACACATGACAAAGCTAGTCCGTACATCATACATTCAATTAAAATATTAACACTTAAGATTAATGATAGCTACACTAAACTAAAATCAAGAGGTCGACTTGTACGCCCGACATAGGCAAATGACAAAAATTAGACCACAAAATTAGGATCGACTCGGTATATATATATATATATATATATATATATATATATATATATATATATATATATATATATATATATATATATATATATATATACGCTGTCTTCAAATGACATCACAGATAAACCCCTAAATTTGACTATGAATTTTGAAGGCTAATCGACTATGAATCAATTAGCCTTCAAAACACTTATGAAGTCAGATGCTGTTGTTAGCTGCACAAATATGGAAAATTGGAAGCACGATGTCTTCCTTCCTGTCTCAAAAGAAAAACTAATTGCGCAAATTCACAGGCGAACCTTTGCGAGAGAAGCATCTTTACCTGAAGAGCTAACGGAGCGACTAACGATGACAAAACGACACTAGCGTCGCCGGCATGTTCCATCGGATGCGACGCCGATTGGGTACGGTTCTTAAATTGATGTGCAACACAAACGAATTGCGTAGGTGAAAAAGCGCAGCTGCTAACCAATGGCTTTTTCAGGAACTCCAGCTCTGTGGTGCAACGCATTTTTTCGTAATTCAGTTTTGCATTTAGGTAGTGGTTCTGTTGCACCAATTTTTCGCTCGACTGACGAAGAAGCTTTAATTCCATTTTCATCTGATTCAACTCCTTCTGAAAAAGCTTCGCATGTGAGATACGCGACATACGAAAATTCCATTCACGAACACACAGTGAAGCGCTACAAAACAATAATGGGTCAGAATGGCGCGGTAAGGCAGTGAACTAGAAAGATGCATGAACGAGTGGTACCACAATATTTCGGGAGGCAGTCAGGCAATGTTGTTGAGACCTTAATTACACAAATCGGTTACAGGGAAGTGGATATAATATCAAGCGAACGCTTCCGCAGTACTGCAATTTCAAAAGCAGAGCTTAATAATGCTTCTGGATTGTGGTTACAATAATTCCAGTAATGAAAAGCTCAAAATATCTGCATAAAACAGAAGACGTTATGGAGTACGACACAAAAGATCACTAAGAATAATAACCATTCAAACGGACGCTCAATTGAAACGGAACGTGACCATTACCGTAAAAGAGTATCAACACGAAACAAAATCCCGTTATCAATGTGCTCGCAAAGGACATGCTAAATTAGGAAGAGTATTACTACAAGGAAACCAATGCAATAGAGTAAAGCAACTAAAACCATTTCCCGCATTTCATCATACGAAAAACCACTGGCCACCAAAGACAGCTGGCAGTAGCTCAAAACTTGACTTGCCTAAAGCCAATTAGTTTCCCATGCCAAATCTTCACGCAATTCGGCAGATGGATACATTAACACGCACGAAAAAGTTATTCACTTATTCTGCTGTACGAAGCTGCTTCACATAAACAACATAAACATTTGGACATTTAAACAAGTGAAAACTACGTTAAGCTAAAAAAGCAAAGGAGTGTTCCCACCTGAAGTGCGTCACGTTCTGATTGATATTCCATATTTCGACTATGAAGCTGGTCTCGCAGATCTGCAACAAAGCTAAACGATAGGTCCAATTCCAGAGATAACTGATACTGCCTTTTTTCATTTGCTCCTCATTGTCCAGCTTTTGCTTTAGACTTTTCTGAAGGCGAAGTTTCTGCTGGTATACGGCTGAAAGTACATTCTGTTTATCGCAAGAAAAGCAATAAGCAGCGGTACAGATAAATAAAAGTTATCTCATCGTTTTCCACGTTTCAGCTCGAAGATTTAATAGGACAACATTTACAGTGAGCAATAAAATCAGACCGGGCATACTGCATATGGAAAATAATTCCTAAGATATTCTAACTACTAATTCGCATATGAGAAATAAGAAAAGATACGGTATCCTTGTTCAACAAGGATACCGTATCTTTTCAGATGTTGAACAAGGATACCGTATCTTTTCTTATTTCTCATAAGTATGAGACACGTTGTTACTAATTCCTCTTGCTTCAATACTAATTCGCAATACATTTGATGCGCAACAACGTGGTGCAAAAGACTTTCTTCTCCTCTGCTTGAACGACCTGATATTAACGATTAATTTAAGAATGCCATATTCCACTCGCCTTCAGGATTAGCCTATGGAAAATTGTGCGACACGAAAATTCTGAACTTTGCCGACGGCCGGACAAAGCACCTAAGCTACGAAACTAAAAAACCCATTGGCAAAAACTATTCCACAGCAGTTAGAAAAGGGAATCTAATAATCCACTCATAATCCTATAATATTTTCCGACGCCACCTAGCTTAGGCATAAACAAGGGCAACACAACAGAATGTTCGACGCTAATCAAAATACACGTGCACCTGACGGCCAAAAATGTGCTCCCGACAAAGCAAAAGCGCCGGCTATTCTACTAAACCGATTGCACACAGATCACCTTGCAGTTGAGCGGACACGGAATCTAGTGCCTGCTTCAGTTTCTCCGAATTTTGACTATAGTAGTCCTGAAGGCGCCATCTATCACGCTGCACATGATAGCAGAAAACAAGCAACACTACGACGCTGAAGACCAGCAAGCACTTCTGCCACTGCATTCCTACTGAGCGGTTTCTTCCGTGGCCGTTCCCCATCGAGCATGGGGCCAATGAACTACCGTATCATTTTCTAGAGCTTCAGGTTTATTAAGGCCGTTACAGAATGTTTCCAAGCATTAGCATTCGTTCCTATTTTTTCATCTTTCCACAAGTCCATTAGCCGTGTCGGGGTGGAGGCGAATTAAAATGGGAATAGCTGATCAATAGTACGGTTTAATTGCTTGTTTTAATTCGTGAAGGGAAAAGTGCAACTACGTTTATTGACCGTGGCCACTTTGTAAACAGAACTCAAGAATATTAATATTTAAGATAAGCCTAATCGATATACCTACTACTTTTTAATGAAATATTTTTTGGCTCTCAATATTCGCCTTATCATGTCATCAGAGAAGAAACGGAAGAATAAAACAAAGTGAAGCGTCGAGCGGCCGCAGGTGCTTGCGCGAATAAGAAGTGCATAACAATGTTAGCGTATGCGAACATGAACTTCGGGTCTTATTGCGGGTTTCCCCGCAAGGTACAGTAATCCCACAATCGTAAACAACGGAATGCAGGTATCTTCGCAGAGCAAAACAACAACGTATGACGTAGGCGTTGTCTTTGTGTACGGGTTGCTGCCGACACTAAACTTCGGGAAATAAGGATGTTTCCATGTTTTGACGGCCATAATATATTAATAATATTGACGGCCATAATAATAGGTAGAAAAGCTTAAGCGAGGCAACAGTGTTCTGTTTTTGTCTCAACCTTGCCGGGCATCGTTCACTGCTAATTGCTAACGCTAATCTAAGCGTAAATTCTATGCTCCTTAATTGGGGAGGTCTGAGATTCATAAGCAGCGACGGAAGGGAAGGGGGCGACGTTTTCTTATGTGGAACTTGTAGACAATTTAAATGCGTTCGCTTACATGGTACAGGATCCTTGGCGGGCATCATTTGGCCCTGTTCGGTTGACCAAAGCTATTTTGCTATTGTATGCTCCTTGAAGGCAAACGTACACCGAAACGGTTGTAGTAGCCATTTGGAAACGCACGCATTGTTATGGTCTGTTTTTGTCTCCGCTATTGTTTCATCACACGTTCATCCCGTTGGTAAGTCGCATATTGAACAAGAACGAACAACAATGAATGATTTTATTCGCAACGGTTAATATACAACAAAAAAACACATATGTACAACAATAACTGTACAACGATCAAAATACAATAACTGTACAAAGATCACTGTGGCGGCCAGTATGTTGCAGTGTCATTGACAATGCAATCGAATGGGTCTTGACGGGGGCGTAGCCTGCGGCGCCACATGAACCCGCACAAGTACGAGTCCAAAAAGCGCTGAGGTGTGCCGCACCGGAGCTTGTTTGACCGCTTCACTTGTGCCCAGAGGGATTCCACGGTCTGCGTGTGCACCCCTGTCACAGGGTGCACAAAATGGCGAAAGTGGTTCACGGTTAAGTGAGTGTAACCACTCGCCGACAGACCGCGGTACCCTCGCCACTGGTCGGCTATAACCGTAGTGCCAGACCTGACGTACTGCCGTATCAGCGGTATCAGGGTCTGGCTACTACGGTTCCCAACCGGCACAAGGAAGCATTTCCCGGTCTCGCGGCACACGCCCCCGAGGACCCATTGCGTTGGGTACCTTCGGCCGCGCTGATACTTTCTCTTGGAGAAAGCGGTCTCGTCTACCTCTACGGTCAGTCCTGGACCGCCTATCACAACAGGATTCCTGAGCAGCTACTCTACGGCTACTTCACGCAGGCGTTTCTGCAGTGCGACCGCACAGTTGCTGCTTATCCCTATAAATGCTATATAAGTGATGGGACAACGTTTGTGTCCTTCGTACACTTAGGATCGGTAGGTGGTCGCAAACGCGGAGGGCTAAAGGAAACGTCTCTTATGATTGATGGGACCCTGTTTAGATTCCGTTACGCGGGTCGCAGAACAAAAGAACTTGTGACTGAAGTGACGGCTGTGCTGTCCTTTGTGCGCTCATGATCAGGAAGCATTCTGACGGCGGAGCAGTCATTCGAGAAAATCTTTCATTCGCGACTCAGGACTGTGCTTTCACAAAAACTTTCTCCTGATATATCAGGCAAAAGTTTTTGTGATTGTCGCCTGCGCGATACGGCACTTGAGTATGGAATCGCGCAGTGGACAGTTTTTGTGACGGTCGCCTGTGCAATTTCCATACTCCATACTCCATGTTCAATCGCACAGGCGGCCGTCACAAAAACTGTCCACTGCGCGATTAGCGTATGCGAACATGAACTTCTGGTCGCTGCCATTTGGCCGCAGGACTATTTGCCGCGCATCACTTTGAGAGTTCGGCACCCGCTAACGATGCGAAGTCTTTAGTGAACTGCTCTACCCCCTTTGTTGTGGCGTGTTGTCCGACATGCCGCTCAGGTCAGGTTTTGGCTAGTACACAGGCTTGGGTTTATGTCTGCTGTAGAGCAAAGCAAGCCGGAGTTGTGCCTCATAAGTAAAGGTAGGGGCAGCAGGCAAACACCCTCTACCATAATAAGTGATCGCCTTGAACAATGGAACAACTTCAGTTGAAAAAATTTCCGGCACTGATTTTCAGGTAGCATCATCGGAGCACGTGAGCACCTACATTGTTCTTTTAGTGTACTATTGGTAATTGGACAGCTTTCCTTTCAAGTAGAGGCCATTCGTCTATAAGAGAATGACCAAAGTTAGTCGTTTCCGTCGTCGAAGGAAAGGAACAACAAACTGCTCGTTTGATAGTATTTGTCCAACTTCCATTGATCTCAGTCCTCCATTCATTATTTATTGTGTCGTTATTCTGTACGCATGTAGAGTCTTTTAAATTTGTCTATGCTGAAAATGGCTTTCCCTACATAAATCTTTTTGTCAAAGAGTACCATAGCGTTATGAATTACGCACAGCGATACTGGTTACTCGTGATGCTTGATCTGCAGCGCTGGTTGAGCCAGGCGGCTGTGGGCGCCCTCTTTGCCCTGTGTGTATGCCGTTTAACCTACTCTTGGTACGCTTAAACATTTTCAAGCATCCTAGGAATTCTTCAGATCCACAATTTAAGGCACTTCCTGCCTCTCCAATGTAGGGTGTAGGACGGTTGCATTTATTAATAACTTTGTTGTATCAAACCCTACCGTCAAACGGGTCGACAGCCGAAAAAAGATATCCGAACTTTGTTGTATCTTTTATTCCAACAACACGGCTTTGTTCCCGTTGAAAGAAAAGCAAACCAACACGGAGCTTTCGGGACACAACCTTGTCCGGTCCATTTGTACAAATCATTTGTACACGCCGAGGACGGGACAAGGTTGTGTCCCGAAAGCTCCGTGTTGGTTTGCTTCTCTTTCAACCGGATCAAAGCCGTGTTGTTGGAATAAAAGATGAGATCATATCCCGTGTTCAAAAACCCTCTTTTTAGCTTTGTTGCATATTGGAATACAACTGGATTTACCAACGTTTCTCAAGATCGTAGTCGGCACCTGCCACTGATGACTCCCACTTTCGCTCTGGATACTACCGGCCACGACGTGACGGGAGAATGATCGAGCGAGTAGGTTACCTTTCATTGTCCCCCAGCTGCCTCCACCACAATCTTTTAGGAACGCTGGGATATACGAATGGCAGTCGAGTCGGAGCATCATGAAGTTGCTTTGCAAATGTGTTACGCGGATGCCAGAAGGAGGGAGAGAGAGAGAGGCGTGTAATCTGAGGGCACCGAACCAGCCTGTAACAACAACATACAGTAGAACCTCCGAAGTTGACCACCTCTATATGTTGACCGCAAATTTTGGTCTGTTGGCCGGCCATTATGAAGCATTGGAGAGCTATCTCTGTATGTTGACCACCTCCGTATGTTGTACCTTGACCACCATATCTGAGACACTACCTATCAATTACTACATATTTGACCTCGATAAGTTGAGCAGCAAAATGCCGCGAACATTACAAACTGAAGTTTGCTTGTGTTATCAGTGTGCGCGCGTGTGTCATGACTGTGAGCATGTTCCCACATATGAGCATGTGTCATCATCACTGCATCATGTGGAACAGAAATCATTAACATGTTGAAATCATTAGCATGTTTGTGTTATCAATGTGCGCGTATGTATCATCACTGCTTCTGCCATGGCAGCGTGCATCTGTTGCGACCGTTCACATTTGTGCCCACTTTACAGATAGGCAAAAGCAGCACTTGCCCTCTTGGTAATTCACCAGCGCTTGCCTGATTTAGAAGAAGAAAGCGATAGCGATACAGAAGTCGAAAAGACACTAACAGCCGACGACGTTCGCCATTCATTACATCAGCTGAAGATATTTGCTGTTGAAAAATGCCCCGATATGTTTAATGCAATAGTTAACGCTGACTTTGCTTTCACCAATTATGTCTGCGGCAAGAAAGCGAAGCAGACAGTAATAGACTTTCTTTACACGTGCAACGATCAAGCCATAAAATGCACAGATTTTAATGCTCTTTTACCACTATTTTATTTTCATTGTCTTAATACCAATTCAGTTTTTGTTCTTTTACTTTCGTACTGTTTCTTCATGTAGATTACTACGTTCCTTCTTCAGTAAGGTGCTTGAAAGGGTTTGGCGTGTTTACGACTAAATTCAAGGGGTTACTCTATATGCTGACCACCTCTATATGTTGCCCAATTTCTTACCACCCTTGAGTGGTCAACTTATAGAGGTTCCACTGTATTTTGTTTGTAAATCGTTCGGTATTTATATGGCAAAGTAATGTGGGCAAAAAATTGACATTCCTAGGACGTTTCAATCAAATGATTCATGCACGCCGGATGTACTTGTCTTTAGCAGTATGTTACATTAATTATGTGTAGCAATGACGATGACACACCTTCGTTCCTGCTGTGAGGTTTGCCGTGCGAAGAACAGAGCAACCTGGCTGTACGACTCCAAACTGTTTGTTAACAGAGATACGAAGCTTAACATTTCTGGCCAACGATCAAGGCTTGTCCCACTTTTGAAAGGTACCTTGAAGTTTAGCCTTTCCCAGTTTTTGGGTCCTTTCCCTGAACCCTTCGGGACCTACGGTTCGTGTTTCACTGAAGACGGATCCGACGGCTCCGAAGAGTCTCCTGCTACTTCCGCACTACCATCGTTGAAAGGTACCTTCTATTTTGCCGCATTGTACTTTTCTCTACATTAGACTGACGCAAGCCGTAGAAAGGCCAAGCAACCATCGCCAACCGGTCATCACGCCTCCGGCATGCAAGTAAATGGCCGCTTCCTTAGAGTCGATTGAGGCGGTATCAGGAGAGAACCGGCCGTACCTCGATTACCGCTTCAAACATCCCCCACTATGTGTCCTGCCGCTTAATTTGGGACGAAGACGTAGAGAACCGAAAAAACGAAGCCGTCTTTCTCTGCCACGAGCACGTACACGTGCCCAAAAGTGTGGGAGTACACGAATATACCTCTGGCAAAGATGGGTTTAAGGTGCTATTCCAATGCCTCCCAGAGAAGACGATTCTCTCCTTATCTTTCACACTGGAGTCGTAGTGCAGGGATCGCTCGCCTGAACGTTACGCCGTATACACTGGTTCCCAAGGACGCCTTTCGCATATTTTGCGGAAGTTCAGGCGTTCGGGTACGCCTTTCGGTTTGGCGCATCTATTAACCTTTACTGTTCAACGGCGCACGCAACAGAGAATCGCGATAATGCTATTTGTTTGTGCCGTTGTCGTGGACTGGCTTGAATGAGTGGACGCATTGAAGAAATGGGGAGAAGTAAAGGTGTTCATGGCATAACATGTTTTGCGCTCAGTGCAGAGCAAAAACCCAGTGACGGTATTCCCGTGGGAGCAGCTTCCGAAGGACTCTTGTCCGTCTTCAGCGATAGTTCGAATATGGAGAAGAATCCTCCGAAAGCTCCTGCACCCGCTCCTCGTACCTCCGGCAGGCAGTAAGCTCGTCTCGCAAGTTTTCGTCAATTATTAATACGCTGCATTCTTTCAGGCGTGAATAAACTACCACAAGCCGTAATCGACCCTCGTTGCGATGCATTCGGTGTTCAAGCTTAGTCCGCCTTGCCAAATGTTGAATTACGCACCTCATGCTTGCCCGGCTGAAGCAATCAGCTGACGCCGCCATCCCAATGCTGCAATGTTACGTCCGGTTTGTTGCTTGCTGTTTCCGCCAACTTCATTCGGTAAACTTTGAAGTGTTCGTACGCTGGTTGCTTTGAAGAAGCAACCAGCATACGGTTGCCAAAATAATGCTGACAGAGAGCGTGGGCTACCAGCTTTGAACATCCACTTTATTAACGCACGGACGCGATTCAACGAATCCATTAAAATCAGCAACTAATATCCAAGCTATCGAAAGGTGCAACGATCACGTGGATGCCTAAAGGCGAGTAAAAGTCCCAAAAAGCGCTATGTCGAGGGCCGCTATTGCCAGCAAGTGTTATCTCTCGTGGAAGGTGGAACAGCGAGCAGGTCACTGTGAACGTTTCGCAATCGACCGAGTGACTTAACAACGATTTTGGTTGTTCCAGGATATAAATTGACTATTGGATAAGTGGCAGTATGCTTGGGAGGAGGCATATTGAATTCTGAATCTTACATTGGAGAGAGAGAGAGAGAAAATTTAAATTTCGACAGACGGCATAATACGCTCCGACAGGTAATACAACGCTTAGAAGCACTTCCTGTGGACAATGGAAGGACCGCTCTCGTCGTACTCCTGCTTGCTGATCCACATCTGCTGGAAGGTGGACAGCGACGCCAGAATGGAACCGCCAATCCAGACCGAGTACTTTCGCTCCGGCGGCGCGATGATCTTGATTTTCATCGTGCTTGGCGCCAGGGCGGTGATCTCCTTTTGCATTCGGTCGGCGATTCCCGGGTACATGGTACTGCCTCCGGAGAGCACGGTGTTGGCGTACAGGTCCTTTCGGATGTCGATGTCGCACTTCATGATGCTATTGTAAGTTGTTTCGTGGACACCGCACGATTCCATACCCAGGAAGGAAGGTTGGAACAGCGCCTCCGGGCAACGGAATCTCTCGTTGCCAATCGTGATCACCTACAGCAACAACAAGTCCGCTGGTTAACAACGCCGGTCGCCTCATTCGCTGGAATGACACTTACTTGGCCGTCGGGCAGTTCATAACTTTTCTCCAAGCTGCTGCTGGACGCGGCTGTAGCCATTTCTTGCTCGAAGTCCAATGCGACGTAGCACAGCTTCTCCTTGATGTCTCGGACGATTTCTCGCTCGGCGGTCGTCGTGAATGAGTAGCCTCTCTCAGTCAGGATTTTCATCAGGTAGTCGGTGAGATCTCGGCCGGCCAAGTCCAGACGAAGGATCGCGTGGGGCAACGCGTAACCCTCGTAGATGGGTACCGTGTGGGTGACACCATCTCCGCTGTCGAGCACAATACCTGTGGTACGACCGCTGGCGTACAGGGACAGCACTGCTTGGATGGCCACGTACATTGCTGGAGTGTTGAACGTTTCGAACATGATCTGAGCGCAGGCGAATTAGAATAATTTGATCAACGACGACGGCAAGTACCTGGGTCATCTTTTCGCGATTCGCCTTCGGGTTCAGAGGTGCTTCGGTCAGGAGGACCGGGTGCTCTTCCGGAGCCACGCGCAGCTCGTTGTAGAACGTGTGATGCCAAATTTTCTCCATGTCGTCCCAGTTGGTGACGATGCCGTGCTCAATTGGGTACTTCAGCGTTAGAATGCCTCTCTTGCTCTGGGCTTCATCTCCAACGTACGAATCCTTTTGGCCCATGCCGACCATGACGCCCTGATGACGGGGGCGTCCCACAATGCTGGGAAAGACTGCACGAGGGGCGTCATCGCCGGCGAACCCGGCCTTGCACATGCCCGAGCCATTGTCCACGACCAGAGCTGCAACTTCCTCGTCGCACATTTTGCCTGTAGCTACGGGACTTGGATATACGTTGTCGACTTAGCGTGCAATCGGTTCCACTCAGCTCCCTCGTCTATGAGCACAACTAACCGGTCTATTGACAGATGCGTGTTTATATAGCCGCTGTCCACCGTCAGCGGCTTCTAGGAATTGTGCATGAATGCTATGCGCAGCTGTTGGCCATGCTTCGTCATGTTTTTCACCAGTGCCTGCTTCAGTTCCAGGAACTCTTGCAACCACGGCTGTGGACGAACGCGGCAGCCGTACGTTTTTACTTGCAGGCGGGTTGCCATCTATTTTTATCAACAGTTTTCAACCAGCGCAACGGCTGGCGCTCTCAAGCCATCGAGTATAGCTGACAAGCAAAACTGGAGAGCGAGTGGGAGAGAAGCTCCGCTTGCATGCCACACTTGAGCAGCAGTTCAATTTCGCACTCTAACCCTTAGCCGCTATTGACATTATTGCTGCCGCTGTCGTCGTTGACTGGATGCTAGCTGATGTCTCCCAACTTCCAGTTTCCCGCGTCAATCTCCAAGTTGTTAGTGCTGTCATCCTTAAGGCACAGCTTGAGACACCGGTTTTCCACTGCTTACTCAAACGACACGCCATGTCACGCTAGCAGTCGCAACTGCCGTGCGCATTCCTGCTCTACCGTGGGGATGTGCCCGTATGTTTCCCATAAAACGTTGTTCGACTACAAAGACAACGTCCCCGGAAGCAGCCGTCAAAGTCAAACCGCTTTTCAAAATCAATTGCCAAACGCTACACCCCGCTTGCAAGCTTCCGAAACAGGCAGCCCGTTATAGCAGTTGGTTTGTCGCTAATGTTCCTCACAAAGTCCGTAATCGTGCATTAGCGAAACCAAAGGCAGCGGAAGCCGCCTTATCCATTTCGGAGCTTCGGGAACAACCGCGCGGCTTTCCCGCCAGCCTGTCGCCGTCGCGCAGAGGGGAATTTGGATAATTCCGAAAGTTGCAAACCAAATTCGTAAGCTCAATAGCATTTTGTTTCTGGTAACCTGCGGCTACCGATCTGCCGAGCCACGTGGGCGGCGGCCGGGGGCGGGGTCGCTTCAAGTAACGACGACGGTTGATTCGTTGCAAAGAATCCTAGTTGCGACAATCGCGGCGGATCTTTTCCATCTTCCAACAAAGCGAAGGTTCACTTTGCTCCGCATGGGCAGGTTCAGGCGAAAAGGGGGAACGGAACAATCGGAATCGCGGGGCCTCGTCGCGGGGTTCCTTCGGCAACAACTTTGCGGCTCTTTGACGGCGCTTCTCAACAATGACCCACTTCCGGCGTGACGGCTTCGCTTCCGGTTCGACGCGGAAGGTTCCAGTTTGGCGGATCTTGAGGGGAGTTGATGGCCGCGATTCCCCTTCGGAAAGCGCAGCCTTTGAAGCATGGGAATTGCTTGAAGGGTCCGCAGTTTCCTGTTTTTAATCCCAAAGTGGCCAAGCAGCCCGTTCGCGTTGCTCACTGCGTCGGTAATAGAGTGCGGAAGTTGTGCTCGGCAAATGGATTGGGGCTTAGACTTCCTGGCAAAATAGACGGTGACAATTGAACGCACAATGTTTTCAAGACGGGGATTTCGGGGCAGTCCGGTTTCTTCGTCGATCCATAATGCGGGAAGACCGCACGTCACCGGCTGACTAATTTGAGTCGCATTGCTCCCAAGGCTCCACCAAGAAGCTGTGCGTTCATTTGCTATCGTTCAGCAACAAAGTAGCCGAACATCCGCTGGTTGGGTTTCGCTTACGTCATTAGAGACGTGCTGGGCAGCACGAACAGGTCGTTCGGTTGTTCTAGGGCCGAAACGTGTAACTAACTTTGCTTTGCTACATTCAAGGAGAGCACTCGCCTGCTGTGAGTCAGAATCTAGCCTTTCCGCGTGAAGAACGAGCAGGGTGGTACAAAGCGTTGGGCCTTTCTCCCATTTCGACTAAGAGCATCGTTCCGTGGAGGTGTGCTTGCGATATTTGCAGTGCCAAATGTTCCATCGGTAATTTTCCATTTACCATATTCGAGGCGGGCAAGCGGAATTCGCTTGTATTACCTTTGCATATCTCAGAAAGGGAACGGGCGCCATGAGTCTGCTGCCTGCCGGTTGACCTGCTTAAGTAGACCCTTTTCAGTGGGTTCCAATATCGGTTCCCAGCGGGAGCGGATAAGATCCGTCTATGGTTGCCGATGAGCGGCGAACAAGAAGCGGACACCCATTGCAAGCACGAATGCACGTAGCCCTCAAGGGCATGCAAGGGATCAGTGCTAGTAAATAGAACCGAAAGGTTGTCCACCCAATTCTGCCCTTCCCGCTTAAACATTGTTTACCTAATCTGCTTTGTCTTTTGTAGAAAAAACCCAATGAAAAAAAGTAACAGGAATTTTTATGTTCCAATAACAAAATTTTAAGTGTACGCTGTTGCCCGGAGCCGAGCAGTAGCACCGCCGCGACTGAACCGATGGCGGACGGATGAGTTGAAGTGAATGAATCGCCACTTGGACTTTTCGTAATGCCAAAGGAGAACTGGACGACGACATGTGTTAAATGAAGACTGGCGCTTGTACTGAAGCTAGATTCGTGCTCATTCCAACGCAAGAAGTTGGAACAGTTGCCAGCGTAGCACAGCAGCCTTACGCTGGATGCCACGTTGCGCTAATAGGATGGCATGGATTCTGGTCAATGAAGTTGGCTGTCAAATATTCCAGTGAGCTAATCAACGAAGGCACGAGGCCTCAGGCGTAGACATGGCCATTCAAAATGCGCAACTTTCTAAAAATTTGCCCAGTTGCTCAGTTTACTCCCAAAACCACTTTCAATGATAAAAAATGGTGACTGAGCAGGGCATGTCATCGCCTGCATCTTTTAACCTATTGCAGACGATATGGTCGCCTGCCTTCCGCTCGTTGCTGCGCTACGACAGGCGTACTGTTGGATCGTTTGCGAGCAGCTTCCGCTAAACGAAGTAAAAAGTTGTTTCTGAACTGAAAGCAAGGATGGAAGTTTTGGAGCGGCCAGCCTGCAACTTGTACAAAGAATATGGTGCGCGTTTGCATTTCCCTCCGCAGCGGACATTGACGGTCGCCAAGGTTCAACATCTAAAATAGGCGGTTTATCCCATACGCTGCCGTCCAGATTTTATAATTTCATTCTTCGTCATTTTTTTACTTGCTTTGACAAACTTCAATTAACCTCGTACGGGCAGAGGTATCCGTAGCAGGTCTTATTTAGTCTCACAAGGTTCTTTCCATTTTTCAGCCCACATCATTGACAACTACGGTGCAAGCTCCACGTCTAATGCAAACGCGAGGAATCCTCCTGGTCGATATGCACTTGGCCTACGTACAATTAATTAGCATATTTGATTCCGAATTTTGTATCACTGGAAAAATAGCGAACACAAAGAAAGGACGGAGCTTTTGAAAGCTCCATCGTGGCGTCTTCAAGGTGAAAAATGCTGCGGGCTGACAGATCTTAGGTGGAGGTGGCTGACGAAGGTGGGCGGCTGGGTGGAAGTTTCTGGACGGTGGGTAATTGGCTGGTTGAGCGATTGATGGTGGAGAGTTGACTTTCCGTGCAATGTCAATGCCTATTCGGCGCGTACATAGAGCTACCAAAACGTGCGCTCAGATCAATTTTATCCAATGGAGTAGTTACCTTAGTCTGTGCATACCATACTCACAGTCAATCCCATCTTATCTATTGGAACTCTGAAATTTTAGGAAAAATAAAGACCTTAAGAGTTACGCCTCTTTAAAGTACAAACAGCAAGTCGTAGATCACTAGGCAGAAGAAAGACTGCATTAAAGTCTACTGAGCCTTCACTTGTTTGCTTTATTCGAAAAAGACTTACGTGCGGATGAAAACTAAACGAAGAATCATTCGTACTTCTTATCGTTCTAGACCGCAATCCTCCACAACAATTAGGACAACACTCCCAGGCTTACATCGTGTGAGACTTGCAGGCACCGCACCTCTTGTGAAAGTCTTAAAATCGCTAATAATTGTAATTAAGAAAACGTAGGTGGAAGGATTGCAGGTTCGTACTCTACCAAATCCGTCAACCTCGCATGAAACCGCTACGCCATTGATGGGGGTGAGCAAAGAGTATGATGAATGCAAATGAACGCTCAGTTTGCCACACCAACTCCAATTGCTCCATGGACGTCTTTCAGTTGGTCACAGGAAAAGCGAGCGATAATGATACGATGGTTTCCCTCTCGAAATGGTTTCACTGCGTAATGGACTTTCGCAACGGCACGGGGTGGTACTTTTCTGTGAAGGCCGTCAGATAATGTCTCAATGAAAGCGGGGAATTTCATACTTGCACGGTATCTCCACGGTTTCGACTACACCCGGTCCTTCGACGATGAACTTACAACTAGTCAACGTTACCGGCAAAGGGTTCGCGAAGCTAAATTCCACGTCGCTACTCTTGCCAGTTTTCAACGGTGCCAAAACCTGCTCGTACAAAATTAATTTGCAACGTCGCGTGCGATCAGCATGCTTACACTTATCGCAATGTTAGGTACGGTGGCAGAGAAGTCTCTGGATTCGACAAACATTTGGTCCGTTTGCTGCACCGTTCCACGGACTATGACCATGAAAGTGAACGTACCACCGGATCTGCTCAGATAGTCATTCAGGGAAAGAACGCAGCAGAATGTTCGCCCTTAAAGTGCAATAATCAACACAGATGCAACGTGACATAACCAAGGGTTACTCTCATTTGGTCCAAAGGATAGCAGGGTTCTCTCGTGCTTTACTTTAATGCTATTTCGGCTGGTAAAGTGAACGGAACAGACACGAATGGACAGGTTCACCTAGGTGAATAATAACAAAGATTAAGGAGCAAACGTTAACCGCGGCTCCAACTGCTTAGCGTACGTCTCTCAATTGCTCAGATTTGTTCTTCACTGTAATTACAAACTTCATATCGTCTCCAAGAGCAAAGTTCTCGTCCATCGAAAATTCAAATTCGACATCTGGCTGTGGATTATTCGCTAAGTAGCGAGAGATGGCATCACGGTAGCCTGGAAACAGTGATTCCATGACTTCGTTGCGTTTATCTTAAAAGAATAAAGAGGAATTAAGAATAATGAACAATGACAAGACGAGCTTAGAAAACTTACCATCAGATAGTTTGTAGCACTGCGTCACGTCCAGACGATCAGTGTTGTTCAATCCACAGAAATTGCGGCCAGGAAGCTTTGTGCTGAGGAACTTTCCGATGCTACGGGTTTAAACAAAAGCAATTAAGCGAAAGTGTCTCATATTGGAGATCGGATGTCTTGTAACGGGTCTTGGCATGTTTGAAGTATTCACGGCTTGTACCCGTTCTTGCGTATTCGTAGTGCCTGAAATTAACGGAAACAACGCCCTACCAACGGATGGATGGGCAGTTATTAGGAAGATGTCAGAGCACTGTGTAAACCATTTGAAGCTTTCAGAACGATCTTGTTCCGCCGTCAGCGACACAACCAATAAATCGCTGACGACGGAACAAGATAGTTCCGAAAGGTTTCTACAGTGCTCTTATATTTTCCTAATAACTGCCCATCCATCCGTTGGTAGGGCGTTGTTTCCGTTAATTTCTGGCACTACGAATACGCAAGGACGGGTACAAGCCGTGAATACTTCAAAGTGTCTCATAAATATATTGGACAGAGACTTGTTCAAAGCGACAATGCATACCAAAGCAAATAATCATTGGACAGCTGGAAACAATAGAGACAACCAGCAGACCAGCTCATGCGCAAATTCAATGGACTTCTCGCATAAGTTATAATGTAAAAGTAATAATCACAAAAGCTTCACTTCTGCTTGTCGCAATGGATGAGATAAGCAATTAATTATCTATTTAGCAACAATAGGCCTAAGGCTTTCATAAACATGATAGGAAAATGAAACTTTTCCCGCCTTATTTGGGGCTAGAATTTACCCATGATACAGGGATTCGTCTGACAGCTTGATGTTCAGGGTACTCCCATTGCAAGTAGTAAAGGGCAATTCCGTTACTTTATTTACAAAAGTTCCAACCGACCTGCTAGCAAAATTACCCCGTATACTGCGCGGACAAACTATGGGTTCCACCTTCATTACGGTACCTTCACCTTCGATGCCATTGTTCACTGCACTTCGCTTACCCGTCCTGGTCGACTTTCACAAGTCTTTCTTCCCCAGCCTCATTTTCTACCCAGTAGCACTTTTCGGCGTTTACTTCGCCAATGACGGAAGATGTATCATATACAAGGTCAGCACGGCCATCTTTCACCGCAGTTACAGGAGTAGGTCCAATCCGCGTCAATCCTGAAATACAGTAGTCAACATAAAGAGGACACATCCATGACAATGGGTGAGGATGTCAGAAATAAGTTTTTGTTTTCATAATTTACAGATGGTGATAACTAATTTGTGAAATACGGCGATATGTCAATAGTAAAAGGTTGCAAAGCACTAACAACTGGTGGCTCAATGGGTAACAAATTCCTGCTCCTGATATACCCATTCAAGTTGTAGTTACTCACCGCCAGCCTTCTCCTGAGGAGTGGCGTCGACGACCTGCCAACCGTTATATTCAGACGCCATGTAAGGACGCTTCATCCAGCACTCATTCCATACATGATATGACCTATGAAAGGAAAAATAACAAATTAACAGGCATAGAAAAATCACAAGTACTTCCGACAGCGAAATTCACTATGGCATACAAGCTTTTGTCGCTTCTGAAACGCCTTTTCCCGCTATCGTTCAATAAATCGGCAGACACGAAACAAGTTTTGACTAGCAGACTGTTGGGGAATACTTGTTAGCAAAATAGTACAATAAGCATGTAGAAGTACGCATTCGCAGCTTTCGGCACTGGACCGCCCTGAGATCACTGACCACACATTCGTACCTTCCTTAGTGTTCGCTTTTGCTAACCGGCTGCCAAGTTATCAGAACTGTCGAACTCTATCGTCAAATGGCGCTTCCTATGATTCCAGTATTGCTAAATAACATTGACAAGCAATCGAGTTGATTCAAAAGTAATATTGCCAACATGTCATAAGGAACCGGACATTCAACAGCGTATCAGTAGACTATTCTTGCTGCAATTACGGTTAATTTTTAATAACAGTTGGACCATGTCGCTGACGATGGAACGGGAAGTTCCGAAACCTTTGCAACTTCGTATAAACACCATGTTCCTACTGATAACTGTTCCCAACGAGGGTTGAAGGAACCTTGGGCTGATGGATAGGTAACCAGGGTGCAAATGTATGCGGGTACTATTGTGGCGCTAGTCAACTTCGTAAAATTTTAAACATTGCACTATCCGTCTAAGCCAACATCTTGCATACTTTCATTGCTTGCTCAGCTCCCTGGAGCAATTCACCGATTCCACGCACCTATTGTGAGCTCTCTGATATATTCTTACGTTCGTCTGCGTCGTTTCCTCATTAAGTAAATTTGCCAACTTTCAAATGGTTGGGATATTAATATTTTGCTATTCGTGAATACAGACTCAGAACAACATTACGAGTAATCTAGCAGTTTACCATGCTACTACGAAGCCACAGCCCGTTTCAACAAGTTCTGCCTTCACCCTTAAGATTGACGCACGCTCTAGCCACAGTTGAATAGCTAATATTGAGCTGACCGCAATCTGTTGCGTCGTTTCGTTTGGAATCCCAGCCCGTGACAAAAGAATCCTACTTGCAGTTTGAAGAGCCTGTAAACGAGCAGGCTCTTGACTCCTACAAGATAGTACAACAATCGAAACTTGCAGAATTATCTGTCCAACTACGTTTGTGCTTGAGAAATTGCACTTAAACAACATATAACTAAGCAGGAAGGCAAAGCGCTTCAGAGATGAAAAGTCCGGAGCCGAATCCTACCAAACTTTGTCAGGCATTTCTTCTTCGTCCATCTTCCCAGATCTTCTGATATGTATGTCCGTGATTAGCAACTTCTCCGAATCATGGGCGGCCTGGTAACAAGTGACGATACGCGTTGGAATACCCAAGCATCGACATACTGGAAGTACATTCTATTACAAAGTGAAAACTCTTGAACTCATACTCGTAGTCATGACGCCAGCGAATACCCAACAATGCCCATAGCTAATTTGCCTTCCCGTTTTCGCATACTGCTGCAATATCTTAGTGCTTCCTGCCCACTCGGTTGGGTCAATTCCGGTAAAGTAACTGGCTGACCAATTTCCTTCTAGTATGCTATACTGTTCTGGCGACTGGACCTGCAATGCAACATAATGAACGTGAGAGGGAAAGGAAATCCGACATGTACGCCTGAACATGATACAAAACTTACAGATATGCATTTAAAAACTTTTAATGAGTATGCAATTTTAAAGCTCTTCTGTTACAATTGGTCAATCTCCAACTTTCAATTTCACTTTCTACAACTGCTACAGCTGGAGTGTTGCGTACGTAAGGTCAACCAACAATTACTAATACATTTCTTGTAAGAATTCGTAATCGCAGCGGGTACTGAAAGTATGTCGATCTTTTTGTCATGGAAAAACCCGTTCAATTGTTAGTTGTTGTTAGTGACAAAAAGATCGACACACATTTCTTTTCTAATATGCTTCTTCAAATTACACTCGATTCCCAACAATGCTGGTCTTAAAAGCGAGAAATATTGCAGACTGCTCTCGACGTCCTTTAAATATTGGTAAAAGCAGCTTGGAATTTCCGGAAAACCGAACGCCAATCCATCACATGCTTTGAAAAATGCCTGTCTGCTATTGAACGCGGTATTACTTCAAATTTCACGCATAATATGCCTTGTTGAAGCACAAATGAAAAGTTAGACTATTGGCCTGCACCACTGCTGGTCAATGGACAGGAAAGCCTCACCATATCGGACATTGCGCGAACGACGAACGAAGGATCGGAGCGAAGGGCAAATGGCAAGGCGCTTCTATTTAACACAGAAATGCAAGCCTCCAGAATGCCTTCTTCAAACTGAAAATAATAATGAACGTAATTGGAAACATTAATCGACGAGGACAGGCAACGCACCTGACCAAAGGACCAGTAGTAAGGGATCAGACGAGTTGAGTTGCCGCGCCATATCTTTCCAACGTCGTTCAGAACGTATTCTTCAACTTCCTCTGATTCCATAAATACATCGTCGTCTGCAACCGAAATGAACGCGCAAACCAATTTGCATACCACGAGCAGCATACCTTTATTCCACGGGTTGAACAATATGTAAATGTCGCTGATCAAAGATGTAGACTTCAAGTACTCATTCATGGGACACGCTTTCAAGGAGGTGACCACTTTAAGATTCCATCGGCCAACAATGCACTTCGAGGGAACGCATATCTCCAGCAGGACTTGACTGCCGGTCAGTTTTTTTACCACAGCGTACCATGACGAAACTTCCTGGCTTTTGATCTTCTCTTGCAAAGGGAGAGTCATTGCAATGCGCGTCAAATTCGCGATTGTTGGCTGGTTGCCTTAATTAGCAAATGCAAAGTCGACGTAAGCAAATGGAGAGCGCATCGAAGGTACCTATTTCAAAGACAAGCTTCAGCTCGTCTATGTCCGCGTCCACGTCACGGTAGAAGGATAGTAGTATCTCGAAGGGCTGACCACGCCTGATGACTAAATTTTTCTCATTCTCACGACGAACAACGTTGAAATCTGCCGTGTGATGAGCGGTAGCATTCTTGTCGATGTACAAGTCCGCTAGTTCGAGCTCCAACGGTGACTTCTTCGTGGGCGGTTCAACGGGATCCGGAAACACCAAGCGATCTAAATGGCAATTCATGAGAACAGCTCATCGCAAATCGGTTCCACTTGAAGAGCAACGAATAATCGTTGTGAGATTAACGATGACAGAGATTCCAACACCTATTCAGCCGGGGCAGCTCGCTTTCACTGTTCACTACAATGGTTTACATTTAGATGCTGTATGCTAGAATGTTCACGTACGCTGCCATAATTGCGGATAACAAGATAACAGATTATATGTCGAAGAAGCAAGCACGCACTAGAGTCAACTGCAACACCTTGAGTGTACGCTTGGGAATTCGCATGTGAGCATTGCATGAAGGGAAAGTTAGCTCAAGGAAGATTTCCAGAAGGCGCCAGGAAGACGACTAGACCACTCGACTTAGTTCACAGTGACTTATGTGGTTCAATGCCAACTGCGATGCCGAGAGGGCATCGCTACATGCTCACCCTCATCGATGACCACTCTAGATTTACTGTGGTCCGACTACTGAGGTCAGAGATTGTGTCTGGTGCGATAAAAGAATATGTGGCAATGATGGCAAACCGTTTTTTGGCAGCAAACAGAAAGGATTCCGCACTGACAACGGCAAAGAATATGCGGGATGTGAACTAAAAAGGTACTTGGCAGAAAAAGGCATAGTGCATCAGACGACTATCCCATATACTCCGCAGCAAAACGGAGTTGCCGAACGTAAGAATCGTTCCCTAACGGACATGGCAAAATGTATGTTGCTTGATGCTGGCCTTCACAATCATTTCTGGGGAGAAGCGGTCCTAACTGCTGCGTATTTGCAGAACAGGCTGCCGACTAGAAGCACACAACTAACGCCGTATCAACATTTCTTTGGTGAGAAACCAGACATCCGACACATACGTGTGTTTGGTTCAAAAGCTTATTCCTTCGTTCCTAAGCAGAAACGGCTAAAATGGGACGACACGGTTGAGGAAGGCGTAGTCATCGGGTATGATATGACGACAACAAGAAAGGCTATCGCATTCTGGACCCACAAACAGGCCGAATTTGGGTCAGTCGGTTGGTTCGAATTGTAGGAAAAAGCCGAGAAAATAGAAGACACAATCATTGCAGAACGGGAAAGAAAGGTGGAAAACGATGAAACTTTTCTGCCAGAAAAAGCGACAGTATGAGAGCTGCAAAAGATAACGGAGCACCAATCGCCGAAGTTAGTGCCGAGGAAGGCATCTGCTATTGAAGAAAAGGAGAATTCGTCGAAAGACGAAGAGACTGCAACGCAGGAATTCTCATTGCGGCGTTCGCAAAGAGCGAACAAACGTGACCACCGCACAGATTGGGCTACAGCGTTGAAGCACCAGTGAAGGAGCCGTTATCGTGGGAAGAAATGACCACCCTTCCGGAACTTGAAAGGAAGAGGTGGACATTGGCTGCAGAAGAGGAGATCAAATCGCTTAAGGATCACCACGCCTGGGAACTGGTTGTCCCACCTCCAGGGAAGAAAGTGATCACTTGCTAATGGATATTTAAAGCGAAATATAATTCCCGAGGCCGGCTACAAGCATGCAGAGCTCGACTAATGGCTAGAGGTTCCTTGCAAAACATATGGGCAGGATTACGACGAAATATTTGCGCCAGTGGTTAGATATGACACAGTTCGGATGCTGCTTGCAATTGCGGCTTTACGAAAGCTTCACGTGCGTCATTTAGACGTGAAATCTGCTTTTCTCAATGGCGAGTTACAGGAAGAACTATGCATGGAACAACCCAGATGTTTAATAGAAAGAGGAAAAGAAGAAAAAGTGCTTCTTCTGAAGAAAAGCATCTATGGACTGAAACAGTCAGCCAGATGCTGGAACAGGAAAGCCACCGAAGTGCTAACGGATGTAGGGTTATCGCGGAGTCAAGCTGATCAGTGCTTGTTTGTGAGGAAAGAAACTGGAAAACAGATCACATACGTTCTACTGTACGTAGTCGATCTGCTCGTGGCCGGATCCTCAGCGGAGGCAACTGCCAGCGTGGGAAAACAGCAGCTGAGTACCTATTTTCAAACGAAGTTTTTAGGAGATGTCACTCATTACCTCGGCATAGAGGTAAAGCGAGAAAGTGACGGCTCTTTCCTGTTATCGCAGAGAAGAAAAATCGCGGAACTGCTCCACAAGCACGGCATGTTGGAACCGAGACCAACGGCTACGCCAATAGAAGCACGCTATCTAAATAGCCTTCAAGACGAAAGCAAGAAGCTGCCTGATAACGGAAAATACCGCCAGGCCATAGGCTATTTGCTTTACTTAGCCACTGTGTCCAGGCCAGACATATCTTTGGCAGTAGCAATATGATGCAGGCGCGTCGAAGAACCCACTGAACGTGACTGGAACTCCGTAAAGCGGGTTATGCGCTATCTGGCCGCAACGATCACTCAAAACTTGCGGTTTTCAGCAAGTGGAGACATGCAACTGGAATGTTATGTTGACGCGGAATGGGCTGGTGACAAAACGGACAGGAAGTCAACCAGCGGCTACGTATTTAAGCTGGGCAACAGCGTAATCGCATGGTCAAGCACCAAGCAATCCATAGTAGCATTGTCATCTACTGAAGCAGAATACGTAGCGGCGTCGCACGCATGCAGACAATTGATATGGTTAAGGGAGCTACTGGCCGGAATGGATATTCCCCAGCAGTCTCCAATCGTCTTCTAAGAAGACAACCAGAGCTGCATACGACTATTGGAGTCTGCAAGCTGCAGCGCTCGAACGAAACATATTGATGTTCGCCATCGCCATTTACGTGACGCATGAAAACAACGGATTCTCGAGATGCGGTACTGTCCGACTGATGATATGATTGCTGATGTCCTAACAAAGCCGCTCGGTAAAGAGCGCTTCTGGAAGTTGATCAAGCAGTTAGGAATCAAGGGTGAGGCCAACGCGAAAGTGGCATGTGATTGATGAGGCGCAAGATGTCGAGAAGGGGTGTTGAATACGTCCGTCATCTCGCGCCTCTGACTCATGCAGCACCTGGACGATCGTGAAAACCAGAGAGCGCTCAAAGGACGTCGATCACCCATTCTGAGATCTAATCGTTTCTCCTTTTGTCCGTTCGCTAATCGCGCTCCAGCTGCTTCACGCCTCTACTTCTTCTCCTACTTTTTCCCGTGTGAGCTGCTGCTAGTAAAAGCCTGTTTAACGTCTTGTGCTGTACGTTCCCTTAGTTTGGTCGCGCTGCTTCGCTTCCAACAAATACGCGCGTCGAATCGCCTGTCCATAACGTTATGTAAGCGCCAACAAGGGTCAGAAACTTTACTCATGCCAATGGATCCCAGCAGGAGATGTCTTGATCTGCGAATTTCATACTGCTTGATAACTTCGTCCTGTCCATTATGAAATGCTCGAGCTTTCAAAAAGTAAACATTGCAATAGTTAGGTCTTTGCAAAGCTCATATGGGAGTTCATCGACGTGCAAATAATTAGTGAGCCATTCGGCACCTCCGCTCAGGGGTTGGGCCCCTGAATACTTTTGCAATAGAGCAGCGAGTATGTTAAATCTTCGAAACACGCTGCGCAGAAATCACGCAGAGTAAATCGTTTTCAAATAAGCAAGAGATTCCAGTGACCAACCAGCGCTCTACAATTATTCCTCACTTTAATGCTCGCGAATTCACAGGGATCTCCGACGGATTCCGCAATCGTACGCTCCGTAAATTGTTTTCCCGTGGCTAATACAAGTACGCAACTGCAGCAACCCACCCAAAGCACTGTGCATTCATAGCACTTTTAAGCAATCATGTTTGCCGTGACAATGACAACTTCTATGCGGGTTACACTCCTCAAAACTAATGGGACCGCAAGCAAATGAACAAAAGAAAAATGGGGAAAGGTCAATCGAAGCAATACGAGGTTCGGAGCGCCATTTGCTTTGATACAATGCATGCAGTCAAGCGTGGGAGAATGCTCACCTTGGAAAGCGATTTAGTGTCGGAGGATGAAAAGCAGTGCATGCGAGATAGCCTTACTCCAGTTTGAGCGTCGTCTTCAAAAAATGCGATCAAACGGCAACGCTGAAGTTGGAGCAAGGCGGTCCCCAAAAATTCTCTTCCAAATCCCTGTTCGAATTACGATCCCACTTTTAAGCAACTTTTTTCCACTGCACCGCGAGTTGAAGCAATCGCACACTAGCTGCTTTGCACTTTGCTCAGTGCAAAAGCCGAGTGCACAATCAGTCGAACTACGTTAAGCAACCGTGTCGTTCGAAAGCGCCCATTCGCCTGCTATCTCAGACCTAAATTCCTAATGGAACTTAAGCAAACAGGACGTATTAAAGATGTCACTTCTCATTAAAGATGATATAAGAATCTCCGCGACGACGCAGCCACTTCTTTGGATCGACTTGCCAAAATCCACCATGAATCAGCCGTCATAACTAAATGACTTATTTGCAGTACTCAATCTGGAAAGCACGTAAAAAAGTTTCGCCTATACTTATCGGTGACTTGAAACGGTACGAAGAAACAAAAACTAAAGTCCTTTAGACAACCATCCGCGGGGCTGTTCGGGCTGAAAGCGGAGTAGCGAAAGATGACGGCTTCGTTTCTTATTTTCAAGAACGACGAGGGACACCCTACGTGGCAGTTCTTGCGACTACGTCGCGCAGTTTCCATTCATTAAATTAGAATCAGCTTTTGGGACCCCTCTTGAGACGCCCTCGGCGCGCGAAGCTAACGACATAATGTTATACTAAACATGTAGTTTGTAATTCGCGCAACAAAATATTCTACTCGGGATCTATGTTCTCTGCCGATAACTGTCCTTTGACGTTAGCGTTGTTCCAAGTGAAATTTAAAAATTACCTTCCGAGCTTTCACCTTGTTCTTCTCTCGTGATCGGGAATCGGCTGGTTTCTTTGAACAGGCTGCCCCACAATGTTAGACCCCGTTGCAACACAACCTGCGGCAACACGCGGCGGCTTATCTTGTTGGTCACGCACTGACCATAAGCATTTTTTCTCAGGGGAGTGCCCTCGTCGACAACTTCATCAATGTACTGTCGTCGCTCGGCAAAAAGCACGGGAACATCTACGGGATGGATCATCGTAGGTCCCGAAGAGACTCCCTTCTGGCAGCTCCGGTCGCTCAGGCACGCTTGTCAACTGATGTCAATAACTGTGTTAAGGTTGATCGTAGGTAAGAGCAAATGGACAATGTGGGTAACCGAACAAAGCACTCGCATACATAAACAGACTATTTCGCCGCCGGGTTTAATTAGAAACCAGTAAGAGGAGAATGAAATAAAGAACGGAATTTTTATTCCTTCATTTCCGGTGACATGTGAAGGAGACGGTGCGTCCTGGCAACTTGGGCAAACCAGTGAGAAAAACAATGCCCAGAGGGTGCACCCCCGCCAGGACGAGCTCGTTGAACACGTGCCTTACCGACGCTGTCCAACTAGACTACTTGCAACAAAAGTCGACCACCTAATTCTGGAGAGAGTTCCAAGCGGTACGACCGCAAACGTTTTTGACTGATCTGCGCTTTCACGCTTGAACATTCCATCGCCATTTCCAATGCGCTCTTGCCATCCAAGGAATGGAATGCTTCACTGTTTATTCTAATTTTCGCCACTCGTCTGCCGTTCAACTAAACAACGCACTCCTTCAATTACGAAGATGCATTCGAGATGGATGATCAGTCTCGACCTGCACGACAAGCACAGCAGCAGAGTTTTTATCAGGCGCGGGCCACTTTTGTTCCCAAACTGGTAGGCGCTTAATCAAAACCCATTAAACGAAGTATATTTTAATCAACAGGGGTACCTTCGCACTGTGTACGCCACGAAGCAGGGTGGGGACTTCACTTAGGGCGTCCCAGAATTCGGAACTCACGTGAGGAGCGAATGGGTGCATCATAATTAAAAGGCTGCGAAGACAGCGCTCGAATTCGGGGCTTCCAGCCACCGTCTCGACGGCACATTTCTACGGCAAGTTGCGAACCATTACAAAGGGCTACAAGTTGTACAACTGGAGAACAGAGATTACCCGTAGGACGTTTGTAAAGCCTTGCAGGCGGGATATGGCCGTGTTAAACAAGAAGGATTTTTCCATGTGGTAGGTTACCTTAACAAGCAGCACACCAAGCGTATAGATGGTGACGCTCGCGTTCCACACAAGACCTACCTGACGAATGAAATAATCGGAACTCTCCTTCAGGTGCGCCTCCGTTGTAGCGTCGATTGCTTCTGCTTCACACGCCTCGGTGGAACGGCGCCGTTCGACCACAGTCGCCACCACCCAGCAAACACGGTTAATCCAATTCTGTATACCGCGTAATCCTGCTCCCGAAAAACAACGGAGATCATAAAAATCACAATCACTCACACTAACCGTCCAAATTCCAGGAGCGATGCGACTGGGGAGACACGTTCGCGGTTACAAGCAGTCTGGTAACGTCGCAGCCATACTTGGCAAAGAGCTCCTTAAAGTGCCAAAGCGGAACATCCGGAACGCACGGACCGACAATCGCTTTGAAAACCTGCGGATCAACTCCGTTCTGTTTTGACTTGCTCATTTTCTCCATTGTTTCCAACAGCGGCTCACCAGTTTCCTTGTCATACAATTTTCCACCTAAAGGCAGGCTAACCTGAACCGCGAATGAAGTCGTACGGTGCAGAAAACGTGGCACGTAAAACATGGTTGAATCGCGAGAAACCTTAAGATGGCAAACGGCTTCTTCAATCGTACATGCGAGGAAACCGTAATATGAACTAACCGCATAAAACGGAAAGGTAAGAAACGAGACGAATGAACGCTGCCTAAGTCAGTCCATAAACGTTTGAACACGCGCGTAAAGGCATAACATTTTATAATTTGCAGCAAAAACATTTCCTTCGCACCAATTTTGATAAACCCCTTGGCATGGCTTACAGTAGGATATACCATAACGAATGAATATCAACTCACCCGTTCCGAAGAACACTACTCAATTCATGACCTAGCCTTCATGAATGACCATTTTCAAAATCACGGCATCTGCACTGCAGGATTGTCTGGATGGCTGAAGTAGATCTATTGCGCGATTCGCGCAATCCGGTTCAACAGGCACCATCGTCCTACACTGTGAAACTGTACAAGGCCGCTATCAAGCAACCAACACTTAGGACTTTCACAGAAATAACCAACTTATATCCCACAGGGTCAGCGATGTTCACATGAAGCGGAGTACACATACTAGCCAACAGCGGCAATCCTGTTCGCACGTTAACAATGTCAAATCATCCGCCACCGGAATAACTCTGTTGACTACAGTAACTGTAAGGAATTAGTCCCTATTCCCAAACAGTGCTCCCGACGGACAAGACAAGGTGATTCCTGAAAGCTTTGCTCGCAATCAAACTGCTATACCGTTCCTTGGCAAGTCGCCTCCGTAAGTAAAGAATGCAATTGTATGCACCCGCCTACGACAAACTGCGCTGTCGACTGCTTCGCCGCTTTTAACATTTACTACAGCTCGAACAATGTATTCATGACCGGAAATGGATACTCCCATAGCCAGGAAAGCTTTCGGCGACAGGACAGCGTTGGATAACCTTTCCAAGTGAAATTATTAGTAGCTTAAAACGAGGCGACGTTAAACATTGGATTCTTCGAGATGGGCTCAGGTATCATTGTTCAGTGTCCGTGCGGATGACTATCACTCTCAAAATTCAAACCAAATCGGGTGAAGGCGAAAAGGATAAATGAAAACTCACGAGCCCGTTAGGAAGTTCAGAATTTTACTTTACATATCGCAAGCGTTCAAACTGCGCACCCTCTTGACAACTTAATAACACCGACAATTGCCTGAGATACTGTTTTGCCGCCATGCCGGCGCCTGCTCCCAGTGGAATTCACATGAAGAAAATGTCAAAAGGCGCCTAAGCCCATGCCGAGATGTAGCAGGCCGTAAGCTTGGTGCATTTTCCCACTTTGCTCCGTCTAGATTTTGAATGCATATCAGTATGACCGTGTATCATGGCTTTCACAATTGACAGTACTAATTTTGCGTTGCCTAGATGCTATTATCAACACAATTGAAACTCTTATTTATAATATTAGGCCTACTTAACCTTAATGTACCGCAGGCTAATTAATATTATGCTAATGGAATTATTAGTGAATAACGAGCGCCTCGTAGGTCGCCGATATTGCTCTATGTTTAGTTCACGAGCTTCTGAACGTCGTTTTAACAATCTGCAACGTATGAGTTTGAACTGAACATGTCTGGGACAGTAGCCACCGGCGAACTGAAAATGATTCATTACAACTATTTCATAAGGCAAAAACGCCAACGGCAAGCACGCATATTTAGTAATGAAAACAACGGTAATTACGCAACTGCGAATATTCAAGTTAGATAAGTTACATTCTCCCCTTGCAGTTAGCTATGACTAACCAATGAAAAAACATGAACCCTATGCAAAACTGCTCTGCTTAACTGAAAGAAACAACAGCTTTGTGCCCAGAGCAGACTTGGCAACTAATAGTAGTAATAATTGTGGGTGGAACATAGCACTCAAAGGATTAATTCACCAGATTAAGAAGAATGTTAAGCAAGGAAACATCGGCGTATCAGCAGCTGTTAATATATTAGGTTGTTACAATCAAAGTGTCGGATTTTTCATGTGGCTAATTGTCAATGAATTATGTTCTTTGCCTGCAGGCATCGTTTCTTATCGTAGGTGTTTTCTTGAAGCACGTAACTTCTACTTCACATTTGGTTAATTTCATTGTCCCAGCTCTTTTGGCCTTGAAATTACAGTCGTTGAAAGAAACATGGAAAAATGCTGTTTACGAATGCTTTTGCTTGATCGGTACAAACGTGGTCTCAATGCAGCTGCAGCCTGTCGCGAATTTGCTGATCTTTGGACCGAGGAAGCTGTTAATGGATGCACTATTTAGCGGTGGTTCAAAAGGTTTCGAAATGGAGATAGAGGTATCGAAGAAAGACGGGGTAGTCTCAGACGTTGGTCCTTAGACAACGAAGTTTTGAAGGAAGCAGTAGAAGCCCAGCCCACATCAAGTACTCTGAAGTTAGCAGAAGGGTTAGGTGTCTCTCACAGTACTATTGGTAGGCATTTGAAGCGAATGGGGAAGGATAAGAAGCTGGCGAGGTGGATACCACACAAACTGAGCGACGCGCAAAAAATGGCAAGGTTTGACATCTGCTCTGCCTTGCTCTTACGTAACGACATACGTAACGAAAACGATCCTTTTCTGAAACGCATTGTTACGTGCGATGAAAAATGGTGCCTGTACGATAACCGGAAGCGCACAGCAGTATAGCTCGATAAACAAGCGCGGCCAGAAACCTTTCCTAAGCCAGATCCGCATGCGAAGAAGGTGATGCTATCGGTTTGGTGGTGTTCCAACGGTGTGGTTCACTATAACTTCACCAGACCCGGTGAAAGCATCACGGCAGATGCCTATTGCCGTGAACTAGAGACGGCATTCAAAAAATTGGCTGAAATGTGGCCATCACTGGCAAATCGAAAAGGACCCTTGTTGCTCCAAGACAACGCCCGACCACACACATCATTAAAGACCCGGAAAAAATTGAACGGGTTGGGCGTCGAGGTCCTACCCCATCCTGCTTATTCAGCGGACCTGTCCCCTACCGACTATCATGTTTTCAGGGTCCTCGATGCATTTCTCCACCAGAAATTGTTCGCTGAACAGAGGGACCTTGAAAATGACATAGCGCACTTTTCTGAATCTCGCTCCCGTGAATTCTATCGCATTGGAATGAATGCACTTTCATAACGTTGGCAGAGATGTGTTCTTTCGAATGGTGAATACTTCGTCGAATAGAGTTAACGTTCGCATGAGATCTAGTCGTTCAAACTTAACCATCAAAATCCGACACTTTGATTGTAACAACCTAATACTTTACGTGACAATAATCAAAGTCAAATCAAAACGTTCCAATGGCATGCAACGGTCACGCAACATTTCGTAAAATGCATAAATGCACATTAAATTACTTACAAGATGTCACAACACTGCTGCTGCTAACGTATTTTCCGCTTTCTGCCGTCTTATATGTCGGAGCCATCACCATGCCTTGAGGCAACAAGCGAGCAAATGGTTCGGGACACCTGTGCGTACCGATGCTACTCAAAAATCTGGACATAAACCGCGCGTAGAACAAATGAAGTGCGGCTAAAACAATTGGATACACTCCTTCAAACAGTAAATGTGAATACCGTGCTCCTTTCCGCCGATGTAAATGTCCACTGGCATGTTGGCATTCGCAAGATTGGTATCGCACAGGAACGAAGCGTTGCGCGAATCCAGGAAACGGAGATAGTACCAGGAAGAGTCGAAAAACGTATCCAACGTGTCGGTTTCCCTTTCCGCTTGACCGAAGCATTTGGGACATTTAACGCTTCTCCAGTTTGTAAATTCAGCAAGAGAAAAACTCTTTTTGTACACTCGGTCATCAATAACATCTGGCAAGGTTACAGGCAGCTCGTTCTCTGGTACGGGAACAGCCTAAAGAACAAATAATATACGGCCATACATCTCCAATGGGTATTACGAACTTCGAGCAGCAAAGCGCCTTGTGGGTTTTACAATTCACGTAAAAAGTGTGTACCAATTGTGAATACAAGAAACAGAACTGAGAAGTCAGCTCAAATTATTAATAACCTTCTACTGCTTACTCCGCAATTTGAACAATAGACGATGGGAATGGGAGTTCCCCAATAGCGTTGCCTTGAAACAACCCAGTCTTTCAACTTCCGGCTCGTTTTATAGCCACCACATCCGTGGATCTGAAAAAATCAACTTGCAAAGGAATCCCAAAAGCGCTCTTACCTTGGCTAGGTCAAGTATTTCCGCATCTGTCAACTTTTCCTACAAGTAAAACGCGACATATAGATGTAAACAAGTATTCAAGGCTGAATGATTTGTACAGCTTCTCACTAAGTAGGCTCTAGAAGCAAAAGCGGCTTCCATTATATTTTGCTGGTTTAAAAAATTACATTTTGCATTAGCCTGGTCAAAAGTACTAATATTCGTTCAATGTTATTAATACATTGATAATAAATGAGTCCGTTGAACACCCGGTACATCTGCGGAAGACTCTTGCCTCATGTCATTTTCGTAGAAATAAATACTGAGCTGAATATCGTCGCCACAAGTATCGTTTCATTTTCCAAACAACTTGTCCGTCTAAATCCTAAGAAAAGCAAAAATTAAATACGGTTTTCTATTTACGATTTACAAACTGATCACGTGAGCGTAGACACGACGACTGAGTGTCGTCGAGGAAACTCCTAAGCATATTCGTGCGCCAAGCTTAGAAATTCCAATGACGTACAATTCTTACCCCTGCCGGAAGGAAAGCAAGGACTGCTGGAAGCTACGGTGAAAACATCTGGACAAAAATTGAGAAAACATCAGGACCGAATTAGGTTACTCAACATTGTAAAAAAGCGTGCAACCAACAAATGCACGTTAACAAAGGTATCTTTACTTAGGCGACTGCTTGACTTCTCCATAGCATAGGAATAAACCTGCGTTGCCAATACCACATAAAGCTTCAATGAATTTACAGACCTAACTTCAGACCTGGCTTTTGCAATAGTCAAGTTACGTTTTCATATCACATTTGCAAAGGTTGTTTTCTGCTTTATTCTAACAAATTGCCCTTTTACTAAGGGACGCTGACTAACATTGATTAAGTAAGCTGAGCAGTGCTCACGCAGTGCGAGAAACCAGCGTTAGACAAATTCCCGTTACGAAGCCAATACCGCAAAACGTAAAAGAAATAACCAAGTGTTCATCAAAACACCAAAGCATGCTTTATTTTCCTAAATATTAGCTTTCTGCCACGCAGCTGAAATTAAAATTAATATGTTAAAAATTGAAAAAGTGGCTTCCTGTAACGGCGTTTCCGTAAGTTCTTGTCATACTTTCTTACGACGTTTAGCCGTTAAGCACAACATTTTGTTAGTTCTAAAGCTTTCAGCCCAATTCTTCGGCCGTCTTCAGTGGATGTATTGTCTCAATAAAGGTTTGCCAACGGCAAACAGTTTGATACTACTGTCCACCGTGTTGTACGCAAACAGTGATTGAGACAATACATCCACTGAAGACGGCCGACGAATTGGGCCGAGAGCTGTGGAACTAATGAAAAGTTGCTTAACGGCAAAAAGTCGTAAGAAAGCTTGAGAAAAATTTGAGAAAACCACGCTGTCTAGCTGATGACAAGGAAATTTATGTAAAGCAGAACATTTGTGCATACCAGCGCAGCATCTGGTTGACTGAGCAAGTGCTTCTGGGCAAACGTTTGGCAATAAGGGTCGTTGAAGGATACTAAAATGAGATATACAATTACAAATAAACTATTCGTTAAGAACAAACCTAATCGAGCATCTTCGGAATCAATGAAGCAAGAGTCGTCGGCAACAAAAATGGGAAGAGAACGTTGTGTGATTGGATTCCACGCAGTCACTGCGAGCAACGAGTCTCCTAATAAAAGGTATGCAAAAACTTAGTGGGACTAAATAAACCGGATATGACATTTTATAAAATAGGCACTACAATTACAGCAATTGATATCCGAAATCATGCGGCGCGATGAGGTAACGGCAAAAGTACCTAACGCATATTTTATTTGTAGAAGCTTACCGACTTGAGATAAACCTTGAACGTTCAAGATGTGCTGTCGTCGAACAATTATAAGTCTTCCGTAAATCAGATCGGATGGTTTGTCCGCGTGTATGTGTACAAAATCATCGAAGTCTATTCCACTGTCCTTCTGCTAAAATAAGATTAACTGCCAAAACCAGTCAACGAACACGGGTTTAATACAAGTTTGAAACTAAACCGATACGAATCACAGGGACCTATCCAATGACGTTGAATGCTCGCTATGTCCGCCCAGTGAGTGTACTTGTCCAACTCGTTATACAGCTCCTGCAACAAAGATTAAACAGTGAAGCTGCTACACAACCGTTGGTAACAACTACCTTCCTCATAAAGTAATAATAGCTTATCTTAAGATGCAAGCAAGCGTGATCCAATGCACACGAGAAAATGCTCAAAGAAAGAACTAAAATTCAACAAATACACACTAGATCTTTTCTTCAAGATCCTCTTCAGTTGACCGGTTCGTTTGTGCACTGAAGATGGACCCAGGTAGGGTCCGAAAGCTCTGCGTTAGCTTTATGAAGCTTTGGTAATAAATACGGGGTAAAAATCCGTGTTACGTTTGATCTGCAAATACACACTAGACCCTTATATAGACGAAAATGCCAAAATTCAGCAACAGTAAAATGAACCAGAGATCGATGCAGGAAAGATCAATGAAGCTTTGCAAATCTGTCACAACACTTGGATAAACCAAACTGAGACCGCAAGGCATAGAGATAGGCAAAGCATAGCCTATAATGGTGACTATAACAGTGGTGCAACTGCACTTGAACAACGTGATCGACAACAAGACCACAACAAACGTCTGCCAGCACTACAACCACTTGACCACCAATAGGTTATTGTTGAGGAAGGAACAGGATTGTTCTAACAGCTCTTTTACCGTCTAAGAGCTAACCCCAAGGGGTGTTCCTACTTTCTTTGGTAATTCACACATGCGCACGCACGCACACACACACACACACGCACATATATATATATATATATATATATATATATATATATATATTGAATAAAGGATTTTTAACGGGTTTTGGTTTCATCGTATACAGGGACGGCAGAATAACCCGTAGTACGAATGTATCTTTATTGATATCGCGAAGCTTTCGAGACCTGTCTTGGTCCCGTCATTAACCACCTTCGAGTTTACAGAAAGGTTGCTTTTCATTCTGCGCCGATGACGGGACCAAGACAGGTCCCAAAAGCTTCGCGATATCAATAAAGATACATTCGTACTACGGGTTATTCTGCCATCCCTATATACTATATATATATATATATATATATATATATATATATATATATATATATTTGAACACAGGGTGTTTTGTAACGGGCTTGTTCATGTTCGGATATCTTTTTTCGGCTGTCGACCCGTTTGAAGGTATCTGTAATAGATCTGAAAATGCCCTACCAGCGGATGGATGAGCAGTTATTAGAAAAATCACAGATAGAGAATGCTTATCGATTCAGAGCTTTCGGCACTCTTTCCCATCACTGACGACGGCACCAGAGAGTGCCGAAAGCTCTGAATCGATAGGCGTTCTCTATCTGTGATTTTTTGTCCTCAGCTGCTCTCTTCCAAATTGAGGGGAGAGAAGGGGGATCGTAAAGCACTGGCCTTTTCATCTTGCTGAAGCAGTTCACGAATGCTGCAACCCTTCCTTAGCTATGTTGCACATTTTCGGGCTAATAAACGGTACAAGTCGTAACGAAGACTGAGAAGTAATCACCCACCAGCTACGAAAAATCTGATGCTCAAGTTGCCATAAAAAATTACTTAAACACGTGTACCGTTATCTAGACAGTGAGCACTGCGGCTCGTAATAGTTCAATGTCCACTTACTTCGGCGAAATAGCTGGTTTTAACGAACCACTGCTTCAAACGCTTTTGAACCACCCGTGCGCCAGATCTCCAGGAACATCCGTGCTCATTCACTTGCTCAGTCGCAAGGACGGTCAAGTCGACGGGATCCCAATTGACAAAGCTCTAAAGCGCATAACAGGTTAACATAAAATAGATTCACGTAAGCAACGCATTTCTTGAGAAACAATTCGAATACCACGTTCGCGTTGGACCGTAAAATTGATTAACTGGAAATGACCGAAAGCAAACGTCTCCAGGGGCTACGATAGGTTTCCGGAATTGCGAACCTGCGGCAATGGTCTGAACGAAGTACCAGATGAATTAAATCGTTAACAGGCACCTACGTCACGGACGTAAAATCGTGTTTCCAGTTAATGTGACAAAAAAGTTATGGAGCACCTTTAGAAGTATGTGGGTAGATCTCAACAAGTGGAACTCAAAGAGCGCAATACCACTGAACCTTCACTTGGCGAAGGAGTTCACCCAACGGATATGCTCAATCGACTGCGGCAGTTTTAATATTAAGATATCCTCGCTCAAAGTCATGCTTACTTTTGGGCGGCAGAGTGTCGAAGAGCCAGAAAATCGATTCAAGATGAGTCTGGTTAAGGGAGACCTGTTGAGGTGATCAATCCTAGAAAGGTTACCTGTTTGGAAGAAGTGATGAATCGCAATAGGCAAATTTCCTGTCGACAAATGACGGAACAAACTATCACACGGTCCTCTTATGACCACTGTTCGTGAACAGCTTCACCTCAAGAAAGCAACAGAAGTCACTGGACATTTCAGAAGCAAGACCGACTGCCCAGCTGTCAAGAAATACTAAAGCAGTTTGAAAAGCAACAGAGGTTACTCCTGGTAGAAACGTAATCAGAAATGAGGGCTTTATCCCTCACTGGGACCTGAACCCAAAATCAAACGGCAGGAAATGAAAGCATCAAGAAAAACAGACGAGACAATCTGGCGCAAGTAAGGATGCCATATTTGACTATGCCATGCTCCGCACATTAATCCCCTGCGACTTAAGCTAATATGCAATTCCGGAATTTTTCTGAAACCCCTACAGACGTCACAAAAAGGAAGAAGACAACTTCTCGCAACAGGTAAGTGAACCCTCCTTTTTCACTGCTCGTTGAAAATAAGTATAATTCCCGTAATTGTACAGCGATTGCGCAGACAAACGGATAAACGGCAAAGCAAAACATAAAACATTACATTTGTTAACGGAACAATCTCTTTCAGCCTTTTGAAAACATGGGATCCTACCTCGTCGTCTGAAGACTAATTTTTAGTTCACCTTTGTATAACGCTTTCGGTTCAGGCACGTTCTCTGCATTAGGGAACATTGCATAGATTTCCAACAGGAAACTCCAGTAAGCAAGGAAAGTAAAATGCTACGTAAACATTGTTGACATTACCTACGGTAAAAGAGAATTCAGACGAAAAGACAACCCTTCGCAACGGTTAAATAAACGTAAGAAACCTCGTTCCTTCAACTTTCTCATTCCATCCATTCATAATGAATATGGAATGTCGACTGCTTAGCACGCTCCAAACAATAGGACAAAATTTCTTTCTGCTTTACAGCTAACTGCAACGTTCCGACTCGCCAAATGCCATTCCCTATCTCTCTACAGACGGGCATGTTGAACCTACAGCCGACAGACTGAATCGTTTCAGGATGTTGGAGGCTTCAAACAATATCCCTGCGTTATTGGGGAAGGCACATACGCAAAAACGTAGACCAGAATAAAAGTAACCAAGAGAAAACAACCGCAGGAATCTAATTACCTCATGACGATAAACCAATCCAACTTTTAAGAGTTGAAGAAAAATCCACTGAGTCCACTTGTAGTAGTCGGGGTTGCATGTCCGAATTTCCTGAAAAGCAATGCATGGCCAAGTAAGACCAAGGTAAAGTTTCAAAATGGCAAACTTGCGCAGCCAAATGGCTTTCATAATTCAAAACAGTGATATACGTTGAGTAAATTTTTTTACTGAATACGCAAAAACACAAAACAGTTCCACGTTGTTCTAATCGAAGGTTTCGGAGCACGCAGATTCCGAATGCTCCGATTAGCACAATGAATTTGGTACAATGAACACAACTGTCCTGCGATGCTACGAATAATAATAAGATCATTACCATTCGCTGAAGACAGAGCAAGGTAGTTCTGAAAGCTACGAAGGTTACAGTGTTTTCATACATTTCCCTAATAACTGCCCATCCATTCGCTAGCAGGGCGTTTCTTTCAGTATATTTCCGTCACATTTCGACTTCCAACGGCAACAACCCGAACATTCCATCATGCTATTATTATTATTATTATTATTATTATTATTATTGTTGTTGTTGTTGTTGTTGTCGTCAATAACTTAGAAATATAGTAGCAGTGAATAGCTCACTCGATTCCAGTCGAATTGGCATCCTAACTGCAGAAGTTGTGACTTCATAGATACTATGTTTCTGAAACAATACCACTGCATTGTCAGTCAGCCATGCCCTATCTTCACTTGGCCGTCCATTTAGCCGGATTCTCCTTTCTTTCCTTAGCAGCGTTGTCTGCTGGTAGGCCAAAAGCATCCCAACCAATGGGATGAATCACCTGCAGATTACAGCATTAACTTGGGACAGAACAAGCTAGCATAGAACAAACGTTCACAAAAAATGCTTGACTTGCCTTACAATCCTTTAAGCGATAGAAGCGAGCTAATATGTCAGAAATAGTGTAAACACGCAAATGCCCGATGTGGAGATTACCCGAAGGATAAGGGAACATTGGCAAAACGTACTGCTTAGCAGCATCGGCAGGCACCTGGCGAAGAACAACGTCGAAAATGGAAGAAAGAGTCGAGCAACAAACGTTTTTGCAGGAATACAAAACTTCCATATGCCAACGATTTTCAATGGCTTCAAAGTCCTCGTGAGCAAGTAACTTCTGGCCATTTTCCTAAAAGTCCACACTTGTCAACAGAAGGGAATACAGGCGCAACCAGCGATCGCAGTTTCAACTGTGCAACAGCCCACTCAGAGCCAATTTGCAGCATACGAATTACAAACCAGCAAGCAACAACCATAACTATTCTAGTAATAACAATTGCAGCTATTTTAACATTAACAGAACACGCTTGTTTATTCCAAAACACGGTTTAATCCCGTTAAACGTGAAGCAAGAACACAGCGACTTTCGAGACTGTCCTCGTCCCGTCTTCAGTGTGTATGCGTGTTCTTGCTTCACGTTTAACGGGATTAAAGCCGTGCTTTGGAATAAACAAATGAGACCACATCCTGTGCTTAGAAATCCTATTTTTAATATTAACAGAATATGCCGTATATTAGTACGACTTTCACCGTTTAAACTTTATTTCAAAATACTCGGAGCTTTCGGGGTCGCACACACCACGTCATCAGCGACTAATGAACATTCAACGATCTGGTAGGAAAGGTGTTGGTCGATTTTTCTTTAAAACCACGTCTTAAATTGGACAATGCATGGTTTAAACTATGTTTCTCGGCTTCGATCTTTGTTTTAGGTCACGTTATGTGTTCCTTGGTCATTGAATGTTTCTGACTCGAAACAGAATATGCCGCGAAAACAGATGGACCAAAGTTCAAATGCAACACGTGACTTGAGATGTAAGCAAACACATGGTTTGTAACAGGATTTATTCTCATTTTTCTTGTAATATTATTACAGTATATGATCCTGTTTTATTCTATAATTCAAAACAAGTCGAACCAAAAAATTAATTGACGTAGCTTTCGGAGCTATCCAGCTCCGTCTTCAGCGTCTTCTGTTATGTTTGTGTTCCGGATATTGACTTGATTACTTAGTTTACAGCATTCCGTTTTTTTGAATTAAACTCGTCCATACTTCGCTTACAAGTGTTCCTTTGTCTCTGTTTAACTTTCTTTGGTTCGACTTGTTTCGAATTATAGAATAAAACAGGATCATATACGGTAATAGCATTACAAGAAAAAATGTGACTTGAGAATTGGAAAGTAGAAACTAACGATGCAAGGTAAAAACAACGCAGAGAATTCATGCATGTTTGGCGAAGTTTCCGCTCTTTAAGACACTTTTGCGCTCACGGAGGTTACTGAAAGAGACACACGCTCCCTAATAATTCTCAAGCAGTAACAGTATTTTTCCTTCCCTATAAGATTACCGAATAACTTATGCGAAAGCAATCAGAACAGAGGACCGTCCAAGTAGTAAAGTAGTGACAATGAGTATTATTAGCAATTCCGTTCGCCATTACGTCAGACTTCCCAGGAATGATGCATATTTCACAGCAATGTTACTTCGTAAAAACGTAACGCGTACTTCCAGCTGTTGGATCTCACACGGCAAACAAACAGCAAGTTAACCAAAATCACCCATTGTTAGCTATCTAAACGATGGACGCCTTCTTTAGCCTCCTGTTGGTAATCATCTCCGATTAACGGGTAAGCTAGTAATATATCTGTGCGGAAGCTCGAACTCCCCTACCATAGGAACGAATTTGGAATACGATTTTCACCAACCATGTCACAAGCAAAGCGATTTTGTAAAGTGATTAGAATTCCAAATCTTTGGAGTGGCCAGTAGTGCACAGGTGCATAGACTGTTAAACACAAGAGGAACTACACATCCACGTGAAAATTGAAAACCCATTACCCCTCTCCAAGCAGAAGTCTACCCAAAGCAAGAGCAGGAAATCTAAATATTGATACGTACTACTAATATACGATAAATGGAATGTCAATAAACGATGGAGACAAATATGTTCGAAGAATAACGAAACTGTATGAAATGCTCATGATGAAACAACAACGAATCAAACATTTTAAAAGCCATGATAGCATCCATCTGAGTCCTCAAGGGTGGCGTTCAAAAACGGCTACTAACCGTTAAGATGGCAACCAACCTTTGCTAATGGAGCGTTGCAATTCAAACTATTCATGTTAGGTCTGTGCATAAACTTGTGTCTTCAAAATAGCGAATCTAAAATCTTGCCCACTGCATAACGATCCGCCTATCTTTTGTGTTTCTGACTCAATTGAACGTCAGCATGACATGTACGAAAAATAGTTTCGTTTCCTTCCTCCATTCCTTGCTTTGCCCTCGTTCTGCAATGCACCCTGAAACGTTCACGTTTGCCAATGCTTTTCTTTTCGGCTAGCTTTGTGCTTTACGGGTGCTGTTGATTGGTCTCTTAGTCACTCCTTTAGTCTATGAATGGCGAAGTACGGTATAGCGGATCAAACGCATAGGAAAGGTAGTACGAGCAGCACGCTGATAAAAGGGCGGCAACAAAAGGGCAAAGAATAAAATGTTCATAAAACTCTGTACTACAAAATCAGCTCTGCGGAGACAGCATGGATGATGTCTATTACAATTTACGACACAATGCAAATTAACTTACCAAACCTGGCCATTGTAAAGCTGTCGAATAAACACGGGACAAGGTATGGTTACACGCTGGCAGTCGCAGGCGGAAGCGCATCTCAGACTATAAGAACAGAAAACAAGGTGAAATTGGCATCTAAATTGAAAAACAAACAGTAAATTGGTTCCAAGCTGCAATGGACTCAGCATTCAGCAAAGAAGATCAACGGAACACAAAATTTATTCACATATTCAAATCCCGTAATGACACTGATCAACGCAAAGGCAAAAGAAAATCCGACGGAAGAAAAACGACAAACGGCTCGCAGTCAAGCAGAATGAACCGTCTTACGCACACAGTGAATTCACACCAACTAGCGTTCACGTGACGGATATACAAAATTTACAAGCTCAGACAAATACAAGAAAAACGCCTGGTATTTATTACTACTAAATCGCGAAGATCTATAATCTTTTGCCGAATGGTCTTTGGCGCAGACGTGGGCGAAATTAGGGTGTTCAAGCAGGCAGCGTCGGGCGTTCGGAATTGTTGGCAATGCGAACGCGAAATTCTATTTTTAAGGAAACATGGGTGAGTTAACGTACAACGAGTAATTAACGTACGATGAGTAATAACGAGTCAATACAATCGAAATTTTTTCTTCTTTTCTTACGGGATTGTTGGAAACATTCCATTATTGCGTAGACACGGTTAAATCCCGTTTCTTGGAATAGGACCCGGTTAATCGAGCAGAGGGGCTTGTAGGACCATTGACTGACTGGACAGTTTACATTACTATTTACCACTGATGATGGAAGGGGAAACGTCCGAAAGCTTTGGTAATAAAATATTTTTCCAAGAAACGGCACTTAACCGTGTCTACGCAATAATAGAGTAAATACAATCTGATAATCACCTTGTGATGGCAGGTGACAGAAAATATCCCTGTATTGTATGATCGTTAGCCACTCTGTTAATACCGTTGAGACATTTATGACGGCTGAAGCTTGAGCTGTGGAGACGCTGCCTGTACAGGTTTCCTTTTCCGGCTGATGGTGATCTTCACTGTTGAGTTGTTGCGCCAATGGGACAGTAGATGCTCTCGCGCAGGTGTTGTTGACGATTGTAGCGCATTTTCACGGCCATTTGAAAGATACGCTTACCGCATACACGCTCCACAATGGTGCCCGCTGGACTGAAACGGTTCCCCTCGTTCTACTTGGTCAGCGCACCGCTATAAAAGCGGATTTGGGCCATGCCCCGTCAGAGTTAGTTTATGGTTCTTCATTACGGCTTCCTGGCCAGCTGCTCGAACGTATCACAGATGACAATAGCACACAACCATCCGGATACGCTAACGTCCTCAAAAGCCCCATGCAAAGGCAGCGGCCAGTGGCATCATGCGCTCACCTGCGATCATCTTTCGTCAGCACGGACCTTGCCAATTGCACCCACATATTTTTGCGATCACCGTCCAAACCGCACGTTCTAGCACCTTCGTACCCGGGCCCCTACGCCATGCTTCGACGAACTAATAAAACCATCACAGTCAACATTAACTGCCACCTAACGACAGTAGCAATCGACCGTACCAAGACAAGTCTTTATGGAAAATAGGTCACACATACGCTCTCTCCGCTCCTCTTCATGCCGAGTTATCTTTCGCACACAGCGTGTATCTGAGAGGGGACCGATGTTGGGACGCCATCGCGGAAAAGGTACTTGACGATCTTTGATACGGTGCTCATGATTTGCTATTATGTGTACAGCAGAGAATAAGCGGTTTTGCGCTCTACAACGATCATTGTCGGAGTCGCCACGGCTTCCTCTGCCAGGCGATTGACGATGTTACACACCGCCAAAATCTCCAAGTTGGCTGGGTCACCGTAGTTCGTATTCTTATCCAGCTGCTTGACGATTTCTCCTGTGGCCGCAAGCGCGTGGATCTTCGGGTTGCATTCGTCCAAATACCGCTTACCGCAACGCCAAAATTGTATGACCCATGAACCTCTTAGGCTTTCGACGGTGTACATATATCCACCGTGGTCGAGCTTCTTGCCGTCCGTCTCTTTCCGTCGCGAAACGACGCAGTTAGGCTTGTAGCAACACCTCAAGCTCAGAACGGCTAACCAATGGGCGGCGAATTGCAGTTCGAGTGACCATTAGGCAGGCGGTTGCCCGTGGCCGACTTCCACGCGCCTGAGTAACGCTGTGACCGCGTGTCACGTAGAGCTAAGCGTTCACAAGATGAAAAACTGGTACACGTAGAAATTATTATCCCGATGCAGCGTCCGCGCGGCTGTCACAGCTGTTTGTGTGTCGCAATGGTGGGGGTATATTCGCTGTCGCTACCTTCCTTCCAGGCTCACCGGTAGCGGCAAACTTGATCATTGTTAATGCTTACTGTAAGGGTGTCTTCGTATGGGAAAGAGAGTATACAAAGTGGACAACGCAAAATGAACCCGCCGACATTGTAGTTTTCAATGTCGGCGGGTCCATTTTGCTGGAATCTCCGTTCTCTTTTGTATTCGTCCGTGTAAATGTCCCACTTCAGTTGCTTCTCTGTATCATCATCCGGATGCAGACAGTCTAGACAAGTCTTAAACTTCCTAAGCATGAGCAGCTTTGCTGGGCTGACACCAGCTGCAGACGATAGACTTACATGGGAAGAGCCGCTATGTCGGCACAGAGGAGATCGATTCGAACGGGTCCTGGCGGACGTAGCAGCCCTTTGGCCGTTAGCTTTAGTTCACGCAATTTGAATACTGCTTTTACTTATTGTGTTTGAGCACTTTCTAATAAAGACATTATGTAGGCTTTCCGTGCTTGTCGCCAACAAAGCAACCGCCTCTTCTGCGTTTTCGCCTTGCAAGCAGTAGCGCAATGGGACGAATTGCCTGCTACTATAATGTCGCTGTCCAGGTGGACATAAAGCGTATAACCGCTGCAGTACTCATGCAGCACTGAAGACCACCCCGCCCATACCTAACCCAAAATTCCAATGTGCACCTAACGTGCACCCAATGCTGTGGAAATCCTTTGCTGAGACCGCTGATTGACCGTTAAGCAAACAAAGCGTCGGGACGCGAACTACGTCAGGTTTTAATTGCACGCGTTGTTTTGTTCTTCTAGATAACCTGCATTTCAGCGGTCACTCACGCTCGCTACAGTAAGCTAAGGGGACTAAACTGAGGAAGACCCCAGTGGCCTGCTTATGTCTTCTTTTGTCTGATATGGAGAATTAGCGCCGACGTTATAATTCCTTCGCGACTTTCCGCGTGTTGAATGATGTATGCAGGATTCCCACGACACTTTGCCGCATGTTGAATGGCTTGCGCTGGGAGAGGTTTCTTTACTCCTTGAGGAGCGTAGCGCAGCCATGAGTACCCCTGATACCGTATCCGGAACCTCCCGTATCCGGAGTCGTTCACGAGAGCAATAGACTGACTGCGTGCAGTAAAGATGTTCAGGCTAACTCATCAGTAAAGATGTTCAGGCTAACTCATCGGCTGTTGTTATAACGTTTTTCTTTTTTTCTGGTCATTTTTCTTCCGGTTATGGTGCTAAATTAAAGATGCCGTTCTTCTTTGGAGGCTAAGGTCTACTGATCAGACAAACCGTTTTACTTCGTTTGCTTAGAAGCAGCGCTGACGTGGTTGGAAGAACAGGAAGAATGTTACACAAGAAAACCTTTTATTTAAAAAAAAAAACATTCGTGACTTTGCGGCTAGCAAACGCAGAAGCGTGTTCAAGCAGGCCTTGATAACTAAGTTTCTAAAATAAATTTGAGATTTTTCCTAATATCCTCCTGCACTTTACTGCATATGCACAATGATTCACTGGAACGCAGGTGGAATTCGTGGCAAAATTAAAGTCCCTTGGACGTAAGTTCCTGTTGTTCGTGCTAATTGTAGGCTGTCCAAGCATAATCCAGAATTTAAGCCTTGATTGAGCAAACGGAGTCTGTCACCAACAGGAACCATTTCGTCCAACCATTTCTGAGTACGCTAACTGTATCATGCCATCAGTGACAGTAAAACCTCCGCATGCGGGAATCCTTTTTGGTTGCTATGCCCTAGAAAGGTATATTTTTCCAGTCATTGTTGTAATGCACATCAATACATACTGATTGTCTGTTTCAGTGCCTGATTTCGCTCCTTCACCCTCCTTATCGTGTTATGCGCGTAACGATTTCACGATGCTCCAACTCAATTGACGTCGCTACACGCACTTGCACGCTAAGATACAACATTGGTGGTCCCAGCGCACATTGTTGCAAGTCCCCGAGCTGCAGTCCGCCCATGTGCAGCTATTCATTGAGCAGAATAATAACTGAAAGCAGTTCCCTTCTTGAGTGCAAGCAAATTTTGTACGGTGTCTGAAGCGCGCCAAGTGGTAACCATACTTTCAATCTTTATTAACTGTCGTTCGATTACAAATACGTAACTTTGCAAATGCCGAAATAAACTTTTCAGCTGGTTCCAAGTTTCCCTGCCGACTAAGGTTGATTTTCCCTTAAAAGAGCATATTAGATTACTTTCACCTATCGACGGTCTTCATTTTGGCAAGAGGCAGCGGAATCTAATAACGAATCCTGATCACCATTTGCATAAAAATATGCACGAATTTTTACTCCTGAAATGATAAAAGCCGGCATGCCCTGAAAACGATTGAGTTGACACATCAACACATACATTCAGGAGAATTGGAACATTACACCAAACGGAAGTTGCGCAGAAGGTAGCACTCAGTATTCCTTTGGTCTGCAGTATGTGAAACCATCTTGAGTTCATCTCCGCGCTGAGGGGAAATCAGAAACTAGTCCTAAATGGCCATTGCTCTGTCAATTGCATATCCCATACATTATGGGATATCACAATGACCAGGTTATACAGTAATGAAGCTATTCCATAAAAGAATAGACGAGGGCGCCATGCAAAGGGATAGAGTATCGCTGTGTTTACAGATCGGTAGGCCAGAAACGTTTTATTCATAAAAAGAACGCACGGAAGACTCGAAAGGGAAAAGCTCGGTTACAAGGAACACTAATACGATCACTGGCACGACAAGAAAGCACATGCACTGAAAATACAGCCGCACCGTTTAAACTGTGTCAAACAGCAATACGCTAACAACGGCAACAACATAATATTTCAAACCTGTTCAGCAGAGGAAAATAAGAAATACCCAAACACGACAACCTAGGAATGCAACGGTGATTGATTCACAGACATAAATGTCGCTCAGCCTGCAGAAGAAAGTAACGAATCAAATGACTTTGCCTGACAGTAACAATACGCTAGCAAACTAGGCAGAAGAACAATAAAACGGTTCTTAAAGCTGAAGTCCTGTGAACAAACCTTACGTACGTGAATATTTTTCTTGAAACTAATTTACCTTTTAATTCTATGCGCAAATGGCATTACGCCAAAACGACTATCCTGCAGAATTAAGCCTCGCAGTAACAAAACACTCACATTTGCAGGGCCAATCGTACAAGATAAATAAATGGGTACGTCAGTCAGATAATACACGTATAATCATTGGAGATTTCGACGAAAAGTGCAATAACACTTAGATTCTTCTGTAAATCACTAGTTCGCAATGACGAATGGCAAACTGCCAATTTACAGATGAACCCAACGGAACCATTCCCGACTGCCTTGATCAATAGCAAAGTAAATTCACCTATTCTTTTCCCATTGCACCAGACGCAAGGGAAGAAGCTCAAGCGGCAAACGACCTGGAAACCGTAACGACTCATTGCACTCATCCTCTTCCTCAGTTATTTTAAGCAAAATAGGGGAGCTGAGATTCCTATGGAGCTTCCGAATGTCAGGCTGCAGGCCGGCGAATGATGATGACCGATTGTGAATGGGATTGGACTCGTCATCAGCATTAAGCTTGGCCAGAACGTCGCAAAGGCTGCACGTTTTCCTCATATTTGGCAGCACCTTAAGGAAACAGTGTCATTACTTTCGGTATTAACTTGAAGATCACTTCAACCAGCACTGGAGATGACTGATGGTTCGAAGTACAGCGGGAGCTGTATCTTGACGAATTTATGTTGCCAGAAAATGCCGAGTACGGTGATATCCCAAACGATGGATTCTCGTCTTCAGATTCCTCTGCCACCGTAGAGCAATGACGTTCGCGCCACGTGAGTTCTTGACCCATTGCAGGAAAGGCAAAATACTTTTGGTCCACTGCCGTGCCATTATTCACGAAAAACTCCTCGTTTCTAAGAAAAAACAAAACAAGTTTCTCACGATGGGATAGAAAGTTTGAGGACTGAAAGTTCAGTTCAATTTAAAGACTTACGTTATGTTTAGCACAAGCAACCTGTTCAAGCATACACGTATATATACATCACATAAGATACGTGGATTAACACTTTTCAACAGCCTGTTTTCCGTACTGTTGACAACGTCAAACATTTATAGCATCAATTTTTCATAAGAAAACGTACCTCTGGGAAGAACTTGAAGCGGCGTCAGTTCCAGTGGGATCAAGCCACCTTCCAGGGGATTTCTGAATTTGCTCGAACTGCAAATTCTTCAGCAATCGCTCGGCAAGTAAATAATACGTGGCTGTCACATGATTGTACTCGTCTTTTTCAAGGGCTCTGAGGAGAAGACATACTTGTCGCGCAAGAATCCAAAGGAATTCCTACTGGCAAATCTGAGCCTCTTCGGCGATGCCACCGTCTGCCATCTGCTGCATGATTTCCTTCTTCATTTCCGCGCTCACTTTGCTCATGCTGACCAACGGAGAAGCTTCGGATAGGTGGTTTGCGCAGTCGCGAAGCCATGTTGAGGAGGAGATTTGCGCCAAACTGAGACGCTCAGCAGGATCACGTACCAACGTTCTCGTAATCAGCCTAAAAATCCAACATATATTACTATGTAATTTCCCTTGAAACGAGTTGAACCCTCCTACAATTGCTCATCCTCACAAATATCAACGTATAACAAAAGTTCGCTAGACCGTGGATATGTCGCGAAAATATTAATAGCTGCGCGCAAATATAATAAAGATCTTTCTTTCCAAAAAAGAAGGTCGTAAACGGTTCTGACATCTGGCGAGGTTATCCTATGTCCGTAATCATTAATAACAGGAAGCCCCAACTGTTATATAGTCGAGGAGCTTCACTGATAAGTAAATGACGCAAACGAACGTACAATGGGTTACGAAGACTCAGGGTATCCTAGTTTCGTCGTCAATGAATTTCAAACCATACTGTTATTGAGACACGCGGGCACATAGTGGCGTGAATGGAGCAATGAGGGGAGAGGTCAGCTGTGTAATTCGGTCAGTCTGCCTAATCAGCTTAATTTACACCTGATTCATCTCCACCTGTTTGTCTCTATTCATCGTCGCCTCATGTTAGTTTGAAAGTGACCCTTCACTCTTGCGGTAGTGAAACAGGTTCCCGCGATAAGAAATTCACTGAAGCAGGTCGTGTGAACTTCGCTTTACCCAATTTTATAAATTAAAGCACGAACCCTCTTAAGCAAAGTAATAAAAAATAAAACTAGCGATGAAACTAACACCGTTCGCGGAATAAGAAGCTATGAGCGATGGATTAGCTAAGCCGGTTGGAAAATAACACGCAAAGTATGGAACTTATTTCAAAACCAAGCCCAATGCTATGCTCGAATATGCTGAATACGAAATGTCGAACGTCATCAGTGCTTCCAAACTGAAGCGGAGCGACATACACCTTCGCATTACAAAGTCAGAACTGACATGTCTATGGCACCTGTAACCACAAAGCAAAAGTTGCCCCAGTGATACAGCGGAGTCCGCGATAACAGTCAATCTTGGTTTACCACCTTTTCGAACCTGCAAAAATGGAAAAACTAAAACAACAAATTATGGATTAAACGTGCAAGCATAACATACGCTATTCATGCTTTGTTATAAATAAAAATGCATTGCACGACCGAAAATCCATCTTTCAAAGACCAAGAGAAATGACTTGAGATGAACAATTAACGTATCGCCATTGATGGCGTCTAATCAGTGCTCCATTAAATACAACACCGCATCTAGCCCGCTGCAACTTAGGTTTACAAATTCACGAAAGCTAAAGAGGCGTGGGAACCAACCATACAAAACGGAGAACTCATAATTTGCAACCATCAATATTGGATTACACATCAGCAAGCACATCTTGAGGTCACATAAAGGTATTGCACATACTGCCTGCACTCCGGCGGTAGGTTGGCAGGTAATGAGAAGGAACAATCCAATATCCTGGTCAGCGTTTCGGAGTCACTTGCACCTTGGAATGGTAAATTTCCACATACAAGCATGTAAAGTATGACACCCAATGACCAAACATCTGTAGAAAACAAAAAACGATTAAACAGCCGTTCAGATTGACAGAATGACGACTGCCCCGTGCAAAACACGCGCGGGAATTTACAATACATTGAGCATGCGCTGCTCAACTGGCATTATTAAAAGGCATGCCGACCGAAGAAATGAATTCAACTAATATTAATAATTAATAAGAAAACGGCACTTCCATCGCTGCCGTACTCGAAGCGTTGTGATCGTCAATTAGTGTTGTTTAGTAAATGCACAGTAACGCAACAGAATCCCTAAGCAATAAATGATGACGTAGCTTGTTGGAAAAATCGGACATTTGGCAATTCAGCGGCTTCGACACTGACCAGCTACCTCAGTGGCGCAAGTATAAATCAATCCTCAGCGTTCCAAAGCAACAAGGAAGTCATCAAGCGAATTGTAAAAATCGTATCTCCAAGAAATAGCGACTGTCCTATTGCCGCCGATCGGTTCTTATTGAGAGCAACAAGAGTCGATCAAACAGATTAATCCTACGCGAAAGTTTTTCGTTATTTAAAAGAACAAAGAAATTTGGGCTCATTTTCTGTTTGGAAGCCATCGTTAGTGAATGCTACGAAGCGCACTAGTTGTCACACGGATCGGAAAATGAACAGACTATGATTAGTACGTACGATGTACGAAACGTTTCCATACGCTCGTCATAGGAAGTAAAAGCAGCGATAAGAAAACCTTCGCAACCTATATCGCAGCGCCTTCCTTAATACTATAAGTCAATTATGACCAATGCATGGTTTCTTACGGAGAAAACTAACATAAATTCTGTAGCCCTCACGTAAAGATGAGCTCCAATAATTTAAAAAAATAGCAGTATTACCCACAGCAGGTGCGTCGTAAGCGTTACCCAACAGTATCTCTGGTGCAGAATAGGCTAAACTGCCACAAGAGGTTTTCAAAGGCTGCCCAGGAATGAACAAGTGACTTAAACCAAAGTCGGTTAACTTCACCAGATCCAGCTTTTCAAAGAAAACAACATTTTCAGGCTACAATATGACTTTCAAGCAGCGAAAGAATGCAAATTCAAAATAGTACTTTCAAGTCTCGATGGACAACGTGCAATTTGTGGCAGTAGGATATGGCCTCCACAATCTGGGAAAAATAGTGCCTAGCCAGGTCATTTCTCAAACCTCTTGCAGCCTTCCTGGTAATGAAGTCGTACAAATCGTAATCTCCAAGCTCCAAGATGAGAAATATCTTCGAGTCAGTGTCGATCACTTCGTAAAGACGAACAATGTTGGGGTGGCGAACAAGCTTCATGCAGCGTATCTCGTGCAACAAGTTCGCTGCAGCTGTTGAGTCAAGACGATTCTTATCGAAGATCTTCACTGCCACTTTCTCCCCGGTGAACACATGCTTCGCTTGTTTGACGACGGCGAAATGCCCTTTGCCAATAGTCGCCTCAAAATCATAAGCTCCTGCCATCTGGTTAATGCCGCCAGGACTTTCCTTCTTGACGCAGGCAATCGGCATCGTCAACAGATACTATGCATACGTAATAAAAGACTGCAGTGGTAAAGGGAGAATGCCGATGCGAGCCAATGCATCAGATAACCTGCTTGAAGCGTGCACATAGAAACGGAACTTCGCTGAACTCTATCAGCGTCCGCCTGGTTTATCCAGTGACGAAAACTGGTAGCCAGGAATGTCATTCAAGCTAAACAAAAGTACAAACATTTACCAAAGAGAAGTGAAAAAATGCAACGAGCAAAAGCTGCCCTAAAATAACGGTATACCGCACTCCTTGCAAAGCAGGACTACAATACTCCAGATTTCATAGGGTGCAAGCCTGTTTACTAATGGAATTTCTCGAGACGCAAATGAAACCCACTAAAACATGACTACATTGCACTTACGGAATGTTTTCAACCTGTTAACACCAAAAAGCAAAAAACTTTATTGGCGTTACGCCAATAAAGTTTTTTGCTCTTTGGTGTTAACGGCTTGAAAACATTCCGTAATTACAGTGCAATCATGAGAACTAACGCGCCCGTTCATAGATACAGCACTTTCAACCACTAAAACACTCATTTCATTTATCGTCATGAGGAAAAAAGTTTAAAAGCTCCGCCTTTTGCCTTTACAAAAAGTGTAGAATTATTGGATCTCACGTGGCGATTCCACGCAAAGAAAATCCTAATAAATCAAGCGGCTACAAAAATTTATCTCGGGAATTAAGGCCAACGCCAATGCAATGAGAATCGACCGATTCAACAATAAACCAGAATGTAAACGTAATCCAACTTCCGGTTCGTTCATAGAAGCAACTGCTAATGAAATGTTTGGAGATGTCCAACGGGATCGCATAACCATTGCGATATTATGTTCTACCTATGATCAGTTGCCAAAAGCAGCAGGCATCTGGCGTACTTAAAAATCGAAACAGCGACTGCCGTGAAAACGGAACAGCAATTGTACTCTTCGAAAGATTGCGTCATTAATTTATCTGTACAGAACAAATGTTAGAAACACCTGTAGAAGACGTTTTAGAAACATTTCATTTAAAGAACTTGCATTCATGCTGTAAAACAATCGTCCGAGCTGACCTGCTATGACAACTCTATCCACACGGGACGTTTGGAGCCCTTATCCCTTCAACAGCTGATTCAGACGACAAAACGTGTCATCTCCGAAAGCTACGCTCGTCTTCCTAAGTTCAATAAACTTATTCAACTGGTAAAAGAATGTATACCTACGCAACCTTTATCAAACAATCAACATTCATGCAAACGCTGTCTTTCTACAAAAGAAATGGTTATTGCGAAAAGTTCAATGTAGCGGTAATCCGGCCACCGTTGATCATTCTTAAGGATAACAAAATAACACTACAGGAATGTGGGCCTGCAGAATGGAAGGTTTGCTGGCTCACAATGCCCCGCGTGAGATGACAAGTTCGCGGCGAATGTTCACCTCGTTAAGTCATTTTCTAAAGCACATGAACACATGGCACAACCGAGCGTGTTCTTCAGATTCTCGTTAAAAGCATGAGAATGCAAAGCCACCCACCACTTTCCACAAGCATTTGAACTGCATGCAAGAACTTAAGCAAGTTATCATGTAACAAAATCAAAAAGTATGTGCAGGTGATCTGCGCTTCTGATTATGTGTATGCGTCGCTGCAATCGTGTAATGCTCTTTGTTCGGCTTCTATTGTACGGAAACATTGGAAACTTTTTCGTAAATAACTGCTTTAATATGTGACTTCTTTGCTAACAGACACTTCATTTAATGTTAACGTTGTCATTTTGCGAGCTAAAACCTGCATGAAAAAGCTCTTTATTGCTAAAGTAATCACGTAGCTTCCATGTACGACTTTTCTCCGTCGTCAGCATGCCGCATTGTGAATACGCTGATGAATAAACACTCGCCTAGGCGACCAACCGACGCCAAACAAAGATGGAACACAAATACATGCCTTTCAATCATTCCGGACTTGTTTTTAAAAGCATGTTTGGCGACGTAGGCGTTACTCGTAGCTTAGTCCACGTGAAACCATTCCAAACAACATTCATGCAAACTCTTACTCTCGCAATAGGCAGTGAACAGTAGTATTGCAATTTGAAGGTATTTTCCGCGGTATACGCCTATCACTCGCTCGTGGTATGGAAAATACAACAATTAAGACGAAACAAAATTCTGTTACCGATTCTGGATGCCGAAGCTCGAAGGGAAGTTGACGCAAATGTTTATGCATCAGAATGCGACAGCCGTTGCGAGTGCAGCTTCTCGTAATGGATTACGATGTCATTTACTTGTGGCCGAAGACTGTTGTGGAGCCCACTGACGCTGAAACGGACCCCAGAACCGCCTTCAGTCGGACATAAGTAATAACGGCAGCTATGATAAACAGATCCACCAAAAGAGGAGACTGAAGCGGGCTACAGAAGGAAATGGGCACATTCACAAAGCCATACGCAATGTTACCATTGGCAAAGACCACACTCCGTATGTCTGGAAGTAAGAACCTGCACATAATTATACTGTTTCTTTTGTCGCACAATTTGTGTATGGGTTGCCGATGCACGAGTCTCTTGCTTGGGTAATCATGCTGTATGCAATCGGTTTACGGTTTAATTGAAAATAGAATTTGTATGGTTGTGTCGAGTGATTAGTATCAATTGGTAACTCACCATCATCCTAGCTAGCTAGAGAAAATGTTACGGTTCCTAAATCCTAGTTGTCGGTATCGCCGAAACTGTCTCTAATAGTTGTATACTACTGGTCGAACAGCCCATTGCGTTTTAATATTCCGTGAATTTACGGGATAGTTGTATATCGGAGGGTCGTTTACTTGCTTAAGATGGATGGATTGAAGTAAAATTTCGAACAGGTCTGTCGTAATCCACCAGATGAGTCTTCATCCCATTGGAAGCCCTGTATTTAGGAATACTGAGTTTGTACAAAATCAACTGCAATTTTAGCTCGCAAAATCTAGAAAGCGATAGCTCAATTAAGGGCAACCTTTGTAGGTAATGCTAGCATCCTTAGAATTTGCACGTTGACAGTGAGGTGAAAGCAAATTCATAGCAAGCCTGTTGCCGTCGAAATCCCGAATGAGGGAATTCCGAAGGTCGAGTTGCCAAAAATAAAGTGATTTAGCAAGTAACAAGCAGGCCTGTTTGTGAATGCTTGAAAAGGAAACTTGAAGCACACGTCAGTGTCAGAAAAACTCGCGGAATAAAATGGGCAGAAATGTGGCAGCTGTAGGTGTAAGACCAGCAGAAGGCAGAACGTTTATTATCCAACGAACGTCAACGAACACTGCACCCCTTCTCTCCGCCCTACCGTCCCTCTCGGTGCTCAGGCAATCATCCCGTTTTCCACGTGCGTTACATGGGCATAGGCTTAGGCTTCCAAGTAATAAAGTTCCTTTTACGCCAAAATACAATAACTCGAATTAATTGTGAACATAGGAAAGTACAAATCTACAAGCCTACAAGGCTGGCGGGGAATATGAGAAAGCCGTATAGTCACTTGACCAATTGTGGCAAGCGAATTATTTCCCATTTAATTGCAGGAAATGTTTGACTTTGTCCTAAAGTTTTTTACGCTCGTTTCTTTTCGAAAACGCGGATAATACTTTTAAACTGTTGTTCAACTTATCTTTAAATAATTTCTTTTCCGAAATTTGATTTCAAGCAGTTCGAGATTTCGTCGTGCACCCATTCCGAGTTGATGAAACTCTGCGTCGAAGGAATTGACAAACTACCGGAGGGGAGGATGATTTTCGCCTGGTCTAAATTTGTTTCCTGCTTCCGCACGAACGCATCCAGAGCCTGGAAAAGTAGTAATCTTTGTGAGACAAGTCAGGTGAATAGGGTCGATGAGGCAAGATCCAATATCCAAGTGTACTGATATCAGTTTGGTGGCTTTTTAAGTACGCGGTTTGCCTTGTCCTGCAGCAGGGCAGGGTCCCTTCTGCCCACCATTGCTAGTCACTTTCTTGCAGCCTTTGGTGCATCGCGGCAGTAAGATTTCGCTGCGACGGTGTAACTTAATTTCAAGAAATTCTACCGGATAAGGTCTTCACAGCTCTACGAAAAACTGGAATAATCTTTTTAATATGCAAATTTGGCTTTGGGAACTTTTCCAGAGGCGTCTGTTTGTCAGCCCACACGAAAGCTTGTTTACAGGCTACAACTATCCCAGTTTTTTATGAACAGCTATCGCTTTGTACGAAAACGACTCACTTTGGAAGCGAACGGGATCACAGCGTGTCGACAAACGTACTTGAGGCGCAGCAACAACGTTACTGGACACGCACTTTTTCACTTGAATATCCATGGAGCGCAAAGGCACTCCCATGGTTTTACTTAATCTTTAGTCCTTCACAAACATTTTAAGCGCTGCAAAGGTTCCTATTTGCAAGACGCTCAACAGAGCTATTAAAGGCAAGAGCAGAAACAGTGGAAATGGTACGACAAACTGCACGAGCATTAAAATGAAAATGGTAAGCAGAGGCAACGGCGAGGAAAGTATCATTAGTGTTCTGAAGGGATTCTTTTGAATTCTCTGGGCCGCCGCATTTGGGAACACAGCTTCTACGAGCTCTGGTACAGTCTTGATGTGAGATGCATTCACATTCTTCCATTTCAAGTTCAGGTAGTTGTCGGCCGAAAACACATCAATAGCGTTCAAACATGTGTCATGAGTTTCCTTAATTACATAAACGTTGCCCACAATCCATGCGTTATCTGTTGACAGCGGATGAGGAAGATAACCGCTGTATATCTAAAAGAATATGACATGAAAAGGGTTGCTCAGTTTAACGCGAAGATACCTTGCCGCTTGATGAAAACATTTTGCGAAACATTTTTTCACTGCAGCTTGCATTCTTGACTAAACGGTATAGATAATCTGTCGCTGACGGCTCCGGTTGGAACGTATTCTCGTCATTGGACTTTTGATAAAACTGCAATGACGTAATCGTTGAAGCTTCGTGTAACGTAGGGAAACAACTTTTTTACTTCCGGTATCGGTCCTAACTTGTCCCGATCATATGTTTGATATATAAGAATTTCCCTTACGTTTCGCTTCCTTTTTCTGAAATCATTTATTGTTATCTTTGAAACTTTGTCGGTATGCCAATAAACTTTACGGAAGCAACAGCTTGATAGGAAGGACAGGAATAACTCCTGTTATCTGGGTCCCTTATCCAGAAGGGAAAGGCAGAGCTTTCAAAACTATCCTCAGTATTGGAGCTCTAATCTGGGTTCGTATTTTAAATTTAAGCTTTCCTGCCCCAGAACGCTGACGATGAAATGAAGAAATGCTAAAGGCGGTATTGATGCAACTCTGATGAGTGAACCCCGACTACCTTTCCATTTGGGGGTCCCTGTCATGCTCGATCCAAACACTGTTAATTATCTGGGGACTGCCCATCCTCCTGTCGCTTTCGCTATTTAGTTATTAACAACATCCGCTGACAACAGATAACGCAAGGATCTTTGCCTTGTTACGCCTGTCCAGAAGCTAAGTCGGGTCATCTTACCCCGGCGCACCCATAGTTGTCGCTTTTCCAAGTTTCGTCGGTGTGCTCCCTAGGTGGTGTTTAATTGGTCACAATGACATCATGCCACCTCATGCTGGTTCCCTTCGTTGCTACTCTTGAGATACCCACATGTAGAAGTCCTTTCTCCAGCCTTCAGGTTGCTTCTCCATACTTTCTGATGCCACTGTGTACAATCCAGCCATTTATCTTCAGCACATGGTGTACCCTATGTGATCGCAACGCTTGTTCCCAAGTTTTGTTGATTTACTTTCAACTTCGCTGTGAGGCTTTCCCAGTTGAAAGGCCCAACACCGGTAACCTCGCCAAAGCTACCCTTTTTCCAACACAAAGGTGCTGTATGTGCCGAGAGTAGCAACGAAGGGAGCTAGTATGACGTAGCATGATGTCATTGTGACCAATTAAACGTCACCTAGGGGGCGCACCGACGAAACTTGGAAAAGCGATAACTATGGGGGGGCGTGTCGGGGTAAGGTGACCCGCTTAGTCCTTAAAAGGTAGTCGTACAATACATTTTAAGGGGTAAGAAGCCAGTAATTGTGCGTAGATGGTTCGTACCTTATTATTATTGGAAAATTCATTTCGTTCTTTCCCATGCTTCTTAAAAGTCCCTGTCCGCAAACTCCGGTTCGTCCTTCTGGGTTTCTTGGCAGCTTCTTGTCTTCGTATTCGTCCCCATCTGCGAGACTCCGTGACCCTGTGAATTCAAATGACTAAGCGAACTGACTCTCTGCGTTATGAACGGATTTACCAGACATTCCGAAGACTGGAGGTTTGTATAAAAGCATCTTAGCACTCCATTGTTTCAAGTCGCTTGGAATTGCAAGGCGAATTAGCTGAACGTAACGATAGCGCAACCAATCTCGTCGTAGTAAATATTAACGGAACTTACAGGTGTATTTCCGTATTCCCAACTGCCGCAGATATCATTAGGCAACTCGATTTTATCCTGTCATAAAATCAACGTTTGAGGCGCAGCAACGAGTAGAACGTCAGGGCAATCATGCTGCACAGTGATAAAAATGCTCTTACGTTCAGAGTGAAATACAATTGCGTAAAGTTCCTTCCGCAGCGGCATTTTTAATATGCTCGTTTTCCAAAGAGATGATGTAATTCAAATTACCTCCCTTGTAACTTTGGATTCTTCGTAGCAAACGCTTCCAATGGTCTTCAGATCGGAGGAACTTTCAGCGGTTCCTTCCCAAATGCAAACAACATGAGGGCGACTCGTTGAACTGCACGATGACAAACACGGCTCCTGAGGTGAAGGAACAAAACATATGGAAACTAATGCAGTACAACTAACAGTGAACAGAGCCCTGAAGAGGACGACGGGAAAGTTGAACTCCAAAAGCTGTGCTCCCTTCGTCACATGCTTTTGGCATAGTATATTTTTGCCTAATAATGCGTCCATCAGCGAGTGGATGACAGCATAGCTTTGTTTTGCTATCATTAATACATTTAGCTCGGTTAATTGGCAAAATGTGTCTATTAGTTGTTTCGCAAAAATGCGTCTATTAATTAGTTAAGCCTGCTGCTGATTAATTCTGTTTAATTAATTAAGCCGTTTAATTGACAAAATCAGTAAAATCTGAATAGTAAAACTGTTAATCTGATGAATGGGCATATAAGTGCTACGTTTTACGTACGGAAGGTTTCAAAGAGGCGTTGCTGCAAACAAAGGAAATTTTGATCCGGCAATTTTGTCAACAACCAGCATCCCCCACAATAATAAGTGTATCATCGCATTATGAATCGCCAGGCTGTTCTTTAGAGCAGGTATTTGAGCATTTGGCAAAAAATCCATATGCATTTCCATACGGTGACTGTGTTCCCGGCTAATCATAGGAACGGGTATCCTTTTCTTGCTCAGCTTGTTCATTTAAAAACAATCTCATGGAGGAGGAAAGGAACGATACGGTAACATTTCATGCCGTTGACACGAATCTGCACTGGTTTAGAAAAGAAAACGAAGAAGTGCCTGCCTTGTAGCATGTGCAATATTTTGTCAGATTCAGCTTCATCAAGACGTGTGGTACACTTGGGGTAGAACATTTTACGGCAAATCCAATGCTTGCCAACTTGTATGTACCGGAACTTTGCAAAGTTGCGGCTAAAGTACGAGCCACTCTTTTGGCAGTTTCAATTTTATCTGTTTCATTCCATTCTTTGAGCTGTGCAACAGGACCTCTATTGGGAAGTGGAAACTGACTCTTAACCATCCTTGCCAATCTTGCTCTTGCTTCTCTGTCCTCATCCTTCACAACAACCTAGAAATTGTATACTGTCCGTATGGGAACGTGTTTCTGACTGTTTCATAATACGTTCTGAACGAAAGATATTAGGCAACGGTAAAATTAATCATGCTCATCTTTACGGTGTTCATAAACAACTACCAGCCTCGAAAGGCATTTATTTGCTTAGCCTGAATAAGAGAAAACAGCACCAATACCGTTCCTATTAGGAAGAAATGAGAGTAAGTCCTGTTACAAGCCCAATATTCGCTCACTTAGTCATTGACCTGATAAACATGCACTGGATTGCATTAGTACATGGTAATCACATCCGTCGTATGGTCACATGACTTTTTGTTCGCTAGAGATGGAATGTGCAAAGCATTGAAGAATATGAAGGAAACGAAACAAATATTACAAACAACTATCACAACAGCGCGAATAAATCGTTAAAGAAGGTCGGATATAACGTTCTTAACCGATGAGGGTTTTTATATTTCGTACAATGTGAACGTCAGTTGCTTCATAATTGGATGATAGTGTCACTGCATCAGGAACAGCTTAACTCGTTAGTGGTGAACGGCGTCTATAATTAAAACAATGAATGCGCAATCAACGGATAGAAGGGTTATGATCAATAAAAACGAAGACACTGACAGTAAGTTCAATGCAATACATTCTCCGAACGGAATACCTTCGTCTGCAGCGCATAATGTGCACCGGTGTCCCACAAGTTGTTTATTGCTCGTTGGTCATTACACGCGCAGATGACAAGGTCAGACCGCAATGAAAGCTCTCCCACATAAAATAATGAACACTGCTTGCTCTTTCGGTCAACAATAGCTCTTCCTGCCAACTGATACAGTGCAGTGAGTGATGGCAATAACAACGTCATGGATTCAAAGAAAACATAACCAATTGACGATTGTTGAAGGTACAACCGATGCACTTCCGTGCACTGATTAAGAATCCGTTCTTTAATTGTACAAACAGTCTACCAGCCACGTAAAAGCCGTTTCAGGTACAATATAATTTAGCCAAATGCCATTGAGTAAATAAATAAGGTACTTACGATTTCTCGGGTCACAATGTCTGCGTAACCGATTGAAAGAAGGCAAATTAAAGGAAGAATTACAGAAATTATAGAATTGGAGTACATTTGCTCTGGCCGAACACTGGCCGAACATTGGCCTTTTCCGTCAATATATAGCACTCGTTTCATCATAAGTTGCTCACGTTTGCAGATTTGCAATGGAATATTGCTCTATTCGTCATCAGTTTGCATTGAACAAAAGAATTTTGCTAAGGCAAACAGGCCTACCCGCTATTCGTACGAAAGAGCCTGTTATGATGGAGAGCAAACAGTGCGGCAGCAAAAACCAACTGTTCAGGCAACATGAAAACGATCTTCCGTAACTTACATGTGTAATGACTACAATTTCTGAGGGAACGCACCCTACTCAAAGTATTTTCCAGAATGACGGTCTGTTCATAACAACGAAAGGCCTTTGCCACTCGCTGAAGACGGAACTAGGTTGTTCTGAAAGCTCCGAGATTAGCAACTGTTGTGCTGTGAATTTTTACCAAATAACTGACCCATCCATCCGTTGATAGGGCGTTGTTACGTTTAATTTTCAGACACAGAACGAACGGGAAGAAACCGTAGAAAAACGTTTCAACGAATCTCCCGTTACCATGGACCCAGTTTTCAACTAAAAATGTTAATAATAATAAACCGGTTAACAACAGAATTCTGCTTAACCCTTTATGCTATTTTTATGATAATTGCCGTGCTGTTCCATTTATCAGAAGTCAGTTGTTTGACTCAGGCTAAACTAGCTAAAAAGCAATTTCATGGCAGATCAGTTCGATCATAAATAAACCAATGCGTCAACGATACTACTGGCTAACATCTGAGGGAGAGCCTGTATAGATACAACAATCTGTCCGTCGTAATAAAATTCTCCAAATATCACCTACAGTAATTCATTACCAGTGTTTAAGAGATGGCAAAAAGATGGGCTCCCATTACCCAGAAGCTGACGACGGTAAAAGGTAATATAAACAGTAACAGAAGCTTCGCTGGCGAATTCAATGTTGCCCATGTGTTTCTTAATGAACTCCTAATTCACGCGTAGGTGGGCGCTTTTGCAATTCCTTCGGGCTTACTATCCATAATTAATAGAAACAGGAGGCTGAAAAAATTTCCATGAATCTCCATTATTCGATGACCAAAACTTTCACCGTTAGTGAAGGACTGATTCAGGATGAGGGGACGGTTCTCAGGAACAAAAGCAGAACAATGGATATTGTAATGAGGAATAATCATATAACATCCTCACATGTGGCAGCGCAACAACTGCAACCACCTGATATGCACACTTCAAGGCAGAATGAATTAAATATCACGTCCTTATTTGACTATTTCACTCTGCAAGTGTTCCCAGAAAAACAGCACTGGCTTACTGAACGCGAATGGTGTCAGTTTGCTCGACCACAAATGACGGAACTCTAACGCGAATTTCAAAGAAGTATAACCTAGGGGTCTATGTCAGAATGCCAAATGACGTAATCTCGAATGATGAAATCCAGAATTGACGAAATCCAGAATTGACAAAATCCAGAATTGAAGAAATCCTGAAAATGGAATTATTTATGGAATGGAAGAAGACCGTTAAGATCACGACGCGACATTCGATCTTATCGCTGACGACGGAATCAAGTTATCACGAAAGGGCTCAGAGAAGCTCTCGTACGTTCACTTTTCGCCTGTTTCCATCAACCAGTCACACGTCAGGTTGCTTTGCAGCGAACAAGAATCAACAGTTGCTACAACCGTAATATCAAAAACATGGTACACCGGGCAGTTACAAAGATACCAATCTTTAATGAAGAGAATTAACTTCTATCGTATTTTCCTGTCCCTTATATAAATAATTCTATTTTCGAGATTTCGAAAATTCTGGATTTCGACTGTTCAGGATTTCGTCAATTCAGGTTTACGACTTCGGGATTCCGTTCTTTCGAGATTTCGACCGTCACCGATAACCCAGAATGCCCTTAACCTTCTGAAATAAGAAAAGCACCATTGCAGCTGAAACCCTCATGCCAAATTCATGGATGCCGCACGACGCCTCTCCTGTAAAACTTTGGAGCTGGCGCTCAATAACTCCGCAAACTCCTTTCCCAACGCCGCTGGTTTATTGAGTCCTTCCTCACAATGGAAAAACTACAAATACTTGAAAAGATGCAAATTCCTTGGGAACGTATCAGAGAAGAACGTGGATGCGACATAAATTCACCCGAACCTCCGAGTCACCATCTTCGAAAGGCACGCTTGAGTGAACTCATGAAGAAGTACTGTGGCTCTTCTGTTGACCAATAAAATCTTCAGCACAGTAACCACCTCGTGGATTCTGTACAGTTCCGCCTAAAATGTACCCGCCGCGATGGCCTGTAAGGACGTAAGAAGGAGAAACGATTTACACTGGCCATAAACCATCAAATACGGACAACCACATCTTTCGAACAAAGGGAAGACATACGCAACTAGCTCAAAGATTGACAAGAACACACCGAACGAACAACTCGGCTGCGCCTGTTGCCGAGCATCCTGTGTTCACCACGTATTAATATTCCTTATCATACGGTAGCGGAAAACTACACCTTCGTGCCATAAACGGAGATGACAGCAAATCCCAAAGCGCAATTGCTCCCCCATCGCATAAAGTCCATCAGGAAAAGACTGACCAATGGTCCAGAGTTTACGTTACAAAAGGACCTTATCGCCACTGAATACATCCCATGGATTGCCCAGTATTTCGTTCTTATAAGACATAGATGCCCAGAGTGAATATGATTCATTGGCATATTCGGTAGGCCCGTTCCATGAGATTCACCGGTGTAATCGCGTGGGCGTAGCGGTTAATCCGTGCGAGCGAAAACTCACTTCATCCATATGATCAGACGAAATGGCGGAACAATAACCGTGAATAAGAAACACTTTGGACTGAACATTAGGTTCCTCTTCAGCGGAGGGAAAGGTATTCGCCTCTCCCCGGCAGCAACCACGCAGGGCTACAGAAACTGATTATGCTTTGAGAATTGTACAGCTTTTATCCATTGCATGAACGACGTATGCACTACGAAAACGTTTCATATAGATTACTGATCGACCCACAGCGCGCGTTGAACGTGGGCATTCGTCGGCGTGATAAAAAAATTCGTGCGGACGAAAGTCATCCTCACTGATATGCCATAACAAAGCCAACCCAATGCTGAGGTGCAGTGCGTACGGTTGCGACACTGTACGCCGTGAAAATTGAGCACAAACTGCGATTTAGTTTACGTGGAACCAACAGGAAGTCGCGCGACTTATACTAACCGTCGATACATAAGGTGTTGCTTTACAATGTATGGGATAATAATAGTAGACGTTGGAAATCCATACCAGCGCAGCACACCATACTTCTCACTGCGGAAAGATGTGTTGATATTAATAAAAAGTTCCGTAGCGTCGAACTGGTCGGCGGTTATCCATGAAAGTGGTGATAATGCATATGAATGATGGGTTTGACTATTACTGTTTACTCAGTTGCCATAATAGTCCATGCGTCTGCTTAGCGATTTAGCCTCGTTTAGTCGAGTGGCTACTGATTGTAAGAGATACGGAATAAACGGGAGGGGTGCGCATTGGACTGCAAAGAAAATATTCATTGAGTAGTGCCCTACCAGGGCGAAACTCTTCCTCCATGCAGATTAAGGTGTTTTCTTATGTCGTCTTCACGGAGTTTTCCCGCTCACTGTGCCTCAACTTTTACTGACGTAAAATTAACAAAGAGGAATACTTTCCGATTCAATCTGAATGGATCGTCGGCACTTGTCTGGTCGACTCCCTAGTTAGGAGTTCGATGCGAAACGTTCTCCACTCGACCTACTGAGGTACTACCATCAGCTATTGGATGTCCCTTCTGGCATCCCTCACCCGCCTGGTGTCATGTGGGAAGATCGAAGGATTGCAAAGTAACGTCCAAACAAATATCCTATATCAACAACTGACTTGTCGTTCGATGAGCTCTCCTATCGACTACTGCTTTCCATTGTTCTAATAACACGTTCAGCTACATTACTGTATCTCGTATTGTGGGAGAAATTCCTTTTTCTTATTCCATTTTACGAGCTTCATTGGAAAGACGTTGGCATAATTCGCGTCCAATGCAAGGCGATCGTAATCTTCCAGTTCACCGTCCTTTGTAACTGATACTAATTGCTTTTAACTTCAGACATGCTGAATGAAAACTCAGTGTTTGCAATCAGAATTACAATGCACGGCAGCCTACGTCGGTGAGCCTCCATGGGAGACAGAAATTGAATGAGCGATTAATATTTGCGTTATTGATGATCATAGTCAAATGCACACTTCTTATTGAGGTAAACGTCAGTTTGGCAGAAATGTTGATAAACGAAAACCATTACGTAGCATCCCATTGTGCGGTAAAGTTTGACAAGGGAATATTCCTTTTTACCATTGAGTGCACATCCTGCATTTTACTGCTCTTTTGTACATAGCGATTTCAAACTAATTCACATGCACTGCTATGAATCTCGTCACTAAAGCTTTATTGTAAAACATTATCGGTGAATGAAACTCTAGGACCTCGCAAACAAGACATAGTACGCGAACGATATCACCTTATTTTTAACATGAGTCGGCAAATTGGAATTCAATAAAACGTCGTCTGCGTTTCGACCCAGATGTCGGCGAAGCGTTAACGCACAGATAAGTTGTAACGACTTAACAAGCTGAACTTCGCCGGTTAGCGCACTAATCAAGACATTGCTCACAGAATAAGTAACGTAGTGGTCCTGCATGGCCTTGGCTGCCTTATTGTGTTCATCCCATAAGCATGCATTCATACCGTTGTAGTAGAACAGTTGCAAAATGCGAATGTTTTTTGTTCGAATGGCCAGCGATGCGGGTGTACGTCCCAAGCTGTCATGTAAAACTGGATTCGCACCAAAGCTTAGCATCAACGAAACAGCAATCAAATCTTCGTTGCAAACAGCCACAGCCAACGGAGAACGCAGATAGTAGAGACAACGCACATTTGGGTCTGCACCATTCCTTAGCAACCAGTAAATGCACTTGTAACGGTCCACATTGGTGGCACGAAACTCTTGCCTGCACAACCAATTAACGTACAAGTAAAGTGGACTTTGGCCGGATGAATTAACCGCCGTAACGCTGGCACCCATCGAGATTAATTTCTTGCACAACGACAATGGGTAACGTTCGAAAAGATGAAGTACAGTATTATAAGCAAAATCGTGAACCGTCACGTCAACAGTACAGTTATCCAACAAATAGTTCACGATTTGCAAGCTACCGTGCGAGCATGCAACCAACAATGCCGTTCTGCAGCTTCCATCACGCGCATCCGGATCGCCACCCGCATCTACAAGAGCCGTAAACATGCGCAGGTCACCCAAGCTCGCAGCAAGATGTAGGGGAGTAGTGCCATCTAGATCTTTCAGATTCGGATTTGCCCTTTCGCGTAACAACATTTCCACCGTAGCCAAATTGCGCGAAGCAACGGCGCAATGCAATGCAGACTTTTTCTGGTCGGAATCCGTTTGATTGACGCTGGCACCGTACAACAAAAGCACACGTGCTATTTCGTGCTGTTCGCGCATAATAGCAAAGTTCAAAGCAGGAATGTTATGAGAGTGATAGCGCATATCCGGATCTGCACCACGTACGGTCAGCAACTGTTCCACTGCATGAACGTCGCCGTTGACAATTGATCGGTACATTTCTTCTTCTGCCAACCCCATGATTTTCTTACCAGCATTCAACACAGGTCTTGCAATCTTCTTAAGGCGTACGCGACCTTACTCCAAAGTACTATCTAAAGCATACACAATTTGGAAAATATTATGCGGCGGCGTCCTGAAATATACTGTACACAGCAAGTAATTGTCGGCAGGCAATAAGTACTCAGTGAATTAAGCTATAGTTTTTGGGCTACAGCACTCCAAGCGAAATTGCCATGCAAATCAACGCGCGCGCGCGCGTACCCGTTGAGAGATAGTACAGTAAAACCAACTTAATACGGATGGTGGAAGAGAACAATAGGACGACCGTATGCATTAAAGATGATTAGGCTACATTTGTAATTCTTTTTACAAAGGTAGAAAGAATTACAAAGGCAGCCTAATCATCTTTAATTTCTTTTTACAAAGGTACCTTTGTAAAATCCGTGAAATTATTACACTTGCAGATTTGGCTACCTGTGCGAAACGGACAGTCACTTGGCGGTAATGGCTATATGAGCAGCAAACAACCAGCCAACGGACCTATCGGTACACGTTAGCATAGGCGCAGACCAGCCACGGCTCTGCCGAGCCAATCTCGACCAATAAGTTGACTGCAGCAAGGCACCTCGAGATTTAGTTTTCCCCAAATAAACAGAAATGCGGATCAAAGACCTGGTGTTTTTCAGTCGTTTAAAACTACAATCTGTTCTTATATAACGCGAAAGTTAGTTCCTGGAAAACCTCGCGTTACACGAGAACGCATTATGCAAGACATGTAAACTATCGGAAAATTGGGTTTCGGGGCACATCGCCAAGAAAACTGTTTACCTGTAAACAATAAAGGGTCAGGTCGCAAATAGGCAGGGTTTAGAAAAAGGGACTCCGCCCTGTCTATGCTACTTATTCAACGACTAAGGATGCAACGGTATGAATTCTGCACCTCTTTGGTTCGCTCTTCGCCATTATGGTGGCCGCTTGACTAAGGAAAGTCTTACTGCCACATGCCTTCTTATTTCGTTCATAACGTCCCAGTACCTAAAGTTTCTCTTCAACAGTCAGCGCCTTTCCTTTTCGACCACTGTTTGAGGACGCTGAGGCGGGAACCTTAGACATCTAAGGGCTGTCCTTAGGCGTCGAGAGCTAGTAGACCAGTTGCGAAGTAATCTCACAACGAGGGTGCTTCGCGGTACACCGTCCACGCCATATAAAAAACTGGTTTCTGCTGGTCAGTCATTGTCCTTGATCAAACGGACTTCGCCACCCTCGTAAGGTAACTCCACCCTTGCAGAGACTGACATCGCGTTGTGGACGCCAGGAACCTACATCTAAGATTACACTACCTACTTTTCTGTGACCTACTGTAAGCCTCTTCCATAAACCGGATTTTTCCGTAATCCGGTCTACCCTCCGCTCCAACGCGTTCGGATTAGGGAGGTTTTACTGTATATGCAGTTGGTACTAGCATGGTGAAACATTTGGGTAGTCAATGCCCCGCTACAGTATCATACAACTACATGTTCTTGAGAGGCCATGCTAAACGGTACAACTCGTCAATTCGCAGGTATGCCGAGGGAACATTGCAAACCAGAGGAAATACATGTCAAACTCGTCAACACACGAACTACGTTAATGGAACTAACCTAGTCGCACTTATTTTCATATCTACAATTTTCAGCCCAAATGATTCCAAGGCTGTGACTTAAACAAGGCAGGAAAGCACGAAAGGGGCTCGCGTATTTCCAACGGTAACAAAGTGGGGGAGGTCAAGAAGAAAGTGCATACCGCGGCGTGGAACCTTACGTTTAGTAAGCAATAAGCTTAAGAATGTTACAACTGCAAAACTGCTTAAGTATGCCACAGCCCGTTTCATGCCCAACTAGGCAGAAACCGCAACTTTCATACGAGAAATGGACGACTACCCACGCAAACGAACCCCATGTCTAAGCCCGAAGGGAATATTAAAGGGAAGATTACACTTTCATCATAGAAACTTACCACAAGGAGCGGATGCAATCACCGTCTCAACTAAACGCCGCTTTGCAACTGCGAACTTCGGCGACGCAGAGAAACAATAGGTGTCGTACGGTAGCTACATACCTGCAGATCAAATATTGAGTAAGTCCGAGCGACAGAGAACGTTAGTTCACCACGCGCGTTTCGCAGCGGAGTCAGATCGATGCCGACAAAGTTCACCGCCTGGTCCATGTTTTCTGAAGGCACCGCGTGCAATTTCCGCCATTTAACTCCGGCGTCGAAGCACGTCAGTTGGTCGGCGACCTTTTTGGCCGGCGAGCAATTTTGCCGCAGCCAATCAGCGCGGACCCCGCGAGCGAATCGCCGTTCGACCTGACTGACCGTTCTACCTGACCTTAACTTTCTTAAAAGCCGCTTTACCATCTTTACTTTGCAAAGTTTTCAACTGCCTGCCATCGGTTATCTAATCAGGTTTGTCATATTTTGGATTGTTGCATACCTCCTGGGCAGTTAGTAGTAATGGATCCGTGCCAAATAATGCAAAGTATGCCGCACCAAAGTGCACAGCGACGGGTGAAGCACTTCACGATTGCTACATTCTCGTTCCGACGAGTTTGGTACATGCGGTTCTGCGGATACGACCCATTTTGGTCGCTGCTGTTTAAAATCGGTTTTAAAGCTGCATGCTCCTCTTTGGGGGAATTTGATGCATTACTTACTCAGTCTTATCAACGTTGCGTTACCAACAGCAACAACCGTTTTCCAACAGTCTAACCCAGTGGTGGGCAAAGGTTGGCGATATCGCCCCCCGGGGGCGATTTTGAAGTCCAGGGGTGCGATGAGCGCGAAAGGGGGGATTGGGGTGCGGTGAAGGGCTAACGGGGGCGATATCGCCCCCCTCCTGGGGGTGGCGGTGAAGCTACAAGGAGCGATATTGCGGTTTTAGTGTTGTTACGGATCTCGCCACGAAGAAGCGGAATCGCCTCGAATTAGTCACTCGGGGCGATTTACGACTGCGGGTCACGTCAATGCGGCTCAATATTGAAAGGATAATTGGTTTGCACGCTTCCTGCCCTTCAGAGTAATACTGTAATAAACGCGAAGTCTGAACAAATGAAGTTGTACACATAACGTTTTCTTTGTATGCGAATATCTGCTGTGCAGAAGAAAGGGGTAGCAACGATGCTGTCGCTGGTCCCGCGAACACTCCCTCGCGCAACAGTCAATACAAGAAATTGGCAGGAAAAAGGATATTGCCCTCGGTGGAGATTTCCCGCCAATTTTCGCATCGTCAGCCGATATGATTCATCCCAGGAAGGCAATGGCAACCTCGAAACTGGAAAAGGGGGGGGGGGGCGATTTCTGGCATAGCCTTGCGCATCACTGGTCTAACCTATGAACGAATGTGATCAGCCATTAGGCTGTTGGAAACTACCTCTTGACCTACTGGAGCGCCTGGTCCGCTTCGTGTCCCTTTATCAGCTCTATTTATGTCCCTCCATGACAATTATCCCTGCTTGTAACAAAAATCCGCTGTAGACGGAATGAGGCCAATTCCGAAAGTTATGGTCGTGAAAGGTACGTTATAATTTTATTAGTTTTCTTGGGTCTTATTGCGGGTTTCCCCTGCTCCTACAGTAATCCGACAATCGTAAACAACGGAATGCAGGTATCTTCACAAAGCAAAACAACAGCAGTGACGTAGACGTTGTCTTCGTATGTTCGGTGTATGTTTGCCTTCCAGGAGCATACGATGGCCACGGCTAAGTCGCTATGGTCATCGGAACAGGGCCAAATGAAGCCCACCAAATAGTCTGTACCATGTAAGCGGAGGCATTTAAATTTCTAAAAGTTCAACATAAGGAAACGTCGCACCCTTCTCTTCCATCGCTGCTTAGGAATCTCACATCTCCTCCTTTGGGAAGCATAAAATTTACGCTCGGAATTGCGGTAGCAATTAGCAGTGAACCATGCCTGACAAGGTTGAGACAAAAACAGAACGCTGTTGCCTCGTTTAAGCTCTTTCACCTATATTAGGGCCGTCTGAATCAACATGATATCCGTATTTCCCGCAATTTAGTGTCGGCATCATCCCATAAACGAAGACGACTTCTACGTCACTGCTGTTGTTTTGCGTAGTGAAGATACCTGCATTCCGTTGTTTACGATTGTCGGATTACTGTAGGAGCAGGGGAAACCCGCAATAAGACCCGCTTTCTTCATACTAATAAACGGGAACGCCTGCCATCGTCTTCAGTAACATTCTTAATAATAGGCTGAGCTATGTGCAACTTGCATACCCTGCGTTCACTATGCAGTTTATATGGCTATCCTTTTCTTTTACACAAAATAGGTGCTCTGGAGGAAGCGAACAAGCATTTCTACCAAAATGGAAAAGCAGGTTCTTGTAAAAATCTTGTTTTAGCAATATGCAAGTAGGAGTGTTTCGTTTCTTTGACCTCTTTTTTCTTGCTGACTCAGCTGTCAATCTTCCCATTTTGACAAGTTTTACAACAACATAGTTCGTTCAGCGGTGCAAACGAAAATCAACGAAGGAGTTACGTGCAAGACTTCCACTTCGTCAAACGCGGACGTTCCTATCCCCACGCTAACGCTACCTTATTATCACGATAAGGGGGATAAGATAAGAGCTTGGCAAAAAATTTGTACTTTCAAGTGCACTCGAAGTCATTATCAAACATAGGCGACATTGAGCAATTGCATGGCAACAACACCGGAAGACACATGTTACACGGTTGCATGTAAAAGCTTGTCTGCAATTGCTTAACTAACTACACCAGTGATGCGCAAGGCTATGCCAGAAATCGCCCCCTTTTCCAGCTTCGAGGTTGCCATCGTCCCCTGGGATGAATCATATCGGCTGACGACGCGAAAATTGGCGGGAAATCTCCACCAAGGACCCCGTCCTTTGTCGTATAAATTCCTCGAACTAACTGTTGCGCGTGGGACGGTTCGCGGGACCAGCGACAGCATCGTTGCTACCCCTTTCTTCTGCACAGCAGACATTCGCATACAAAGAAAACGTTATGTGTACAACTTCATTTGTTCAGACTTCGCGTTTATTACAGTATTACTCTGAAGGGCAGGAAGCGTGAAAACCAATTATACCTTCAATATTGGGCCGTATTGCGTGATCCGCAGTCGTAAATCGCCCCGAGTGACTACTTCGAGGCGATTCCGCTTCTTCGTGGCGAGATCCGTAACAACACTAAAACCGCAATATCGCTCCTTTTAGCTTCACCGCCCAACCCCAGGAGGGCGAAGGGCGGTGAAGCTAAAAGGAGCGATATTGCGGTCCAGGTGGGCGATAAGCGCAAAAGGGGCGATTGGGGGCGGTGAAGGGCCCCTTAGCCCTTCACAGCCCCCAATCGCTCCTTTCGCGCTTATCGCCCACCTGGACTTCAAAATCGCCACCGGGGGGCGATATCGCCCCCTTTCTCCATCACTGAACTACACGGAGGAAATAGGTCGCATATTAAACGACAGGCTCACAGAGAAACTATTTGACTCTACAAGATATAAAAGTACAGAGAAGAGGCTGCAAGGCAATTATAATCAGACAAGAAAAGGTGAGCTGCAAAAACAGGCCCCGAAGACGAAAATGGAGAAGTAAGTTTGAACATCAGCGCCGCCATAGCATACCACTTAATGTAAACATCACATAAGGGTAATTCGAGAGAAACCATTCACGCAGAAAAGTTAACAAAGTTATATGCGTGCGACAGCAGTTGTTTAAGCAAAAGCCAGGTAGTGACGGTGAGCAGAATGTGGACGGGCTTATTTCGAATAAAAATGTCTGTATACTAGCATGCTCATGACACCTGACTAATCATTAATATTACTATCATTCATTCAGCGGACGCTTATGACGGCACGGATTTCCTTTGAAATCACCGTACTGTTTATTTATAATAAACCAAACAGGATTACCTGAACAGATCTACTACTCTGATGAGGATTAGTAGCCGGATGGTACAATAGTTTTACTCCACGCAACGTGCAGCCAGTTCTGCGTCCATCGTTGTCCAGGAGCCTTCCACAATAAGGGGCGCTGCCCTTCACCTGTCAGCCCGAGCGCCAACGTTTTATACCATCCACTGACTGCGACACCGGCACCTGTCGAAGCTATCTGATTGTTGCCAATTCAAAATGAAATCAGCAGCGCTCGGCCAACCGTTGCAGGACAGATCATGAGGCAATTTAAAAAGTGCGAGCTGAGGAATTGAATACACAGACCGCGTTAAACGTGTATGCATGGTGGGTGGGATGAGTCGTCGTCAGTAAGCAACGGCGGAGCACAATGACAAAGCGAACCACGCCGAAAAGGCAATGGTGCATTAACATTGTAAACTTAATTGGTGGGATGAGTCACTATCAGTGGATAGTATGGAGATGAATCAACTGTTCGGCAATTTGCATCCCAACATCGCGCTTAACCATCGACTAAGGGCTATTAACATTCAACGAAAACAGCCCCTCCCGAAATGCTTACCATGGACTTAAGAGAAATGGTCCGTGTCTGTGCATGTCACCAATCCCACTGTAAAAAGTTTGAAAACGCTTCCCAGAAGTACTGATGTAGTTCAGTACTTGCGCATATACGTATTAATAGTACTTTAAGAATCTTAAAAGTAGGATTTCAAAACACGGGATATGACTTCATTTGCTAAATACGAAACACGGCTTCAATTTCATTAAAACATAAGTAATGTCACACGGAGCTTTCAGGACTGACTTCGTCCTTTCTTCAGTGTGTGCATCTGATAGTGATGCGTCTCTCAAATTGGGATCATGATGTCTGCGGTTCACAATAAATATACTTTAAGTTCTTTAAAGTTCAACGCACAGCTATGGGAAAGCAAAGCCGTTTCTTCCCAAATTTTTGGTGTTTTATTTTTTAAGGTCCCTACCGTGGTTGACTCAATGTGACTGGTCCTTGGTCCTCTAATTGCATTCGTCAAGGTTCTATGTTTGAAGTTGGTAGCAAAAAACATTTAGCTGTCAGTGCCAATGCGGGCCAGATATCGTTAACTTGGACTATTCGTATCTGCTTATGCATTCACTGTTGGTGATAAATAATGCCGCCTTGATTATTCATAGCCTGACGTTGTCCTCCTGTGTTAACGGACTGAAGCTGAACTGCTCGTTCAGCACATAACATTCAACCACGTGTTCAACAAATGCGAAGGCTTTCTTGCACTTCTGCATGATTAAGTGCGGTTCTCGGGTCTGACGTCTTTTTCTGATGGAGAAAATCTTCCCTCGCTCTCACTTACAAGCGTGTTGGTATCACTTTATGCCAGCTAAATGTTGTTCCACCCAATATTCGGTTCAGTGATTAGTCTCTCCAATGTAGGTAACTCTGCAGCCACATTGGACGTGGTACCGAACCTGGTCTCTCCGTTCAGCGGATTCTCGCTTTTTCAGATCTAAGTATAGATCGGAGGTTGAATTGGATTTTGAAAACTATCCTCACACCGACCTCGCTAGTAATTCGGTGTATAAGGTCACTGATGCCAGGATGATAGGATAACACCAATAGCGCGCATTTACTCATGCCTTCCCTTCTGCTTTCCTCTCCGTTTCTCCATTTCCCCATCCTTTTCTCGTACATATGGTAGCAGAATTTCCCGGAGGCATTATCTCAGGCACGGTGCATGGACCTATGAAATTCTGCAGGGAGGATATATATATATATATATATATATATATATATATATATATATATATATATATATATATATATATATATATATATATATCGTGTCAAAAGACGGCAAGAAGACCCGTTCGCAAATGCTTTATTTTAAGCGTGAAGCTGTCGTTGTCTATTGGTTGCGATGTGACCACATTCTCTTCGACGCTAGACGTATTGGCAAGGCTGGTTGCTGCGTCCCAGAAGCACAACGACATAAAACTTACAAGCCGTCCTACTGGCGTCAAACGGTTACCCGATGCAAAACTGATCACATATCACTGCGTCCAATGGACTGCTCGCAGCCATGGCAGCGCTGAAATGCTTGGTCCCCTGTTCAAGAGAGGTCCCGAAAGCTACGCTATTGAACTAAAACATTGATGAACGGGTATTCTGCCGTCTTTCTGACAATACGAAACTGAAACCCGTGAGAAATCCATTATTCAAATACAAGAGCATCCTAAAAAATGATTATCCTGGAAGTTTAACTGTCATATGTATGAAGAAAAGGTTAAGGAAATGAAGAAACAGAGGGGAAACAGAAGGGAAGACACGGATTTACTTAATCTACAATCCTTCACAAACATTCTAAGCGCTGCAATGATTCCTATTGGCAACACGCAATATGTATTTGCAGATTAACCAACCCGTGGATTCTGCTCAGTCTCCACCTAAAAAGATCGCCTGCAAGGACGTAAGAATGTGTAACGATTCATACAGGCCATAAACCATCAAATACGTACACCACATTTTCCGAACAAAGGGAAGACACACGCAACTAGCTCAAAGATTGACAAGAACACAGCGAACGAACAAGTCGCCTACGCTTGTTGCCGAGCATCCTGTGTTCACCACATATTGACATTCCTTATCATACGGTAGGGGAAAACTACACCTTGATGCCGTAAACGGAGACGGCAGCAAATTCTAAAGCGCAATTGCACCCCAACGCATAAAGTCCATCAGGAAAAGACTGGCCAATGGTCCAAAGTTTCCGTTACGAAAGGACCATGTCGCCACTGAATACGTCCCATGGATTTCCCAGTATTTCGTTCTTATAAGACATAGATGCCCAGAGTGAATATGATTCATTGGCATATTCGGTAGGCCCGTTCCATGAGATTCACCGGAGTAATCGCCTGGGCGTAGCGGTTAATTCGTGCGAGCGAAAATTCTCTTCATCCATATGCTCAGACAAAATGGCGGAACAGTAATCGTGGATGTGAAACGCCTTGTACATATCTTCTTCACAGAACATTAGCTTCCTCTACAGCGGAGGGAAATGTATTCGCCTCTCCCCGGCAGCAACCACGCTGGGCTACAAAAACTGATTGTGCTTCGAGGAGTGACCAGCTTCTGTCCATTGCACGAACGACTTATGCACTACGAAAACGTTTCATTTAGATTACTGATCGACCCACTGCGCGCGTTGAACGTGGGCATTCGTCGGCATGATAAGAAAAATTCGTGCGGACGAAAGTCATCCTCACTGATATGCCATAACAAAGCCAACCCAATGCTGAGGTGCAGTTCCTACGATTGCGACACCGTACGCCGTGAAAACTGAGCACAAACTGCGATTCAGTTTATGTGGAACCAACACGAAGTCGCACGACTTGCACTAACTGTCGATACATAAAGTGTTGCTTTACAATGTATGGGATAATAATAGTAGACGTTGGAAATCCATACCAGCGCAGCACATCGTACTTCTCACTGCGGAAAGAGACGTGTTGGTGTTAATAAAAAGTTCCGTAGCGTCGAACTGGTCGACGCTTATCCATGAAAGTGTTAAGTGGTGATCACGTTTATGAATAATGGGTTTATTACCGTTTACGCAGTTGCCATAATAGTCCACGCGTCTGCTTAGCGATTTAGCCTCGTTTAGGCGAGTGGCCACTTATTGTAAGGGATACGGAATGAAAGGGAGGGGTGCGCATTGGACTGCAAAGGAAATATTCATTGAGTAGTGCCCTACCAGGGCGAAACTCTTCCTCCATGCAGACTAAGGTGTTTTCTTATGTCGTCTTCACGGAATTTTCCCGCTCACTGTGCATCAACTCTTGCTGACGTAAAATTAACAAAGACGAATACTTTCCGATCCAACCTGAATGGATCGTCGGCGCTTGTCTGGTCAACTCCCTAGTTAGGAGCAGGCTCCGCAACGTCGTCCGCTCGACCTACCCAGGTAGTGCCATCAGCTTTTGGGTGTACCTCCTAGCAACCCTCACCCGCATGGTGTGGTGAGGAGAGATTGAAGGACTGCAAAATATCGCCATAACAAACATCCAATAGGAACAGTCACTTTTTGTTCCGTAAACTCTGCTGCTATCGATTACTGCTTTCCATTTTTCTAATAACACGTTCAGCTACATTACTGTATCCCACATTGTGGTAGCAATTCCTTGTTCTAATTCCATTTTACGAGCTTCATTGGAAAGACGTTGGCATAATTCGCGTCCAATGCAAGGCGATCGTAATCTTCCAGTGCACCCACCTTTGTAACTGATGCTTGACTAATTGCTTTCAACTTCAGACATGCTGAATGAAAACTCAGTGTTTGCAATCAGAATTGCAATGCACGGCAGCCTACGTCGGTGAGCCTCCATGGGAGACAGAAATTGAATGGGTGATTAATATTTGCGTTATTGACGATAATATTCAAATGCACACTTCTTATTGAGGTAAACGTCAGTTTGGCAGAAATGTTGATAAACGAAAACCATTACGTAGCATCCTATTGCGCGGTAAAGCTTGACAGGGGAGTATTACTTTTTACCATTGCATGCACATCCTGCATTCTACTGCTCTCTTCTACATAGCGATTTCAAAATCATTGGTATCCATTCCCACGAATCCCATCAGTCAAAATTTACTGTAAAACAGCATCGCTGTAGCGGGCCCTTACAAACAAGATATAATACGCGAATGACATGACCCTATTTTTAACACCAATCGGCAAACAGGAATTGAATATAACACTGTCAACGTTTCGACCCAGGCTTCGGCGAAGCGCTAAAGCACTAATATACTGTAACGACTTAACAATCTGAGCTTCGCCGGTTAGCACACTAATCAAGGCATTTCTCATAGTATGAGTAACGAATTGGTCCTGCATGATCTTGGCTGCCTTACGGTGTTCCTCCCAGAAACGTGCACTCATACCGTTGTAGTAGAACAGCTGTAAAATGGGAACGTTTTTTGTTCGAATGGCCAGCGATGCGGGTGTTCGTCCCATAGTGTCCCGTAAATCTGGATTCGCACCAAAGCTTAGCATCATGGACACAGCAATCAAATCCCTGTTACAAACAGCCATAGACAACGGATAACATGGATAGTAGAGGGAACGCTGATTTGGGTCAGCACCATTAAGTAGCAACCAGTAAAGGCACCTGTAACAGTCCGCACGGTGGCTACCAATGTCTTCCCTGGTCAACCAATTAACGTACAAATGAAGTGTACTTTGGCCGGATGAATTAACCGCCGTAACGCTTACACCCATCGAGACTAATTTTTTGCATAACGACAAGGGATAAAGCTCGTACAGATGAAGTGCAGTATTACCATTAATGTCGCGAACCGTCACGTCAACAGTACAGTTATCCAACAAGTAGTTCACGATTTGCAAGTTGCCAAGCGCACATGCAATCAACAATGCCGTTCTGCGGTTTCCGTCCCGTGCTTCCACGTCGCCACCCGCTTCTACAAGTGCCGTAAACATACGCAGGTCATCCATAATGGCAGCAAAGTGTACTGGAGTAGAGCCATCTATATCTCTCAAATTTGGATTTGCCCCTTCGTGTAACAACATTTCAACCGCAGCCAAATTGCCCGTTAAAACGGCGCAATGCAAGGCAGATTTCTTCCGGTGGCAATCCCTTTGATTGACGCTGGCACCGTGCAACAAAAGCACACGCGCTATTTCGAGCTGTTGGCGCACAATGGCAAAGTTCAAGGGTGGAATGCTATGAGAGCGATAGCGCATTTCCGGACGTGCACCACGTACGGTCAGCAACTGTTCCAGTGTATGAACGTCGCCGTTGACAATTGCTCGATACATTTCTTCTTCTTCTAACAAGCCCATCATTTTCTTACCAGCATTCAACACAGTTCTTACAATCTTCTTAAGGCGTACGAACCATACTCTTAAGTACTATCTAAAGCATACACAGCTTGGAAAATATTATGCAGCGGGGTCCTAAAATATACAGTACACAGCAAGTAATTGTCGCCAGGCAGTAAGTACTCAGTGAATTAAGGTATAGTTTTTGGGCAACAGCACTCCAAGCGAAACTATCATGCAAATCAACGTGCACGCGCGCGTACCCGTTGAAAGATAGTATGTGCAATTGGTACTAGCATGGTGAAACATTTGGGTAGTCAATGTCCCGCTACAGTACCATATAACTACATGTTCTTGAGAGGCCATGCTAAACGGTATGACTCGTCAATTCGCAGGCATGCAGAGGGAACATTGCAAACCAGAGGAAAGGCATGACAAACTCGTGAACAAACGAACTACGTTAATGGAACTCACCTATTCGCGCTTATTTTCGTATGTACAATTTTCAGCCCAAATTATTCCAAGTCTGTAACTTAAACAAGGCAGGAAAGCACGAAAGGGGCTCGCGTATTTCCAACGGTAACGAAGAGGGTGAGGTCAAGAAGAAAGTCCATACCGCGGCGTGGCACTTTACGTTTAGTAAGCAATAAGCTTAACATTGTCACAACTGCAAAGCTGGTTAAGTTTTCCAAATCCCGTTTAATGCCCAACTAGGCAGAAACCGCAACTTTCGTGCGAGAATTGTACTACTACCAACGTAAGCGAACCCAATCTCAAAGCGGGAAGGGAATATTACACTTTTATCTTAGAAACTTACCACAAGCAGCGGATGCAATCACCGTGCCACCTAAAAGCCTCTTTGCAACTGCGAACTTTGGCGACGCAGAGAAACAATAGGTGTATTACGGTAGCTAAGTACCTGCAGATGAAATAATACCTGCAGACTCGTGACTGTTATACTCCGCGTGATACGCTTAGTCCTGAATTTGCGCTGAAGACGGGACTAAGAGAGGTCCCGAAAGCTACGCTATTGAAAGGAAAACATTGGTGAACGTGTATTCTGCCGTTTTCACACAACAGATCAAATATTGTGTTATTCGAGCGGCGTCGTACGTCAGTTCGCCGCGCTTGTTTCGGCGCGGAGTCACTTCGCCGCGGCAGTTGCAGTATCTGGCGTTCTCCTATGACCGGTTGCCGCTTTTGCCTCCAATCTCCGTATTTGACGGCTCGTTTGCATATGCACGTCTTTCCTCCAACTTTTTTAGCTCTCTGTTCGATGTTTTCCGATGGCACAGTGTGCAATTTGCGTGGCTTAACTCCAACATATATGTAGGGCATCGTATAAGGAGAACGCTTGAATGTCAGGATACGGTGGAGGTTGGTGAAAGTGCAAAGTAGAGCGTCGAACTTGTGAATAAGAGGTTATTCTGCGCAGGGTTGTGTTACATTTGTGGTAGCATAGCGTGGTTCGCGTTTCACTGAGCGATATAACCAACCTTTTCGCCCGATTCATCTAAATAGTCAGCGACGAAGGTAAATGGAATTGTTTCGTTCGAAGGAGTAAGTTGTGTTAGCTTGCCGTGCCCATTTGACGTGGTCAATTTTTGGGTAATGGCTTTTGAGATTTTACATTTGCAGTAGTGCTGATAGGTGGAACGACGAAATGAAGGCACGACGGTTGCTAACGCTTGTTTAAGGTGAGACATTCTGGGTCTCCCAAAGCTTACCAGAGGGTGTTCGTCGCAACTTTGGGAAATTGACACGAGCGACGGGGTGCTTTGGTGAAGAATTGATCTAAGTTTTGACGTGCTAATCAAACAGCTGGATGCGTTAAGTCATCGCCGATCGTTCCAAGCAACAGGCCAGATTGTTACATCTGTGGCTCAATGGAGCACTTCGTCCGGTCGTGTCCTCAGACCCCGCGTCGCGGACGTCCAAGTGGATTTCGTGGTCGACAGTTAAAGTGGCAGAAGTAGGAGCTGGGCCAGTCAAGCGCAGTTAACAACTCAGAGCTCTCCTTTCCCTAACAGTGTGCCACAATCGGCAACTAATGCAACTGAAAGTCAGGTTGGTACAGTGACTTTTAGTGTTTCTCCATAACAATCTTGTAAGATTTGTACTGTGGATGCCTCCCTTGAGGGTACGCCCATGGCTGTCTTGTTAGACAGTGGTTCAAGAGTAAGCTTAATTGCTTTTCAAGCCTTAGGCAGATTGGGTAAAGGAACAACCCCAATATTTCACCCCAGATTTAAATTGGTCACTGCTTCTCAGCAAACCTTGGCGTTCATATGAGCCGTCGCGCTGACGTTGTATATTGGACGATTGGAACGGCGTACAAAATTCTTTGGTGCCGAGACTTTGGTAGCGGACGTTATACTCGGTTTAGATTTTATGGTAGAGCACAATGTAGTAATTGACTTTCAAAGGGATTTGGTTTATGGCCCGGAACTGGGAGAAGTGAAATGGATAAAATGTGGGCAGGAAGATGAACCAACTGAAATTTGTACCATTGATGCCCGTGGGAATGTGCTTCCATTAGAAAATGAAAGGCTAGCCGAATGTGAAGTGCCAAACTTTGAGGCAGACAGTGAGTTCGAGTTGCCGCAGTGCCCGGAGCAGTTTGCTGACGGCGTGAATGCCTTCCGAACCTTATTTCGGTTCGGGCCATACAACTTTGGCAGAGCATTGGATTAACACGAATGCAGAACCTGTCCGGCTTCGACCAAGGCGCATTCCTGAAAATTATCGGCAAGAAATAGCTGCGCAGGTACAGCAAATGCTACGCGTCGGAATTATTCGACGTAGCAACTGCCTTTGGCTATCTCCGGCAGTTTTCATGAGGAAGAAGAACGGAGAACTACGACTATGCGTTGACTATCGGGAGCTGAATAAGCGGACCAAAAAGGATAGCTACCCACGTCCCTTACCGGATGAAGTTCAAGGAAGGTTGCGAAATGCAACTATATTTTCAGTGCTAGATTTACACAGCGGACTCTGGCAGTTACCAGTTTACTCGGAGGGCATCGAGAAAACGACATTTTCGCAAGGACCTGGTTTAGGAATGTTCGAATTCCTGCGAATGCCATTCGGACACTCGAATGGACCAAGTTCATTTCAGCGTCTGATGGACGTTGTACTGTAGGGATTTGACCACGCGTTAGTCTATATTGATGGTATACTAATATTTTCAAGGAGCGTCACGGAACACAAGCGCGACTTAAGAGCCGTGTTTGAACGGCTGCTGAAGGCAGGCCTGACGCTCCGTGGTCCTAAATGTAGGATCGGAGTTGCATCTGTAACCTATTTGGGGCACGTGTTTTCAGCAGCAGCAAAGCTGCCAGATCAAAAGAAAATCGAGTCGCTAGCAAATAGGCCTACGCCGACCAATGCCACTGAAGTTGGGAAGTTTCTAGGAATGGCTTCGTATTATAGAAGGTTCATCGCAGAATTCGCAAATATTGCTAACGCCCATCGAGAAAGGCGCACCGTCCGTTTAGAGCGCCGAATGCCAAGAAGCGTTTAACGTACTAAGGGCAGCGCTCACTACGGCTCCCATTCTTACCTTGCCTGATGTTAAGGATACTTTTGACTTGTTCACTGATGCTAGCGGAGAAGCTCTTGGAGCTATATTGGAATAACGTGGAAAAGTAGTGGCTTACGCTATTCGTGTGCTTCGTAAAGCGGAAAGAAACTATTCATTTTGTGAAAAGGAATGCCTCGCAATGGTATTCGCCGTGAAGCATGTTGGGAACCACTTTCACAATACATACTGACCACCGCCCGTTGCAGTGGCTCCAAGAACAGAAAGTAGACGGAAAATTAGCTTGGTGGGCCCTTGCATTACAAGGTAAAGTATCATCCTGGCGAAAGGAATCAGGCCTACCCACTATCGAGGCAACCTAATGTTATCTAAGCACCGTGCGCTGTTGCCATAGCGGAACCGGAGGTAACAGTGGAGGCACTTAGGCTCGCACAAAACGAAGACATTTGCCTTAATCAAGTAATCCAAGCGATTACTGAAGGACAACGTACAAGGGACGCTGTCCCGTGTCCATGGGTTAAGTGGCCCATATTAAAGCGCTACGCGCAGATATGGCACACTTTGTCGTTGCATGAGGGAGTTCTACACCGCCGTGTCCAAAGAGAGCCAAATGAAAGCCTCGGACTGCCAGTGATTCCCAAATCGTTGAAACCAAGGTTGTTAGAATTATTTCATGATGGCCCCATTGGCACACATCTCTTAACAAAGAAAAATGGCATATCGGCGTAAGCAAGTCGTCTACTGGCCAGGAATGATCAAAGATATTGAAAAGTACTGCAGGTAGTGCGAGACATGTCAAGCGTACAAACCTAATCGCCCCGTGCCCATACCACTGTAGTCGGTGCCCATAGGCAACGTATGGGAGTCCCTAGCAGTGGATGTACTAGAAGTTCCGATTAACAAGAACGGTAATCGCTATGTTTTGGTCGTTCAGGATTACTTCTCCTAACGGGTTGAAGCGGTTCCTCTCCCGGATCAAAAGCTACAACAATCGTCAAACAGCTTATTATCATCTTTTGCCGGTTTGGCACATCGAAATCACTTCACTCAGATCAAGGCGCGAATTTCGTAAGCGCCATGCTCAAACAGGTGCTTAAGACGTTCGGAATAAAGAAAACAAGAACGTCAGCTTACCACCCGCAAGGTGATGGAATGGTGGAAAAGGAGCACCAGAACTGTCGTACGCATGCTTTGCACGTATGCTTTGGAACATGAAGACTGCGAGGAAGGTTTACCTTTGCTTTTGTACGCTCACCGCACTAGTGGTCATACAGCAACTCAAGTTTCACTTTACTGATGTCCGAACGAGAGCCAAAGCCGCTACCTTTATTTGAGACAGGGTCCCCTTAGCAGGACGCTATCACTGACACGATGCAACGTGTCATACGGGCCAGAAACTTTGCCCAGGCGCACATTCGAGTAGCACAAGAGCACCAACGGCGAACACAGCATCGCACCGATATCCAACCAGGTGATGACGTTTTACTCTATATACCGGAACAAGGAAAGTTGGCGCCGAGATGGGAGGTCAGGTGGAGGGTAAACAGGCTGGTGGGCGAGGTGAATGCGCATGTCAGCCACAAAGACAAAGGAAGCCGGATAGTCCATCTAAACCTGCTTAGAAAGGAACACAAGTGCTGGCCAATTAACATAAGAGAATGGAGGTCCACAACAATCTACCACAAACAGCCGAACGTGGTTATTTCCAGTGGAACCTGCCAGCAAAGACAACTTTGAAGAAATGGCACCCCAATGAACCGGGTCTACGCGATCCCGAAGGTTGCCCGATGAAGGCCAGGGGGCGATAGAATGCGGAGGGTGGGGGCGATAGAAAGCTAAGGGAGGCGATGAACGGTCGACTAAGAGCGATGGACCGACGGCCGAAGGGGTGATGCGGTGGCGGTCGTCAGTGTCACAGTTTGCGCGAGGCGAATGGGCCAGTACTTCAAACACAAGTACTGTTTGCAGGTGAAAAATGTCTTCTCGGCATGAATTGGGGTGCGTAGTTTGGTCATGGAAATTTCAGCGCTTATCATTCGTCGATCGTTGAATTCTGACATATGAGAGGAAAGTTTTTATTATAGTGCAGAGCCGCGTCGCCGACAAGCAGCTTTGCTATCCGATACTCGCGATTGTGCGGCCTTATCAAAGGAAAGATCGCAGTTTTTCTGCGCTTGGCCATCAGCGCTCTATGCAGAAGTATAAATCGAAATGAATCTTATTGGTTCGCTCTGGCATTTTCTGCACTTGGTTTATAAAATGCTTCGCTTTCTCGGTTCGTGCACCATTTCGGAGCCGTGTATTTTTCGCTGCTTGCTCTTCGGGAAGTTTTCATTCTGAGAGTTGACTTGTGCCTATTCAAGCATTTTAAGTAAGTGATATACCCTTATGTATTTGAGCATTTAATAACTACGGCTATTAAACTTGTATAAGGGCTAACAGAGAATCCACGGGGATACAATTCGAAAGCGAAAGAAGCGGTTGCACACCAAAGCGAACGTCAGGTTTTTGAACACTTAACTGCTCTCGCATTGATTAGAGGGCAGGCGAAGTTGAAGAGGTTAGCTAAATGCACCCCGACTCCAAAAGTGGAGCATTCCTAAGAAAAAATCGGTTTGCAGGGTGAGGCATGTCAGAGCCTAAAAGAAAGTGCAGGCTCTACAGCGTGGATTACTTGAAATGTGGCTTCATTCCTTCTTACGGTAATAGGCATTTACCGATGTGTCTGATTTGCGAGAAAGTGCTATCGAATGAGCCTATGAAACCACGGATGTTGGATCACCTTTCTAGGGAGCATCCGGAGAAAGCAGATAACGATGTCTCATATTTTCAAGCGCTTCAGGACAAGCGGACTAAACAGTCCAGGTTAGGGAAGCCAAAGGAGATAGCGATGGCTTGCTTGCGTCTTACAGAATTTCAATGTTGATTGCTAAAACTGGAAATGCCTATACAATTGGCGAGGAACTGTTAATTCCGGTAATAAATGAGGTACTCCAAACAGTTTTACACAGGCCGGGAGCTGATGTAAGTTAAGAAAATTCCGTTAAGCAATAATATGATTCTTAACGTATCGATGAAATGGCTAACAATGTGCAAGATGCGTTGTGCAGCTCCCTAAGGACAACGCAGTTCTCCTTACAGATTGATGAATCATGTTTGTCGGGCAATGAAGCCTTGCTGCTGGCCTACGTTCGTTTCACAAACGACGAAAAGCTGGTTCAAGAATTATTGTTTGCAAAGGAGTTGATAACCGACACGAAAGACGCAAGCATCTTCATTTTATTGAAAGCATATTTTGCAGAAAAGAAAAGGTGGTTGCAACTTGCTGCTAAGGAGCGGAAATTGCACGCTGTGGCATGAGGAAACATGGAGCAGAGACCCGAAAATGGGAGCAAGCACATGTACACGTAGATGAGCCGTCAAGATGCGACAAAGACGACACTACTTGGAAAGAATCGTCGCGATCAAGAATATACGTTGGAGTTAAGCCGCACAAATTGTGCACTGTGCCATCAGAAAACCTGGAACCGACAGCAGAAAGTTGGAGGAAAGAAGTGTATATGGGAAATGAGCCGCCAAATAGGGAGATTGCAGGCGAAAGCGGTGTCCAGTCATAGGAGACCGCCAGATACTGCAACCACCGCGGCAAAGCGACTCCGCGCCGAAAAACACGCGACGAACTGACGTAGGACGCCGCTCGAATAACACAATATTTGATCTGTTGTGTGAAACGGCAGAATACGCGTTCATCAATGTTTCATTTCCAATAGCGTAGCTTTTGGGACCTCTGTTGGTCCCGTCTTCAGCGCAAATTCAGGATTAAGCGCATCACGCGAGTATAACAGTCACGAGTCTGCAGGTATTATTTCATTTGCAGGTACTTAGCTACCGTAATACACCTATTGTTTCTCTGCGTCGCCGAAGTGCGCAGTTGCAAAGAGGCCTTTAGCTGGCACTGTGATTGCATCCGCTGCTTGTGGTAAGTTTCTAAGATGAAAGTGTAATATTCTTTTCCCGCTTTGAGACTGGGTTCGCTTACGTTGGTAGTAGTACAATTCTCGTACGAAAGCTGCGGTTTCTGCCTAGTTGGGCATAAAACGGGATTTGGAAAACTTAACCACATTTGCAGTTGTAACAATGTTAAGCTTATTGCTTACTAAACATATAACTGCACGCCGCGGAATGCATTTCCTTCTTGACCTCACCCTCTTAGTTACCGTTGGAAATACGCGAGCCCCTTTCGTGCTTTCCTGCCTTGTTTAAGTTACAGCCTTGGAATAATTTGGGCTGAAAATTGTACATACGAAAATAAGCGCGAATAGGTGAGTTCCATTAACGTAGTTCGTTTGTTCACGAGTTTGTCATGCCTTTCCTCTGGTTTGCAATGTTCCCTCTGCATGCCTGCGAATTGACGAGTCATACCGTTTAGCATGGCCTCTCAAGAACATGTAGTTATATGGTACTGTAGCGGAAGATTGACTACCCAAATGTTTCACCATGCTAGTACTAACTGCATATACTGTCTTTCAACGGGTACGCGCGCGTGCACGTTCGTTTGCATGACAATTTCGCTTGGAGTGCTGTTGCCCAAAAACTATAGCTTAATTCACGGAGTACTTACCGCCTGGCGACAATTACTTGCTGTGTACAGTATATTTTAGGACCCCGCTGCATAATATTTTCCAAGCTGTGTATGCTTTAGATAGTACTTGAGAGTAGGGTTTCGTACGCCTTAAGAAGATTGCATGAACACTTTGAATGCTGGTAAGAAAATCATGGGGATGTTAGAAGAAGAAATGTACCGGTCAATTGTCAACGGCGACGTTCATGCACTGGAACAGTTGCTGACCGTACGTGGTGCAGATCCGGAGATGCGCTATCACTATCATAACATTCCTGCTTTGAACTTTGCCATTATGCGCAAACAGCAGGAGATAGCGCGTGTGCTTTTGTTGTACGGTGCCAGCGTCAATCAAACGGATAACCACCAGAAGAAATCTGCCTTGCATTGCGCCGTTTTAGCGCGCAGTTTGCCTATGGTGGAAATGTTGTTACACGAAGGGGCAAATCCAAATTTGGGAGATGTAGATGGCTCTACTCCAGTACACTATGCTGCATGCTTGGATGACCTGCGTATGTTTACGGCACTTGTAGATGCGGGTGGCGACGTGGAAGCACGGGACCGAAACCGCAGAACGGCATTGTTGATTGCATGTGCGCTTGGCAACTTGCAAGTTGTCAACTACTTGTTGGATAACTGTGCTGCGGACGTGACGGTTCGCGACATTAATGGTAATACTGCATTTCATCTGTACAAGGTTTATCCCTTGTCATTATGTAAAAAATTAATCTCGAAGGGTGCTAGCGTTACGGCGGTTAATTCATCCGGCCAAAGTGCACTTTACTTGTACGTTAATTGGTTGAGCAGGCAAGACATTGGTAGCGGCCGTACGGACTGTTACAGGTGCCTTTACTTGTTGCTACTTAATGGTGCTGACCCAAATCAGCGTTGGGTCTACTATCCACGTTATCCGTTGTCTTTGGCTGTTTGTAACAGGGATTTGATTGCTGTGTCCATGATGCTGAGCTTTGGTGCGAATCCAGATTTTCGGGACACTATGAGAGAAACACCCGCATTGTTGCCCACTGCAACAAAAAACGTTCGCATTTTACAACTGTTCTACTACAACGGTATGAACCCATGTTTATGGGATGAACACAATAAGGCAGCCAAGATCATGCAAGACAGATTCGTTAATTATTCTATGAGCGATGTCTTGATTAGTGTACTAACCGGCGAAGTTCAGCTTGTTAAGTCGTTACAATATATCAGTGCGTTAGCGCTTCGCCGAAGTCTGGGTCGAAACGCTGACAGTCTTATATTCAATTCCAGTTTGCCCACTGGTGTTAAAAATAGGGTCGTATCATTCGCGTATTATGTCTTGTTTGCAAGGGCTGCCTACAACGATGCTGTTTTACAGTAAAGTTTGACTGATGGGATTCGTACGAATGGATACCAATGATTTTGAAATCGCTATGTAGAAGACAGCAGTAGGATGCAGGATGTGCACGCAATGGTAAAAAGGAATACTCCCCTGTCAAGCATTACCGCGCAATAGGATGCTAGATAATGGTTTTCGTTTATCAACATTTCTGCCAAACTGACGTTTACCTCAATAAGAAGTTTGCGATTGAATATTGTCGTCAATAACGCAAATATTAATCACCCATTCAATTTCTGTCTCCCATGGAGGCTCACCGACGTAGGCTGCCGTGCATTGTAATTGTGATTGCAAACACTGACTTTTCATTCAGCATGTCTGAAGTTAAAAGCAATTAGTCAAGCATCAGTTACAAGGGAGGGTGAACTGCAAGATTACGATCGCCTTGCATTGGACGCGAATTATGCCAACGTCTTTCCAATGAAGCTCGTAAAATGGAATTAGAAAAAGGAATTGCTACCACAATGTGGGATACAGTAATGTAGCTGAACGTGTTATTAGAAAAATGGAAAGCAGTAGTCGATAGCAGCAGAGTTTACGGAACAAAAAGTGACTGTTCCTATTGGATGTTTGTTAGGGCGATATTTTGCAGTCCTTCGATCTCTCCTCACCACACCATGCGGGTGAGGGTTGCTAGGAGTTACACCCAAAAGCTGATGGCACTACCTGCGTAGGTCGAGCGGACGACATTGCGGAGCCTGCTCCTAACTAGGGAGTTGACCACGCCGACGATCCATTCAGGTTGGATCGGAAAGTATTCGTCTTTGTTAATTTTACGTCAGCAAGAGTTGATGCACAGTGAGCGGGAAAATTCCGTGAAGACGACATAAGAAAACACCGTAATGTACATTTAGGAACAGTTTCGCTCTGGTAGGGCACTACTCAATGAATATTGCCTTTGCAGTCCAATGCGCACCCCTCCCGTTCATTCCGTATCCCTTACAATAAGTGGCCACTCGCCTAAACGAGGCTAAATCGCTAAGCAGACGCATGGACTATTATGGCAACTGCGTAAACGGTAATAAACCCATCGTTCATAAACATGATCACCACTTTCATGGATAAGCGCGGACCAGTTCGACGCTACGGAACTTTTTATTGATACCAACACGTCTCTTTCCGTAGTGAGAAGTACGATGTGCTGCGCCGGTATGGATTTCCAACGTCTACTATTGTTATCCCATAGATTGTAAAGCAACACCATGTGTATCGACAATTAGTAGAAATCGTGCGACTTCCTGTTGGTTCCACGTAAATTAAATCGCAGCTTGCGCTCAATTTTCACGGCGTACAGTGTCGCAATCGTAGGAACTGCACCTCAGCATTGGGTTGGCTTTGTTATGGCATATCAGTGAGGATGACTTTCGTACGCACGAATTTTTCTTATCATGCCGACGAATGCCCACGTTCAACGCGCGCAGTGGGTCGATCAGTAATCTAAATGAAACGTTTTCGTAGTGCATAAGTCGTTCATGCAATGGATAAAAGCTGTACACTCCTCGAAGCATAATCAGTTTCTGTAGCCCTGCGTGGTTGCTGCCGGGGAGAGGCAAATACTTTTCCCTCCGCTGAAGAGGAAGCTAATGTTCAGTGAAGAAGATATGTACAAAGCGTTTCACATCCACGATTATTGTTTCGCCGTTTCGTCTGAGCATATGAATGAATATAATTTTCGCGCGCACGAGTTAACCGCTACGCCCACTCGATTACGTCGGTGAATCTCATGGAACGTGCCTACCGAATATGCCAATGAATCAGTTTCACTCTGGGTATGTATGTCTTATACGAACGAAATACTGGGCAATCCATGGGACGTATTCAGTGGCGATAAGGTCCTTTCGTAACGGAAACTCTGGACCATTGGCCAGTCTTTTCCCGATGAACTTTATGCGATGGGGGAGCAATTGCGCTTTAAAATTTGTTGCCGTCTCCGTTTACGGCATCAAAGTGTAGTTTTCGCCTACTGTATGATAAGGAATAGCAATATGTGGTGAACACAGGATGCTCGGCAACAAGCGTAGGCGAGTTGTTCGTTCGCTGTGTTCTTGTCAATCTTTGAGCTAGTTGCGTGTGTCTTCCCTTTGTTCGAAAAATGTGGTTGTCCATATTTGATGGTTTACGGTCAGTATAAATCGTTACACGTTCTTACGTCCTTGCAGGCGATCTTTTTAGGTGGAGACTGAGCAGAATCCTCGCTTTGGTTAATCTGCAAATACATATTGCGTGTTGCCTATACTAATCATTGCAGCGGTTATAGTGTTTGTGAAGGATTGTAGATTATGTAAGTCCGTGTCTTCCGTTCTGTTTCCCCTCTGTTTCTTCATTTGCTTAACCTTTTCTTCATACATATGGCAGTAAAACTTCCAGGATAATCATTTTGTAGGATGGTCTTGTATTTGAACAATGGATTTCTCACGGGTTTCAGTTTCGTATTGTCAGAAAAAACGGTAGAATACCCGTTCATCAATGTTTTAGTTCAATAGCGTAGCTTTCGGGACCTCTCTTGAACACGGGACCAAGCATTTCAGCGGTGCCATGGCTGCGAGCAGTCCATTGGACGCAGTGATATGCGATCAGTTTTGCGTAGGGATAGCCGTATGACGCCGGTAGGACGGTTAGTAGGTTTTATGTCGCTGTCCTTCTGGGACGCAGCAACCAGCGTTGCCAATACGTGTAGCGTCGAAGAGAATGTGGTCACATCGCAACCAATAGACAACGACAGCTTCACGGTTGAAATAAAGCATTTGCGAACGGGTGTTCTTGCCGTCTTTTGACACGATATATATATATATATATATATATATATATATATATATATATATATATATATATATATATATATATATATATATATATATATATATATATATATATATATATCCTTGCCGCACAATTTCATAGGTCCGTGGACCATGCCTGAGATAATGCCTCCGTGAAGTTCTGCTGCCATAATTATGAGAAAAGGGTGGAGAAATGGTGAAACGGAGAGGAAAGCAGAAGGGAAGACACGAATAAATGCGCACCATTGGTGTTATCCTGTCATCCTGGCATCAGTGACCTTATACAGGGAATTATTAGAGTGGTCGGTGTGAGGATAGTTTTTAAAATCCAATTCAACCTTCGATCTATACTTAGATCTGAAAAAGCGAGAATCCGCTGAACGGAGAGACCAGGTTCGGTACCACGTCCAATGTAGCTGCAGAGTTACCTACATTGGAGAGACTAATCACTGAACCGAATATTGGGTGGAAGAACATTTAGCTGGCATGAAGTGATACCAACACGCTTGTAAGTGAGAACGAGGGAAGATTTTCTCCATCAGAAGAAGACGTCAGACCCGAGAACCGCACTTAATCATGCAGAAGTGCAAGAAAGCCTCCGCATTTGTTGAACACGTGGTTGATTGCTATGCGATGAACGAGCAGTTCAGCCTGAGTCCGTTAACGCAGGAGGACAACGTCAGGCTATGAAAAATCAAGGCTGCATTATTTATCACCAACAGTGAATGCATAAGGAGAGACGAATAATCCAAGTTAGCGATATCTGACCCACATTGGCACTGTCGGCTAAATGTTTTTTGCTACCAACTTCAAACATAGAACCTTGACGAATACAATTAAATGACCAAGGACCAGTCACATTGAGTCAACCACGGTGGCGACCTTAAAAAATAAAACACCAAAAATTTGGGAAGAAACGGCTTTGCTTTCCCATAGCTGTGCGTTAAACTTTAAAGAACTGAAAGTTTATTTATTGTGGACCGCAAACATCATCGTCCCCAGTTTGAGGGACGCATCTCCACCAGACGCCCACCCTGAAGACGGGACGAAGTCTGTCTTGAAAGCTCTATGTGGCATTGCTTATGTTTGAACGAGGTTCATGTCGTGTTTCGGAATAAAAAGTGATTACTTTAAGAATGCATTAATAATTCAGTGCTTTTAGCGACGTAGAGAAGGAAGTTGCCAAGTTTGCCTGCAGTAATTTTCCATAGCTGTTTATTTTCGCGGTTCCCCGTTTAGCTTGATTTCAATTGAATGAAGTGAAGAGCTACTTTGGCTGATTGATTCCAACGAGTATGCAATCCTTCGCTTCAAATGTCATCATCGAATGAATACAGCAGTACGGTAGAATTTCAATTGGTCGTCAAGCAAATCAGTTGTTTATTTTGTCATTTATTCTAGTGAATGCTACTGCAAACGATTCTTCCAACAGAGAATTCCGGGCATTGATCGAAAGCACTGATATGCAACTGTTAAAAGTCGAAGTCCGAACCGAACGTTAAGAACTGCCGGTCTTCATAAGGCAACTCGTGCACACTTGACGGAGTGTCCTCGGCAAACTTTTTTAGCGCCCTCAGGAGAAAAAAGTTCTCCAGCAAAGTTGCCTGCTCTTCAGATACACTGGTACTGCTATTTGCCGTTGGTTGATCACGTGGGCGGTCTCTTCCAGGCTTCATGCGCTGCCACCAGCTCTTGTAGGCCCAGTTGTTCTTCTCGGTTACCTTGACGTCCGGAGCAAGCTTGAACTTCACATGGTGTCTAGCAAGCCCGAAAAATATTTTCTCTCCTAAAGTTGCGTCTATTGTGAGTACATTTTCTAATTCACATATGTGCTTTTAATTTTGAGACGACTCGAATGCAGTTCATCGTAGTTGGAGCAGCGTAAGCAACTTACCAGCGAATGCCTAGCTGTTTTATTATTAATAGCAAAATGACTTTAACGCTTGAACGTACCAATTGTGCAAATCGAAATTTTGGAGAAGTCTGGTTTTGTTGCCAGCGTATCGTAGGATTAATGATGAAAGTACACTAAGATAATGTGAGAATTTGTGCTAGTGTTTTTGAAACGTCTGCAACCGCATACTTGCAGTAATCGAAGGAAGACAATTTACAAAGCATGAGTAGGGGTAGATGCTAACGATGGTTTTCGCAGAGTCACAAGTTCAAGTGACTGCAGTAGGTGTGCGATAATGGAAACTTCTTGGACTCCTGTATGAATGTACACGATTATAAAAGTTCTTCATCCATTGTACTCTGAGCGATCGCTTTCTTACATTTGTACATTCGATTTGTTTATCGTTAAGCTAGCCAAGCACACCATGGTTACGGTGGTGCGTTATTACGAATAGCATATTGCACGAGGTGTACCTCAGTGGAAGACCCTAAAAGCGTACTGAGGTCACGGTGGCGAAATGGGGAAGCCTAACCTGTGAATTTCGTAGGCACGTTCATTTTTCCTTGCGTATATCAAAATGTTGTAAAATTAAAAGGGAGCAAAGAATTGAAGAGGTATTTCCCTTGAAGCTTTACACAGCAACTTATGGGGCAGTAAGTGCGTGTCATGTGGAAATTCTGCTTTTCATATGCGTACCGATCTGCTTATAGGTTGCTGAGACAAAGCAGGTAAATAAAGTAACTTGAAACAGGGTGCTTTCTAATGGCGTAGTTGAACATTACCTTTGGACAACCTAACACTGCTATTGTTAGATGTATGGGAAAGTTCACGCCCTTTCTTTAAACTTATCCAATGTAGAGTGAATACCGTTCGTTCATTACCTGCTTCCTCAAAACAGTTTCCATCACAGTCTACATGCTTTTGCCAGCGTACTGGCAGAGATTGAAGCCCGCGGTAGTAAAACCCGTAGGATTCGCTCAGACGAATCAGACTGCCCAACATTGGAGGGCACAGAAGACTTTAAAGTGCTATTTGCCACTAATCAATAAAAGTGGTAATCCGCTGGGGCAAGGCCTGGGAAGTACTTCCACATGGCGGCATTTCCTGAGACCGCGTGTTGCGTGCCCTAACATGGCCTGTCTTCTTGTTCATGCGTGTGAAGCATTTTTGATGAAGCCTACTAACTGCATGTACTGACAAAAGGTATCATGCAATAAGTTCACACTACGGGTTTCTGCCGGTTCTTACGTGGTCGTTGTGAAGTCTTCATCAAGCAGGGCCTGCAGACTTCAGTTTTGCTGGGCCGCCCTGTTCCCAGCTGAATGTTAGGACCGAAAGCACCACTCGGGAGATGGCGATACTGCTACTATTAATAAAAGGAGGTAGAGGAGGCAACTCCCTCACCATACCCCTCACGAAATTCTTACCACTTCCGCTGCTGACCCGTTCGCCTTATAAAGCAAGCAAATGCAATGTTGAGATGAAACCTGCCGGAATCCACTGCAGGAAGAAGACAAAGCGAGTAATAAGAAAAGGAAAGGAACCCATTATTTTGAAATAATTAACGAAATGTTCGATTACGTCACCAACAAAAAATTTAGGCGGGCAGCCTGCGCACGGCTCACAATTTCCAAATCAGATACTAGAGGTCATGAATTTTCTCTGTCACACGCACACTCGCAACGTTGCATTAATTCTAATATATTTTGGCAGAAACGCGGCAATCAACCCGTTAGTAAAACTTGTATTTTTTCAGAGCTTTCGGCTTCCTTCCTTAACACCGTCTTCAGTCGAAAGCTACGAAAGAATAAAAGGTTTACTAATTGGCTGATTGCCGTGCTTCCGCCAAAATAGAAGATCACACCCTGTTATCAAGAACCTTATTTTTAATACTAATACATTTTTATATGCATTCAACTTTCGTAACCTACGGGAATCTCATGCCCCATACGATGGCGTGATATTGCATATCGTATGATCTAATCGTTTTATCGTTGAAGTTTGGATAAGAGATTCCCGAAAACAGTGAAAATTAGGTGTAAGCAAATAAATGTATTCGTAATAATGTGGTCAACTGGTGAGAAGGTGAAACGAAGCAGCTGGGCCAAACATCTCGCATTAGGAATTCTGCATGACTAATTTTGAATCCAGCTGGCTTTTTTTCACGGCATTTATGAAGTATGAATAGCAACGTACCCATTCGCTTCAAGGCAATGAAGTGAACGTAAAATTCTCCGTCACCCACTTTCTGGAACCGGATAAAGGAGTCGGACTTTTGGTCGGCGTCAAGCAGAGCGGCCGAAAACTTCAAATCATTCGTGCTCTCTTCGTCCCACTCGTTTTCGTTGCAGAAGCGTTCTATCACTTCAACTGATTTGCTGGCGGGAAACTGCATGAGTCGGCTGGAGCTGCGCTCCTCGTAATCCTGGAAACGAACTCCTTTCATGAACTCTTCTGCCGCCCGGATTCCTTCATTGCTGGCGTTGCGACTGCGAAGTTTGTTGACGAATTGCTGAACCAAGGCAGCACCAACGCTCAACTTTTGCAAACTCACTGCTCCATTTTGGGAAGACGAAGCTGCTTCCATCGGCACGGAAACGAAAATTAGCCGATACTGTTGCTAGTCGCACCTTGCTATGACTGCGGATCCGCTCGACAGGTAGAAGATGGCGTTGCCTACTTACGTTTCAGACAACTTGTCAGCACTTGAAAAGTCAGAAACCGGTTACGTGCATCGGTGGACTGGCTTGAAGCGTTGCCAGTGCACGTTATGGAAGAGCGAACCAAGTGACGCATACGTCGATTGAACATTTTCTCAGCAGCAGTAATCCTCACTGGACGAAGGTACAAACGCACCCTGAGCGTGTTTCTGTGATGTCCAGCAGTTATGCAAATTCAGTGATATTCATTACAATATTAACAGCAAGGTTTCAGCGTTGCATCATGTCAACTTCCTCCTGAAATTGGCCAATTTCACATCGGCATCGTCCTTTCAACAATTATCCATCCGCATGCACTTGGTGTGAGTTCATTGAAGTTACTATTAATAGCTCATGGCGAAAGTACGAGCATATATAGGACATGGGAAGTTGTAAAATGAAACAAAGATGGGAATTGAACTTGGACATCCTATTGATAGCTTTTCCATTGACAACGTCAAGGCTGTTCAAAATGAATGAATGTTGATCTTCTTCTAACCTAAGGACCTTGTAAGATCATTAGATCACGAATAGGCAACTGACCTTTGCATACGCTGGTTTACCTAAAACAAGCTACGTGAAATTGCAAAGTTTTTACGAATCAGGTCTCCTTCTTCCTAAACAGTTGTTTTAATTCTTAAGCGCACATCATCGCATTGGCTTCTCCGTGACATCATAGCCCGGCACTGACCTATGCCAACTTGGGTGATGTGGTCATTAGTAGGAGAAGTCTGCGAAGCGAAGTGAGCAGAGAGGCAAAATTTAAAGCTGACAATTTCAATTTCAAGCGCAACGCCAAAAGTGAAACTGAAGCCCAGACAGATGTAATCTTACCCATGCGTAGTAGATCGCGACTGTGCTATTAATATCTTAATTGGATCAGATAAGGGTGTGCTGCGTCATTTCAGGGTACTTTTCGCGAGAATGCAATGTCCTACTGCTGCTTCACGATTCGTGCAACTCAAATGTGACAATTTGGATACACATTTTTTAAATATCGCTGCAACGTTTGAATATTGGTTCTTGATGTCAACTGCTTGGTTGAGCTGCTCTGCCGTTGGTGTCACAAAGTTAACGTACTTCATTTATTCTGGCACTCTGGTTTCTGATGCAACATTGTGGTCGTCCAGTGTCGAGGGAAAGGAGAGTTCACGCATTCAATTCTTTCCGGTTTTTCCGATCTTCAGAGGACACTGTTCTACGTCGTTTTTTTCGGCTGGCAAACCTTTCGTAGTTCTGACTTAACCACAGTAATAACATGTCCGCGCCTATTGTTATTCATTCGTGACCAAGCAACGATAGCTTTGTGCGAATTTTATTTTTTCAAAAGTGACAGCAACGGAATAAGTTGACGTTAAACAAAAGTGCTGCTGAAAGTGTTAGTCTAAAATTTTGCTGAACAAAAGACTGGTTCTCCTGTCAACGCTAAGGTCATTCATGTAGGTCTGCAGCCACTTTAATTTATGTTCAAGTTCATAGGCGACTTCTCTCTTGTGTATACTCCCAAACCACGTTTCGGGCACAGCATGTAGAATATTAACCTTAAATGGGTAACTGCAACGTTCGCAGCTTTATGTTTAATTACGTTTTACTAGCAACAGCCCCTTTATAATATTTCTGGCATTTGATTCCTACTGTTCTTTGGCATTTTCTTTACTTCGTCACGCAATTCAGTTTATTGGCTTCACATCTTTCGTGGTGCAAAATTGCAAAACCATTCCAGCGTACTAATATTTAGGTCGCAGCGAAATTCATGAACGTTCTTAAAATGTATCTTTTGGAGAGAGATAGCTCATTTCAATAGCAACCTTGTTAAGGAGAATGGGCAACGCTAGAATTTGCGCCCTGTTGCCAACCACATGGGAGCAGATGTGCTCACCGACGACAGAAGCCATGGATGGCGGGAATCGTCAAACCGTTGGAGCGCGTTCTCGTCCTGGTTTACGTTTGCATACACCTGCTTCCGCGAGAATGCACCTGAAGGCCGGAAGAAGTGCCAGTCGATAGGATGCACGTCGGTCAGTGATTGGTGAAGGTGAGGCAAAGCGCCAGTATCCAAGTGCATCAATTTCGGAGTGATGATGTTTGAGAAACGCAGTTTTCGGTTATCCTTCGCCAGGATCATTCCCCTCTCTTCGCCATTGGTGCCCACGTTTTCTCAAACTCTGTCGCCTCGCTTCCACGTCACTGCGGTAGGGTACTGCTTCGGATGGTTTCGTCCGGTTTCAAGAAACTGCAACGATAATAGCTTCGTTGTATTGCCAGAATTCTAGGAGAACATTTTAGCATGCAAATGTGGTTTTGGGAACCTTGATGATGGAATCCTTCCGTTGGCCCATGCAGAGTTAAGCTTACGGTTATCGATTATCATATACCAGTGCTTATAATCCCCTACTTTGTTGGCAATTATCAAGTGATCCAAACACGGATCTTTCTTGAAAGTGAATAAGGAAGTCAGCGTTTTTCAATGCAGGTCCGCTTCCGGGTGTCAATCAGATTACGCGGTGCCAAATTGTCCATTTTTTTTGTCTTGCGGATCTGCGCCAACGTCTTTTGGCCGTTGCGTAGAGGGACGCCCTCCCCCCCCCCCCCAACCAGTGCTGCCAAGGTGCGAGTGCTTGTTTCTGGACTGGCTTTTACGGTTACCTTCAATGCCTCCTTTGCTAGCGAGAACGACCAGGCTCATTGTGTGAACTCATACCGTTGGAACGCAATTTCCAGAGCCAGCGCCGCATAGCTGGTTCCCATGGCGAGATGGATCCATAAATGAGATTGATATTTCGGAATGTCTCACTAACTGTACGGCCGAGATTGAACGCGTAGCGCTTTGCGTGGCGAATTTCGTTTCTGCTCGTGGCAACCCTGCATAAGTGGGAACGGGGCAGAAAATGGATTCACAAAAAGAATTAAATGCCCATATAGGGAACGGAACATCCGTCCCATACAGTGACATGTGATTCGCAGGCATCGCTTAAAGCAGGCGACCGCAAGAGCTGACTTAGCTTTGGCGGAAACGAAAATCGAACGTCAATTTCGCCGGCAGCTAATATTTCTAAATTCCTGACGGAATATCCGCTCTTCAAAAAATGGATGCGTTCGAGTGCTACTACCCAGACGTCGTGAACTCAGGAAACAAGTAAGCATCGCAATACGTAGGTTCTGAAAGTTCATCTATTAGTCCATCTAATATTAACGTATGCAGCAGCTTAAATATGAGTACGCTAAGCTTGAAGACTTGAATGCAACGTTCTTCCTTGTTAACGGCAACCCTGTAATGAATGTACAAAAATATTTACAGGCGCTCTCGTTACCGTTCGACAGAATTGACCAATTACCAAAAATTGCTGGCCTGTTGAAGATTCACGATTTCCTTAATTAGCCGCAAACAGCATTTACTTCGCTGCTTTAAAACGCCTCATTCGTGTCTTTACGTCCCGCCCGGTGTAAACAGTAACTAAGTTATTATACCACGGTTATTCCCATGGACGGCATGCTGTTGCCTACTTTTTGAGCTTCCGCATATTCATACTTGCATGTTCGGTTGTAAGGTCGCTATCTTCAGGATGATGCCAGTGAAGTATTGGGTCTCTATGAGAGCAGTAGCTGGTATTTATATCACACTGGCGGCGCACGGCTTTGCTGGTGGTGAAGACCCAACGGATTTGACCGTAGGTGCGTGGGGATGGCACCTGTAGCAGCGAATTTTACATTTCTTGCCAGTTTCAGCGTTCGACAAATTAATTGAATTATTTATACTGATCAGTAGCAGTGACAAGAGAATGCTCTGGTTTTCTATCCACCAGGGCGCATCTTGGGATGCCGCCGTTTACCAAAGCTTTTTGACTTTCAAATGCCCGCATAGCTTTCCCGCCATTCTTGCCATGCCTTCAAGGCTATGCTGCTACCGACTTTTCCTTTCCTGTACTTCAGCAGCGTGACAAACTGCGAGCTGCGTTGAGCGTATGGTTAGTCACACTTCGCTGCTTCGATGATTTCTCAGGGAAAGCTAAACGTTACAATAAGCAACTTGATACGCCCTGCTCTGCCTTGTACTTTGCCTTATGACCAGTGAAGCATTTCAGGCGGAGGTGCGTCGTGGAATGGCATTCACAGCTATCTAATCGCACACGAGTTACCGCCTACGAAGTTCAAGGCCATAGAAAAGTGCTACCATTTGCTGTACAATTGTCTTCGCTCGCAGCTTGGGATGGTGCTTCCGGAGCATGTTGCATTGAGGAACGTGGGAGTATTTTGCCTCGAGAAGGAGGACTTGGACCTGTGCATTTTGCACGAACTGTGGATTGGTACGGAATTTGCCCAGTGCGGCAATCTCGCCGAGCTTGTTCAAGAGGACAGCATGGAATGTCGCTACCTGAGTACCACCAACAGGCTCTACCATTACGTTTGCAATGCAAGCCGCGCCCTCTTTCACAACTGGACTAGGATGGGTGCGCATTTCGACGAAATGGGCAGGCACTGCGTGGTCAGCTTCGAGGAAAAGCGTTGCAGGGAACTTCTTGACCACATCATAGGCCGAGTTAAGGCGGTACCCCTCAAAAGTGGGTGCAAAACAATGCGAACTGCACACCGGCTGGCTGTGCTGCTTCTTCTTTCACTTGTTGCCGTGCAACGCTGTTCGACGTCTTCCTTACTTATACTTCGCAGCACGTAGTTGGGGAAATGCTCCTTTCCCGCGGCACGCTTGCCACCTGCAGGGTGCGCTGTTCAAAACCGCCTAGGTGAACCAACTGCTTGCAACAAAACGTTTCAGACACGCCGTTTCGTTGAGCACGGCTTTCGGCACATGGAACGTTTAGGAGCAATTTCGTGTCAAATTGATTCGACTGCGAAACGATACTAAAATGGTTTTTTACGGGCGTAACGCATTGGTTTCGTTGAAGCTACTACTGCACGGACAGCCGCAGCATTGATGAGCCACGGAATGCTCACCACCGGCCTGTAAGTATTCTTCCAGCGGTTCCGCGGTTCGCAATGGAGACGGGAAGCATGCGCGGGTTGGCTTCTGCGCGGAAGATCGTTTCCCATTTCCGCTGCTTTCCGTCTCGATGCCGCGTAATGACAACGCGCCTTCGGTTGCCGAGTCAGGGTGAAGATTGCGTAGGGGAAAACTTTCTTACGAAGGCACTTTTGGTGACGCAGACTCGTAAATGCGCCCTGCCTGACCTGCCAGCCGCGGCTACCGTATTGGGGTATGCCAGGTCGAACTGTCGGTCGAGGCATTCTGGGGACTTGCAAGGCTCCTCAAAATTCAAAATTCCGCCCAATTTCCCAGGCCAGGCGACCCTTTTACTCTGCTGCGGATCGGTCCGAGCTGCCCCGCCGAAGCCAAAGCCCGCAACACGGCAGAACAATGCGCAAGTTGACCTTGGGAGGCTTTTAGCGGCAGTTTAAAATTTCGGGAAGGACTTCATGGTTAAGTGCCTTCGATGGAGTAGCGCCCGCGCCGTTAGCAGCGGCGCGCGCGGCTTCGCTTGCGGTTATGCCGTGCTGAAAGGGCACTGCCAAAAAAGATGCGTACTTGCACACCGCTCGTCAACAGTAACCTAATGTCGGGATGGTTTCGTTCAGACTAACGCATCTTGGGCGAACGGTCGCCGCCCGTAGTTCGGCTAAGTCGGCTCGCAGGGGCGAAGGGCCCGCCGTTTTCCGCTGTTCGTTCGTCCAACCTGAAGCTTTCGCTTTACGTTTGTTGAATTGCGCACGATGCGATTTAACAGGCGGAATTAAGCGTAGTCAAGTTTCTTCATTCAACGCACCTGCGCACTGTGCTTCGCTGCCGCTCCAGCGTATTTACCGATCCGCACCTTTTGGTAAGCCAAATTTAAGTTTTAAAGTTCGAGAATGGTTGCAAGCGTTTGGGCGCTACCGCGTCGAGGAAAGGGCGCGTTCCGGCGGTTGCCCCAAGTAGGGTGTGGCACCTGTGAGCCACCCCTGACGAACGGTTCCGTTCCCCTGGTTTGCTTCGCTGAAAGTTGCCAGTTGTTGGCCGCACTTTCTCCGCAAGCCTACCGCGATGGAAACAAACATAAAAAAGCGATCTTCAATAGCCGTTCGACTACGCGCTTTAGCTGTCAGCTTAGTTTGCGGATGGGTTGATCACGTTTCTCGTGATTCAGTTGTTTTGGCAAAGTGGAACCGTTAAAGTTCATCTTTCCGTAGGAATTGTCACTGAGTGCACTTGAAGGGAATGACGCAGTGAGCTTATCTGAACTTCTGCCGGTTAACGTGCCCTTTCCGGGCTGCCAGGGTGTAGCTTGCCGTTTCACTAACTTTTGGCTATGCATAATAAATAAAGCGCAGTTGGTCTGAATTCCCCAAAGTGTTACTTTTGTACGTCCGCTGCCACTTGGCTGCGATAAGCCGTTTGTTGCCGTCTCGCAGCGAAGTCGATAAGAGTGAATTGGAAAAGCATTGACGAAAACGAGACATTCTCTGGCATCCAGTTGCCATTTCTTAGAGCAGTCGACGTTTGCTGGTCTTCTTTTGCCCAGTGTCGGCAGGTGGGCCGTTCAGAGGCCGATCCTTATGCTCCCCGTGTCGGCATGCGAAATTGTGCCATCCGTTGTTCACTTATTCGATCTTGAAGCTTCCCGTGGCGCTCCTTCGCACTTTGCTTAGCGGTGTCCCTTACAAACTTTCGTCCAGAAAACTTTTACTACTGCCGACCTCGTCTGGGAGAGCACGAATGTTGAAGGCGGTTGGTCGTTTCTCATTTCCCAACCAGCCGGACCGGCCTTGCGCGTAGCGGAGAACTGGTAGTCGTCCGACTTTTCCGCAAAGTGCGCATTTACCCGCCTGCCGTCGTGGACCCGCGCTGCGCAATGTCCCATTTTGGAAATGGTGGCGTCAACTTGCTCTGAGACATTTCCACGGGATACTGCTTGACAAATTTGTGCTGTTGCAACTTAATTCGTCTTGCTTCGCGAAAGCTCATTTGAGCCGACAATTGCGCTCCACCCGTCCTCGCAAGGGTCCCTTCCTTCCGCGCAAGGCCGGTCGCGGTGCGAGGAAACCGCCTGAGTGACGTGGCAGTTGAAAATGGCGGGAATCTTGTCTTCCTACTGTAATGCGTTAAGTGGAAATGGCTAGCTTAAAAAGAAGACGTTTCGTCCTTAGGCGTCGTGGTGGCTTGTTCAGGCATCGCTAGTAAGGTTGATCATTTCTGTGCCACGTATAGTCGCTAGTGTAAACCCGTTTGTAGGATGGGCGCTCGCTTAGTTCGTGCGTTACTTCCAAGGAGTACGCATTGACCGTTGGCGGTCGTGTTGACTAAACTTTTAAAAGCGCATGCGTTTAGTTTCTCCGTTGATCGTCAATGACCACGACATTTGGAGAAGACGGAAGCATCGTGTGCTTTACGCTTCAAATGGGTGTTCATAAGGAGTTCATCAACGCGCAGCGTGAAGCGCTGGACAGCGCCTACCTGCTTGAACTGGCAATGGGCGTGATCGGAAAGTGCTGCCCAAATCAGGGATGCGTCGCTGATCGGGTGCTCCTGTTCTTGCATAACTACGACACCAACAACGTGTTGCAGTTGCTGTCTTCGCCGGCGCAAATAACGAACGGATGCACAGTTGAAGTTGTGATAGCTAATCGCAGCGAGCCGATCATGGCACCGCACGAACTCAGCGTGCAGACCTACTATGCACCAACGTTCTGCGACTATTGCGGCGAAATATTGTTAGGACTTGTACGCCAAGGACTTAAGTGCTCGAAGTGTCACCTCACTTTTCACAAGAATTGCGCAATGGCCCCTCGCAACAACTGCGCCGTTGCTCAGTCGGTGAACGGTTCCGCGGACGACAGCAGCTTGGGTATGTTCAGCCTGCCGCACACGTTCATGGTGCACACCTACAAGAAGCTAACGGTGTGCAAGCATTGCAACAACTTGCTTGTCGGCCTGGTCCGTCAGGGGTTGCAGTGCCGCGACTGTAAGGTGAACGTGCACAAGAAGTGCGCCTCCAATTTGGCCCTTGACTGCCACGCCTTGAATTCCCAGGTAAGCTGCCTACTCTTACCTGTCCATTGGCCAGCCGCTTCCGAACGCCGCGATAAGTTGACCGCAAAATGGGTGCAACTTCCGGCGCATTGGCGCCGTTGCGCCCACTCTCCGTGCTACTATTGCATCTCGGCAGGCTTAAGTTGAGTCGAACACGTATGGGGCGCTTGGGCCCTTGTCCGCACGCGCGGCTTGGCCCGTCGCTTCCCCGTGTTCGAAGCGACCTTAGGCGCGCGACCCAAGCGTTTGCGTTCCATTGGCGCACCCGCTTCGACCGAAACCGTTGGACTAAAGCTGCGCTTCGGTTGAAGGGGAAATTCGCTACGTTGTGTCAGCGGGATTCCGACAGCCGATCGTTCGTTGTGCAACTATTTGTATGGCGTCCTTTCCGTCCGACGGGGAGTCAACACTCTTTCCGTTGGCGAAACTTTGTTTGTAGTTGCTTGGCTTCCGTCGACGGATTTATGCTTTCTTACGACCTTAATGCCTACTTACTGCCAGGTGGGCGCAAAAATAGCTGCGGCTTTTATTGCTTTACGCACCGTTGAGGCCGCAGCTATTTTCGTGCAAGCCTACAGTTTAAGACCTCGATGGGGAGACGAGCCGTACCTGGCTTTTAGGTCCTTGTTTCAAAGTGAAGTGCAAATTGTATTCAACCAAGGATGCCTTCCAAGATAATTCGTCTGCGTCGTAAGCAGTCGGTCCGCTAGGCATACCACATGTACGCCACGTGGCTAACGGGAAGGGAAAAGCAAAGAGACGTGCTGTGTTCTTTGCAGAATTATTGCATAATAATAATAATAATAATAATAATAATAATAATAATAATAATAATAATAATAATAATAATAATACGGAAGACAGTATGTCTTTTAACGGGAGCATGGATCTTCATGTTGTACTTTTTTCATGGATTTTGTCCCGTTGCTTTCTGTACGTGATGGGTCTGTAAGTAAACTGGCACGGTCTCCCTACCAACGGATGGATGAGACCAACCGTACCCTACCTAGTCACCCTACCCTATTCATCCATCCGTTGGTAGGGAAACCGTGTCAGTTTACTCACAGATCCATCACGTACAGAAAGCAACGAGACAAAATCCTGAAAAAGTACAACAACAACAACAACAACAACAACAACAACAATAATAATAATAATAATAATAATAATAATAAGTTCACTTATGCCAGGGTAATATGGTAGGATCAGGGTCAGGTCTCTATCCGAATCTCCTCTTTCGATACTATCCTCATGTCTCCATTTCCTCAACATCCTGTTCATAAGGTCGGTAATGAGGCTACTTGGGTAATCATTCTGTAACAAGGTCCTGTGAATGTGAGCTAATTCCTCTTCTAGGAATTTCTTATCACATAACTTCCAAGCTCGATCCACCATCCGTGATATGATTCAGTTTCATTTAAATCACAGCCTTTCCCGTTTAATCAGACACCTTTTTATATCCAAAACTAAACCAAAGCTTTCGGACCTCTCGTGGTCCGTCATCAGTGGTAACGTGCCTAAATAAATTTGGTCGTTAAAGATGGGGTAGTGAACAACATGTTCCACGAATTCCACTGGATCGTTTGCATTCCTCCATAATAATAATAATAATAATAATAATAATAATAATAATAATAATAATAATAATAATAATAATAATAATAATAATAATAATACTTTATCTTAGAAGTTTAATAATAATAATAATACTTAATAATAATAATAATAATAATAATAATAATAATAATAATAAGCTCTAATAATAATAATAATAATAATAATAATAATAGTAATAATAATAATAATAATAATAGTAATAATAATAATAATAATATTCGGATATCTTTTTTCGTCTGTCGACCCGTTTGAAGGTATCTGTAATAGATCTGAAAATGCCCTACCAGCGGATGGATGAGCAGTTATTAGAAAGTATCACAGATAGAGAACGCTTATCGATTCAGAGCTTTCGGCACTTTCTGGTGCCGTCGTCAGTGATGGGAAAGAGCTCCTTTCCCATCCTTTCCGTCAGTGATGGGAAAGAGCTCCTTTCCCATCACTGACGACGGCACCAGAGAGTGCCGAAAGCTCTGAATCGATAAGCGTTCTCTATCTGTGATACTTTCTAATAACTGCTCATCCATCCGCTGGTAGGGCATTTTCAGATCTATTACAGATACCTTCAAACGGGTCGACAGCCGAAAAAAGATATCCGAACATGAACAAGCCCGTTACAAAGCACCCTGTGTTCAAACAAATAATAATAATAATAATAATAATAATAATAATAATAATAATAATAATAATAATAATAATAATAATAATAATAATAATAAATAGTTAGGTTACTGGATTTGAACTTAAATACGTCCTAGAGTTCGCCCGTTGGAATTCCTCGGGTCCCACTGCCATGGTACCTTCAAAACGGAACTTTCTTTTGCTGACGTACTACTTGAAGTTGCTCGGAGTCAACCTCTGTAAATTGTTGCTTTGCCTGCTTGCCGAAGATCTTAATTTTATGCATGTCCTCAAGGCGGCATTGCTCATTGCGTACTTCGGAAACGTCGTGCTTAATATTAGTGCTAACGGCACGGGTTTGTCGCAGGTTTGCAAAACTTTTTCGCTCTTTTACTCGCAACTTCAAATCTGCGTTCTCTCTGCTTTTAGTAAAGTTTCGCAGTCGCGAAGTAAGAGCCGTTAGAGAAACGCAAGTCCTGTAGGAGTCTTTAGCGAAGAACTGTGGAATTTTGGTAGCGACCAATTTTTGAAACGCCTTCTCTGAGCCTCGTTGCCCGGCAAAGGAAACGAGCTACCCTCTAGTGAAAGGAGCCCGTTGCTTGGAAAGGCCGTTGAGCAGAGACCCCGCGACGCGGAATTTCATGGACCCCGGGGGGGGGGGATAAAATTTCGCAGCCCACCTCCGTCAATTTCCGCTCAGCTGTTCGCGAGGTATGCGGTTTTGCGATTTTGTTCACAAGCGGGAAACCCTTTTGTCGGCCCGTCTGGGACGAATGCCCCGTTGAATGATCAAAGGTCGGGAATTCAGTATACGCTGGATAGAGGCTTCCATAGGAAGACAATCCGATTTGGCAAATTATGAAGGGTGCGTCCAAATACCGCTCGCCGGTGCTCCTTCTTTCCGCCATAGCATGTGGTGTCCCATAGGCGTGGTTTCTTTAACTTTCCAGCGGGGGCACTGGAGCTCTTTGCATGACTCATAATTTTTCTGCATGGCCAACGATTGCACAACCAAAAGTTTAGCTGTTCGGCCGTCCCGTGTGGAAGCCATTGGAAGCGTTTAGCGAAAGCGTTTGCATTGGGAAATGCAGCCGCAGCTGTTGCAAAGTGCAAGCCGCGGAATTTGAAAGCACGCGGCTTTGTCATGCATTTCCTTGCAAAAATGGACCGCGGATTCCAGCTTTCGAAATTGAAATTACCATATTCGAATCATAATAAGTCGGATGCATTGCTTGAAAGCTCATCTCGGATGTTAATCCGTTTGCCTGCGAATTGGCTTCCGAGCTGCGATGTGCATCCATTTTTCAAGCACGTAAATATTTAAATGATTGCAAGTAAAGTTCAAAGGTTTGGGCGTCCTACAACTGATCAGTGCTGTATTGTACGTTCAATATTTTTGAGCAGCGGTGCGGGTTTCTGCGCTGCAGTAAGAGTATATTGCGCTTCTTCCTGCTCATTGTAACAGTTGCTTTGTAATCTAGGAAAAGGGAAGCGGTTATTTAGTGTTAAGGGAACGTGAGTAGATATTTTCTGTGGTCATTGTTTTCACTTTGCACATTTCTTAGGCACCGGTTAATAGTGAATCCATAACGGAAGGCATAGACCATGATGACAAATTTTCGCGACTTGCCAGCGATGGGTTTCTAGACTCGTCGTCAAAGTGCTCGTCGTCCAGCAATGCAGGGAGCAACGAAGAGATCATGTATATTGTTGTCGCAAATTGTTTCTTACGTTTATTTACCTGCCGAACTTCTTGCTCAGGCCGGGTGAATTGATTCAGCTGGCTCGCATTCCTGGGCAGGCTAGCGTTAGACAGAGCCGTTTGCGCACCACTCCGACCGTGCTTGAAGGCTGGTTGCTTCACTTCACCAACTACAACCAAGCTCGCAAAAGGCACTATTGGTTAATGGACACGGCGGGCATTGCGCTGCACCACAGCTCCCATGGGACTCCGCGGTGTTACAAGTTCATACCGTTCAGCGACATACGCAACATTCGGCTTTACAGTGGACCGCCTATTAATCCGGACGGTCCACCGCATTGTTTCGAAATTCTGACCAACCAGGTCATATTTTACGTCGGTGAGTCCTTTTTCGACTCGGCATGCATGAACGGTTCTGCTAAACGACCATTGACCATGATGGAGTGCACCCATAGATGATCGCGTTGTTGCCTTGGTAATTTAATAGTCAGCTTTTGGTGTATTTGCATTCCAGGCGAAAACTTGGATTGGTATGCAAAGGAGCCGAAGGACAATTGCGTCACCATCCCTTGTCCGCTGCCTCGTCGCGAATCGGGGCTTGGCATGGCGATGGCGCAGCGATGGTTTGCCGCAATCCATCGGGCCTTGATGCCACTGCTAGTTACCTGCGAGCGGGTCGGCCTCCCGTGCTCTTCGTCCACCGGCATGGAGCAGATCCCTCAAGGCAATCAGGTGGCAATTGAATTTAGCGGTATGTTCCAGGTCAACCAGCACGAGGAACTTGGATCCGGCCAGTTCGGTACCGTCTATGGCGGCGTTCACCGCAGGTAGACCGCCATTTTCTCTTCTCGGGATATTTTGTCAGCTACTTTGCTTCACTGCTGCAGCACTGGCCGCCGCGTGGCCATCAAGGTGATCTTGAAAAGTCGTTTTGGTCGAAAGCAGAAGGAGCAGCTTCGTTCCGAAGTGGCAATTCTTCAAATAATCAAATATCCGGGCGTCATTACGCTGGAGGCCATGTTCGAGACGCTCGACCGGGTCTTCGTGGTTATGGAGAAAATGGAAGGCGACATGCTGGAAATGATCCTCAGTAGCCGGCTGGGGCGGCTTTGCGAACGGGTTACGAAGTTTCTAATTGTGCAGATCCTGAAGGCGCTCGAGTACCTGCACGCCCATGACATTGCCCACTGCGATCTGAAGCCGGAAAATGTACTTCTGAATTCGGTGGAGACCAATTTTCCGCAGACGAAGTTGTGCGATTTCGGTTACGCGCGAATAATTGACGAGAACACGTTTCGGCGAACCGTCGTAGGTACTCCAGCCTACCTGGCTCCCGAGGTACTGCAAAAGAAAGGTTAGCGCAAAGGTGGCGGTCTCCAAGTCGCCCTCTTATTGTCCCATTCGCAGGATACAATAAGCGCTTGGACATGTGGTCCCTTGGCGTAGTCATTTACGTTACGCTTAGCGGCACCTTCCCGTTTAATGAGGGTGAGGACATTGCCGACCAGATTCAAAATGCGGACTTCATGTACCCTTCCAACCCGTGGAGCGAAATATCAACCGACGCTGTCGACCTGATTGGCAAGCTGCTCAGAGTGTCGGTATTGCCTTAACATTGGACCTTGCATTTTCGCCGTATCTTGAAGCGAACTCTTGCAGATCGAGGAGCGGCTGACGATAGAGCAGTGCCTGGCGCACCCGTGGCTTCAGGATCAGACGCTGTACGGTGATTTGCGCAATTTGGAGTCGTCTCTGGGTGTGCAATATTTAACGGTTGACTCGAATAGTCATTCCTGCCCCGTCAGCCAGGAGGACAGCGATCGACAACTAATCTGCTTATGACGTCATCGAAAATGGTACACGAGGTTTGAACCGTCCGTCCCCTCGTTGTGACAATGCAAGCACGGATTCTGGTCGTTTTGTTCAGGCCCGGTGTATACTGTTATTCATTGTTGCAAGCGGACTTTTAAAGCTCATCCGTCATCATGTTAAAATCGCGCTATGGTGTTGGTTGCTTGTGATTTCACCACCTCAGCGGAGCGAACACTTTGGCTTTCCGTGCACGACCAGATTTTGAATCGCAGACTTTTTACTGATTGTTTCAAGCGGTCATATTGAACAAATGTTAAACGTTTTAACTGGGTCTTTTGCCTAACGAAAATGCGTGAACTTAGTTATGTGGAACGACAAATGTGCGGTTCGTTGTCCATTTCGGATTTTGAAATACGTTCAGGTGGATTTCATTTTTCTTCTACGAATGATTATAGGTGTAAGCGCTCCATCTGCTACTAACTTTTTCGATATGTTGCTATAGGTCACCGCATCCGATGTATAGATTGTTAAGTTGCTGCAATTGCGGCTGTTGGAATTGCTATGATCACTCGAATCGACTAAGCTGCATTCGTTTGTATTAATATTCATATTATTTCTTATATAACCGAGTAAGCTTTCCTTATATATTTATATGTAAATCGCTTTGTATTTTCTTACCTAGGTAACATTGCAGTGGGTCGTTGTCCTGCCCAGTGGTTGGTAGTTTTGGTGTCTAGCTGCACCGGCATGTAAACGCGATACACAGTGCATAGCTTAAATGGAATAACTTCTTGCTTCGAGACCTCGCCGTGGAAGCAAAGCTGCGCCTGCTAAAGAAGAGCTGAGTTATTAGCAAAAGTGGCTCCGCTTTAATGATCACTCACGAGCAGTACGCTTGTTTCTGCCGAAAGCTGCTAGTCGTCGAACCATTGGTCAACTGTGCGTTTCAATTACAAACTGCCAATTTGCTACAGTACAGCGCACTATTTGAGAAAGGTATCACAATAGCGTCTCAACGTGAATGCTGACGTGTATATTAACAATGTAGCCCAGACTGCGTGCTTCGTCAGTCCAGTTTCGCTCACTTCGAAGGACCCTGGTCACGCTTGGAAAGTGAGCCGAAGCGCGTACACCATTGCTTTGGGCGCTATTTTTCAACCGGAGCAAACTGGCACAAGATAATATGAATGTTAGCTATGTACAGTGGCTTTAGGCGCGAACGCGAATGGGTCCATTTAAACAAGGAAGTGCGCTTTCTGGCCGCTCCGTCAAAAAGGATTGATAGGATATTCCACGTTGCTTGAAAGTAAGTGAAATGTTGTCGTTTTGTTCATTTTGACCGCTAAGTGTAGCTCCCAATTCGAATGCCCATAAAACTTATGTTTTTGGGAACTCTCTACAGCTAATCAATAATGCTCGAAATGCTTGTTTTGTAGTTACGCCGTTATGCCCTCCAGATGCGTGTCGTACAAGATGAGATAAGCAGTGTTGCGGGAACCTTTGTTGACCCTTGGGACTACCCTTGTTCTGTCACCAGCAAATCATAGGTGCTATTGTTTGGACAGGACAACGCTGTAACCGCATAATAAAACTGAGGCTTATTCCTGTTACGCGAAAAATCGGATGTCCAAATGTGTACCACAGAAGTTAGCCCTTTTGCGTGAAAGGGCTGATGTGGTTATTGCCGCACATGCTGGCAAGAAGTTCATACGTAACCAAGCCGTATGTACACTTTCGGGCGTTCTGTTGGGATCGAACAGCACGGTGTCGGATGCGTATCAGTCCAGGATTACATAAACATTGTTCTGACGGCACAGGCGTATACTTCGTCGACTGTGCGCTCCAGGAGCGAGCAGCTTCCATTAGCGATCAGCCAGGTTCCTTAGAACTGGATCAAGCGAAAATGGTTTATTATGAAACAAACTAAATGATCCGATTTGCAGAATAGTATTAACTGGCAGCAAAAGTGGACTGGGATCTCTGCATGTGAAGCACAACTTTGTCTGGCAAGCATAAGCAAATTCTATTGAGAGCATTTATATAAAATCGCTGCTACAAGTAGCTGCGTCCAAGAGGTGCCAGCCGAGTAGGCGCGCGTGAACTAACGGAAACGTATGGGTTAAAAATTTATGTCATATATCTGACGGAACTTTGCGAGAGATTGAGAACAGACGTGTCAAGCTGGTGCATAATTCATCTTCGGTACTTTCCTTTTGGAAACCAAAGTGCATGGAAATGTGGCGCTCCCGAGTTTTGAAACGCCATGTTGGAGCTGCGTTCAAAAGACCAGACCGCCGAACTGGGAAAGAATAAGAATTTTTACCCCAAACTCTGTGGGAAGGCGTTTGCAAGGATAGATTAGCCGACGAAGTGGGATACCTCCGGGCTGCTTTGCATGGAAAAAACTGCTTATTTGAAATAAGGATTGCCGGCACGTTCGAGTACAACAAGCCTTCACAACTTTGTTAGGTTTACATCGTGATCGTTCATAAATGAGGCAATCCTGGTGCAGGAAAAAGAGCTGTAGAGGTTAGCGATGCAATCATGGCTTACCGTACATTCTTTCGTACGCAAAAGCACTGTCCTAATACGGGCTACGATCCGCTACCCGAAGCGTGGGATTAACTTGTTCACAGCATTGCACAAGGTTCCGGCTACCGTGAAATAGGGAAAAGTGACTATGGTCTACTTGCGTGTACATGTTGTCTGGCAGGTAATTGTGAACAGCTTCTACGCAGGAGGAAACGGGAGCCTCACAATGACGCTACTTAGGAATCACAAGAAGTGCTCTTCTTCCGGATAGTCTTCTTCCCAAAGACGTTTCAGGTGTTTTCCTTTAACATCCCGAACGGCACCGAAGCCAGTCATGCCCTTTTGACTGGCACCCTGATTCCAGCCTGCCTGACTTGGTATGATTGTTTCGCTCAGCTTTGTCATTTCGTAAGGCAACTCTAAACCTTCCGTTGCGTAGTTGACATCACGAGGTGTACCAAATCCAGTCATGCCCTGTTGGCTGGCGAACTGATTGCTACCCATTTGAGACGGTATGATTCCTTGGCTCTTGGGTGCCTGTCTGCTGTATAGCGGATTTCCGGTTTCCAGGCGAAAAGCGCCAAAACCCGTCATTCCTGCCTGGCTGGCAAACTTGTTTGTGCCCATCTGTAGTGGCAGGATGGCCTGGTCTGGGTGATCCGTCAGATATTCTGGGTGTTTCGTGTCAACCATATGAGTAAGCTCTCTCCGAGCTGTGCCGAAGCCGGTCATTCCCTTCTGGGAAGCAAACCGATTAGTGCCGCTTTGCAGCGGGATGCTGCTTTGATCAGGATGTTCAGGGTCTTGCTCAGGATGTTTCGAGTCATTCATTTTCGTCACTTCTCGGCGTGCTGTTCCAAAGCCTGTCATCCCTTTCTGAGAGGCGAATCTGTTAGTACCGGACTGAAGACGCACGATTCCTTCAGTCATACGCTCTTTGCCCTCGTCCATTAGTGGTATGTCTTGCGGAGGTGGAACGAGTGCCTCCCTGACTACATCTCTCCCTGTGCCGAAACCTGTCATGCCCCTCTGGCTGGCGAACCGGTTGGTGCCTGATTGCAGGCGAACTTCAGAGTCGGACATGCGGACTACCTCTTCAGGTAGTTCCTGCAGATTTTCCGACACAACTTTTGTGCTGGTGTTTCTTGGTGTTCCAAATCCGGTCATTCCTCTCTGGCTTGCAAACTTGTTAGTCCCATACTGTAATGGAACAATTCCATCCGTCTGCCGCAGCTGATCCACTGTCCACCGTCCAATACGCCTCTGCCTGTGAGGCTCTTGCGGCATAACCTGAACTGGCTGATTATTTTGCTGATCTTCCATTTGGCCTTGGAGTGGTGGCTGCGCATCTTGCTTGTTGTATGGGTACGCTTGCTCTTGCGGCTTAGGCTGGGCACCGGGTGGCACAGCTGCAGCAGCTGGTGCAGCAGGAAAGCTAGGCTTCCGATCTTGCGGTGGTGCCACCGGCTGTTGCTGTACAGGCTGTGCCTGCTGCTGTTGCTGCTGGGACTGGCTCCAGGGCAATCTCATTTTTCTTGCAGTCTACTAAAAGTTAGCAGTGCATTGTCATAAATGAATCTATTAGGAAAACGAATTTTGGCACACTAATTATAAGCCAAGGGCTGGAAAGTAGAATTTCACTTGCAGAAAGGTAATAAATAATTAAAGTTATTGTTTCATAACATGGCGTAGTCTAGCATTAAAAAAACCTGTACTGCCATGAATAATAGAAAAAACAGCAACGCATAGTTTTCAGAAGTTCTCCGTTCTGCTGTCTGACTATAACAGTGATTCCCAACGGGGGCACTAGGACCCCCTTGGGGGCCCTGCAAAGGCACAGGGGGCTCAGAAAGGCGAGGACCCCGGGGGTCCCTGGAAGAACCCTGACAAGATTAAAGGCACTCTAGTATGGTAATGGTAGGTCACTGAGCGTTAGGAAGTACAAAAGGGTAAAAGGCGATACGGTTTCGGTGATTTCATGCAGGACACGAAACAAACAATGTTTTCGTTCATCTGAGCGTTCATGTAGCTGCGAACTTGTTAGGAGCGATGGATTTCTCGCTGCATGATACTTTGTGACAACGCCTCCGTCAAATCTTGTTTCTTTCTTTCTCTTTCCAAAAGTCAGAACCTGATTCCACTTTACTCGGATTTGATAAGCACAATTAATGACCAACGCCTTCAGTCCAGAAGTAAACGCCTTTTGTAGGAATTTGCTTATGCTTGAAGAATTGTTAAACGACTTTGCCCTGTTGTTTGACGTTCGACAGGACAAGTCCCAATGGTGACAAGTGCAATGCAGCATTCTGCGCTAAATGCTGACCATTGCTCCAATACCTATTCAAGCAAGTTTACTATGAAGTCACCCGCAAGATGCACAAAACCCTGTAGGGAATCTAATGGGACAATATGGATGGCTGTAAGGAGTCGGTAAATGGGGACAGGATGACTGTCAGCAATGGAAGGAGCCCCCGGCTCCAAAAAGTTTGGGAAACACTGGACTAAAATATCTGTGGAAACCTCGAGTTAAATTAAATCGCAAAAAAGATAATGCACTTACATGTAAATACTGAAATTTCTTTAAGTTTCGTTCGTCTTCTGTTCTTTCGCTCCTATGATCTAATCTCTCGTTTGATGCCAGACGTACAATGTGCACCTTGTGGTTATGGGCTACTTTCATGAGTGGGCACTTTCCTGACAGCTTATTACCTTGAAGACTTAAAAACGTGTGCAATATTAATTTAAAGCTATGGCGCTTTAAATTATTTTGACGGAGTCACTGTAATAAATAAATCAGTTTCCTGATCTCGCTGTACGAACAATATCTCCACATGAAGTTCATCTTTCACCTACAGGTGCTCTCGTGCGCTTCAGCCGTCGCTATCCCTGAGGAAGAGACCAATTTCACAGGTTTCTTCCATTACGTAGTAAGCAGCAGCTCGACAGGAAATGTCAGGGGGCAATGAGCGCTTTAAATAAGTTGGTTTCCAACGGTTCACTCATCTTCGCAAGGCATGTTTATGCGAATCGTTTCAGTCCTGTTGGGAAAATTGAAAATGGTAACTCCACAAGCCTAAGCCTAAGTCTAAAGCCAGAACCAGCTGTAGCGGTTAAGCAACTACCTGTAACCGCTTGTTACCAAATTTGGGGCCGACAAGTTCAAATGCCTGCGGTGAAAAGTGCACCTGAGGAAGCGAGTGACAATCTCTGATCATCTATCTTGCATTAATATCTATGAATATGTTTTAACATTTTATATTGACGAAAGAACAGGCAGAACGACTGTCACGTCCAAATCCTGAAAGCTGTGCGTTGACCTGTGGCGCATGATTTTGAAAATATTTTTGAAAAATTGAAATCGCCATATTATGAAGTGAAACGGCTGGTTAATAGTCGAAAGATTATGCTTTCAAGAATTTCAGAATGCTGGCTGTCTTGATTGTAGCATGACATCTTGTAAAATTCTACCTGTTACAAGTGATCGGTCGGTGCTCTTAAAAACCGCATATTTTGACTCTCTAAGACTGTAAAGTACCCTAGGAACGTTAACGTCATCGTTTGAATTATGACCATACAAATCAATTTTGGTACCAATCTAGTCGCTCTAACACGCAAGTTAGTCAACCTTCGCTGCCCATTATATTCCTGATCCCACTGTAACTATTACTCATCCAGCTAAACGAATCAAGCGTCTGCTGGCCTGCTTATGTACTCTGAAACAAAAGAGTAAGTGCACTGCAGTACTTTAACGCCAAAGAACAAGCAGTATTTCCGGATAATGCTCCTTGCCAGTCTCACATAACGAATTTGTGGTTCCTGACACTCTTTCCATCCCTCTGCTATTATTCTGAAATTCATTTTTTAAAAATTAGTTGGCACATAGGTTCAGGATTTCATATGGAGTGAAACATTTCAAATCAACCAAGTAACACTGAGGTCTTTCAAAGAACTCTCGGCAACTAATGAAGCAGAACAAGCTTGGTTAATAGATATGATCACTGAAAATAATGACTGTATAAAATAGTTGACCGGATAATCAGCTGGGCAACCCCCGGATACGTATTGTCGATTTCCATGAAACTAAATCTTTCAAATGCAATATAGTCTTATGCAGACGTTAATGAAGGCAATTTTAGACGCCGCTTGTTTGTTGCACCTTTCTCAAATTAGTAAACTGGGAGTCTAACGCAAATACCTTTTGGTAAAGGAACTTACAGTTGAAAGCAGCGTGTGCGTGCTCAACGTGCTTGTGCCCTCTTACAGTTTTGCCATGCGTCAATTTTTGCATAGGGAATCGTTTCAGCATTCATTGATAGGCTGAAACGACTGTACTCCCGTCTGGGCTGTTCAGTATGGTTGCAATTTGCGTGCTGACGAATTTAATGCCAACGCTACGGAACCAAAGAGGAATGAGTTTATCTTTATGACTCAGAAATAACTTTGTAAATTCAATAGTGCTTGTTTTTTCTTCTCACATTCGGATGCAGACCTGACTGATTACCCTCAACTGCAACAAAGTCGTTCCAACGTAGCAGTGAAACTTATTTAATTAGTCATAAGGAATAGTACTATACAGAATAAAATTAGCATTCCAATAAGCCCATCCTACATAACGTATTCCAGCATGAAAGTGTGCTCTACTATTAAAAAAGTAGTTCATAAAGAAAGAAACCGATTGGCGTTAACGTTTAAGCCGGGAGGCGCGTACTGATTCCTCAGAAAATATTAGCAGCGCAACATAAGCGGAACAGAATGTCTGCACTCGAATGCGTGCTGAACACTTCTGTATGGTCCTGCCAACTGATACTAACGTTTATCCTTTGATGTTGAGCTACTACGGCAATCTGCCAACCCTTTCGCAACCTAGAGTAGTCACTCGCTCACTGAGATTATTTAATAATAAACGCAAACACGGCAAAATACAAAAAGTTTAGCATTTGCAATTGAAACGACTCCGCAGGATTTTCATCAGAACTTTATCGAGTGGCACATTCCGCTAGTTCTGAATCATTGGCGCTGTTCACATAACAGACGAGCTATCCGAGCGTGGCTACTCTATTATGAGCAGCATCGGCATTACTGAGCATACGAATACTCAGAGCATTAAGAAATAAAGGTGTTCCGTCATCAGCATATAGTAATCCGATTACCGGACGCTGACGACGAAACTACCATAAGTTAAATCTTTATCCACGCAATTGCAATTTCTTTTGCAATAATCTTTCGAAATAGTAAAAGCTACAAATGGTGACGTGAAAGTTAAAGTCCTTCGAAAGCGCTGTCGTCCATCCCAGCGTTTGAGGGACGCCTGAATGTTAGCGTTTGTAAATACGCAAGAGAAAAGAGGGAAAACTTTCTTGGATAACTGGAAGAGGCAGGAAATCAATTTAAACAAAAGTTTACAAACATTCAACTTCGTAAAGCACGAAGAAAAAAGCGGCAGCCAAGGAGGAGTAGCAGATAAGCTGCCTAGTCTGCGCTCTCTGATTTACAATCATTGAGAGTTTCCATTTTTAACCGCTGCGTCTTTCTGACGTGGTCAGCGTTCAGCGTGGCCATTCATTAGCTCCCTCTCGCTTCGCTTGCGAAAATGGACCATCGTAACTTGTTCAAATTCTCACTGTACATTCATGTCACGCCGTAACGTGAAATTGTATTCATACTTAAAAATTGGATGCTTCGGTGCAACAACTGCGCATTGTATGCGCAAGGCCATCTGAACCCGCTTTCACCAGTTTATTCAAAACATCGGAAGCTTGCGAGACCTTTCGCGCCCCGTTCTCAGCGGTCGACAACTCAACAACGCATTAACGCGATAAATCTGTACTACCGATGATCGTACACATTTATCGCCCTGACGAGTGATTGGTCGCCGAAGATGGGCGGTAATGGATTCTCAAAGCTCGGAGCTATTGAGCGAACTGTCGAAAACGATTTCGTGTCGTCTTATGAACACAGCAGCATTCACTTCCATAACCAGGTAAATCGAATTACGATTGAGCTACTGTGCATTAATATAGCATGGCCTAATTTAGGTGTCCAGCGCCCTTGTAGAGATTTCCTCCCAAACGAAACGACTGATTCTAGCCCACATTAAACGCATCCTTTTATAGTAGAAGATAAACGTATTACAACAAAGCAGGTTGACTGAGCAAACAAACTTACCCGAAACAAGCTTCTCGCACTAGGCTTTACCCGGTTTAAACAACTGCGTTCAGATGCCGTGCTTAACTGAAGACAAGAGTGCATAGCCCAGGTACGGCTTACGACACTGGAAATTGATAATTAGGATATCGAGGAATACGTACGACCATCAGGATTATCAATGGGGAATAAAAGACACGTCAGCCTGGCAACAAAGAGATTTCCTTCAGAATAGAAGCGATCGATCAACAAATTAGAAACGTACGAAAAGGTACTTGCGAATTCAGGGCTAAGCGAGCATGTTTGCTAAAAGATGAACTAAAAACAATTCACAAACTTAGTTACTGTGTACAGGTTGATTGCGCGAAGTAAAATGAGCCCACTGGCTCCAGCTTAGCGAGCGACACGGCAAGCCGACGCTTCCTTATTCGCAAATGTATAAATTCCATCCGAACGTCAAGGCAACTCACAGCTGACAGCCGGCTAACGACAGTCAGGTTAGTGGGTGCCTTCCTTCGCTCTCGCTTGCTGCCGACCTCCGGTCGCTCTGAATCAGCACTGATGCGTAGGGCAAGGCATTGTTTGCTCCCAGATGACCGATTAGCAACAACGCATGCGCACCGTGGCGCTTCCATTCCACTTGGATTTGCAACTATTTGCCTCTTGCTTAATAATTAGTGCATATTAATTATGGAATGCCGCCGTTCTGCTAGTTTGGCAGCCCGCCGCCGAAACCGTCTCCAATGAAGCGGGCTGCTCCGTACGGTGCTCAATGAACGAAGCGACAAAGATTTCCCGCGCCATAGGATGCTACTGCGCTGTTTACTCTGAATCATCCCGCAAAAATTGTTCAGCCGGCTTGCGAAAGTAAACTGTCAATGGACGTTGGTTGGATGTTCCTCTTGGCCGAAGTGGCGACCGCGTTAATGAACAATAATCGTACGGTCTTGCTTGGTCAACTGATGAAACTAATCGAGAGGACCTCGTAATTACGGTAGCACTTCAGGAACTGACCTACTTGCAAGCATTATCCCTGCGCTAGCATTGGCCAATTATAATGAATACCTGTTTGCAGCTAAGCGATAGCAGGACGAAAACGATTGCTTTTAGCTTTCGTTACTTCCTTAGGCGTGAATGTTGGGAATCAGCGAAGTTAAAACATGAAAGCTGCAGGCTGAAGGCAACGTGTTGCAAGTAGGTTATGGGACAGGATGCTATGATAGGAGGAATGCACGCACATGGAAAGCTGCTCAAAGGCAGTATACGGGAATGGCAAAAGCGGAACGCGGCAAAGTCAAACCTGATTTGGCGAGCAATATGTTCCATGAAGCTCGTGACTGGTCATTACTTGGTAAGTGATCTAAATTTCGTTTCAGCGTCTACCCTCATGCAACAATAGCGGTAGGAAAACTGGTCATCCGCCTCCACTGTGCAGGTAGAAGGAGCAAATGATTCGAAATAACGCCTGCCTCGTAAATCCACTGCCGGACATGGGCAGTCTTGTTTAAAAGTAATGGGTGCATATTTATTGATGATATTAAGTAGGTTATAGAGAGAAACTTACGATCAGCTGTACCTTCGGAGGATGGTTGAGTACAATTGCAGGTTTATTAGTCCAAGCTCTGAGCACCGGCTTAGACTTAGCGTTGAAGGAGAGTCTGCCACTCGTAGAAGAAAGATGATTGTGAAAAGCCCACCTGGTTCAGTTCAAGTGAATCGCTCTACGGATTAGTCGTAGATGACAGCACTGAGGGTTTCCGCGACGAGTGAAACTCTGAAGCCTGGACGCAACGAGCGCACTTAGCTTGCGGGTAATTGCTCTATCTGGCAGCCGTTTTCCACTGTGTGTAGTGTAACATGCACGCCACCACGTTTCAGCTGGCGCAGCGAGTAGCTTTGCTTTGTGGTCAGTATCTATACCTCGTCCTTAACGTATGTTTTCCCGCTTGGCAAAAGCGCACGCTCTTGTCGATGTATATCACTTCTCTTTCGCTCCTTCTGCTTTGCTGTTGGTCGCCTCCCGATGTATTGTGTGTCCTAAGAATAGATTCAGAAGCGCCGAGAGGAGCGCGCAGCAGTTGTTGCTATCATCCGGCATCGGTTGACTGCTTCCAGTGCCTGAATGCTTCTTTACTGCATTCCCTCACTCTCTCCCCTCTTTCGCTGCTGCGTAAGCCCAACCGATGGTTGAATATGCCAGCGTCATTACATCTCAAAGTTTCCCGATCTTTTCCAGTATCTGATTAATTACTGAAAATGTTTCTTTTGCCGCAGCTGCCACTTAATTCTGACCATGCCCTCTGACGCAATGCGCACGAAATCTGGCTGATTTCCACCAGTATGTTCCCGCTTTCGCGACATCTCACTTAGTGCAACTTTTGATAGTCCGATAGCGCGCAAGCAGTTCCCGTCGTTGCGCATGAGCTGCTGCCGCCTTTCGGAACGGCAGGTGACCAACGTTGAAATCATCACTTGTAGCTCCATACTGATGCAACAGAAATAACAATAGTATTTTCGGAAGGACGGCAGCAGTGCAGTATCCCAAACCACGTTGCATATTGGTCTGCATTGCTATTCCCGTCATCCGGCCACACGCTTGGCGCGATGGGCATTGCAAAAGCCCGCAACAAGTGATCCCCACTTCCGCTCCTTGTCGGGCCAACAAAGCACGGAACCGAAACTGGAATTGCGCAATGGCATTCCGGTGCTAAAGATGTTCGGCAATTGCAAGCATCTTGGCTAATGCACCCGGAAAGCAAACAATAGCTGCTTCTCCGTTTGGCCTGATGTTTATTAGTACTTACATCTTCTAATTCCGTCGTAATGCCAGGATTGCCTTCGTGGCTACCACTAATCGCTTTAACTTAATCGACGCGGATAAGCTGCACTGAAGCCGCGTGTTGAGGAACGCTCGACGATCTGTAGGTCGACAGGCGAGTTGGCGCGGTTCCATTGCAACGGGTACACTGCCGTTGCTATCAGGTGGAAAGTAAGGGCTCTGCGCAATTCAGGAGCGTTTTGCGCTTTGCGACTCTGGGCAACTTGGGTAGGCAACTTCCACTCCCTTGTCCAAGCTGCGTGGCAGGCGGCTATTCGAATCCGCTGACAACATCATTCGTGTTGGCATTCCATATTTTCTCCATCTTAATGCCTTGCACTGACTTTACGAACGAAGCTTCAGTTTTGGGAAAAGAGAATTCCAAGCAGTCACTCAAGCATGCCACTAGTGCTTCGAAAGCTCGGCGCTGCAAGCTGGTCATCGTTAGCGCTCATCAGCTTCAGCTGTAGTTGAAAGTACTACTCAACGCCATGGCGTACGGTTTGATTGTCTCGCGCGTCAAATGCGCGAAGCGCCGAAAGCTACGAGTCAATGAGGACCGTATATATTAGTAAACATGATAACGGTCAGGGAAGGCAACTTTCTGCTGAAATAACAATCTCGTCTATTTTGCTCCCCCCCCCCCATACTGTGTCAACGGCTGCTGACGGAGAACTCGCAATTTTTGCATGATCCACCTTTCATTATAACCATGTAAGGATGCTTGCGCACGCGCAGAAACACTTATCGGAAATGGACGGTTAGTTGGTAATGAAGCTTTCGGTTTACCGAATTTAGGGTTGCCTAAACTTTCCGCACAGCGTCTGACGCAAATGCAATTGGAGGAGCATGCAGCAACGCAGTACACCTTGCCCTTGCGACAGGCGTGGTTGTAAGAGCGGATCCACGAAGCAGTCCATTAGCGTGAGAGCCCAACAATAAGCGTTCTGTGATTTTAGGGAAATATAATACTTGACAGCCGAGAAGCTGATACGTCCAGTGGCAAAGGCGTGTCCTATGTGAACAGGTAAACATTCGCTCGATTAAGCTTTAGCCGTGAACTGTTAAGACAGCCTGGTAACGTTGATAGGCGCCATTGCCTGTACGCAAAGATCAAATGCCGGATCATCCAAGGGTGAGGGTACGCTCTGAAGCACAATAGTGCAGACGTACAGGCAGCGAACGGATATAAGCCGGATATGATTAAGTTTGTGCCGCTATAGCAAGCCGAAACTTTCCAATGCTAGGCGCCACTAGCGTTCATACCAAGGAGCAGGTGAAAGCGGGTCGCGAAAATTGTTTGAAGCAGTGGAACAGCTCCCGTCAAGAAGGGTTCCCTTGTAACCGTTGGTCCTTTTCGCAGGAGCACGTAGGCAGCTTGTCGTCTCGCACAAGTAAAGTACTAAAGCGCCTGGTGGGTTTCAAGAGACCAGTCGACAAAAGGAATGCCGTTCGTCGTGCAAAAAATATTCACGCACTGTTTTCGCTGAGCAGCGCGGTCACTTTCCGTGACAGAATAGTACAGGCGTAATCAAGAAAACTGGCGGTGCAAAGCCAAGCCATCGCCGGGGTCAGGATTTTTCGCCTGAATGCGTAGCGGAGCAAAATGTTAGCTTTCTTGCACGGGCTTGCAGAGCTTGACATTAATGTCGTTAGACCTAAGAAAGATCCGAAAGTGAAAAAGGTGCTTCGCTAATCGTTGTGCTTCCTGCTTCAGCCTGTAGAGTTGCCGCTGAGGAACTTTCTATTATAAGGTACTGTCCTACGATAAGGGCATCTCTTAATGACAGAGGGTACCTTTCTCCTGTCCAAAACTTTTGAGAATGCAATGTGACGAAGCGCATTTCACGCCTACAGAACGCACATACGATTCGCAGCAGTAACCAGCGATTGTTGGAAAACGTTCCTGATTGCATTGTTAAATTCCATTTCGGATCCGCTGAGATGTGGCAGGTGAACAAAAAGCGTCAGCTCAGGAACTGCTACTCATTGCTTGCTATTCCAGTCGTTTGACGTCAGAGGCCGTGAATTAATTTAGCATGTGCCATACAGTTATTGCAAATGAACTTAATGGTGCAGGCTGCGCAGTATGTTCAGTTTCGCTTTTAATGACGAAGGGAAGTTTCAATTAAAAGTACACCTTTTATTCTTAAATAGTGGATCTTTGTTTGTCAGCACGTTTCGTGAATGGCCATTGGTCAGTGTGTACTTCTTACGCACCGAATGCGAAATTCACAATTACGGCTGCTAGGTAAACCATCTCCCACGCAGACTATTGCCTATTGGCAGCCTTTGATTGAATTCGCCACGTACGCATTTTCATGTCACCAATGAGGAAGAAATCATTTTGCATCATGGAAGCACCGGCATACATTATCTTCTTTTCGAATGTGCATTACATTGCTGGAAATCAATACGTATGTGCAGAATATTCTTTGTTGTTTATCTTCCAGCGCGCATCTGCAATGCAACGTGTGGCTGCTTCGTTTATGTTACTTTAACGCAACTAAGCTTGCCAGTTTAATGTCAGCAGGGAATGCTTGAGGAATAGTGGATTTGGCAATCGTCTCTACGACAAAGCTCAAAGCTTCAACACCACGTACCTGCCATCTGGACAAAGCAATTCGCAGTTTTATTACTTCGAAGATTGGAGCGAAAGCAGAACCGTGCTTAATTTGGTTAACTCCATAATTATTCCCGACGTGGCGGGTCAAAGTCGAAAAATGATCAGCTGAGGCGATGCACGCTTGCAGGATCAGTTAATTTGCCATGGACCTGCGACAGCGATGCACCTGCGTGATATAACACTTTACGCTTCAAGCGACAAGACAATGGTGGCACGTGAATTGATGGAAATGCTATATCATTTGCATGAATAGTAGTATAAATAGTGCCATCAGCTTGCGGTGTTCAATGGAACCTATAGGTAGACGGCCAGTGATTTATGTGACCTCACAAGCTGGGAATCTCTGCGCTTACGATGACGCTCTCGCAACCAAGTGTTTTGTTAGTAGTGAGCAATCGAGATTGCATCCCTTTGAGTCGTCATCCTCATCCCTGTTGATCATCTAATCAAGGCGTATGCAGCGTATCTCTGCGGCCCTCTTAAAGCTGCGATCAACTGCTAATAGAGCGCGATGGTTGTAAATGTTTCGTGAAAACGAAGTTTGTAGCAAAGGCGCTTCCCTTTTGTTGGCTGGTCAATTGCGAACCACCCAAGACGTGTTAATACTATTCCCAGAAACGAAGTCTTGTGACACTTTTTACCCGGAGAAGTTCCAAATCTCGAAATGTCAAAGTCGTAAAATGTTCAGTTTACGGCGTTCTAGGCTCTACTTGACTATGTTCATTCATTGACGCACGTACGCAAATGGGTCTGGGCTTAGGCTAAGGCTGTTGATGGTTATGAAAGTCGGCCAGCACTTACCGGCCATTTTCATGCTGTTGTGTATAATCTGCAAGTTTTGCTTCGCATAACCTGCAAGTCAGCGAAGGCATTTCATTATTGTCCATTTTATCGTCCAACAGCTGCACGTCACTATTGCACATTCCGCTGTCTTTTTATAATATATGTTCCTCAAGTAAATGTATTTTCCAAAGGAATTCCTGAAGTAAATGCCAACAGCTCAAGGTCTGAACAGTAAATGCTTTTGCAGGGATACAATATTGCAGTAGAACGATAACTTTTCAGAACGCATAGCATATTTATGTTTTCCGCATTTTGACCCGTCAGTATTTTGAACTATATAGAACTATTAAAAGGTCTTCACAATAAATATTTTAACATACAAAGCACAAGCTCTACCTGGTATCAGCAAGAGAACCTGCTTCACCAGCACATGAACGTGGTGTGCTAAACCCTAAGCATTAACGCATAGGCGAAAGGCCATCCACAAAGACTTTTAAGGTTTATTTGAAACTTAAATCCAACAAGCTCAAAATCCGTTTAGATCGGGTGCCTTTTATAAAGTTTTGCTGCTTTAGTTAACACCAGATTTCATGTAACTATCAAAGGCTTAACGTGAGTATGAGTAATTTATGAAGGACACATGCACTATTAACGAGTGAATGCATGATTCAAAGAAAGACGGGACATCACTTACCTCATTCGCAGCTTTTGAATCGAAATTGCTCCGTCATCTGAGAGTGTGTCAGTGCTATGATTGCGTGGGCGAACACGTTCGAGTAGCTCATCTGCGTTGTAACATTTTCTGACCCAACGTTAAGACACGCAATCGTTGGCTGTCCTTGTCGAGCAGTCGTTGATATAACAGTTTGAATTCACGCTGCCAAATAACTTGGATGTGCGATATATCCATGTCCGTTTGGCGGAAACAATTACAAGAATAACTTTTAACAAAAGATGCAGCAGTTTAAACCAGTAGAGCGAATCTCAAGCTTTACTACAAGAGCACACGAAATTCAACACTGCGACGACTGCTCAGCAGCGGGCGCAAGAAGCTGAACGACCAAAGCGAAGAACTATCTTCTTCTTCGTGAACTATCCTCGCTGCCTAACAGTAATACTTAAAAGAAGAACAGACCAACTCATTCAGCGTCAGACCATTCAAGTTGCAGAAGTTCCGAGTGCAAGTAAGAATTGTGCTCTGTATATTTTTATTAACGCTGTTGTGTTTCACGCGAGAATTTCCCCTGTTACAAATCCCGGCTGCTCTGCAGTCCTGTTCAGCCGCAATAAAGAATTCCTCACGTGGCGTAAACCATGAAAAATAGTTCGACCTAGTGTCTTGGTCAATTTCAAACCAAAACCTAAAGGTGCTGAAAGGTAATAACTCATAAACACGTAGAGCAACGAAGGAGACTTGCTGATATTGGCAATGAATAAATCTGCTTGATCCAAACACTAGGAACAGCGTAACCGGTAAGCAGTAACTTGCGCTTCTCGTTGTTCGCGTACGTTCAATCCACCCAATCAGTCATGTGTTTTGACGACGGAACAAATCTTTCCAAACGCGCGTTAGGTATTAGATGCAATGCCAAAAGGTATGCTAGGAGTGATGCATCCATGGGTTAGCCGGCCTTATCAACTGAAGCACATTGTTCTTTGATTTTGAAACATCTGAAGTACCTGTTCGTCAGGGGACAGCCACTTGCCCGAAAGTCCTTTGCTCAAGGAGCCACTTGCCTAAACGGGCATTCCCGATGTATCATTTTTCTGCGTTTAGCTTAGGTTCGGTGGTTATTATTAATATTATGACTATATATCGCTGCCTCACCTTTAATGCCCCTGCACGCTAGAACATTCAGGTAAACCACCATATACTGGTAAGTGCTCCTGTTGGTAAAGCGAAGGAGAAAAAGGAGCCATTCATCTTGAACACTGACTGAAAATAATCAACGACCCTGAAGACCGCGCAGCAGTTACGGACTTTTCGCACGCAATTGCCACCAGTCCGTCGACATAGCCATTTTTTATTGCGTAACGATTGCACAAGTTGTTAATGCATGTACTGCGGCTTCGATATTTTTCCCTAAGCACGTAAAATAGCTGAAATGCTCTCTCACGCTGTCAAAGCATTTAATAATTGGGCCGCAAAGTTTAGCGATGTATAGAGTTTTTGGGAAAATGTCGTTATGAAAAACAGCCTTTGGCCAAACGGCAAATGATTTTCAGGCAGGTGAACTACGCTCCTCCTGTTTGTCCACTTTAGTGCCTCCTTTGTACGGCAAGCAGCGTAATCAGCGGATGGCCGGCTAGCTAATTAGTAAAACAGACGGTAACAATAGAACGTACAGATTTTGAAAAACGAAGCTTTCAGGACAGTCCGGTTCCATCGTGGGCGCGCAACGTCGGCTACTGTTCCCATTTTCAGAATCCGTACGTTCAGTTGCTGCGGTCTGTTTTGCTACCATCAATAAACTCGCCAGTCGTCCACTGGTTGCGTTGTTTGCTTTGCCATGAGCGCAGTGAGCAACTTCACCTACTGCAGCCGTTTCCAAATTCGAAAACATGACGGTCCACTCCGTTGCAAGAGACCCAATTCTCAGTGCGCTTCATAAAGCAATGCAACCATTTTGCTAAGTAGAGGTCCTCTGTGGAGGGTTGATAAAATTTTATGATTCTGAGGCGACCTGAATCCTTACGTTGCTCAAGAAGTCAGGAATCCATTTCAGGGCGGACTAACTACGTAGCACGCGATAACTGTTCCCTCGCACGCTTCAGCCTCAGTATTTTCCTTACACGATTCCTTAACAACATGCTGGTCACGTTTTTGTTTTCTCGATTACAATTTTTTTTAGCGCCACAAACTGGCATCGAGCCGCTGCGGGATATTCCATTTCTAATTCACCTTTCCACGGCTTGCATTGCGATTTCCTAGGGCGCGGCCATTGAGGTGGTCAGCACACTTTGCCAAGCCATGTGGCACTGCGTCCGCAAACGTCGGCAACCACGAATGAAACGCTCAGCAATTGCATCTTCCAACTTTCTGGGCGGAATTTGAAGTGCGGTCTTGTCAGAAAGGAAAGAAAGGTACAACTGATGACGTGTACCAACGGCTTCCCGTGGGAATTTCTCGGAATATCACAACAAAATGCTGCACAGACGCAAGGGAAGATTCAGTTCAGCAACCCGTTCGCAACTGCCAGACGAGGCCGCCGCGTTTGAGCTAACTGCTTCACGACAGAGTTACCACTTTTCCCTTTGATAACCTTAATATTCGGCAACTTAAAACCGGTCTGTTCTTATTTACTAAAACAAACCACTTATCGCGAGGGCGAATGACTACGAATCTGCGGTTCGGTCCTGGTCAAGCGAAGGAAAGTTGCTTCGCGCCTAAAAGCTTGCCTTGCCATTGAAATGTCATCGGACAGTACGACTGGGTCAAATGTTCGTCCTCAGCATTTCCATGCCTCAGGAAAGGTACAACACGACCTGCAACTTCCATTGCGAGGTCCGACAACGTCTCTGCTAATATAACCAACGGTTGTTCAGTTTGTATTGGCCATGATTGGTCCGCGTAAGGAACTTCTTTCACTACATACTAATACAGTAATTAGCATAAGGGATGATGAATGCGAGAGGGGCGATGAATTGCTAAGGGGGTGATACTTCCCCACGACTAGCGATGGACACTGGGTTTAAGACCCAATCTTGACCGAAACGACGGTGGACTGTGGGCGAAGGTCCACGAACAGCACATCCCCCACAATCCTTCGCCTAAATTGTCCACTGAAAAATTTGGTGGAAAACATGTACAAGGTCTGTGGACTTCCATCCGCCAGCTCCTCGTCGTCGATGGACACCTCCGCTCCCGCTCCACGTTATGCCGCCAATTTGTCCAGTAACCATTGGCAGTGGTGGCCGCTCAGCAGGGCGATGGCGAGCTCGATCAGGAAGCAACGATGACCCCGGCAATGCGAATCGCTACGTTAACGTATTGGAAGTTGTAGGCGCGCTCTTGGCAAAAGCATAAGCTCTCGTGCCGAAGCGGCGGCCAAGTTCGCGGAAAGCCTTTTGTATTAATAGTACAGTGGAACCTCTATAAGCTGACCACTCAAGGGCGGTAAGAAATTGGTCAACTTATAGAGGTGGTCAACATGTAGAGTAACCCCTTGAATTCAGTCGTAAACACGCCAAACCCTTTCAAGCACCTTACTGAAGAAGGAACGTAGTAATCTACATGAAGAAACGTTACGAAAGTTAAAGAATGAAAACTGAATTAGTGTTAAGACAATGAAAATGAAACAGTAGTAAGAGAGCATTACAATCAGTGCATTTTATGGTCCGATCGTTGCACGTGTAAAGAAAGTCGGGTCTTTTTACAACTTCACCCGCAAACAACAACACCGGTGCTAACCTTGCTCTACTTACGTAATTGATCAATATTGGCAGGTGGTATAGCGCCGACATGGGCGTTGCATGGTTACCTTGCTTAGGTTTGCCATTTAGGACAAGCTCATTAGAGATGTCTGTTCATCGGGAGAGTAGCGTGAATCGCGATATCGACAGCCATCACCAGTCGACCAACACTAAAGCAGAGCGCACTGGAAAGGTCGGTTGACACAATGAAATTTATTAGAAACTGTGCAATGCGAATATCCGAAACGTACAGATTTAAGTTATGTACGGATCAGACGGGTGGTCGGCAGACTGCAATGTCCGCGAGGATCTTTGTAAACGCGTCTTCTTCGGGTCGCAGTCTCCGGCGCCAAACGTATTCGCACACATATGATTGCGGAATGTGCCTATGCGCCCCACAACGCGCCTTGTTTTGTCGTTTCGCCTGGGCCCACATGGATTCCACCTTTGTGTATGGATCCTAGTCGCTGGATTGACAAAATTGGTGGAGTGATTAACACGCAAGTGCGTGTGAACGTCTTCCGGCAGACCGCGGTACCCACGCCATTCGTCTGAAATGACGGTGGTCCCAGGTCGAATACGGTCTTTAATGAGGGACACGAGCGTGGTGCTGCTGCGGTTAGGAACGGTCACCAAGAAACACTCGCCAGTTTCGTGGCAAACCCCTTCGAATACCCATTGATGCGGATAGGACCTGCCACAGTTGTACTTCCTCTTCGCGAAGAGACTTTCGTCGACTTCATCTGTGAGCCCAGGACCTCCGATCACCGCTGGCTTCCGTTGGGCAGACTCGCCGCTACTTTTCGCATGGCGAGGTTCCATTCAACCGCTCCGCGGGGCGTCATGCCCAGTTCCTGTTCGCAGAAGCTACATGTCGTGTACCCACGACTCCATGCGTACATGAACTGAATTGTTCTTTTAAAGGGCAGTGTGATCCCTGCAGAGGATTAATTATATGTTTCAGTTTGATGTGTTGTCTATTAGGTACCTTCAAACCACGTCTCCTTGCGCAAGGCTACCTGTGTCCTGCACGTTGCGCTATGGCATCTCCACCGGCAAGCTTGACGGGTTGTGCTTGCTAGCAGCGTCATCGGCTCACCACAAGAACAGTACCGTTCCCTGTGGACGATGCCCTTCTCTTGCAGAAAGCGTATTGCCTCCCCTCCGTCCCTAATAGCTGTAAAGACATTCGAAAGATTTACGATACTCTCCCCATGAACAGACACCTCTAATGAGCTTGTCCTACATGGCAAAGCTAAGCAAGGTAACCACGCGGCGCCCATGTCGGCGCTATACCACCTGTCAATATTGATTAATTACGTAAGTAGGACAAGGCTACCACGGGTGTTGTTGTTTGCGGGTGAAATTGTAGAAAGACCGGAAAGGGTCTGTCGTTGTCTGCTTCGCTTTCTTGCTGCAGACGTAAGTGATGAAAGCAAAGTAAAAACAAAGCACAGTAAAATACAACTAGAGCACCAGTAAGGTAAAATGTTACGTCGGTGTGCGGTCGTGAGCGGACAGCCGAACCGACAGATGGTAGAGTAGGAGCGAACACAGATATGGCAGCAGCGATGTACAGCGCATACTCTTGGAGACTCCAAAACGGCAAAATCAAAAAGCGCACTGAAGTCAAGCGTTCGTGAATTAGCAAGTGGACAAATGCTGCTTTTGCCAATCTGTAAAAGGGGCACAAAAGCGAACGGTCGCAACAGATGCGCGCTGCCATGGCAGAAGCAGTCATGATACATACGCGCACATTGATAACACAAACATACTAATGATTTCCACATATTAATGATTTCTGTTCAACATGATGCAGTGATGACACATGCTCATACGTGGGAACACGCTCACAGTCATGACACATGCGGGCACACTGATAACACAAGCAAATTTCAGTTTGTAATGTTCGCGGTATTTTGGTGGTCATCTTATGGAAGTCAAAACATGTAGTAATTGATAGGCAGTGTCTCAGCTTTGGCGGCCAAGGTACAACATACGGAGGTGGTCAACATATAGAGGTAGCTCTCCTATGCTTCATAATGGCGGGCCTGCAAACCAAAAAAGTGGGTCAACATACAGATGGTGGTCAACATATAGAGGTGGTCAACCTTGGAGGTTCCACTGTATTTTCCGCCCAATTCATACGTGCAGACAGGTGCGGCGGCAGGTGCCCGCCAAACTCTACTAAAGCGATCAAAACGTAACGTATGACTGATGACGGTCAAGGCACTCGTGTAGGACCGCCTCCGGCGGGCGTATCGGAATGGGTGACTAACAAAGTGAGAGCAACACGAATCAAGCAGTGACAAATTTCTCTGCAAACCGGCTCAAACAGGGAACCCCCCGCCACGAGACAAACAGACAGTGGCGAACACCGGCTCATCGTAATATGGATCACAATTTGCTGGCCGGAGAACATGCACGCATGGGATAAAGGACGAGACGGCTCGACCACCGGTATTAAGCCGAAGCCGCCGCGACGGACCGTCGGCCTGTACACCAGGGTGTCGATACTTGCTTCCCGCCTAGTTGCGAACTACGATGAAGGCATTTTAATTTGAGCCTCTTGTTTAACATTAGCACGTTCCATTACCTGTCCAGCTGTAGTTCAACAAAGGGACGACAACCAGTCACTGTAGCCACCAACCGCTCGCCGCCGACGTTAATCACTTGCGCGCCATTCATGCCAACCAACCGCTACGACGCCGGCAGGGTCGGCGCTATTGATTATGGTGGCGGCGTACGTTGAAGGCTCGTTGATGAACTCAATTGAACCTCGCGTTCCACGGTGCGTCCGCGTGGACATTGAGAAATTAGTTTACACTGAATTGAGGACAAGGTTGGGTGACCAACTGATTGGCTTTTCCGAAAGTCAGCTTGCCAAGCGCAATGTAGGTCAGCGGCTGTTGCACGCGTTTGGCAAATACCTTTTCGGGTCACAGGGTCAATGTTCCACCTATTGACCTTTCACTTGCATACGTGCCTTTGGGGAACGTTGGCCCTGACGCTTCGATGGCCATTTGCGCAGCGCCGTTGGCAGGACCCATCGCTGGCATTCCTGCAAGCGACGGGCGTCGCTTACTGTGCAGGTCGGTTTAGCCATGCCCGGAAGTACCGTGCGAGAGTCATACAGTGTTGACATTGTTCAATCACGTTCTGCGTGGGCACCAGATAGCGTAGTGGTAGCTTGCTCGATTTATTTATCGAAAGCTGCGAGCCTGTTAGAGCAGGCAGTCAGTGTTGAGCAGCTGCCATGTCACATTTGGGTTGATGCGTGCTTCACCTTGAACGTGACCCCATTTTTCACTGACCCTCCTTAGCTACCAGCGACCAACGTCTGGCGGCTTAACGGTGGTTATGGTCACACTAGATTTAGCAGGAAAGGATTCCATGCATTTAGTGTTATTGTGACCGTTACGATGACTCACATGGGTCAAGCAGCTAGCATGGACCCTATAGCTGGGTTCCTGGCCATCGACCGACCTGCTTACGTTAGCGGAAGTCTAGGTACGACGTTTATATTGACTTTCTTTAAAAGCGGCACACGGAAAGCCGCCTACGTGCAGATGAACGCGGCTATCTGCAATGGGCAAGTTTATTGAATGTCAATGTGAGTTTGCTTCCCTCCCCAGTGGCCTTGCGGTGCGGACCTCTCCCGTCGCATTTGCTAACGACAAGTCTATGAATGACAAGGAACACTGTCATTCATAGATTCGTCACTGTCAAAGCCGTTTCAGGGCAAATCTGACGGTCCTCGTCGATCAGATCATTGTCCTTCGAGTCAATCCCTACCGTTCACCTCCGCTTTGTGCCTTGCTGCTGCAGCGCATTCCGGTCTTCGCCTCAATGAATCCTGCATTGGAGGCAAAATGTAACGAAGCACCTTGGCAACGTTAAAAGTCAAAAATCCCGACTCCGAGCGCTGACCAAAATTCCTCAGCGCTCTTGCCCATCTACCTGAAGTCTTGCATCGCCGGATGCTGGGAATCCAAGTCGCTCCGTCTACTCGGCCATCGCGTCGATGGAATCGGTGGACGCCAACGGAACTGTTGAGGCATTTTAGCGGTTCCCTCGCGCGCTTGCAGTCCAATAATGAGGTTTCACCGAAATGGTGCGCCAAGTCGCACCACGCCAGAGTGCCTTCCAGAATTCGTTGCTAATATGTATGTCAACAACAGTACGAGCAATTAAGGTTACGCGCAGAAGTCTGCTGGATAGCCGTGGTGCCAAGTTGGAAGGGTTAAACCGGATGATCCAGCAGCGTAAACGGGTTTGAATGGGCTGCTTCGTTTGACCAGACCAGTGGGCGACCTCGTCATACGAGAGGATGGTGGAAGCTGCCATTCGTTCACGTTGCACGCAGAAAGGGTTCGTTCAAATAGCGAATGGGAAACTCCCTGATTGTGCGCTATATGCGTGTAGCCGCTCGTGGGTGCATTAAAATGCCAAAGCGCCGAGCAGAAGTCCAGCAACGAAAGTATACGAACGGATGACCTGTTTGGCAGTTCCTAACTGCGGCTGGGACCTTGCACTAATGGTAATATAGGATGGACTTGTCCTTGCGGATGGTAGTCCCCGTGCGAGCATTGTTTGCTCCTGATTTCAGGTTGGCAAGCTTTTGTTTTGGCGTAAAAGACGAGCATGCGCACGTAGCCATCGACCTCCGGATTATAGGTGGCATCCAACTGGGAGTCACCTTTCACTATTGGTCGTCAGCGTTTTTAAAATGCGAAGGCCGCTAAAAGGTGCTTCTGACGTGCCCATCTACCTGCACCTTGCCTGGCGTCATGTTCGCCTATTCCCAGTTCAGCGTTGATCTTTGTCATTTGAATACGTTAAAGCACAGTGCACTGATTCATTTTGTAGCAATTTTTGCGCAACAGCGGACGCTTCATTCCATGCCACTCGACAGTGGTGTCAGATTCATTGTATGAGGGCTTCCCACCAACTGGGGCATTAATATTAGAAGCACTGGCAGGTAGAACGGAACCTTGCCGTAAAAGTTCGCCAGCATTCAAGAACTGCTGCTACCTCAATGCTAAAGTAATTTGCACTGGTTGTTCAGCTTGCTTCAGCAACGCACCTGGCATATATGCACGTGTAAAATTTCCATCTCTCTCTCTCTCGACGTATATCCGCTGAAAATCCATTTATGAAATTACCGAACCAACAGGTGCTAATCGTTGGAAACGAGTCGTGGGCTTTCGTGAGTTCAGTTGCGTGCTGCTGCCCAAGTACGGGTGAACACTCGGCCTACAAAAGCGGGGCTTCCGCGATCCCTTGCTCCATCAGCAGCTTTTGAAGGATAGCGGCGTTGTTCATTCGCCACGAATGGACTGTAATGTCAGACCCGTGCCCTTATCATTCATATAAACCTAGCACTTATCCACTGTCTTCCATTGACGACTTGACACCATTAGTATATTAATGGTGTCAAGTTGTCAAGGGAAGTCAATGTTTAACTACGCTGTTACAATGCACCCAGTTTACGACCACTTGCTCACGTGATTGTTGCTTGCGGAGTTGCAGCCGTCGAGCTTCGCCGAGGACGGAGCGGGAGCGCCTCCGAAGGCTTCGCGACCTTTTCTCCACCTTCCTCACTGTGCACTGCGTTAATAGTTGCGTTGCACTTTTTCACGCCAATGAACCACCACCTTGAGCCGTAGCAAGGGTTAAGGAACAGTCGGCCGCCCGCTGCGGGGCGCGTTCGGTGCTAATGGACATGGAACATCCCACGGCAACCGCTCCCTTCCGTTGCCGCGCGAAGGGCGCAACGGGTGCAAGTCGTCCCATTGACAAGCGAAGCTGCCTGCGTCAACTTTCCTATAGTTTGGCGGGTTCAACCGCGGGTGGAAAATGGAATGCCCCTTGTTCAGGAATGCGGCGGTCGCCACGCCGCTTTCGGTCGAAGTGGCTTAACCGGATAGCTCCCTCAAGGTTGCGCCAGCGGTTTGCGCAGGAGCAGCATGGGCTTTGCAGCTCCACGTTGCCCCTACAGTTGTTGAACGATGCGATTCTCACCAGTGTATGTGTGTGTGTGTGTGTTGCTGGTTTCGATGTTTAGTATGCCGTCGCTGAGGTGGCAGTGAAACGAAATCGCATCAGCTTTTACAGCGGCGCAGAAGTTGCAGGAATGCGCTTGCATGTGTGCCCTTAAAGTGAACGCGGACGCTGGTTCTGTGTCGCTGAACTCAGTTGTTGCGGTGACCCATAGTTCTCCATTTTGTCCTTGCTCCAAATAGCGCGGGCATTTCAGAGGTGGCAAATTGCCATTTCATGCCGGCTGAAATGGCATGTACATAAAATAGTCTATGATATTGTCGTCGTCGTGTACTCTTCGTTCGTTGCTAACGCGGGGAGATGAATGGTTGCTGCTCCAAGTGCGCCGCCGCCACGGTCTGCTCCCCCTGCTAGAGAATGAGAGTGCCCCAAGCGTCGGTAACGTGTGTTCGCCTTTTCTTCAATTCATTTGCCCTTTGCAATCGGGCGGCAAGGAAAAGTAGCCGACGGAAGTTTTCACTTGCCCTGTGTGCCATCTTTGACGCTCCTTAACTTTGTGTTTTGATGGCACTGTCCACCGGTAAGCGGTTGATTGACATCTGGTTGTTGTTTCCTGGTGACCTTCTGTCTCAGCAAATCGGGTCTGCGCATGTACAGAGTATCGGGCAACCAGTCTAAAATTTACAAAGGCTCGAAACGGCTCATATATTGTCAATTTTTTTCACTCCCAAGGATGACACGTGAAGAGCACTCTTGTCGTCTTTCTCACTTATATTGGGCGACAATCCGCCCGCTTGCAGTCCGGCATCCGAGAAGTTCACCCATAAGCGCTCGCCTTGGCTTTTGCATGCAATGCCGGTTCACCGTGCGCATTTGAATAATGGACCCTGCCATTGTTTGGTGGAAGTGGCTCAAAATTAGGCTCCTCTTAGGTAATGTCTGCTGACAAGTGAAGCCACTAGATTGCCCTCAGTCGCCCAGCGGCTCCCAAGGTCATCGTTATGATGTTTCGGTGACGGATGATACCCTTGACAAGACTAGTTTCACATTTTGAAAAGTGGAGCGATGCGCTCTCATGTATTACAACGCGCTGCAGCTATCCGCATTGACGCATCTTCTAGTTACTCGTTCGCCATTTTAAACGCAACGCTCACCACTTGCACAGCGGTGGTCTTTCAGAGAGCTTCTGGCCTCTGAATCGTCTATTTGCGGCATGCAGTCCGAGGGGGTAAGCTTGCAATAGCCGCGGACGATACTTTTGTACGGAAGGTACATTTTCAGCAGCACCCATCCACGGATAGCAGGCACTTGACGAGCTCAGTCATCGTGTCAACATCGTCCTTCCATATGGCTCCTGCAGAGCAAGAGGGCCCCAGCGAGCAGTCGGCGGCTCCAACTGTCGAACTGGCGGCCATCGAGCAAGTCGGCTGGCCCTCCGCATTTCGCTTGGTCAGTCGCTCCACGAGCTTGCCCTTGCAACAACAGCAGCAGCAAACTTCGTCTGATTGCCATCTCATGGACAGTCTTTCCCCCTTGAATTTGAACGTAGCCTCAGTGCTGAGCCAGTCCCTGTCAGCTCCGTCGTCCTCCGTCTCTTCGGCGATGGACCTGTTGCCTTCGCCGAAAAGGCACGAATACCTTTTGCAAGCGGTCGAACAATCCTTCATACCCCAACCGCGCAAGTGCCAAGGCAGACGCCACAATGCGCCCTTTGACGGATACGAGTCCTCGCAGGTGGAATCGCTCCTGTCAACTAGTCAGTCCTCCTCCTCTGCGCTGTGCGAACGGCGGGCAAGCCTCTCCTGCTCGGAAACCTGTGAGTATACGCTGGCGCTTTTTGTCTGGTCCGTCGGCATGACCGTGGCGCGCAGGTAGGGCGCCGGTTGCCGCTTCCCAATCGTGTGCACCTCCCACGGAGCGGCTCGTTGTTTGTTGTTGCAGGGGATGGGACAGCCGCGCGCTAATAGGCCAACGGGCAAAAGTCCGGTCCTGCGGTCAGTCAGAATTCAGGTTATTGTCGAAGGAAAGAGAAAATTAGTTGCTCCGGGCAATTTAGAAAGCTGGTAAAAGTCGGTCAGCAATGCCAGCGTTCAGAAGGTGATTGACCGTTTTCGCTTTCAGTCAAACGCACTGACAAAGCAGGGTCAGGGCCAGATCATCACTTCACCGCGAGTTAACCACGTTTTGTTTACCTTTCAAACCATACCGTACGATTGTTGCAGAATATACCAGCACCTTTTGTACGGCGTTGCGCCGCTTACTCCATTGCTGCCTTAGTTAACACTCCTTATTCCATAAACGGCGACAGTACCCGTCAATTCGCATACGGTTACATAGTCGGCAGGTTCATTTATGCGATCGCTGCCGTCTCCAGATTCTCTGCGTGTTTGGGAGCCGTTCGTCATTGACTCAGCAGGGATGGCATTAATGGGAGAGCATCTTTACTAGGCGACTGAATTGCCATCCTAAGTACTGTTTGGTAGCAACGGTAATCTCTTACGCACATAGCTATGCTATCCATCCGCTGATTGGTTGGCGAAAGGCTTGACCTACATCTATCTACATTGGCGATTGTGGTTCGCAGTGGAACAGCCGAAGCATCGCGAGCCCTTTGGCACCTGTCTAAACGTGATCTTTCCTTTTTTTTCAGCGTTCGAGGGCAATTCCGTGCTGTGCCAAGTATGCGGCGATAAGGCCAGCGGGTTCCATTACGGCGTCCACGCCTGCGAGGGCTGCAAGGTAAATGTTTCTTCTGTCGTTGGAACCGCCGGTGGCGCGGCGCCCTCGCCTAGTCATTTTTTGGGTCATTGACCTGCGGTCGATGTAACAGGATGGCTGATGACCCTTTTCCGGATTGCCACTGATTCTTGCCCCTTGATCCAAATTTTTTCCTTCCGCCGGGGCGGGCCTAGTAGCCTACATGCTTAAAGGCGTCTTTGACATTAATCTTGGGAATTCGCCGTGTTCTCACGCCGAACCGGCCCCGATTCGTTTACTCGGCTGCGCCCGCAACATCTCCGGATCGTATCTGCTGTAGTGCCAGTGAAACTTACTCGCCGTTTATTTTCTGTGACACTTATATAGGCCGTGCCTCCTCGTGCTGGCCGCCGTGCTGCGCCGTGGAAAACCAAATATTGTAGGCATCATCTTGTTAAGGTTAATGGGGCGCAGTTGCTTGCTTTGCCGAAATGACATTGATTTCTCCTCAACTAATGGTGCCGCATTGGAGATTAGTGTTGTTGGCGTCCTTGCCGCGCTCGCGCGCTTTTCTGCCGGAATGCCGACACTCTTGTTTTTCGTCATTCGCTCGCTGTTCGTTCATTTTTCCTTGCCTGTAAGTCGCCTCGTACGGCTGTTGTCACTCTCCGCGGTTGCCGTGCGGTCTTACGCGTGGTCCATTCGGTTCTTGGCCATTGACGGCTCTCCCCTTTTTCAGGGCTTCTTCCGTCGCTCCATTCAACAAAAGATACAATACCGGCCGTGTTCAAAGAATCAGCAGTGCTCCGTTCTGAGGATAAATCGCAATCGGTGTCAGTATTGTCGCCTGAAAAAGTGCATTGCGGTCGGCATGTCACGTGACGGTAAGCTATACGTACTGGCCTCTATTATTCCGTATTACCATACTGCGCTATTTTGCCGATTTTTAACTGGTAACTTCTTAATCGATGGCGCATGGACTGGCTAAGGTACTTACGTGCTTAGATTTCCGTTGTTTCATCATCGCAGTCAGATGCCAGCATAACGCGCAGTAAGTGGACTATCTGAGACGTTACGCCAGATTCATTCATATGGAAGTAACAGAACTAGCAGCGTATGGTTAATAAACAGTTTCGAACGAGTATATTACGCGTAGCGTCTTTAGTAGTACTTGTTGCCAGTTCACGTCTTCTTCAAAGGCGGATAACGTTTCTCAACTCGTTCGTCATTGTCCACCCAAGTTGCCTGCGCCCTTGCCGTTCTGATCAAGTGGTCCGCTGTTGCAAGTAGGAGTGTGGATGTGCATTCTCTCACCTCGCCAGAAAGCGCCGCCGCAACGAAGTTAGCTTTTGAACTGCGAAACCGATTGTCCTGTCCTGTGTTTCCCTTTGACTTTACGTTTGGAGAGAATTTGTGCCTTCCAGAATCATTGGACCCAATATTGTTTTCCATAGGATCAGACTCAGCCAGGAGCAAAGGAGCTGTGAGCTTTATGAATCGTCTGGCAGGTTCATGCGGTTAATTGTTGCATCGCTTATAGTTTATCCCTTTCTTTATTGTACGAGAGCAGTGATAACCTTGGATCCGTCCGTGCAAGAGTTTAGCCGCGTGAGAGAAACCTCAGCAGCAGCTACTGCTTGGTCAGGTTCTTTATTTTACTGTAGCATCCTGTTTTTTTGGAGCTTTCGAAGCAGACTTGAAAACACATTCGCGATGGCGGAGTTGCAGCACCCCATTTATTTGAGCGGACTGATTCACGCAGTTGAACAGTTTCCTTTATTTAGAATCAGCATTTGAAAAGGTGCGTCATTCAGAGCATACTGTATTGCATTAGGAGAACACGCCACGTAAGCCCTGACGCCAAGCAATGTCGCGTGGAGTATATATAGTAGAAAGTGATGCTGCACTTACTCGTTATCACTCTGGGAATCGCTGCATCGTCATTTTGCCAAAAACAAACAGCTTATTGTACTTCGTACAGGAGTTCAGTCGTGCAGTGGAAGGTTCGTCGGCTTGGTTGCAAAGTTTGAGCTTCAAGTTTCCGATTAACCGCGCCATCAGTTGACCTTTTCTCCTTTTGAGAGATCTGCAGAATTATTAAACGCGTGAATAGGTGTGCTTCAACTTAAAGCCACTATTGTCCACCCTACTGCTGCACTGAAAATGTCTGAGAGGTGAAATGCTGCAAGCATTTTGTTTGCACGTTCGTTAATACTACCGGGCAATTTTGAACGTGAACTCAATTAAGCAGTTTGTCTTGACTTTTGGTATTTTGTTGTTTTCCAGGTATTCATTCATTTTCTTCGTTGCCTTCGCACCACTCGTCGTGAGTAGCAATTTTTCAGAGCGTCGCCACTTTACGGAAGTGGGAACATAAAGGCTGCATTTAATTCGTGGATTTAACCGTGCGTGATTCACTCAGCCTCTGAGAAATGCATTATGTAATTGGTTTCCCGATTGGCTTCGTTACTTTCCGCTTTTAACATAGCATAAGCTGTTTATAACGGCACTGCGGATTAACTGTCCGGATACGAAGTCGATATCCACGTAACTTTCCGATCGTATTACTGCTGTCATGAACAGGCGGAGCTCCGCACATCCAAACTGCTTTGTACACCGCGTTCCGCCTTTCGGATTGCCTATATCGATGGGAATTGCGGTAATGAGAATTGATGTGTCAGTAGGTTGGCATTCATCGTTTAATTGCTCATTACGCTGTACAGGGAAGGTGCTTTCACAAGGTCTGTGCATAGAAGTTCCCTCTTGCTCATGACGAACTTCAGCATTCGTACGAACAAATTTGTACAATGACGTTAATGGAAAACAGTTAACATTGGTGTGTGTAATCTTCCGCCGACGTTCCGGCACTGTGGAAGTGTTGCATTAACGGCAGCCAGAATGGTTCAATCCCAGGAATTCGACCATCCATTTTTGCAAGTCCCCAAGGTTGCTGAAAATGGTCCGCCAGGTAGTGCCCCATTGGTGCACCTCAGAGGTGATGATCGGATAATGCATTATCTGGTCAATAGCAGATTTCTAGCAACTCGTGATACACGACACCTTGATCCCTGCCCACCGTACATCTGGGGGCACTTTTTAGCTGCTAGCGTTTGCCCTTGATACTGAGGTGGTTCCTCGCTGTGCTCCTACCCGTAGCTTCCTCCATTTGGGGACGTCATAGGCGACCACCTTCCATTGGGAGCTACTTTTCAGAGTCTGCATTCTGACATGAAAGCCATTAAGGTTCGTTGAAAGCACCGTTATCTCCAGGGTTTGCGTTGAGAACTTTTTGCCTCAATTCCGTAAACTAATAATGGATACTCCTGCAGGCAACTCGTCATTGGAGTTTTGGCTGCCAGTAATTGTCCTCGGCATATTTCCTCGCATGAGCCAAGTGGTTTCCTTGAAATGCGCACTTGCTATTAAACATGTAGCCGCATCTGGATGCCTCCTGGTTGGTGGATGCGTGCCGCTCATTTTCAGTGCGACTGTTTGCAGCAGTTCGATTCGGAAGAGTTCCAAAGCGCGAGAAGGCTAAAATCCTGGCCGAAATGCAACGTGCCAATGCGCATTCGCAGGCTACGAATTTGGCTGCCATTGTAGAGGACGGAAAATACATGGTGGCCAGCGTTGTGTCAGCCTACCTGGAAGCCAAGGTGTACTTTAAAAGCAGAAGCCTTCCGCTGATGCAAACCTTCCGCGATAAGAGCTTCCTACTTCGACCCTCGCCTACTGTAAGGGTTGTGCGCTTATCCGTATGCCACGGCGGCTTTCCCTTACTTACAGGCTTGTCCACTTCATTCTGGCAGCACGGCAACGGTGGACGTTAACAATGAAGAATTAACAAACAGCTATCTTCCAGCTGTACGGGCAATTGTAAATTTTGCGAAAAACATCCCCGGATTTTTAGTATTACCTGAAGAGGACCAGATCATTCTACTGAAGGTATTTGAACGGCTTCCATTCGTCTCTGCTAATTGGCCAACTTTTCCAGGCGGGCGTTTTTGAACTTCTTCTATTGCAACTCTCTTCCCTGTTTGACATGAATACAAAGAGCTTGGTTTTGTTGAACGGTTCTGTGTATAAACGTGGCGGGTGTCTTGCTCAAGGAAACAGTGGCACGGGATCCAATTGTTTCTTGATTGACTCTCTCTTTGACTTCGTCGACCATTTTACCATGCTTCAAGTTACAGACGTCGAACTTGCCCTCTTCTCAGCCGTAGTACTGATTTCGTCAAGTAAGAGAAACGGACGCCGTTCCTCAGTGTACTCGGTTTGCATTGCCGCGCATTTAAGGTCGTCCTGGATTAAAAAACGCAGATCTGGTGGAGAAGTTTAACCAACGATTGAAGGACCTTTTGCAACAGATAATTTATGCGCAGCACGGCGCTGATATGAGTCTTTTTAACAGTCTGATGTTGAAAATTCCTGATCTTCGAACGTTAAACACATTGCACGCAGAGAAGTTGCTCATATTGAATTTTGACTCTCAAGACAAGGTTTGCTCGGTTTTTGATTGATGGAGATTTAAAAGTTAATATCTGTGTTATGCAGCGTTGCAGAAGCGACCTGATTCGAAAGATGAAGAGAACCCTCACGGATACTGCTTCTGACGCTGATACGGCCGACGCAGCTGGTCATCACTTTAGCCCTGATGAAGATTCAGGTAGGCGTGAATCATACGCTTAAAACTTTAACGAGCTGCAACATTGAAGCGCATGCCTGCGGAATTTCTGCTACCAGCTCTTTTCGCCACTTTGACACTAAGGCACCTTTGTATGGGATGTCACTTTCAGTTGGAGGTCACACTTCACCAACGAAATGGCTGGACTTGTCCCAGAAAGACAAATCGTGCATTAGTACTACTGCTTCTGTTGCAAAAAGCAATCGATCTTTGGATAGCCTGAACTTAAAGGTTGTTAGTTCACCAGTTGCCGACGCTAAGGCTACACTGCATAGCCCCGTATGGCCTTCGAAGGATAACACGTCATTTGACAGTGGTAAAGGTTCTCTGTCGGCCACCGAGTCATATTCTTCCAGTGACAGCTTGAATGAACACCACATGGAAGAATTCGACACAAAATGCACCCCAGTGTTTCTGCACAAGCCGCTTATTTTGTCTTCGTCTTTGAATCAAAGCAGCTTAACTTTAAGCGAGCAAATGCCTACGTTGAAGCAGGCTTTGCAAACGCCACCACTGATTCTGCTTCAAACCCATGAGAAAGCTGGCCATTGTCTCGAAGAGGAAAGAGTTCTTAGCAATCTGCGCGACAGGCATGCGTGCTTGGCATCTTTGCTGGAAAAGCAGCCGACCGAACTCTTCTCGACTACCAACATTAGTGACACCAGTGGTGGCATTGCGAACACCGGCTTGCCTTTGGACTACGGCTTGCTGGCCTCCAGCGCCTTGTTGCAGCAGTGGACCAGGCTTTATGGTTCCCAGAAGCCGATGAACAGTTTGTGCAGCAATATTCTCCCATTCTACTTGAATCGCGCAGCTGCGGTGCCTTCGAAGTACGCTCCGTTCCTGAATGATCCCCTGCTCCACTCCCGCGTGATCAACAACCTTCGCTCGATCATCGACGAGAAGTTGCTCCTGAATTCGGCCGGCCCTATGCCCAAGATTCCCTTGGTTGCTGCTACCTGTGGCTTCAGCCACGCTGCGAACATGAGCCTTAATGACCAGTTTGTGACACGTAGCCAGAGCGAGGGTGGGTCGCCAGGAGGTAGGAAAGCCTCCGGCGCCGAGACGGCGGTCAGCGTGCTGAAACGGAACGTTAGCCCAAAACGTGAATTCCCGAAAGAATTTGACAACGAAGAGCCGCTGAATCTGTCGAAGAAGGCAACCTATTGTACTGACGGTTCATCCAAAGTCAAAGTGCCTCAGAAGCAGGGCGTATGCAGTGTAAAATCTGAGTGGGCATCCACTCTGACATCCGCATGAGGAGTATATGATTAGAAGTGTGCAATGGGCGAATTATAGTCATTATCCTGTCTTGCTTTCTGGCTGAACGGGAGTGCCCCTTGGCTATCGCTCTTACAAGGCGTACGTCGCTTGTGGTGCGCTTTTGTGCTTTCCATTAAATATACTGGTCAAATAAAGTCAGAGAATTCCATGCTGCTGGCGCACCCTAAAGGTTCTTGCTGTTGTGATTATGAGTTACTGTAGGAACGTTACTTAGCTGAGAACTGTAGCAGGAATGAGTTAGATACTCTGAAGTGTAAGCAGAGCGCCCAGTGTCACCCCATCTCGATTACTTCTGCTCGTATTATTGCATCTTGTTCATAACGTGACGGTAATTGCTTCTTTAACAAATTCGTAAAGTGACTGTCGCTTTGTTCGCCTTTCGTACTAACCATACCGTTAAACACAGTATGCCAAAAAATAGTACGCTTGCGAAAGGCCGTTCTTAACTCACTAAAGAAATTCAACTAATAGTTGAACCCAGCGAGTACAATGAGAAAAAAGATTTATAGGCCACACAGAACGGATGTTTCTATCCTCAGGATGGTGATGACCTACTATTAAGATTTGGAAAACAAGATGAAGAATTTGGCGAAGATTTTGTGGTGCTCTTCAAATCAGCCTCAAGTGTCACGACAATGTTGAGAAATGACAGGGTGAAAATACCTAATGAGGTGCTGTTTCACGCACGCATATAATTTGGTATACAGTTGTTCTGCAAATAACATGCGTAAGAGGCCGTATATGAATGTGTAGCTACGAAGAACAACTTTCAGACATTGACAAATAAAATGACAACGAAGATGAGAACCGAGTGCGATGGTTAACGTAAGAAGGAAAGAAGACCTCGAACGTAAAATCCGAAGGCCGTCATGGACATATTCTGTTCTTGGGCCATCGTTGAACATACGGTTCAATGTAGGCATGGCACCAATGCCATCAGGTATGGCAGCGGCAGGCATTGCGAACGGCCGAAGATTACGCAAATCATCATCTGGTTTAACGAAATAACATGTGTCAGCCTCAAGGAACACTATCCTAAGTTAAATGCAGACATGATCCCGTAGCCCGCAATTACTTCTAGGAATGAGTTGAATTTCCTAGAATATCGGGTGGTTAACAGGGGTCTTGAGCAATCTGAATGGTCTACAGCTGTATCCCTGTGTGAGAATTACCAACACCAAGTAAATGCATCTTGGAGATTTCGTCTTCAGAGCGAAATGGCTGATGACGAAACCAGTACCTTTCGAAAGCTCCACTGCAATTTTTGCCGTTGCCAATACAAGTAACCTGGTCCTCCAAGAAGCACTTACTCCGTGTTGGTAATTCTCACACAGGGATACAGCTGCAGACCATACAGAATGAGTTGAAAGAAACGAGTTATTAGCAACGATATAAAACAAAAGGCACGTAGCTGGTACCTTTCGGACTCAGCTGGTTCCGTCGTAAGGGTGGTATGCTCGACATCCCTGTTTGCCATTGGCTTATACTCAGGAACAGCAGAGTGGGTAATGGTGAACACTTAATCTGGGTGATCAAATGAGTTTGTTTGCAATCACGTGAGGGCATAATTAATTATTACACTACCCTTTGCATGGACGAACAATGCCTACGCAGAAAGGTCAAGGAACCATCTACACGAAGTATAATGCATGCGTAAACAAAGACCAAGAAGTAGCCGTAGGCGATACGTGAACGCACGTGATTTGCCAGGTCGGATGTTTTAGTAATGACCCTTCCCTCGCACGTAGTTTTTTCTTTATCTCGTTACTATAAAGTGTTTATTATTATTATTATTTATTATTATTATTATTATTATTATTATTATTATTATTGTTGTTGTTGTTGTTGTTGTTTGAACATTGGATGTTTTGCAACGGGCTTGTTCATGTTCTGTTGTTTTTTCGGCTGTCGCCCTGTTTGTTGGTATCTGTAATAAATCCGAAAATGCCCTACCAGCGGGTTGATGGGCCCTTATTAGAAATATCAGAGCTCTTCTTAGCTAAGTCTTATCTTAGCTTTCGGAATCAGGGCGTTCCGAAATCTACGATAAGCGTTTTCATCCTGTGGTATTACTAATAATCGCCCATCCTTCCGCTGGTAAGGAATTTGCAGTTTTATTACAGGTATCATCAAAACGGGGAAGGCGGAATACAACCAAAATCATGTCGTAGTAGATCTTAACAACCCAGCGGAATGAGCAGAGACAGTAGTACCCGCGGAATGTTAGGTACAAATAGCAATATGGGCATTCTCCGTCTTGAGAGAACCTGCTCCTGAGTGATGGCCATTGTTTTACATACCATTGATGAGCTAGCTTAGTTCGGTAAGGTAGACATTAGCCCGCGAGGCGTAGGATTACCAGCTGCACTCACGCCCCACTGAAATAATGTCAATCTATCGTTTAGTCAACGCTGTTCACACCGGACTAACTTTGTTTACAACCGAATCACCAAAAATGAACAACGTAATAATAAGAACCCAATAGCAAAAGTAATAACAATAACACAAACAGTAGTAATAATTAACACTACAAAATATGTGCATAAGCATCACTGGGGAGGCCAATATTGCACAATCGCTTCTAACTGCTTGTGAAACGGGTCTTCACTGGGCTGTTGTCTTCGGCGTCACCAGGCCTCTCACAAGTAGGAGTCCATCATGGACCGCTGTGTGCCGCACCGGGCTCTATTGCTTCGCTTCAACTGGGCCCATAGCGATTCCACAGCCTGCGTGTGAGCACCTGTCCGTGGGTTAAGTTAACCCACGGAATGGTTTACACGCATGTGCGTGTAACCATACTGTGGCAGGCTGTGGTATGGTCGCCCCTCGTCGCTCATGATAGTAGAACCGGGTGCTACATTCTGCCTTATGGTAGAAATGAGCGTATCTGACGAGCGGTCGGGCACAGGAACCATGAAGCATTCACCGGTTTGCAGGCACACACCGCCGAAGACCCATTGTTGTGGGTAGGACAGGCTACGGTTATACTTCCTTTTCGAGTAGACCGTCTCGTCCACTTGAACCGTTAGGCCCAGTCCTCCCACAGGCACTCGGTTGGTCACGAGGGTTTCTGCCACGACTTCCCTCATCGCCAGGTTCCAGGCGACGACAGTGCTGTGGTTAAGGCCCAACTGCTCCTCGACGTCCCTCACGTTGGACCACTCTCGGAACCAATAATACATGAACCGGAGAAGTATACGCACCGGTATTCTGGATCCTTAATAGTCACTGGTTGCACGTTGTGCATACACCAGAGTAGTTTTACCTTGCAACCATGTTCCTGTACGAAAGGACAACTCCTTTCAGCAGGATCTCTTATTGCACCTCCACCGGGAAACTCAGCCATCCGTGGTCTGTAAAACCATGGGCGTCCTACAGGAGCAGGTTCTCTCCCGATGGAGAATGCCCTGCTCCTGCAGGAACACTACTGGCCCGACTTCATCGTGGCACATACAGGCCAGTCGTCGATGCTCAGCAAAGAAGTCCCTTGCAACATGACAGAATAACCCATGTAACAAGTTGACTAGCTTTTTACACTGGGGCAAGGGGAGCCTTCGTGGAACCAACCCAGAAAGTATGGTCCCTCAGCTACAGCAGCTCCCAAATCAGAAAGAATAGCGCGAACGCAGCTCCCAGGTTCGGAAACAATATTGGGGCCGGGAAACAATAGGGAGCAGGTCATGCTGCTCGCAGGATTACGTAGACAATGAAGGCGGGGCTGGGTGGTCCACTCGAGCAATGTCAGGATGCAAACCGAAAAGGCCCCAACTTCGTAACTATGTTCAAAATGGGGTACTTTGTAACGGGTTCAAACGTATTCATATTGTTGTTTAACGGTTGGGGTTCCCGTTGACACTTTGTATTGAGTCCAAAATCACTCCAGAACGACACCTTAGCCATTGACTGGTTAAGGTGTCATTTTAAAGTGATTTTAGATTCAATACACAGCGGCAATGGGAACTTCAGCCATTAAACAACAATATGGACAACTTCGTAGCAACAGATCGTACGAAACTACAGGAAATCACTTATTTGTTTGTCAGCCCTTAGAAATAGGTAATGGATGCAGGACGTCGGTTATTCAGCCGATGATACCTCACACGAAACGTGCTTTTGAATGTTCACATTTCACTCGACTTGTTGCCACAGAAAGGCAAGCCTAAGTTGGTAGAGAGGTAATGGTTTTGGGGCCTCTTTTCTATCTACTACACGCATTTGGTGTACCTCGAGAATGCAAGCAACTTCACTACGCCAGTAGCATTCTCCGTGCTGACCTGCTGCGCTAGTCTGCTCTTGACAGCAGCACTACATCTTTATCACACCTTTATCATTTCAACGTATAGGGCAAAACTGCCATACGTTTGGTCTTCGACGCATTCGGCATGTTCACGCCCAAACATTTGTCGAAAAGAACGGGCGACTTGCCGTCTTTTATCTGCAACTTGAAAATCACATTACCGTGCAACGTAAGTTGCAATGACAGAATTGTCAAGCGTTGCACGCGAATGTCATCGTTTGCTTGGCCATGGCAATACAATTTTCCTCCGTTTTTTACGTAAGCCATTCGCTGTAATGTAAAGGTAGCTACTGCATACAGTCTTTAGTTTGCAACCGAATGTCGAGACAAGACGCAAGCAGCTCGAAGCTTGGGCCTCCCTTGTGCTAAGGTACGCGGAGGAGAAGAGAATCAGCCAGATTGTTGTGCTGGACGCCCAACAAAGTGAGCTGTTCAACAATACAAGGCTGAACAGTAGGAGACAGACTGCGGTTTATTTAGTGTACAGCAAATGCTTTAGGGAACCTAGGTTTGGATGGAATAATTTCCGTTCTGGATTATTTGAAAGAAAAGAGTACGTAAAGTGCAGCCCTCCGTTCTCATGGCCAGCATTTGTTTTCCACTTTTCGAACGAACGAAAATAATCTCATTTTTCGCGATCCTGCACCTCCGTTATATATATATATATATATATATATATATATATATATATATATATATATATATATATATTTGAAGTATTCACGGCTTGTACCTGTTCTTGCGTATTCGTAGTGCCTTAAATTAATGGAAACAACGCCCTACCAACGGATGGATGGGCAGTTATTAGGAAAATGTCAGAGCACTGTGTAAACCCTTCGAAGCTTTCGGAACGATCTTGTTTCGTCTTCAGCGATTTATTGGTTGTGTAAGGGAATCCCGATCTCGATGGGTATATACAGGCTGGGTCAGGTGATCAGTTTGTATGGTGTAACATTTGCTGTTATTGATAATTGCATCCCATACTTCACTGACTTCCCTTGTCACGGTTGATAGTGTCATTGTGCCTTATGAAAAAGGCCTCTTTTATTTGCCTAAGGTGGAAATGGCTCTGACAGCAAATAATCGTTGGGCAGAGGTTGCGTGAGCATTGATAGATATGCTCAACAACCGCGGATGTTATCTTTGCTTCGTCCATTGTCTTGGTAGGGCTCAATGTTTGGGGTCGTCCTCGTCGTCTTGTTTGAATACCGTTTAGCCTTTATTGTGCCTTCTTGAAGCGTGTCATAGCGGGCATGTGTTCTCGAAATCTCTGAAATAAAGTATTGCCCGTCTTAACTATATAGGAGGCGTGGCAGTCACAAGAGATCCGGTATACAACACCTGGTGTTTCTTCTGCGGTTCCTGTGATCTTGTCCGTCCTTGTGAATGCTGAATTAAATGCTCGCAAACGTTTGAGGCGCTCCCCATACATACAACGTAGGTTACTTAAAACATCCATAAACCCACCGGTGTCCGCCTCGTTACCTAACCCGGTGTTATACGTTCCGTACTATAATGGCTTGGGAGAGCGCCTCAGACGTTTGGGCCACGCGTTAAACTTTAATGTTCGATTTAAATGTTCCGGTAATCTCCGTTCCCTGTTACGAAGTGATAAGATCAAGATTCCACTGGATAGGAGACCGGAGGTCGTTTATGAAATCAAGTGTGATTGCCACGCCTCCTGCATAGGAGAAACGGGAAAACCTTTACTTGATGGATTTCATGAACACACGGCTGCGCTGGCCTGATACAAGACGGCGAAACGAAGACTGAATGGGTTACTATCTCAACGCCGTGGACGACCCCAAACCCGCGATCCAGCCAAGATCATGGATGAGGCAATAAAGGCTTCCGCGGTTGTTGAGCATGGCTCCACATGCCCACTCGAGCTGCAACCGCGCATTCTCTGCCGTGAAGAACGTTTCCACCTGTGGCGGATCAAAGAAGCCTTATACATTAGACATAATGCATCGATGAATCGCGATAGGGGTACACAGGTCAGCGAGGTTTGGAATGCTATTGTCAATAAAAGCAGTTGTTGCAACTTACCGAGATGACCTGTACTTCCTTCTCCTTTGTCTCTGACCCGTACTTAAACCGACAACGGAGTAAGAACTTTCTCTTGCTCGCTGAAGACGGAACTCGAGCGTTCCGAAATATCCGAGAAAGCGTACGTTGTGTTCTGACCCTGCTCTTCCTATAACTACACTCATCCATCCGTTGGTATGGAGACCGTGTCAGTTTACTTCCAGATTCATCACGTACAGAAAGCAGCGGGACAAAATCCGTGAAAAAGTACAACATGAAGATCCATGCTCCCGTTAAAAGACATCCAGTCTTCCTATATATATATATATATATATATATATATATATATATATATATATATATATATATATATATATATATATATATATATATATATATATATATATATATATATATATATATGTGCGCTGTTGAAGTCTCCACTTAATACTGCTTTTGATTTTACCTCTCTTGATCACGTGAAGAAAGAAGGTATACTTCATTTTGTCAATTTCGCATTATTGCAGGTCGCGTAGTATGGCTGGATAAGCAAAAAGGCCGATGTCGTATCTACTGGAAATCTCCTGCAGAATGGGCAGCCCTAATTGATGACTGGGTTATTCAGTGTACCACGTGAAGTCCTCAGTCGTAAGATTGAGTGTTTTCAGGCTTCTCGAAATGGTCTCCGAAACACCGTGTGCACCCTCTATGAGGTAGCGCATGGACCAGACTCCGTGGATGAACGTAGGTTTTTAATTTTTTAAATCTTCGAGCAAACGTTGGCAATTACGGTGTACTGCCTGAAAATTTACTTTCTAAATCTCACAGGGAAAAATCAGAGAACGGATATGTTTTTAATCATTCGACAAATGTATATAATAGTTGTAGTACTGGTTTTCAGGTGGTGTAGCCACCTTTCCTTCCATTAATGAAAAGGAAACCTTCGAGAATGGTCCTTGTAGTCCGCCGAGGTGGAATCGTTCGTAGATTCTCTTGTTTGGTAATGATAAGCGATGATAAATAAGTATGATAGCTGGCATGAATTGCTCCATGTCGTATTGTAAATCAACTCCATGAAGTATCGTGTTCACTTATCATACGTGTATGATGCCGTAATGTGTCGCATTTTTCTATTAGGAAAGCCTTAATATTATAGTGTGTCAGCATTTACAAATTGGCGAATTCAGAATTTATGGTGTCGTCTAGAGTGGGTTTATTGGAAGGCCTTTGAACTGCTATTCGTGCAAGATATACGTTTAGGATGTGGACCCATGTATTAGCAGATAACCTTGTAGTTGGTTTTCCTGCAACTGTGGAAGCAGCCTTTATATGGGTCTTTTTATGCACACTGATTTCCTTGCAGAAATCACTTTCTCCAAGGTATCAGTTTTAGATTTTTAAAATATGTTGCCTGCATGATGCAGTACGAAAGTGTCACCTACTTCTGAAGTTCGCAACTGTATCATTTCTTCCCGCTTTGTCTTGTTTTGATTATACTAAGTTGGGGCAAAGTACCTGCCGCGATTATTATTTGTCCAAATGCCGCAATTGTTGACATGTTTGCACCAGACTAATATATACGTGGGGAACACTCGAACCTGCCAAGGTAGAATGGCCACTCATTTTGTTCGTGGGTTCGGTATTTTGCGTCGTTTGTGCAATAGCCCTGCTGACTTCCGACGAAATGTTTATTCATCTTACTTTACCTTCGTCTAGCAAATTAAATGAACATAGGCATTAAAACCATCACCTTTCGGAATGTGCCTACGCTGTCGTCAAGGGTATAATGCTTAACTTAAGAAAGTGGCATTGTCAACAGAGTATACACGATGGAACGTATGTGGAGATCGAATCTTTCAGTACAAGTCCGCCACGGTGGTCTGTGTCTGCTTTTCGCAAATGAAGTAGCCTAACCATTCACTAGATTGTTAACGTTCTGTTTGATGCGATTGCAGACCTATTGCGTAGCACCAACGCCTAACTCAACCATTTCAAGTGACAACTATGCGTTTCAAGAAATACAATTTACCCCATATTTTTGAAATGTGTTTGTTCTAGCTTTCTACAACCTTGAAGATGCCAGCTTACTGGAGGCACTTAGACACTTGGAGAAGTCTGGCCATGCCGAAGTGATTCAGTATGAAAATGAAGTCGGTGTGAAGTTTTTCTAGCAGCGCTGATCCAAAGGTGTATGAGCGTTCTTTCAAAACTTGCACGCGCGGCTGCCTCGTCGTCATTGATTCTGTGATCCACAAGTTCGCTTATGTCTCCTTGAAACAGTTTGCCTCGCTGCCTAAAGTGATGCATTCAATGTAAATGTAGAAGTATACCTTTTTCAAGTCGTGTGCCAGTTGAAGATGGGTGAAACTGCATGCCGATCTCGGGTACGTTATTCTTGCTTCGCTCTTCTGAAATTAACGACCGCTGTTATTTCAGCGACGTTTCAGTTTGCGACATAACAACTCAGTACTTAATACCTGTGAATCAACAGGGCAGAAATCACCCTTACAGAGCTAACGACAAACGTTACTATCCGTTCTGCTGAATTGATTCTGTTCGCATTCCCTTTTGGTAACCCCATGGTCTGTGGGTATGATAATTACGGATTTCGAAATCACTTCAAGGTTCCTTGAAACATGTAGAAACTGTGGGACCGTACTGTTCTTGCCGTCGACAACATAAATCAGACGCGCTTGCTTCCGTTGTTGTGGAACGTATACAAGTTGAGAGGAGCGTTTAAGGAAACAAAGCCGTGCCTTTATAAATACACATGGCATTTTTCAGTGACCTAGACTTATGCCGCTGATTCAAATATTAATAATACTTACGCCTGTTGCGTTGTCGTTTCGTTCTATCGCTGCAAATATTCGTGAACTACCATTACTTAGTGACAAAGCTATTGTGGGAGCGGGAGCATGTAATTGTCCCATGCCTTGAGAAGGACCTTTGCAAAACTGTTTTTCTGTTACACCGTCGGACACTTTCCACGAGTGGACACGCGCCCATAAACAAATGTCAGATTATCACCATTTTCTGGCCTTTTGCTAGACACCTGCAGAGGTGATATGACTATGATGCGTGAGTTCAGCGTTGCAGTCAGCTCTCTGTGTTCTCTGACAAATTGGTGTCTGCTTACTCCAGTGTTTCTTAAGGGGGGCGCTGGAAAGTCCTAGTGGGGCGCTGGAGCCGAAATGAGCAGTTGGGGGCATTGGTAAGCCTGGGGGACATTGATAAGCCTGGGGGCACTAGCGCCCCCCCCTGCGGAGCTAAAGCGACGCCAAATAGTTCTGCTGAGTAAAGTGCATGTTTGACGTTGCCAGAGAAGCGCAAATAGCAGCAGTATTGTATGGCCAGCACAGATATCACGTCGCGCTTTTTTTGCTTCTTTGGAGAATGCGCACTTCGTCTGTCCTGACGCTGCGTAGTCGCAGAAGATAATTAGGCTCTGCTGCGTGCAATTGTACCCGAAGAAGTGTTGAACCTGCGAACAAGTTTTGGGGTACGATCTGGTGTGCTGAAGCGAACGAAGGAGGCGCTTTGACCGATTGATTCCCGATTTGTACGGCTGGCTGGCTGCAACAGAACCTTCGGCTGCAACGCGATATCTCACGTTTGTACCCAAGATTGTGGCCTATAGTGAGGAACCTACTTATGTCATTTCCTTCTTCGTATCTAGTTGAGCGTGGATTTAGCGTCGTTGCAGACTTACTAACGAAGAAGAGAAACAAACTGCAAATTGTAAATCGCGGCGACCTGAGACTCCGGCTAACTAGCATAGAGCCGAACATTGAAAAGCTGCTCTCACAGCGTGGTTTCCAAGTCTGAAAATGAACTTCGTTCGCTCTGTTGCACTCGTGACTGCAGGAAGTAAAATTATCAGCGTTATGTACCATCTTTTCTCGGCTAAGAATATTGCGTGGGCGTTCAACTTGCTCTGGTAAACCAAGCTCCCGCCTAGGGGGGCGATGGAGAAATTGCTGGTCCAAAAGGGGGCGCTGGCAAGGAAGCAGGTGAGAAACACTGGCTTACTCGCTCCGTCTTTCGGCGTACATTTACCCAACGTTGTCTGAAAAATAAAAGCCCCTCGGATGGAAATGTATTTCAACGGTTGGCGCTCGAACCAAGTCTCTACACTGATAAACTTTGTCACCACCTCTGAGTGCCATATTAACTGTACAGCACCGCGATCTATGTTGAACTATCCGAGAAATTTACATTCAGGTCTGCGTGGTTGGGTATATGAAGTGGCCGTGCAATCCATTGCAATACAATCAGCGCTTCTGCGCAGAAGGTACCCACATTTTTCCTTGTACGGTACACCCTTTGCCAACCGTCGATTAGATAATTGCAAACTGAATTTTAAAATGTAGCCGAATGGTGATTTCCAGCAAGTGTCTATTGTTTCGTGCTTTCAAAATGGACGGATCGCGAATACCTTGTAAACCATAGGCGTTGGCAGCGTATCCTGGCAACGGGAAGTAAACCCTTGAGAACAGCAGCGCGGCCTCACAAATGGTTCCAACGCCGCGCTAATTCTCACCGGCATCGCAACGTCGGCACATCGCAAGGCACCTGACTACCGTACTAACCTGCTGTTCGTTGACGAGTAGGCCCTCAATTTTCTCCAAACGCTGCTTTGGAAAAGCACTTCCGCTGAACAATTTTGAGTGGCACTAACTTATGCTTCTAAAATAAGTGAACGAATCCCAGTGGTAAAGTACCGCCATTAAGGCTCGGACAGCGTCGTAAGGCATCCTGCTTTTATGTACCGTATAGCTACTTTTAGAGAGCTACTCGAATGTTTTGCGTTTGCTTGCTGCATGTTGTACGTTCAGAAGTCAGACGTGAAGTTTAGGCTAAAATGGCGGATAATAACAACTCTCCCACTCCACGACCAGGTATGTACCGCGCAGCTGCGCGTACGCGGTTTGGTGTTGGCGAAGCTGCTCGAATGTGACTGTAGATCCAGAAATGCGCGTTATAATTGACAAACTTGTTGAATTCGTCGCTCGCAACTCGTAAACTTTGTTGATGAAAGCGGTCTCGAATTTGACATGCTGGTGGGCGAGAAGCGGCAGTATAATCCGCTGTTATCCTTTTAGTTTCGCTGCATGCATTCGCCTTTGTGCAAATTTTAATTCTAAGCAGCTATCGCTGCTTTTACTGACTGGTGATGATTTTACTGTACATTTTTACTCGAACTGGGACAAATTGAAGCGCCTTGGGTGCATTAAATTTCGAACCGGCCTAATACTCACGCGACCATTGAACTGAGCACTTCCTCGGGCGGTATGCCTCGCGCATTCGTTGTACAATTCTTCCTTGTAGGTACACCGTAGCGTTTGGACTGCGATTTGCTACTATGATTTCCCGCGGTTTGCCTTGCCTGGTTTTGCTTGCTTTAAAATTTCGATGAACGAAATTCAAGCCAAACCCTTCAGTTATCCATTTATTTAGCCTCGAAGCCGGAATCGTTCCTGTCTCCAGCGATCACAGATGAAGTAGCCCGAGCCAAAGCCATTAAGTTCCTTACGGACCAGATGCGAATGAGCAAAGAAAATTTGAACGCACAGTGGAATTCAATCATGTGTCAGCAGGACGTAAGGATTTGCTTTTCACCGTTTTATCGATAGGTGTAGTTAGAGTTTATGGAATTATTATTACGGATGCCGCAGGATGGGCTCCATCCTATGTTAATACAGCATGGGGGTCTTGTCTGTTATAAGTCCAACCTACAGTACACTTGACCTAATTACGCAATCTATTGTTCTCGTTACGCAATGGTCTCGGCGCGCGAGCGCCGGCGATGGTGGCGCCATGGCAGCTGAATTGTTCTCTCAACAAGGTTACGATTGCTGCGTAGCGAAGTATCAGTGCGGCAGAACGCGTTAAGTGTGATTGCGCTTACCCCGTTAGCGATCATGTGCGAGCACTGCGCGCTGGGTAATTTTCTGTGGCAGCCGTTTTCGAGTATACGTAGGCCAGAGCCTAAGCACAACCGTTTGCTTTCATTGTGACTATGTGTGCGCTCGGTACAGTACATGCCAAGTGCGTGTGCGCACGCTACTTTTAGATCGTGTAAGGTTTTCACACGAACTTAATGGTGCACGTGTGCGCTCAGTACTTTTTGATGGCTGCAGTTTTCGCCGATACCTAAGCCAGGACCTAAACACAACCGTATATTTTCATACCAATTACCTGTGCGCTCGGTATTTCTTGATAGCAGTCGCTTTCGCCGATACCTAAGCTTAGACCAAAACACAACCGTATGTTCTCATTCCCACTACCTGCGCGCTCGGTACCTCTTGATCGCCTAAGATTTCCCCACAAACTTAATGCTGCACGTAACGTAGTACACAGTGTTGACATCGATTTACCGAACCTTCACATCGTGGACGTGGTCACCGGTGTAAGCGTGGCCGAACGTGTGCTCGTTAGGTGCGGGCGAAGTGTTCGGCCACTCACTGTATAACCAGGCATGCCGAATGGCGCACGTATGCAATTGCGGTCCTTTTAAAGAAGATGGACGTGGGTCAAGAGGTATTACAGCTCGTCCGTGTCTCCAGCAAGCTCAATGGTTAGCACCTACGCAAGGTCAGCGGGGATTTGCTCCAACGGACCCGTTGTCCAGGCACCGTTCTCCTAGCATCTATTCATTGCCATGTTGGATAGTTGCCACGGTTAAACCCGTTGTAATCCCGTTTGCTGTGCTTCTGTAATTACCAAGAAAGAACCTCACCAGTCGCGGGTGGGTTGATTTATTGGCAAAAAACGAGACACAGTAACGTACGATTGTTCGAAGCTTTCGGGACGCTCTAGTCCCGTCGTCAGCGAAAAGGAAGCCTGTTGTTTTGGCCGAAGGGTACATATAGGCGAGACAGGGCTTAGCGAGGCTGTGTCAAGTGGGAATCTCGCAGCAGCCCGTGCGATGAATGAGATTGATCCATGCTTGGCTGATCTCAATGCCTCTGTCTCTATTCAGGGAAGGATTATGCCTGATGTAACATGCTTCCTTTATTCTACGCAAGCGAAACAGGCTCTCGCGGCATAGGATACTCGGCTCGACGTCGTGCGAACATTGAGAGGAATGTTCGACGACGGCGGAAGCTTTGATCATTTCTTCCATTATCTTCGCCGGATCCTTTGTTGGGGTCTCCTAGCCTTCTCCCAGCATCTATTCATTCGAATAATGGAATTAAGGTGCTTCGCTTGGTTCCACGAATACACGTTGTACGTTACGAAATTCTCCCGATTGCGGTCCTTTTCAAGAAGCCAGGTGTTTGCACGCGGTATAGCGTCTGCTCACAGGAACCACCGAATTAAGCCGCTTAGCTTGGCTGCACCTGGTGCAAAGGTATTAGCGCCAACAGTTCCACATTACGGTAGCGGTTCGGTGCATTGTTCTTTCGGCAAACCTAATTATGCCGCTTAACTACACAGCGCGCAAACAGCTCTTGACCTGCGCTTGGTTCCACGAGCCTAAGCACAACCTACCTATAAGCCCTCCCGAGTGATAGTTTCCCGTGCTGCCTTCCCGAGTAATTCGTTCCCTGTGACTTGTACATACCGTATATACTGGCGTATAAGTCGACCCCTGATTTTTCGGCCCGATTTTCGTCATTTGTCGGTGTCGGTGTATAAGTCGACATCTTGATTTCACTTTAGCATAACTACGATTCATCTTAAGTGATAATATCTAAAGTGAATGTAAATGCACCAACTATATTACAGGGGCTGTTGCACAGAGGGAGGCTCTGCGAAAAAGCCACAAGATGGTCGACAATGGTCAGCCGCATAGTATTCGCCCCACATAGTAAAACTAACTACAGTATCCTGAAAGCTATGCAGTATGATAACGGCGTATAAGTCGACACTGTGTATAAGTCGACCCCTAATTTTGCGGCCCATTTTTTTCGCATTCAAACCTCGACTTATACGCCGGTATATACGGTATATCATTTGTCATAGATGTTCAAAGTGGTGGTATTCCGGCTTTCCTGTTTTTTGATGATACCTGTAATAAAACCGCAAATGCCCTACCAGCGGATGGACGGGCGATTGTTAGAGATGTCACAGGTCAAAGACGCACTTCTCGAAGCTTTCGGAACGCCCTGGTTCCGTCGTCAGCGATGTTGAAAGGTACCGAGCCGCCATCAAAAAGTACCGAGCCTTTTCAACATCGCTGACGACGGAACCAGGGCGTTCCAAAAGCTTAGAGAAAAAAGTGTGTTCTTGACCTGTGATATCTCTAACAATCGTCCATCCATCCGCTGGTAGGGCATTTGCGGTTTTATTACAGGCAACATCAAAAACGGGAAAGCCGGAATACCACCACTTTGAAAATATGAGACCCGTTACAAAACACCCTATATTCAAAGTTGTCATCGATGTATACCTATTCGTGTATCGTTTATCATTTCTGTATATTTGTTCGTGTGATTGTGCATTAAAAGTACCATAACGTTAATTCAAAGTACAACTCCAGACCGCATTATATGGGCGAAGAACGAACAGACAGCACGTTAATTCAAACTACAACTGCAGCCCGCATTATATGTGCAAATGCAGAACAGACAGCGCGCTCATGCACTTTGTCGGTGACATCTATAAGCGCAATGCCTCGTAAAAACCGTAACGCGCTAAGCTGCTGTACCAGAAATCCAGCGTTCGACAGTCAACACGTTGTAGATATTAGCGCCAACAGCCCCGCATTCCAGTACAGGTTCGCGCGCAATTTCGTCACGCGTTAGATAGCACACAAACACCTCTTGCTCGAATCCGCATTGGTCGCTGAAGTAGCCAATTGCAGTGGGGTAAACTGCTCGCCGGTGCTACGGGCCGGCACGCAGTTACCTTTTCCGAACAACGGATGACGCAAGCGAGCTATTCTAAATGACGACCAAGTGGATGGGCTTATAACAGACAAGACCCCTGCAGGGATTAAAAATAATCAACATCCGCTAATAACCAACGGCGGTCTTGCATGTAGAACGAAGTGCGAGAAGCTATCCAGGCTGCTGAAAACGAGATGATCACGCGTATGTCGACCGAATGTGGCACGGATCTAAATCAGTTGGCAGCGTTGCTAGCATCTCTCAAAGAGAAATGTACAAAAGAATCCATCCTGGTAGCACTGACCGGGGCGGCAGGCAGATTTATACATTCCAATTTGTTGCAGCACTGCAACACCTGGATAACTAAAAATTCCGGCAACCAGAAGTGCGAGGAAGTCATCATGCGCTATCTCTTAGCCATGTAAGTGTTTCTGCTCCTTCGATGCTCATTCTAAGCGGCATGTTTATCAAAGAGTCAAGCATACGCGAAACACGGCGAAGTTCAAACTATACATTCTCTACGTCGTAAACGATTTGCTTCACAATTGGTAAGTAAACACGCTGTCCTTCATATCAAAGTTGTGAGCCTTTCTTATGTATTCTTGCCTCATGTTAAGCGGCTCATCATATCGTTTTAGAAAGGCTATTCGACAAAACAACTTTGGAATTAATATTTCAGCCGCACTCGCTGTATGATCGTTAATTTATTCATAGGCAGTTGAAGCGGCGACAAGTTTGCCAAACGCGGAGAAACAATTCGTGGGCAAACGAGCTACTTGGGGTCCCACGTTTTTATGTTCGGTAGAAACACGATCTTCCGTTACGGCCTTGCAGTTGATCGATTTCCATGGTTTATATAAGGGGGTATTTGTTTTGATTGGTAATTTCTCAGTAATTAACTATATGAAAGGTACTTTATGTATTCTTAGCTTTTGAGACTTAACTCCCTTCGTCTTCAGCGTAATTCCATTGAAAACACGGTTCTTTCTAGCGATGTAACTGTGCATTCTTGCAGTGATAATACAATTCACATATTAGCCGTATTATTACTCGTAGAGTGGTGTAATTCCCCGGATAAGTAATACGACGTTACATTCGACCACGTCAAATATAGTGATCAAACATTGCTGAATGTCTTTGCGAACAGTTGGCTTTTGAAACCTTACCTGCCCGAGCGGTATACGTGATTAGTTAAGGAATTTTGAGTACTTCCGAGGATCATGTTTAACCGTTTGTTGAGCATTGCGACTTTTCACGGTATTGTTGATTAGAGACGTAACAGTTAAAAGCAAAGCCAGCCTGGCAGCTGCAGAAACAGTCAGCGGAGCAGAGGCAAGGCGAACTTATGAATACGAAATCTTAAGCTGTAAAACGCCCTTGTTGCTAGCTTGGTAATAAAACGGCTATATATATATTTTTATATATATATATATATATATATATATATATATATATATATATGTACATATGCAGTTTCACTGCGACGACGGAAACCGGTTTCCGGAGCCATTGTTCTCTTCACGTACGACAATGCGCACGCTTCGCTCATAAGCTCTCTAGTAGCTCGGCAGAATTTCACTTTAATGATTTTGTAGTTTGTGGAAACTGCAAGGCGATTATGAACATTTTGTTTTGTTCTTGGCATGTAGTTTTGTTGACGATTATGATTGAACAGTATTCCAACTTCTTGAATGCGAATGCCGTGTAAATTCCGTTTTACTCGTCCAGAGAGGGTAATATGCAGATATCCGTTTAACGTACTCATTGCACTTGAGACTCTTCCGCCAGACTAACTGCTTATGTTCTTCAGGTCTCGGAAGCAGTCATTCGATATGCTTGCTGTTCTCAGTCGATTTGTGCCGCAGATGTTTGCGTATGCGTGGGTTTTCGCGGTCGGAGAACAGTTTGTGCAAGAAAAATTGACAAAACTCCGCGAAATATGGGACAAACAGCATTATCTTGACGGCCATACATTTTCGGTAAGTGGTTTACGGTTTCCTGATGTACAATACAAGCCGTCATTAATTGAATATTGCTTTATTCGGAAAGCAAATTCCAACAATTTCCCAATTGCAGGCAGCTTCGTTTTATCACGGATAATCGCGTTCTGACTTACAAAATGTGAACTGGCAGGTTTTCGCACCGGAAATGTGCTAAAAAGCATTTTCTGCTACCGCCGTTGCTCGTAACGCTAATTTAACCGCGTGGAGGGGGCAGGTGGAGACATTCCTGTATTGACTAATGGAATTATATGAAAGAACAAGACTTTCTACCGAATTAGATTTTTTATATTGATGATTCCGGCGCGTTGAATCCTTATTGCTCAGGTGTGTATATAAAAGTTATTAAGGTGTAAAAATGTAGGCAACTTCCAAGTGTTACTTGCATGAAATGCCAGCGCAGCGGCGAGAGTGCTCACAGTAGGTTGAGAAGTTGAGCGTAGCGTAGTTTCAAACAAAAATATTCAAACTTCGTGAGGATTTTTGCTCGTTCCTCCGTCTTCCGTAATGTTGCATTCCGCAGGTTCCATCGCTTCAGCTATAATACAATGGTTACTTCCACGTCAACAGCGGAGTTGCAATATTCTATTTTCGAACTTTCCCATTCCTTAGACGTTACTTTTCCAAGTGAAGCATTGTTGGCGACATTGTTTGATTGTGCTATTATTTGTTGTAAATGCTCGAATGGGTGCCCTGCGGGGGGTTTGGTTAGGGTTGGGTGTGTTCGGCTGTTTGTTTGCGGTTAACTCTGGAAAATCATAACGGCAAACAAGTGAGATCAATTTGTAAATTAATCTTGCACTCGAATCGCTTGTTTGAATTTTCGCTTGAGTAATCGTAATCCCTATCAATTCTCGATGATGAGCAGTCGCTGTGCCGAATACAGCGGTCAGCTAGTTGTCCTCTGTCCAATTGTTTAACGCAGTGATTGTTTAATTCTGGTGTGTTTATTTGCAAAGTTAGCGGTTTCCCACTTCTCTAAGGTCATCCGTTTAGGATATACCAGGATTTTTTCTTCAGCTTTCATAAAGCCGTTCTCTGTTCAAGTCCAGGAGAAGAAACATAGTTTAGAGATGTGCAAGTTTGCTTACTTGATTTACTGATGTTAACATTTGGTCGCAATCGTCGAGGCGTTCTTCGCTCCTCTAATTACTTTACCGCTTGTGAATTACGTGATGCTTGCATCATGTTATTTTTTATTTCTGATTATGTGAGTTAATGGGTGTTCATCTTTGCCACGGGAATGCCAAGGGTAATGAGGAAAACACGGAATTCTCACACTGCTGTTGAATTAAATCTTCAGCAACTGGTGGGGCAGCAAAAAAATGCTGCTTTGTTTCAATTGCTTTCCTTAGCTTCCTACGTACACCTCGAATTCTATGAGGCGAGTGGGACACTTGTAGCTATCATGTCTGGCTTCCTTTCTCCCTCATGGTCAAAACAACGCTATGAGTGGGAAATGCATAGCTGTTTTCCATCATGTAATTAGTGAAAGAACTCATGCTCGTCTAGTGATACCGTTAATACAGCGATTGTATGGTTGCGCTGTCTGAATCGTTTCCAACTGCTGTTTAATTTTCCCTATCCAGTTTACTAGAGTTGGTTGTGCAATTCCAGAGTTACGAAGATGCAGAGAAAATCGTTATCGAACATCAGGCTGCTGAAGTTCAGGAGTTCGAACCGATCGTTTCCAAAATATTCCAACAATTCGATGATCGCTATCGCCAGTATGAAGCTCAACATTTACAGTTCGTCCGTTTTACGGAGGAGCAGGTTGACAACATCATAAACAGTGCGTTGTCAGTTGATATTTCAGTTTCTATTCCTTAACGTTATAGAACGACCGACAAACGTGCCTCTTCCGCCGACTATCCGGATATCCGCTACCAATTTTGGCTTGGATCCTCGCGTGAATAGTTCACTTAGCCGACCGGTGCCATCAACAGTTCCGGCCGATACTGTGGATTCCATTCCTTCTAATCCAAGTGGCAGCAGGAGCCTGCTTGGAACGTGTCCTCCACGTTATTCGACACAGCCGATCCCTCCGTTTCAACATTACGACAGTAATGAGGCGTATTCCCGACCGATGCCTTTCAACCAACCTCCCCCGGCTCCGATGTTTCGGGGAGGGAATGCGCAATTTGGACCTCCCTTTTTTCCCACTTCCTACCAAAGACCCCTTGCAGTGCCCCCACGGGTTCCCATGGAGAGTGGAAACTTTCGTTGGAGGCCAAACGAAATAGGCAGATTCCAGTTTCCTGTCCCTCGAGATCCTTCGGCGCCTGTGTGCAGTGGGAGACTGCCATTGCCTTTTTTTATGAATACGCCTCCGCCGAGGTTGTTGCCTCCCACATCCGAATTACCCCATGCCCATTGCTATGACCAACCACCCATAGTGCCCCGTTCTATGTACTACGACTTGCCTGCCGGCGTCATGCTGCCAATGGTTCCATTGGAGGCATCCGAGTATGAACCAATTGATCCTGAATCGGTGCGCATTCCAGTACCCGTTCCGCCAACTGAACGTCTCTTCGCTGCATTGGACGGATTTTACAACGAGCCACGTCATGAAGCGCCGCGTGAATTGTATGTTCCTTCTAATTTTGCAGAACTGTTGTGCCCGTTCAATCACGTTTATTGCGCAAATGTGAACCATGGAAATCAGTGCGTTTCAGAGTCAGCTTGTGAATAGTGAATGATTACCATGTTTGAGAGATCGATATGGGTATGTCACCCCAGCGGTCAGGCTGCTGTTCAACAGCAGTCTCAGTAATCTCAATACCTTTGTCCCTATTGATGGAGCGGTTATTATGTCGGGTGAAAAGGTCCTCTTTGATCTTTCAAATACGTATCTGTCCCTATAGATAGTTTTCCCATGTCGGTCTTCCGAAGATTCAGTATAACGTTCAGCGACTGATGGGCCTTTGGTTGCAATTTCCGTACCCTTGTTGACCCTTTTTCCTGTAAGATTACAGCGTAAACATACCACATGTTCACTCTTTCATATTCTAAAGGCTGGTGTTCTAAACAGTTTTTGGCCAGGGACCCTTTAGATGTACCATCATCCATTTGCCTCTTCTTCGAGGGACTCATCGTGTATACGCAATCGCCCACAACATGCTCAATCCCATTCTTAATTTTAGTTGTCTGCATCGGCATGAGATGACCGCGCTTCATGTGTGCGGTGGGGCGATGCTGCATGTTAAATGCTATGTGTACATATAATGGGATATGGTGGTTCCCTCCGCAGGAAAGAAGCTGGTTGACGGTACTTCGAGCCACTTGATGATGAAGCCAAAATGATTCGAGATGAGCTAATTTTTAGAAGATAAATGATATAATAGAAAAACAACAAAACAATTTATGATGAATAATAGAAAAAATTAATTCTCAGGGTTTATGTGCGGAGCGTGGTGTTATGACAGTTCGTGTGAATTGATCTTTCGCTTTTGTAGTAATGTTCTTTCGTTTTAGCGAAGGGTGGGAAAAGCTAGGAATGTACGAGTACTACTTAGCCAAGGAGAAAGCCCTCGCTGCAAAGATGGAAAGAGAGAAAGCTGCAGAACGAAGTATACAAGGCAGTTCTACATCTGCGGATAATTCGCAGCGGTCAACGAGCTACGCTACGGACTCTTATGGGCTTGAGCACATGTAAGAACAAAATGGTAAGTGTTGCTAAAATTGTACTTTCGTTGATGGGTTAATGAAAGTTCAGTCTTTATTGAATTCTCATAGTTGGTGCCCTGATTTCAGTAAATTTCTTTTGTTAGTCTTCTTAATGGACCTTTCGTTTTCTCTTCGCCAGTTAATTCATTGCTTAACTTTCTATTTTCTTGCGCCAAAGTAACGCGAGAGCATTATACCAATTAGTCACACATTCCCTATTTTTTATTTGGCGTCATGACGTTCTCCCAAATGAAACGTTGGGTTTTCACTTTTAACTTCGGGAAGTTTGTAACTTTGCTCAGAATCGACTTTACTATTCAAAGTAAGCATACTTCGAACGATTGAATTTTCGGCAACGTCTTGGAATTGTTATTGTTCCATAAGCGTAATAATCGACAGTTCGGAATTCGAAAGTGTCGCGGAAGGTGGTTTTTGCATCGTCGAAGTTATAGAAAACTGCATGACGATATTAAGCAGTTCCAAATGTTTGCCAAAAATGATAAACTGTACGCGATGGTTTGGAGAGTTTAGCGGAGGAGGATGGAGTTTGCAATGCAATGAGTTCAGGTTGGTTTTAACGATTTCCGAAAACATGTGCGATCGCTGTACTCTGCGCGCATCGCGCAAACTTCCAATGGTTCGCATTTTTCGAGCACCTTTACTTTACCTGCTGAACGGAGGCGAATTATTATTCCGCCTTTTGAAAGATCCTTTTCTTTCCGAATTTCTCAGGCTGTCAGATGGGAATTTCGTTTTCAATTTCGAGCATTGTTCCTCAGCCATTGTTCTTCATTTTCAAGTGACCCACCTCCGTTTCTGTGCTTATTTTGCCAGCGACTAGCGTTACGGATGGTATCCAAGTACTCGCCAAATGTGTTATTAATTTTTTCGGCAATTTGCACGGCGCTTAAAGAAGGCGTAACTCGAGAATCGTGTTTATTCGTGGAATTGAAAATGGACGAATAACGACTGTTAGGTTCAAGAGATGCTGGTGAAGTCAAAGGATAAGATTTCGGATTAGAATAGCCTGTGCATTGTGTAGTTCAACAGTCCGTATGAGTGACATTTATTGAATCATGAAAAGACAGTTTTATAAATAAAACACCACAGTCTTGGATTAATAGCGGAATGTTGGTTGACCGAAGAATTCATGCTAATTTCCTGTAATTTTAGGCATCGTGAAGTAACAGCATAACAACATCATGCCTTGTCGACCAGGTTTGTCCATGTGTTTTTTTCTCGATTTAGTTGTGTAGTGCTCAGTGCATGATTTTTCTTTACCTTCGCGTTGCGTTACCAGCTGACAGCAACACGTCTTGCATGTTTTCCCAATCGTTTTAGACGTGCGCGCCTTTAGCGATTGTGAAATTAATGCGTTCCTTCTCCAAATCCCGTATTCGAGACTTCCTAGCGATTTCTTGTAACATTTTAAAATAATCTTTGCATACCTTATGCTTATTCATTTGTACATAGTGTGTAGTAACTTTTCACACTTCCTTCCGAGTGCTATCGAGGTTTTTGCTTTTAGACGCTGTGGTCGTTTGAATATCATTCGCATCTTGTGAACGCTTTCCGTGGTTGATATTTTTCTAACGGGCACTATATATTATCCACATCTTATCAGTGCTTTCCATGGTTACTACTGCTACAATGGCACTATATTGCCATCGATTTTAATGTGCTGTTCCATTCCGTGGTTGTAACGCGCTTATGTTCGCCTTCAGGCTAAAATGCTTCTTTCCGAATAGCATTGCTTTTCTATGGCACGCATTAGTTGTTATATAATTCTGTACTGGGAACACTACGAAACAATTAAATGTTGTGTCTATGAACGGGTGTGTTGCTTTTGTTTTTCTTGCTTTTTTGCCTTCCGAAAAGTGTACTGGTTGTAACAGCGCGGTTATATATTGTGTTTATAGACCACTTGACATCACCGTTATTTGCTGTTTACTTGATTATGCAGGCTATCTTCGGGATCTGATGAAATCCTGTTTTCAGCGTTCAAGAAGTCATGCACCCAATAAATGCGTACAATGTATTATTACCTCGGCGCAAAATAAATGCAAATGTTCAGGGAGCGAAAGGCTACCAAAAATTGAGATTTCGTTCCGACTTAATACGAGGTCTAATGGTAAATTGCATTTGTACATATTTACCACGCTACCGGGTATTAATAGTTGATTCGTTAATCGCTGAAGACAGCAAGTGAGCAGTGGCAAAAGTTGTGCTTTGTCATAAAATAAACACAAAAGGTGCCATGTCGTTTTACCAGCAGAGTACAGTGGAACCTCTATACGTTGACCACTCAAGGGCGGTTAGAAATTGGTCAACTTATAAAGGTGGTCAACGTATAGAGGTGCGCCGTTGAATTCAGTCGTAAACACGATATAACTACTTCCAACCACTTTACTGAAGAAGGAATGTAGTAATCTATATGAAGAACGTTACGAAAGTAAGAGAATAAAAAGCGAATTAGTATTAAGACAATGAAAATAAAACAGTGGTAAAAGAGTATTACAATCAGTGCATTTTATTACCCGATCGTTGCACGTGTAAAGGAAGAGTCTATCGTTATCTGCTTCGTTTTCTTCACGCAGACATAAGTGGTGAAAACAAAGTCACTATTAACTATTGCACTAAACTTATCAGGGCACCTTTCAGCAGCAAATAACTACAGCTGATATAGTGAATGGCGAACGTCATCGGCTGTTAGTGTCTTTTCGACTTCCGTGTCGCTATCGCTTTCTTCTTCTAAATCATCGGCCGACTAATGCATTTCCCGCACGTCGGATAGTACTGCTCGAAAAATAGATTCTGCATCAGGTTCGAGAAGGAAAGAAGATAATGCTGCATCGGGTTCATTACAAGTGACCAATTCATCATCCATTTTAACGAATGCTTCAAAGTCGACTCCTGGAAAAATTCCCGTATTGGGCACACTGTCTGAGGAGGCCATAATGATTATTTCTCGACTTTCGGCTGTCGACCCGTTTGATGGTATCTGTAATAGATCTGATAAACGCCCTACCAGCGGATGGATGGGCAGTTATTAGAAAGTATCTCGACTTTCAGATCTATTACAGATATTTCTCGACTTCTCATAACTGAAATTTACTTATGGAATGTTTCAACCCGTTGATGCGAAGAGAAATACAGCTTTATTAGCGAAGCTTTCGGAAACAAACAAACCTTTGCCGTCCTCAGCGCAAAATGTAATGGCAACGAAACCGTAAATCGGGATGTTATTGGTAGTGTCCAATCTTCTATTTCTCGACTTGTAACAAATCCAGCTTTTTGGAGGCATTTCGTTATGGTTTCTGGCTGTACTTTCTTCCACACGAAACTCATGTAGAGAACAGAATGCAGAGTGTTAACTAACCCAACAAGTGCAAATGCGTTTACTGACGCATTTGCACAGGTTAGTCCTTTAAGTTTTGGAAGCGATCCAGTCAAGAAACTATGCCCAGTATTGCATCCTTAATCGCTTTGATGACGCCTTGCTGCCGTATGCACAAGCAAACTGCACTTTGTAATATTCGCTTCATTCTGCTGGTCAACGTAAGGAGGTCAAAACATGTAGTAATTAATAGCCAGTGTCTCAGCCATGGTGTTCCAGGTACAACTTACGGAGGTGGTCAACATATAGAGACTGCATGTGGGGTATGCATGGCTCCAACTGTAAATGAACAGCACTGCCGTCCTCATCGGAATTTTGGTCCCTAACAATCAGCATGTATAACTTGGACAATATCTGCAGGTTACTACATATGCCTTTAAACCACGTTCCCATACGCATAGCCAGTTCTTTCAAGCACTTTTTTGGCTCACCTCCAACGGGAAGCGCGCACTCCTGTTCTGCAGAACAATAGCGTACCCGCGGGTGTAGGTTCTCTCCTTGAGGGGACCCTTGTCTTGCAGAAATACTATTATCGCCCTTTCCTCAATGACAGTATGAGAAAGTTCTGAAAATGAGGTGCCTAACGTTGCCTGCATCTTGAGTCAGAATGAGGTGTTTGCCCTCCTACCAAGTCCTATATAAGGACAGCTCAGCATTGCCCGTCTGCTACCGTTCGTACAACTGTCCTATGCATTCCTAGAAACAAATGTACGTCACATGGCCATTCCCTAAGGTTAACAGAAATAATGGAATGAGCTATGCGCGTACTGTAGGTCAAGTGTCTTAAGTGATGCCGTCGACCGACTGATCAAACAAGCGCATGATCGGGCGTGCCGCTACAGTGGGCACATTAGGGCAATGCAGAACAAGACCCAAAACTCAATTTTAAAATGTAGCAGAATGCTGATTTCCAGCAAGGGTCTCTTGCGTTGTGTTCTCAAAAGGGACGAGCCGCGAATACGTTGCGAAGCATAGGCGCAGGCAACTATCAAAGCAACGGGAAGGAAACCATTGAGAACGACAGAGCGGCCTCGCAAACGATTGCAAGGCCACGAAAATTCTCGGCTGCATCGCAGCCGCGGCAGATCGTAAACCATCGGAGTACCGTACTAACCTGCATCCCGTAAACGAGTATCTCCTCAATTTTCCCGAAAGGCAATTTAGAAAAGCACTTCCAATTAACAATCTTGAGTGACACTAACTTATGCTTCTTAAATAAGCGAACGAATCCCCTTTATAAAGTAGCGCCTTTACGGTTTGGAAACCGACGCAACGCAACCTGCATTCATCTACAGTATACCTACATTCAGAAGCCTATGTTTTGCGTGTGCTTGTCGCATGTGTTGTACGTTTAGAACTGTGACGTGAAGTTTAGGCTGAAATGGCGGATAATAACAACTCTCCCAGTCCACGACCAGGTATGTCCCGCGCATCTGCGCGTACGCGGTTTGCTGTTGGCGAAGCTGCTCGAATGTGACTGTAGATCCAGAAATGCGCGTTATAATTGACAAACTTGTTGAATTCGTCGCTCGCAACTCGTAAACTTTGTTGATGAAAGCGGTCTCGAATTTGACATGCTGGCGTGCGAGCAGCGGCAGTATAACCTGCTGTTATCCTTTTAGTTTCGCTGCATGCATTCGCCTTTGTGCAAATTTAAATTCTAAGCAGCTATCGCTGCTTTTACTGACTGGTGATGATCTATATTTACTCGAACTGGGACAAATTAAAGCGCCTTGGGTGCATTAAATTTCGAACCGGCCTAATACTCACGTGACCATTGAACTGAGCACTTCCTCGGGCGGAATGCCTCGCGCATTCATTGTACAATTTTTCCTTGTAGGTACACCGCAGCGTTTGGACTGCGATTTGCTACTATGATTTCCCGCGGTTTGCCTTGCCTGGTTTTGCTTGCTTTAAAATTTCGATGAACCAAATTCGCGCCAAAACCTTCAGTTATCCATTTGTTTAGCCCCGAAGCTGGAATCGTTCGTTCCCCCAGCAATCGCAGACGAAATAGCCCGAGTCAATGCCATTAAGTTCCTTACGCATCAGATGCGAATGAGCAAAGAAAATTTGAACGCACAGTGGAATTCAATCATGTGTCAGCAGGACGTAAGGATTTGTTTTTCACCGTTTTATTGAGAGGTGTAGTTAGAGTTCATGGAGTTATTAATACGAATGCCGCAGGATGGCCTCCATCCTATGTTAGTACTGCACGGATTAAAAATAATCAACATCTGCTAATAACCAATGGCGGTCTTCCATAGAACGAAGTGCGAGAAGCTATCCGGGCTGGTGAAAACGAGATCATCCAACGTATGTCCGCGGAATGTGGCACGGATCTAAATCAGTTGTCAAAGTTTCTGGGGTCTCTCAACGAGGAGTGTACAAAAGAATCCATTGTGGTAACACTGACTTGGGCAGCAGTCACATTTATATCTTCCAATTTGTTACAGCATTGCAAAACCTGGATAACCAAAAATTCTGCCAACCAGAAGTGCGAGGAAGTCATCATGCGCTTTCTTTTTGCCTTGTAAGTGTTTCTGCACCTTCGACGCATTCTAAGAGACTTTTTATCAAAGAATCAAAGATAAGCAAAACACAGTGAAATTCAAACTGCACATTCTCTACCTCGTCAATGATTTGCTTCACAATTGGTAAGTAACTCGCTGTCGTTTATGTCAAAGTTGTGAGCCTTTCTTATGTATTCTTGCCTAATGTTAAGCGGCTCATCATATCGTTTTAGAAAGGCTATTCGACAAAACTTTGGAATTAATATTTCAGCCGCACTCGCTGTATGATCGTTAATTTATTCATAGGCAGTTGAAGCGGCGATAAGTTTGCCAATCGCCGAGAACCAATTCGTAGGAAAACGAGCTACTTGGGGTCCCACGTTTTTATGCTCGGTAGAAACACGATCTTCCGTTCAGGCCTTGTAGTTGATAGATTTGCATTGTTTATATAAGGGGGTATTTGTTTTGACTGGTAATTTCTCAGCAATTAACTATATGAAAGGTACTTTATGTATTCTTAGCTTTTGAGACTTAACGCCCTTCGTCTTCAGTGTAAATGTAACGGTTTGAGGGCTAAGTTTTAGCGTACTGCTTTTTTCGCAGTGGTTTACGGGCAGCGGCATTGGGTCTGAACATTGTTTTCACTTTATCGTAGGCATGATATGATAGATAGTACGACGAACACCGTTGGAATGAGTTTTATTGACAAATGGAAAGACCGTAGCTTTCGTGACCAACCGCGTCCCGTCTTCAGCGGTTAAACAATGAAAGCACTTTTATGATGCGTATCTATGGAAAATGATCTTAAACTAGAAATTATAATGGGTTTAAATTAAGTTTAAACCCGTCGAACACGTGCTGTTCGTCTAGGTCTTGGTATATCACAAGTACCCATCTCCCGTATAATTGAGGTCCATATATCACTAATATCAATTCCATTGTCCCTGTTAATTGTAATATTGTGTTTTATATACATCGCTTCCTTGATTTTTCTTATGTTTAAACGCTGTTCATGGCAAATAATGCTCGGAACTGGTGGACCTTGGCATTGGGTTGCGTGTTCTACTATTGCTGAAGATTTAATTGCGTCTTCCATTATTTTATTGGGGTCCAATGTTTGTGGTCGACCCATTTGTCTATGTACAGTCCCATCCAGTCTTGCTTTCGCGTTGTTGTAACGACCGACATTGGCAGTATGTTCCTTGAACCTATGGTTCAATGTGTTTCCTGTTTCACCAATGTACGATGCGGAGCAACTGCATATAACTTCATAAACAACTCCTTCTTTTTCGTTTCCCGGTATCTTGGTCTTGTCCTTTTTGAGGGTAGATCTTATATTCCTTGAGCCAGTGAAGAAAACTTCAAAGTTCATCCTCTTCCCGATGTTTATAATGTTTTCTGCCAATCCCCTGTAATAGGGTAAAACAAGAGTTGTATACATTCTTGGTCTTAACCTTCCGCTATTCGAGTTCTCAAGTCTCCGGTTTATAGCAGAGGTAATGAGTTTCCTAGGATACCCATTTGCAGTTTGACTTCTCATAATATGCTTTATCTCTGATTGTAAGAATTCAGGACTGCATATGTTTATAGCTCGGTCCACCATGCCGTTGATGATGCCAGTGAATACCGAATTTGTATGGTGCGAAGAGAAATTGAGAAACCGATCAGAATCGGTTGGTTTCCTGTAAACTGTAGTTTTTAGATGATCACCTTCTTTTATGACCAAAGTATCTAAGAAAGGAAGTTCACCGTTTGCTTCTTTTTCGATGGTAAAAACGATTTTCTCCGGAAACAACCCGTTCAGATGCCTAAGAAATGCATCTTCCTTTCCCCTCTCTGTGATGGCAAAGATGTCATCAACGTAACGTTTGTAGATCTTCGGGTAGCAGGTGTTATCATTGGTGGAAAAAGCCTATTCTTCTGAGTACTCCATGAAGATTTCAGCAATAGCTGGAGAAAGGCTGCTGCCCATAGGGGCGCCGTTCTTTTGTACGAAAAAGTTCCTTTGGAAGCGAAAGAAATTGGCTTCCAACATACAAAATGATACCAATTTTTTCACGTGATGTGGGTTTAACTTTGTTCTATTCTTGAGTATCTCATCTCTGCTTAATAACTGTTCCAAGCGGTCCAAAGTGCATTCTATAGTGATGCTGGTGAAAATGTTCTTAACATCATAGCTAATCAGGATATCCCTGTCTGTTATAGACACATTTCTAATTTCGGTGGCAAACTCTTTGCTGTTCTTCACATGGGACAATCTAGTGCCTAACAGGGGATTGATGATATCCTTCAAATAAGTGCACAACCGGGATGTGACTGTGTTGATGGTTGTGATTACCGGTCTGAAAGGTACACCTTCCTTGTGTATATTAGGCAAACCGTATAGTTCAGGTACATGGCAATTGCAGTGAAAGTAGATGTGTTTCGAAATTTCTTTTAGTTTGTCAGCATTCGTTTCAGAGATAATCTCGTTCAAAATCATAAGAAGTTTCTTTCTCACCTCCACCGATGGATCTCCAGGGATTGGTTTGTACAAATCACTCTCTAACAACTCCAACATTTTCCGAACATAGGTAGAGCGGTCCAAAACCACTACTACGTTTCCTTTATCAGCTTTCATGATTAACAATTCATCTTGTAAACTTAACCCTCTTAAAATCTTTCGCTCTTGTACATCAAGGTTAGTAACCGGTGTCTGTAATCGGTGTAGTAGGCATGCTATTGAACTTTTGATCTCACAAACCAAGGTCGGTTCCACCGACCTTAGCCTATGTTTGACCGATGCTATTAAGTCCAGTATTGGTGGATTTTTTGGTGTAGGCACAAAGTTTAGTCCTTTCGCCAAAACCATTTTTTGACTTTTTGTTAGAAACTGAGAACTTAGGTTGACCACTATTTTGTCAAGATTGACCACCTGTTCGTATTTTCTTCTTCTTGATATTTCAAACGTCCATGTGCGTGAGATGACTTGCCTTTCATATTTTTTATGGAGAATCAGCTTCTGTACATTGTGTGCAGATACTGCGCGTCGGGATACATGATAGTTCAGTAGAATCATTGAATAATGATCCAACATTTATGTCAATCGTGATGTTACCCGTTCAATTTCCAACCGTAAACAAGCAATGGTTCTTCGATGTTCTCTAATAGTACTCCTCAGTAAGGCCATTCCTGCCCGTGAGAGAATGTTATGCGTTTGATTGTTCCACTGATGAAAAAATCCAATTTTTAATTTATCGTAGGCATCGAAATAGCCATTAGGTAACACCAGTCATAGCGTTTAGTATGGAAGCAAACCGTGTATTTGTTTACGCAAGTGTTTTCAAGTTGAGACCCGTGAATCGACATTGCCCAAACGAATTTTCCCTGACATTCTTTCACAACCAACTTTCTTCTCGAGTTGCACCAGCCCAATAGGGAAGTCCATGCGGGTGGTCAGACATGCGTCTTTTTTAACCTTGCAAATAGTAATGACCAGTAGCAACTTATCGAAATGAATTCATGTTGAATGGCAGAATAAAACATAGTTTTACGGCCCCGTCCTTTTGTGCTTCGACCTGCACAGCAATTTATCAACGGGACAGTACACGAACGATTTACCACCGGATTAGATTTATTCTGCCAATTGCTTTACAGCGCACGAACAGGTGTGTATTTTATTGGTGTAATTCCATTGAAAATAGGGTTCTTTCTAGCCATGTAACTGTACATTCTTGCATGGATAATACAACAGACATATTAGCCGTATTATTACTCGTAGAGTGGTGTAATTCCGCGGATAAGTAATACGACGTTGCATTCGACCACGTCGAATATACTGATGAAACATTGCTGAATGTCCTTGCGAACAGTTGGCTTTTGAAAACTTACCTGTCTGATAGGTATACGTGATTAATTAAGTAATTTTGAGTACCTCCGAGGATCATGTTTAACCGTTTGTTGAGCATTGCGGTTCTTCATGGTGTTGTTGATTAGTGACGTAATCGTTAAAACAAAGCCGGGCTGGTAGCTGCAGAAACAGCAGCTTGCGGAGGAGAGGCATCGCGAACCTATGAATACAAAGATTTACGCTGTAACACGCCGTAGTTGCTTGCTTATAAATAAATAAATATATTTATATTTATATACTTGAAGCAGGAGAAATTAGTAACAAGGCGTCTCGTAAGTATGAAAAGATACGGTATCCTTGTTCAAAGAACTTTAATAGGCGTAGCTTTCGGAACTGCCGTGTTCCGAAAGCTACGCGTATTAAAAGCTCTTTGAACAAGGATACCGTATCTTTTCATATATATATATATATTTGTGAAGACTATCTTTTCATATATATATATATATTTGTGAAGACTGGATGTCTTGTAACGGGTATGTGGTTCTTCATTGATGGTTGTCACGGATTTTTCCCGTTTTTTGGCTTTTTTAAAGTATCTGTAAGTATACTGAAACGATCTCCCTACCAGCAGATGGATGAGAGTGGTTATTAGAAAGAACGCAAACAGCACACGTACGTAACCGTATATTTCGGAACGCTCGAGTTCCGTCGTCAGCGGTGGTGGAGAGGTGAAATTACTCCGTTGTGGGGATTAAATAGGCATAGGGAACAAAGGGGTCAGGGCGATATGGAACAACACTTGGTTTTATTTACAAAGGCATTCCATACGTCGCTGACCTGCACCCCGTTGTCGCGATTAATTGAATGGTTCGATCTAATGTAGAAGGCTTCCTTGATCCGCCGCAGGTGGAATTGTTCTTCGTGGCAAACAATTTTCGGTCTCAGGTCGAGTGGGCATCTGGCGCTGTGCTCGACGACCCCGGAAGCCTTCAAAGCCTCATCCATGATCTTTTTTGGATCGCGGGTTTGGGGTCGTCCACGGCGGCGTTCTTGTGATCCGTTGAGTCTTCCCTCTGCGATCTTGTAACGGGTCAACGCTGCCATGTGTTCGCGAAATCTATCAAATACAGTGTTGCCCGTTTCTCCTATGTAGAAAGCGTGGTAACTACACTTGATCTCGTAAACGACGCCAGGTCTCCTATCCCATGGAACCTTCACTTTGTCACTTCTGAGTAGTGAACGGAGGTTAGGAGAACTTTTAAAGCGAACATTAAAGTTAAGAGACCGGCCAAGACGTTCACCTAGACCGTTATAATACGGAACAAATAACACCGGTTTAGATTGTTCGGACATGGAACGCCCATTTGTTTGTACTTTATTTAGTTTATGACGCATAATGGAGCTTACGAAACTTTTACAATAACCATTACTGATTAAGGTATTGAATATGTGATTTAGCTCATATATATATATATATATATATATATATCGGTATATATGTATGTATATACCGTGAAGCAACAGGTATTAGTAAGAAGGCGTCTCATAACCATGAAAAAGACGTGAAAAGATACGGTATCCTTGTTCAACGACCTTTAATTAGCGAAGCTTTCGGAACGTACGTGTGCCGTCCTCACCGCGTCGTTTTTCGTCTGGCTGTATGTATATCCATATGCAGTTTCACTGCGACGACGTAAACCGACTTCCGGAGCCATTGTTCTCTGCAAGCACGACAATGCGGACGCTTCCCTAATAAGGTCTCTAGTGGCTCGGGGGAATTTGACTTTAATGCTTTTGTAGTTTGTCGAAACTGCAAGGGGATTATGAAGATTTTGTTTTCCTGTTGGTATGTAGTTTTCTTGACGATTATGTTTGAGCAGTATTCTAACTTGTTGAATGTGAATGCCGTGTAAATTCCGTTTTACTGGCCAAGGGAAAATAATATCTGGATATCCGTATCACGTCCTCATTCCAATTAAGAGTATTCCCCCTTCTAATTAAGAGACTGCTTATGTTCTTTAGGTCTCGAAAGCAGTCATTCGACATGTTTTCCGTTCTCAGTCGATTTGTGCCACTGATGTTTGCGTATGCATGGGTTTTTGCGGTCGGAGAACAGTTTGTGCAAGAAAAGTTGATAAAACTCCGCGAAATATGGGACAAACAGCATTATCTTGACGGCCATACATTTTCGGTAAGTGGTTTACGGTTTCCTGATGTAGAGTAGAAGTCGTTATTAATGGAGTGTGACTTTATTCGGAAAGCAAGTTCCAACAGATTACCAACTGCAGGCGGCTTCGTTTCATCACGGATAATCGCGTTCTGACTTACAGAATGTGAACTGGCAGGTTTACGCACAATTATTTACCGTAAACGTGCTAAAAAGCATTTTCTGCTACCGCCGTTGCTCGTAACGCTAATTTAACCGCGTGGAGGGGTCAGGTAGAGACATTCCTGTATTTACTAATGGAATTATTTGAAAGAACAAGATTTCCTGCCGAATTAAATTGTTCTTATATTCATGATTCAGGCGCGTTGAATCCGTATTGCTCAGGTGTGTATATAAAAGTTATTAAACTGTAAAAATGTAAACAATTTCCAAGTGTTAGGTTGCATGAAATGCCAACGCAGCGGCGATAATGCTCACGGTTGGTTGGAAAGGTTGAGCGTAGCGTGGTTTCAAACAAAAAATATTCAAACTTCGTGAGCATTTTTGCTCGTTCCTCCGTCTTCCGTAATGTCGCATTCCGCAGGTTCCATCGCTTCAACTATAACACAATGGTTACTCCCACGTAAACAGCTGAGTTGCAATATTCTATTGCCATTGGTTCGAACAAGAAAACTACATACGTTACTTTTCCAGCTTAAGCACTGTTGGCGACGCTGTTTGATTGTGCTATTATTTGTTGCAAATGCTCGAATGGGTGCCCTGTGGGGAGTTTGGTTAGGGTTGGGCGTGTTAGGGTGTTTGTTTGCGGTTAACTCTGGAAAATCATAACGGCAAACAAGTAAGATCAGTTTGTAAATTAATCTCGCATTCTAAACGCTTGTATGAATTTTCCCTTGAGTAATAGTAATCCCTATCAATTCTCGATGATGATCAGTCGCTGTGTCGAATATAACGGTCAGCGAGTTGTCCTCTGTCCTATTGTTCATCGCGATGGTTGTTTAATTCTGATGTGTTTATTTGCAAAGGTACCGTTTCTCACTTCTCTTAGGTCATTCGTTTAGGACAGGGGTGGGGAACATCCGGCCCGTGGGCCGAATGCGGCCCGCGAAACCATTCCATCCGCCCGCTGATGCAAACGGATGTAGACGCGGAATTCAGTGAACTATGACTGTTATGAGCTTATTTTTCATTATGCAGTAAGCTTAGTGGATATGAATCGCAGTAATGGCGTAAATGTTGCGTAACAAGCAAGGAGCGTCAGGCTGCTGTTGACAAACCGATGTCGTTAATCATCGCAGGCAAGTAGTAATGCGCGCGTTGGTAGCTTGGACCATTTGCCGTATATCCCTGCATTTGCTGTTCTTATCTCGCGATGCTCATTGGTTCGAAATCACAACTGTCTGGCTTGCTAGAGCCCTTTCGCTCTGTTTGCTCTCGGTAGCCGTTCTCGTCGGTTCGTCTTCGAACTTATCGTTCTCTATATTTGGGATTTGGTTCGTGACATGTGGGTTTCATAATTGTGACAAAATGCTGCCTTATAGCTCGCAGTTGCTCATGAAGTGGCACTGAAAGCTTAGGTTTCGAGACGCTTATCGCAAGGCAGAGTTCGCGCCCTTACCCAACGCTACAAATGGCAGTTCAACGAAAAGGAGAAATCTTTTCCGTTTCGTTTCTGCGCACCTGTTCTCCCCATGTAGTTCGTCGTTTGTTGTTTGTATAGCAATAAGCAATTCCGGTGACCATGCTGCAGAGCATGCACAGAACTTACGTGTTAACAAACAAACACCGGCTATGTTATTCAAAGAGTATTGTTTACGGCCTGCGAATGATGTTATATGCGTCCAAACGGCCCGCGGCACCAAAAAGGTTCCCCACACCTTGTTTAGGATATACCAGGATTTTTTCTTCAGCTTTCATAATACCGTTCTCTGTTCAAATCCAGAAGAACAAATTTAGAAATGTGCAAGTTTGCATACTTGACTTAATAATGTTAACATTTGGTCGCAATCGTCGCGGCGTTGTTCGCTCTATTTATTTTAACGCATGTGAAGTAACGTGGTGGTTGCATCATGTTATTTTTTATTTCTAATTATGTGAGTTAATGGGAGTTCATCTTTGTCACACGAATGCCAAGGGTACTGAGGAAAACACGGAATTGTCACACTGCTGCTGAATTAAATTTACCGCAACACTGGTGGGGCAGCGAACCAAAATGCTGCTTTGTTTCAATTGCTTTCTTTAGCTTCCTACGTACACCTCGAATTCTATGAGGCGAGTGGGACACTTACTTGTAGCTATCATGTCTGGTTTCCTTTCTCCATCGTGGTCAAAACAACGCTATTTGTGGGAAATGCATAGCTGTTTTCCATCATGTAATTACAGAAAGAACTCATGCTCGTCTTGTGATTCCGTTAATACAACGATTGCATGGTTGCACCGTCTGAATCGTTTCCAACTGCTGTTTTAATTTTTTCTATCCAGTTTACAAGACTTTGTTGTGCAATTCCAGAGTTACGAAGATGCAGAGAAAATCGTTATCGAACATCAGGCTGCTCAAGTTCAGGAGTTCGAGCCGATCGTTTCCAAAATATTCCAACAATTCGATGATCGCTATCGCCAGTACGAAGCTCAACATTTACAGTTCGTCCGTTTTACGGAGGAGCAGGTTGACAACATCATAAACAGTGCGTTGTCAGTTGACTTTTCAGTTTCTATTCCTTAACGTTATAGAACGACCGACAAACGTGCCTCTTCCACCAACTATCCGGACATCTGCTCCCAATTTTGGCTTGGATCCTCGTGTGAATAGTTCACTTAGCCGACCGGTGCCATCAACAGTTCCGGCCGATGCTGTGGATTCCATTCCTTCTAATCCAAGTGGCAGCAGGAGCCTGCTTGGAACGTGTCTTCCACGTTATTCGACACAGCCGATCCCTCCGTTTCAACATTACGACAGTAATGAGGCGTATTCCCGACCGATGCCTTTCAACCAACCTCCCCCGGCTCCGATGTTTCGGGGAGGGAATGCGCAATTTGGACCTCCCTTTTTTCCTACTTCCTACCAAAGACCCCCTGCAGTGCCCCCACGGGTTCCCATGGAGAGTGGAAACTTTCCATGGACGCCAAACGAAATAGGCAGATTCCCGTTTCCTGTCCCTCGAGATCCTTCGGCGCCTGTGTGCAGTGGGAGACTACCATTGCCTTTTTTTATGAATACGCCTCCGCCGAGGTTGTTGCCTCCCACATCCGAATTACCCCATGCCCATTGCTATGACCAACCACCGATAGTGCCCCGTTCTATGTACTACGACTTGCCTGCCGGCGTCATGCTGCCAATGGTTCCATTGGAGGCATCCGAGTATGAACCAATTGATCCTGAATCGGTGCGCATTCCAGTACCCGTTCCGCCAACTGAACGTCTCTTCGCTGCATTGGACGGATTTTACAACGAGCCACGTCATGATGCGCCGCGTGAATTGTATGTTCCTTCTAATTTTGCAGAACTGTTGTGCCCGTTGAATCAGGTTTATTGCGCAAATGTGAACCATGGAAATCAATGCGTTTCAGAGTAAGAGCATGAATAGTGAAGGATTACCGTGTTTGAGAGATCGGTATGGATATGTCACTTCAGCTGTCAGGCTGCTGTTCAGCAGTTAACTCACTAATCTCAATACCTTTGTCCCTATTGATGGAGGAGTTATTATGTCTGATGAAATTGATGTTTTTGATCTTTCAAATACGTATATGCCCATATAGATAGTTTTCCCATGTCGGTTTTCCGAACGTTCAGTATAACGTTCAGCGACTGATGGGCCTTTGGTTGCAATTTCCGTACCCTTGTTGACCCTTTTTCCTGTAAGATTACAGCGTAAACATACCACATGTTCACTCTTTCATATTCTAAAGGCTGGTGTTCTAAACAGTTTTTGGCCAGGGACCCTTTAGATGTACCATCATCCATTTGCCTCATCTTCGAGGGACTCATCGTGTATACGCAATCGCCCACAACATGCTCAATCCCATTCTTAATTTTAGTTGTCTGCATCGGCATGAGATGACCGCGCTTCATGTGTGCGGTGGGGCGATGCTGCATGTTAAATGCTATGTGTACATATAATGGGATATGGTGGTTCCCTCCGCAGGAAAGAAGCTGGTTGACGGTACTTCGAGCCACTTGATGGTGAAGCCAAAATGATTCGAGATGAGCTAATTTTTAGAAGATAAATGATATAATAGAAAAAATTAATTCTCAGGGGTTTATATGCGGAGCATGTTGTTATGACAGTTCGTGAGAATTGATCTTTCGCTTTTGTAATAATGTTCTTTCGTTTTAGCGAAGGGTGGGAAAAGCTAGGAATGTACGAGTACTACTTAGCCAAGGAGAAAGCCCTCGCTGCAAAGATGGAAAGAGAGAAAGCTGCAGAACGAAGTATACAAGGCAGTTCTACATATGAGGATAATTCCCAGCGGTCAACGAGCTACGCGACGGACTATTATGGGCTTGAGCACATGTAAGAACAAAATGGTAAGTGTTGCTAAAATTGTTATTTCGTCGATGGGTTAATGAAAGTCCAGTCTTTATTGAATTCTCATAGTTGGTGCCCTGATTTCAGTAAATTTCTTTTGTTAGTCTTCTTAATGGACCTTTCGTTTTCTCTTCGCCAGTTAATGCATTGCTTAAATTTCTGTTTTGTTGCGCCATAGTAACGTAAGAGCATTGTACCAATTAGTCACGCATTCCGTATTTTTTATTTGGTATCATGACGTTTCCCCAAACGAAACGTTGGGTTTTTAGTTTTAATTTCGGGAGTTCGTAACTTTGCTCTGAATCGACTTTACTATTCAAAGTAAGCATACTTCGAACGATTGAATTTTCGGCAACGTCTTGGAATTGTTATTATTCCATAAGCGTAATAATCGACAGTTCGGAATTCGAAAGTGTCGCGGAAGGTGGTTTTTGCATCGTCGAAGTTATAGAAAACTGCATGACGATATTAAGCAGTTCCAAATGTTTGCCAAAAATGATAAACTGTACGCGATGGTTTGGAGAGTTTAGCGGAGGAGGATGGAGTTTGCAATGGAATGAGTTCAGGTTGGTTTTAACGATTTCCGAAAACATGTGCGATCGCTGTACTCTGCGCGCGTCGCGCAAACTTCCAATGGTTCACATTTCTCGAGCACCTTTACTTTACCTGCTGAACGGAGGCGAATTATTATTCCGCCTTTTGAAACATCCTTTTCTTTCCCAATTTCTCAGGCTGTCAGATGGGAATTTCGTTTTCAATTTCGAGCATTGTTCCTCAGCCATTGTTCTTCATTTTCAAGTGACCCACCTCCGTTTCTGTGCTTATTTTGCCAGCGACTAACGTTACGGGCGGTGTCCATGTACTGACCACATGTGTTATTAATTTTTTCGGCAACTTCCACGGCGCTTAAAGAAGACGTAGCTCGAGAATCATGTTTATCCCCTGAATTGAAAATGGACGAATAACGGCTGTTAGGTTGAAGAGATTCTGTTGAAGTCAAAGGATAAGATTTTGCATTAGAATAGGGTGTACATCGTGTAGTTCAACAGTGCGTACGAGTAACATTGAATCATGAAATGACAGTTTTTATAAATAAAACACCACAGTCTTGAATTAATAGCGGAATGTTGGTTGACCGAAAAATTCATGCTAATTTCATGTAATTTCAGGCATCGTGAAGTAGCGGCATAACAACATCATGCCTTGTCGACCAGGTTTTTGCATGTGTTTTTTTGTCGATTTAGTTGCATAGTGCTCAGTGCATGATCTTTCTTTGCTTTCGCGTTGATTTACCAGGTGTTAGCAACAAGCCTTGCATGTTTTCCCAAGCGTTTTAGACGTACGCGCGTTGAACGATTGTGAAATTAATGCGTTCCTTCTTCATATCTAATATTCGAGCCTTACTAACGAATTGTTGTTACATTTTGAAGTAATGTTTGCGTAGTTTGTGTTTATTTACGTGTACATAGTGTGTAGTAACTTTTCATAGTTCGTTTCGAGTGTTATTGAGGTTTTTGCTTTTAGACGCTGTGGTCGCTTGAATATCATTCGCATCTTGTGAACGCTTCCCATGGTTGTTATTCTTCTAACGGTCACTATATATTATCCTTACATTATCAGTGCTTTCCATGGTTACTACTGCTACAATTGGCACTATATTGCCATCGATTTTAATGTGCTGATGGCATTCCGTTGTTGTGACGCGCTTATGTTCGCCTTCGGGGTGAAATGCTTCTTTCCGAATAGCATTGCTTTTCTGTGGCACGCATTAGTCGTTATATAATTCTGCACTGAGAACACTACGAAACAATTAAATGTTGTGTTTATGAACGGGTGTGATGCTTTTGTTTTTCTTACTTGTTTGCCTTCCGAAGTGTGTACTGGTTGTAACAGCGCGGTTATATATTGTGTTTATAGACGACTTGACATCACCGTTATTTGCTGTTTACTTGATTATGCAGGCTATCTTCAGGATCTGATGAAATCCTGTTTTCAGCGTTCAAGAAGTCATCCACCCAATAAATGCGTACAATGTATTATTACCTCGGCGCAAAATAAATGCAAATCTTCAGGGAGCGAAAGGCTACCAAAAATTGAGATTTCGTTCCTATCTAATACGAGGTCTAATGGTAAATTGCATTTGTACATATTTACCACGCTACCGGGTATTAATAGTTGATTCGTTGATCTCTGAACACAGCAAGTGAGAAGTGGCAATAGTTCTGCTTTGTGGTAGAAGGTCCCAAGTCGTTTTACAAACAGAGTATTTCTGAGAAGCGTTTGCGTTGTGCTCGTTTAAATTACTCTTTAATAGATGACAGTTGCTCGCTTTAGAAAATTAAAAGGAATCTAACAGTAAAAGCGTTCCTAAATTTTTCAGCTTTTCCGCTATGCCAATACCGCTTTAACCTGCATATTTGCATAGAATATTCGCTGTTTGCATGGTTCACCAATTGTTGGAGTAACATAATTTCGTGTATGGCGGAAGTTGGTTGGACGGCATCCATTCGAACGTTCTTTGGCTCTGATAATTCGTAGTGCCGTTTTTTGGTAGCTTTGATGTCTTTTCAAACGTGTTTGTCGTATTTCACGGTATCATGCTGAGGAGATGAGCAAAAGCATTTCATGCTTGTCAACAACGAACGCTTGAAGATCGCTACTTTGGTCTCCTGAGGCTTCGTTAGATTGTGTCAAAATATGCGCGGACGAATAGAAGTGCTCGCTTTGTATTCATTCATGCAAATTTTTTAAGGCGGCGTACGTTCTTGTTTAGTGAACGTATGTAAGATGAACGGTTGCATAACTATGAGAATGAGCAATGTGAATACAGTGTAACGACAATGATAGCAATGAGAAAGCTGTAAAAATATTTGTAAAAATAACTGGAGTACTTTAAAAGGAGGCGTGGTTCATTTCCAGCACACGGGTGTTCAGAAGCTTTTATACGGGATCGAGACATTAATAATCTGATTTTTGAGAGACGGATTTGCGTCGCCGATGGTGTTCGGTATCCGCAGTTGAAGAGAAATTGCCAATTGGATTCGTGCATGAGCAGTTGTCAATCAAAGTCGGAACGTGGAAGGTGCACCTGAAGAATAGTATATTAATACGAACTTGGATGCTATCTAATCTCTGCACCCCTGTAGTATATATAGGTGGAGCAACCGCCGCCACTGTATTCCCAGCGTGAATCAGGAAAGACTTAGCCGCAAAACGGCCGAAAAGTGAAAAATAACCTACTTTTGCTCATACTTCTGCCCACGCTCGAATGAACAGGAACATGATTTCTATGGGATGTTCACGCCCTAAACACCACTAAAATGAGCAATGAACTATTCAAAGCAGATCGCTACCTTGGAATCATGTGCCTGTTTTCGCCGACAGTTCTTTCCGGCACGCCTTCTCACCGCACGTCACCACGGTCTTCCCTGGTTCACTGCACCATGTACCTTCCGCAGCGGGGACGGATTCTTCAATCTTGGATTAAGTCCCTTCCTTGCACTGAATAGCACAGCAGCCATTTCATCGTTCACAAATCTCGCGCAGAGCTGGGCAAAGTTCAAGCGCATCGTACTACTCATCGTCACAAAATGAAACATCTTTCCCTTCAAATAGAATCAGCTTGCATCACCAACCGGTAACAATTTCGTTCGTTACTTAACGTCCACCTGCATTCCAGCATTTAACTCGCACTAATCAAGTGTCATTAGTCACAAACTCTCGGTTCACCCACATTCCTCCTATTGTTACGGCCCTCATCATCATTCATTACTTCAGGACGAATACAATACAACGCAGTATACGCCGTCGCAGAGACATCTGCTTCTGAGTTCGCTGGCGCAGAGACACCAGCTCTCCAACATTCCCCAAACCGAGTTATCGAAACTCTAGCGAACCTTAGGTCAAAACACCATCTGTCGGGTCCATCAAAATCTATCGTTCGTACAACTGGTTTCCATCACCCGCTTCGGTTTGTGTCCTTAACCAAGCTTATACCCGAACACAGCATCAATGTTTCACGTTAACCGTAAATAACGATAGCAGAGTAGAACAACGAAGTTTAGCAGCAAACACGACACTACCATAAGCAATGTTACCTGCCCTTACCTAAGCCTAGGCCATGAGATGAGGATCACGTCTCCCGTTTAGATTACGAAAGCACCACCACCATAGGCATCGTCTTCTGTCCTTACCTAAGCATATGCCATAAAATCAGGATCATGTCTCGCTTTTAGATTATGAAAGCAACATGACCATACGCATCATTTTCTGTCCTACCTAACCTTAACACAACAAACACCTAAACGTTCGCTGCCTTTCAGCCTGTGCAGATTATTCAAACTCTGTCACCGTCTATTTTTGTACCGAATGTCCACACTTCCATCCCCAGCAACATTGTCCTCATTTTCCCACCTCTACACGGCCACTTTCAATTTTCCACAACTTTTCTCCATGCAACATTGTACGAAATCATCATCAGTTTAGTGCATCTGAAGTCGACGAATCAACGAAGGCGACAGTAGCACCGCGGAGATGATGCTGATATTAGATAGTGCCGAAGTTCATGTTAAATATTCGCCAGGTTTCGAAGTGCAAGGACAGGAAGACAAAGTTCTCTGGCTTCACAAAAGTTTCTATGGACTAAAACAGTCGGCAAGGCAATGGAGCAAGAAAGCCATAGAGACATTAGCAAAGCTTCACTTCAAGCAAGGCAAAGCTGACCAATGCCTGTCTGGCAAGATGGAAAGAGATGGAAACAGGACTTATGTTCTTCTCTACGCTGACGACATGCCAGTGGTTGGTAGTACAGAAAAAATTGCCAAGCAGGTGGACGCGCAGCTTGAGAAGTTTTTCTAAACCAAGGATTTGAGCGACGTGAAGATTTACTTATCAGTGCAACTGGAGCTCGAAACGGATAGTTCCTTCCTACTGAACCAAAGGAGTATAATTGAGCACATGCTCGATTAACACGGATTGTGGGAATGCAAACCGGTAGCAACACCCATAGAGACAGATTTCCTATCAAGGAATGATAATGGCAAGGTGCCATGCAACACCAAATATCGCAAAGCTATCAGGGCACTGCTCTATATTGCTACAGTTTCTCGACCGGATGTCGCAGGCACAAGTTGGTTTCCTATGCCGGCGTGTTGAAAATCCAACAGAGACTGACTGAAGCCAGTGAAGCGTGTATTGAGGTATTTGAGCATAGTTAAGAACATCAAGCTATGACAATCCTCAGCAGGCGGCGTTCAACTTCGATGCCACGTCGACGCACATTGGGCTGGAGACAAGGTAGATCGAAAGTCGACGACAGGATATGTCTTCAAGCTCGGTAGCAGCGCCATAGCCTAGTCAAGTCGAAGACAATGTGTAGTAGCTTTGTCTTCGACGGAAGCCGAATATTTAGCCGCATCTCATGCTTGCTGTGAACTTGTATGGTTACGACTACTCCTCAAGGACCTCGGTATTCCGACCAATGATCCAACCGTGATCTACGAGGATTACCAAGCGTGTATAAAAATCACTGATTCCGATCGAAGTGCCGCAATGAGAAAACACATTGATGTGCGCCATCATCATGTTCCTGATCTGAGGGCACAAGGCGTCATCATTCTTCACTATTGCCCATCAAATAAAATGTTGGCGGACATTTCTACAAAGCCTCTATCTAAGGACACGTTTTCACAATTTGTGATACTTCCTGGACTAGAAGACTGGTGATGGCAAGGAAGTCCAGTTCCTCGCACAACATGTCGAAAAGGACAGTGGAAATACGCGCCATCTAGTGCCAGTTGCCTTGCCATGGCTGACACGATTTAGATGCGGCACGTCACGCAGGATGCCAGACCCTCCAACAAGAGTAGCAGGGGTAACACGTTTTTTTCTTTCTCCTGTAAGATGCGGCACCGCGCACTCTCACCCCTACAAATATAGCGTGTTGGTCAGTGCACGTGTGCTTCGTTATGTTACCCGTCTAATAAAGAGTCCAAGTATCACTTGTCTCGCTTCAACTTCGAAGAACTCAAATTTCAACTGTGTTTCTTCTAACTTTCTGCAACCATGAACATGCCAGCTTACCAGAGTCACTTAGACACTTGAAGAAGTCTGACAAGGTCGTAATGATTCAGTTTGGAAATGAAGTCGGTGTGAAATTTTTCTAGCAGCACTGATCCAAAGGTGTACGAGCGTTCTTTCAAAACTTGCACGCGCGGCTGCCTCGTCGTCATTGATTCTGTGATCCACAAGTTCGCTTATGTCTCCTTGAAACAGTTTGCCTCGCTGCCTAAAGTGATGCATTCAATGTAAATGTAGAAGTATACCATTTTCAAGTCGTGTGCCAGTTGAAGATGGGTGAAACTGCATGCCGATCTCGGGTACGTTATTCTTGCTTCGCTCTTCTGAAATTAACGACCGCTGTTATTTCAGCGACGTTTCAGTTTGCGACATAACAACTCAGTACTTAATACCTGTGAATCAACAGGGCAGAAATCACCCTTACAGAGCTAACGACAAACGTTACTATCCGTTCTGCTGAATTGATTCTGTTCGCATTCCCTTTTGGTAACCCCATGGTCTGTGGGTATGATAATTACGGATTTCGAAATCACTTCAAGGTTCCTTGAAACGTGTAGAAACTGTGGGACCGTACTGCTCTTGCCGTCGACAACATAAATCGGACGCGCTTGCTTCCGTTGTTGTGGAACGTATATAAGTTGAGAGGAGCGTTTAAGGAAGCAAAGCCGTGCCTTTATAAATACACATGGCATTTTTTCAGTGACCTAGACTTATGCCGCTGATTCAAATATTAATAATACTTACGCCTGTTGCGTTGTCGTTTCGTTCTATCGCTGCAAATATTCGTGAACTACCATTACTTAGTGACAAAGCTATTGTGGGAGCGGGAGCATGTAATTGTCCCATGCCTTGACATCGACCTTTGCAAAACTGTTTTTCTGTTACACCGTCGGACACTTTCCACGAGTGGACACGCGCCCATAAACAAATGTCAAATTATCACCATTTTCTGGCCTTTTGCTAGACACCTGCAGAGGTGATATGACTATGATGCGTGGGTTCAGCGTTGCAGTCAGCTCTCTGTGTTCTCTGACAAATTGGTGTCTGCTTACTCCAGTGTTTCTTAAGGGGGGCGCTGGAAAGTCTTAGTGGGGCGCTGGAGCCGAAATGAGCAGTTGGGGGCACTGGTAAGCCTGGGGGACATTGATAAGCCTGGGGGCACTAGCGCCCCTGCGGAGCTAAAGCGACGCCAAATAGTTCTGCTGAGTAAAGTGCATGTTTAACGTTACCAGAGAAGCGCAAATAGCAGCAGTATTGTATGGCCAGCACAGATATCACGTCGCGCTTTTTTTGCTTCTTTGGAGAATGCGCACTTCGTCTGTCCTGACGCTGCGTAGTCGCAAAAGATAATTAGGCTCTGCTGCGTGCAATTGTACCCCAAGAAATGTTGAACCTGCGAACAAGTTTTGGGGTACGATCTGGTGTGCTGAAGCGAACGAAGGAGGCGCTTTGACCGATTGATTCCCGATTTGTGCGGCTGGCTGGCTGCAACAGAACCTTCGGCTGCAACGGGATATCTCACGTTTGTACCCAAGATTGTGGCCTATAGTGAGGAACCTACTTATGTCATTTCCTTCTTCGTATCTAGTTGAGCGTGGATTTAGCGTCGTTGCGGACTTGCTAACGAAGAAGAGAAAGAAACTGCAAATTGTAAATCGCGGCGACCTGAGACTCCGGCTAACTAGCATAGAGCCGAACATTGAAAAGCTGCTCTCACAGCGTGGTTTCCAAGTCTGAAAATGAACTTCGTTCGCTCTGTTGCACTCGTGACTGCAGGAAATAAAATTATCAGCGTTATGTACCATCTTTTCTCGGCTAAGAATATTGCGTGGGCGTTCAACTTGCTCTGGTAAACCAAGCTCCCGCCTAGGGGGGCGATGGAGAAATTGCTGGTCCAAAAGGGGGCGCTGGCAAGGAAGCAGGTGAGAAACACTGGCTTACTCGCTCCGTCTTTCGGCGTACATTTACCCAACGTTGTCTGAAAAATAAAAGCCCCTCGGATGGAAATGTATTTCAACGGTTGGCGCTCGAACCAAGTCTCTACACTGATAAACTTTGTCACCACCTCTGAGTGCCATATTAACTGTACAGCACTGCGATCTATGTTGAACTAACCGAGAAATTTACATTCAGGTCTGCGTGGTTGGATATATGAAGTGGTCGTGCAATCCATTGCAATACAATCAGCGCTTCTGCGCAGAAGGTACCCACATTTTTCCTTGTACGGTACACCCTTTGCCAACCGTCGATGAGATAATTGCAAGCTGAATTTTAAAATGTAGCCGAATGGTGATTTCCAGCAAGTGTCTATTGTTTCGTGCTTTCAAAATGGACGGATCGCGAATACCTTGTAAACCTTAGGCGTTGGCACTGTATGGTGGCAACGGGAAATAAACCCTTGAGAACAGCAGCGCGGCCTGGCAAACGATTGCAAAGCCACGCTAATTTTTGGCTGCATCGCAACGGCGGCAGATCGTGACTCACCTGAGCACCGTACTAACCTGCTTTTCTTCGACGAGTAGCTCCTCAATTTTCTCGAAGGGCAATGTAGGAATACCTCTTCCAGTGAACAATTTTGAGTGGAACTAACTAGTGCTTCCTAAATAAGTGAACGAATCCCAGTGACAAAGTAACGCCATTGCGGCTGGGACAGCGTCGTAAGGTAACCTGCTTATATGTACCGTATAGCAACTTTTAGAGAGTTGCTCGAATGTTTTGCGTTTGCTTGCTGCATGTTGTACGTTCAGAAGTCAGACGTGAAGTTTAGGCTGAAATGGCGGATAATAACAACTCTCCCACTCCACCACCTGGTATGTACCGCGCGTCTGCGCGTACGCGGTTTGGTGTTGGCGAAGCTGCTCGAATGTGACTGTAGATCCAGAAACGCGCGTTATAATTGACAAACTTGTTGAATTCGTCGCTCGCAACTCGTAAACTTTGTTGATGAAAGCGGTCTCGAATTTGACATGCTGGTGGGCGAGAAGCGGCAGTATAAACCGCTGTTATCCTTTTAGTTTCGCTGCATGCATTCGCCTTTGTGCAAATTTAAATTCTAAGCAGCGATAGCTGCTTTTACTGACTGGTGATGATTTTACTGTACATTTTTACTCGAACTGGGACAAATTGAAGCGCCTTGGGTGCATTAAATTTCCAAGCGGCCTAATACTCACGCGACCATTGAACTGAGCACTTCCTCGGGCGGTATGCCTCGCGCATTCGTTGTACAATTCTTCCTTGTAGGTACACCGCAGCGTTTGGACTGCGATTTGCTACTATGATTTCCCGCGGTTTGCCTTGCCTGGTTTTGCTTGCTTTAAAATTTCGATGAACCAAGTTTGCGCCAAAGCCTTCAGTTATCCATTTGTTTAGCCCCAAAGCCGGAATCGGTCCTGCCTATAGCGATCGAAGCCCAAGTAGCCCGAGCCAAAGCCATTAAGTTCCTTATTGACCAGATGCGAATGAGCAAAGAAAATTTGAACGCACAGTGGAATTCAATTATGTGTCAGCAGGACGTAAGGATTTGCTTTTCACCGTTTTATCGATGGTGTAGTTAGAGTTTATGGAATTATTATTACGGATGCCGCAGGATGGGCTCCATCCTGTGTTAATACTGCATGGATTAAAAATAATCAGCATCCGCTAATAACCAATGGCGGTCTTGCATGTAGAACGAAGTGCGAGAAGCTATCCAGGTTGCTGAAAACAATACCATCATGCGTATATCGGCGGAATGTGGCACGGATCTAAATCAGTTGGCAGCATTGCTAGTATCTCTCAAAATGAAATGTACAAAAGGATCCATTCTGGTAGCAATGACTGGGACAGCAGGCAGATTTATATCTTCCAATTTGTTGCAGCGTTGCAACACCTGGATAACTAAAAATTCCGGCAACCAGAAGTGCGAGGAACTCATCATGCGCTATCTCTTAGCCATGTAAGTGTTTCTGCTCCTTCGATGCTCATTCTAAGCGGCATGTTTATCAAAGAGTCAAGCATACGCGAAACACGGCGAAGTTCAAACTATACATTCTCTACGTCGTAAATGATTTGCTTCACAATTGGTAAGTAACTCGCTGTCGTTTATGTCAAAGTTGTGAGCCTTTCTTATGTATTCTTGCCTAATGTTAGGCGGCTGATCATATCGTTTTAGAAAGGCTGTTCGACAAAACAACTTTGGAATTAATATTTCAGCCGCACTCGCTGTACGATCGTTCATTTATTCATAGGCAGTTGAAGCGGCGATAAATTCGCCAATCGCGGAGAACCAATTCGTAGGCAAACGAGCAACTTGGGGTCCCACATTTTTATGCTCGGTAGAAACACGATCTTCCGTTCCAGCCTTGTAGTTGATCGATTTGCATTGTTTATATAAGGGGGTATTTGCTTTGATTGGTAATTTCTCAGCAATTAACTATATGAAAGGTACTTTATGTATTCTTAGCTTTTGAGACTTAACGCCGTTCGTCTTCAGCGTAAATGTGGCAGTGTGAGGGCTAAGTTTTAGCGTACTGCTTTTTTCGCAGTGGTTTACGGGCAGCGGCATTGGGTCTGAACATTGTTTTCACTTTATCTTAGGCATCGAAATAGCCATTATATCAGTGTTTCCCAACCTTTTCGGAGCCAGGGCCCCTTCGACCTTCAACTTGCCGGGGCCTCCCGTCATACTGCCCAATGTAATTCTCCTGCTTCTGTTATCCTCAGGCGCGCCTAGTGCGCTTAGCTTGTTGTGAACTTGTACATGTAGTTCAACGCCTGAAACAGCCTGCAGAATGTGGAATTGACTTCGCTGCCTGCTGTGTATGCCAAAGAAAAAACAGTTAAGCCGGGACATCATTAAAGACCTTATTAACCTACGGATCTTGTCACCCGGACGTAGGACCAATGTTTGTGCTGTGAAAATTGAATGTGCGACCAATGGCTGGAAAACCCTGGCGATGCGAGGTTAACGCTGATTTCTTTTCTACGTTAGAGGGGAATGGCTAGTATGGAAGCCGGCTGTCATATGCGGCGAAAGCTCTCTAATAATAATTCAAGGTGCTAACGCCTTTAATTGTTTAGTTGGCTCTGAAGGCGTTCTCTTCGTATTGTTGGACTTAAGCCGGCTTATTGCAGACCGGGGGAGCCTTCAGAGTACAAGAGTCGCACTGGGTTTCCTCTTCCTCAGTTTTTTGGGCTTTTGACAATGACAGCATAATATGTAAGTCAGACTGCGATGCTGTTCTCGGAGCTACGCAGCATTGAATCTAAATTTAATATTGACTCTGAGCAAGACGATAGTCGCTTGATCTTACCTCACTTAGTGCGACGACTGGACCTGATGCAATGCTACTAATTTGTCCATGTCCGTCTCGATAGTCGTCAGGGGTAATCTCAGGTCGCCTCGCCTCCCTATCTGTAGGCGGTTTCTTTTTTTCCGAGAAGGTCCGTTACCGCACTAAATCCGTGTTCGACCAAGTAGGACGAGGGAAAAGGGATAAGGAACTTCTTAGCTACGTTCCATAGCCTGGGATACAGCTGTATGATTTCATGCTGCAGCCAGAAACTGGTATAGCCACCCTTTATCTTTGGCTTCAGCTCGTCGTTGGCTTGCATCTCAATAAGCTCCTCCTGGTAAGTCACTTCAACCCCGGCGAGGCTTGTAAACGGGTCCAGAACCCAGTCCGGTATCACCATGGACAATATATCTCTGTACCTTTCGCGCATGTCCTCATGCAGTATGCTGAGATGGTCACAGAAGGAGCGCACGACATCGTCAGGGAGGCCGCCGTTCTCCTTGAGGTCTTTAAGGTTAGGGAACTGACGGTACTCTTCGCGGCCCAGGTTCTGGCCGAAAACGACAAGCTTGCCGATGAAGGCCGTTACAACCGTCTTGGTCTTGATCAGATTCAGTTGATCCCCTTGCAACTGTAAATTCATCTCGTTAAACTTGAAGTAGAGGTCCGACATGTAAGCTATGTCAGCTCTCGACTTCTCAACGTTGTCCCGTAATTCCATATCCTCATTTTCGAGGAACTGTACGACGGTGTCAAAAAGGGCATAGAAGCGGCTCAAGCAGGCGCCCTTTGAAAGCCAGCGTACTTCTGTGTGAAGCAGCAGCCGGTTAAAATCTTCGTCATTTTCTTCGCATAGTTGACTGAACAATCTCTCCCTCAAGGCACTGCTTTTGATTTTATTAACCGCGGTGATCACGTACTGCAGCGAACGGTGCAGTCTATCACTGAGCCGTTTCGCCACCAGATGTTGTCGGTGAATTACGCAGTGCACGGCCAGCAAATCCGGTGCCTTTTCTTTCAGGTACGAAAGGAACCCGCGCTGGCGTCCCAGCACTGATGGGGCCCCATCCGTCGCGACAGCGATTGCGTTCGTTAGTGGTATCTCCTTCTCTTTAAAAAAGTCTTCCACAGTACGGAATATTGATTCTCCTCTAGTGTCAGTCAGCAGTTCTCTTGCGAAGAGTAACTCCTGAACTAAGTTGCCTTCCTTGATGAACCTAACATAGGCCAGCAGCAGCGCTTCGTTCTGTGGCAACGTCGACTCATCCACCTGTAGAGAAAATTCCTATGTTCTCAAGATGTTGCAGAGAGTATTCTCCACATCAGCGCTCATTTCGTCAATACGTCGTTGCACCGTATTGTTGCTTAAGGGAATCTGTTTAATTATTTTGTTTGCTGGTATGCGCACCACAGTACGCAACACTTCTGACACAGCCGGCAGTATCTGTTCTTCCCCAATGGCGTGCGGCTTTCCACATTTCGCCATTAAGAGGGAGATGTTATAGGACGCGCGCAACCCGCCGGTGTTTCGTCTTGATCCGGACGACAAAATCCCTGACAATTTAGGCCGCTTTTGGAAGTTATCTCGAACAGATTGGAAGTAAGAAAGGTCATTATTGGCCTTGTCGCCGTGCATCGTTTTCAGGTGTTTTACTAATTTTGAGGGCTTCATCAGTTCATTCGCAAAAGCCTTTTCACAGATCAAGCAAAACGGTTGCTGCGGATTCGAGGGTGACGATATAAAACCGTATTTTAGATATTCGACGTTATATTGCCTACACTTCTTTTTCGCTTCTGCCATCTGTAGAAAAATGTACGTCCGTCACTAACAAGTTCAGAGCCGAACAGTTGAACAGTGGTATTAAGAAATCAATTAATCAAGCGCAATCTAAGCTCCCGCAGTAAGAGCACAGAGGATTCCGGACCGGAAGGCACTATCCCACTACGTCGGTTCTGGAAGCGAGTGCAAATCGCTTTCATGTGGCCATTCTGCTCTTTTATGATGCTAGCGACAGACATAAACTTACAATAAGTCCATGGGGGATAGGGCTGCGACAGAGTCGTTTTCGTCCTCAAGCGGCAGACAAGGGAAAGCAAGCGATAAAATTTTCTGCACAGGTTTGTAGATATCCATTCTCTCTCCGATGTTGTCGTGTCATGAAGGTAGGCTGGCTGACAAGATTCCGCACGGTTTCGTTTTAAGTTCGGAAATACTTCCGTTCACCAATGTCTGACGGCAAACAATGCACGCAGTTAAAGGACGAACTCTCCGCCACTGACTGTCTTTCTAGATATCAAACCAGTGAAGAGTGGGGGATACAAGTGTTCAACTTAGTACAGTTTCAAACAAACTCACACCTCATACTAGGCCTATCTTCCTTGCTATTTTAGCGAGCCGCCAGGCAATGCGTAGGGAAGGAAGGAAGGCAGACAGGTGTAGGATGCTCCAACGGGTAAAGCAAACTGGGCTTGTATTCTCCTTCTTGCGGGTGAGCGCTACTGAACTTGTGGGTTTATCATTCACTACTTAAATATAGACGTGGTTAAACATAAGCAAACTAATCCTTTCCCAAAGGATTTGACGAACAACCGGAGGCTAATGCTAGTTCAAAGCCTAAGCATAGCAAAATGGGTGACGTTGTCGAGCGCTATAACTTGGGTTAGGACTTCCGCTACGGACTCTGTCAGTCGTCTTGAAGCCTGGGACTCCGTGAGAGGCATCGCGAAAACCTGATGCGATTTAGGAAGAGCTTTCCCCAGAAAGAACCACCTGTGGCTTATTTTCTCTGGGAAATATGATCACAAGGAGCGGCACTGGGCGTTGCCGAAGTCCCGCGGGCGATAAGCTTCGGGCTGAATACTTAGCGCGCGACGTGCCTTTTAGCGGCCGAGAAAAAGACGTCCACTATAGTCATGAAGTTGGCACACTTCGAGCATATGGTGTCTTGAGATCCCGTTACTTTCTACACTGGGTATAGAAATCAAACTGAGAAGTAGAACATATAAGATTTCCCCGTTGAGGCAAGCGTTTCAGGCACGTAAAAGGTAACCTGTACAAAACTGTGATGTACTATGCCTTTTGCGTTGATCGGGACTCCGGAGGTTAAGCCACCGCCGATGTATTAAAGATGGATTGGAACAGTCAGAAGGGTCGCCGTCAGTCAATGATCTCCTGTACTCACTAAACTAGCAGACCACAGCTTATTATCTCTACAGATTCTCGTATGGTTGAGACTGAATCCATTTTAATGCTCAAGCAGTGCTGCTCTCTTGATAATATGAGCCATGCTTCAACTAGAATCTTACAGGACACTTACCTTTCTATTCTTGTGACCTTCGTCAAATTTCAGGAGAGGTCCGTAGTCACGGCAAAGCAGTTTTCTAACAGCTGATAACCGGGTAGCTGAATAGATGAGAACTACAGCAGCGAGGAAAGAAGACACTGCAAGGATCGCAGAGCTATTATTACTTTCCACCGTTAGTGCACAGGAGAGAATAATCAGTGTCTACTGAGCATTTTCCCCGCCCAGGCGCGCTTGTCACTCCCCGCGAAGACGCTGTCAAACCGCCCCCCCCCCTGAGTGCCCCCCGATGTGCGTTGGGGTGGTACGCTAATGCTAGAAAAACCAACCAACAGATTCACTTCGAATTACGCGTTGGCACAGCAGCAAATAGGAAAGCGACAATTCTCCTTCCAGTTAGGCTACCCTTCGCCAATTGCTTTTTCTTGTAACGCTGCTGGAACTCTGCTACGAAGCGTAATATAATAGGAAAAACTTTCGCCCGATACGTCAGGGTAAACGACACACCAACGATAACTCGCTAATTTCCATAGTCAAAGTACGTACTGCTGCGGGTGCGATACGCGACGCGCTGCTTCAGCTGACGCCATACCACAAATTTGTCCACCTTCCTACTCACCCTGTGTGTGCATTGTCGTGAACGGCTTACTCCCACTCACCGTTTCCTTCAGAGCAGACCGCTACGCCACCAGTCCTGACGGGAACACGGGCTCAACCTCCGCGATCTGTGCATCGCTCTCCTCATCGTTCTCTCTCGCCTCTTCTCCCTGTTAGCTTTCACTGCCGTCCTCTGGAAGACTAAAAACGCCATTTCGGAGTGAAATAGCGCCACATGGAATACTGCTGTGCGATTTCCCGAAGATCGGTACGCGTAGCGTCCGTTATAGGAGCGTATATGTTTGGTGCGTCCCGTCAGCAGTGCTTTCATGGGGATAGGGCGCTACGGTTGTCACATCGACGCCTCCCACTTCGTCAGTATCTCCCACTCAAGAGCCCATCCATGGGTTCGGTCCCATCGCTTCAACTTTTTTATTTTACGCTTCGACGGAAGTGCCCCAAAAATGGAGTACGGGTCTGTGACGCCTTGGATGTTGGAATGCATTAGTATTACGCAGGGCGTAATTAAAAAGATGGAGATGGAACACGAATGTAGAAACCAGGAGTCTCTGTGTATTGGAGCTACGTCGCTGCCCACTTTCATGTTTTGCTTTATGCCTAGGTTGCTTAGTGTCACTTCAGCTACATGACAGAGTCGTCGGTGTGGACGAAATGCCAACTAGTGTAGTCTTTCTTCGGTTCGTGCTTCGGCGCCAACATTCTCCAAAAGACATGCGGTAGCATTGTGTGAAGAGGGGGTACCAGATAAACTGATTTTCGTTCTTCCACCTATGCTTAGACCTCCTACATGCACTCTAGGGCAGAGGGGAAACCCCCGTCGTGTAGCTCGGTTTAGCTGTTGACACTTGCCGGCATGCGCTGTCCTTTGATGAGCCCAGGTTCAATGCATAAGTAACAGCGAAGCTGGTCACGCATGTAGGTGACGCTGCGAAAGAACATCATCACTTGAGCGCTGAGGGAATAACTGCTCCTTTCGCCAGTCTCCTTGAACTACTTGAACGACAAGATCGCTCTCGTCCTGCGGCACTGACTGCCAGGGACCCCCTGGGGCCCCCTAAGCTCCCACGGACCCCCTAAATCCCCAATCTATCCCAGGGCCCCCTTCAAGTTTTCCAGGGCCCCGTTGGGAATCACTGCATTAGATAATACCAGTCATAGCGTTTAGTATGGAAGAAAACCGTGTATTTGTTTACGCAAGTGTTTTCCAATCTAGACGCGTTATCGTCCCGTGAATCGACATTGCCCAAACGAATTTTCCCTGACATTCTTTCACAACCAACTTTCTTCTCGAGTTGCACCATTTCAATAGGGAAGTCCAAGCGGGTGGTCAGATATACGTCTTATTTAACTTTGCAAGTAGCAATGACCAGTAGCAACTTATCGAAATGAATTCATGTTGAATGGCAGAATAAAACATAGTTTTACGGCGCCGTCCTTTTGTGCTTCGACCTGCACAACAATTTATCACCGGGACAGTACACGAACGATTTACCACCGGATTAGATTTATTCTGCCAATTGCTTTACAGCGCACGGACAGGTGTGTATTTTATTGATGTGATTACATTGAAAATAGGGTTCTTTCTAGCCATGTAACTGTGCATTCTTGCAGTGATAATACAACAGACATATTAGCCGTATTATTACTCGTAGAGTGGTGTAATTTCGCGGATAAGTAACACGACGTTGCATTCGACCACGTCGAATATAGTGATCAAACATTGCTGAATGTCTTTGCGAGCAGTTGGCTTTTGAAAGCTTACCTGCCCGAGCGGTATACGTGATTAGTTAAGGAATTTTGAGTACCTCCGAGGATCATGTTTAACCGTTTGTTGAGCATTCCGATTTTTCACGGTATTCTGGATTAGTGACGTAATCGTTAAACGCAAAGCCAGCCTGGCAACTGCAGAAGCAACAGTCTGCGGAGGAGAGACAAGGCGAACTTATGAATACGAAATCTTAAGCTGTAAAACGGCTTTGTTGCTAGCTTCGTGATAAAACGGCTATATATACATATATATATATATATATATATATATATATATATATATATATATATATATATATATATATATATATATATATATATATATAATATATATGTATGTATATATGCATGTATGTATGTATGTATGTATATCCATATACAGTTTCGCTGCGACGACGGAAACCTGTTTCCAGAGCCATTGTTCTCTTCACGGACGACAATGCGCACGCTTCGCTCATAAGCTCTCTAGTAGCTCGGGGGAATTTGACTTTAATGATTTTGTAGTTTGTGGAAACTGCAAGGCGGTTATGAACATTTTGTTTTGTTCTTGGCATGTAGTTTTGTTGACGATTATGATTGAACAGTATTCCAACTACTTGAATGCGAATGCCATGTAAATTCCGTTTTCCTGGTCAAGGGAGGGTAATATCTGGATATACGTCTCATGTACTCATTGCGCTTAAGAGTCTTCGGCCAGACTAACTGCTTATGTTCTTTAGGTCTCGGAAGCGGTCATTCGATATGCTTGCCGTTCTCAATCGATTTGTGCCACAGATGTTTGCGTATGCATGGCTTTTCGCGGTCGGAGAAGAGTTTGTGCAAGGAAAGTTGACAAAACTCCGCGGAATATGGGACAAACAGCATTATCTTGACGGCCATACATTTTCGGTAAGTGGTTTACGGTTTCCTGATGTACAGTAGAAGTCGTTATTAATGGAGTGTTGCTTTATTCGGAAAGAACATTCCAACAGTTTACCCATTGCAGGCAGCTTCGTTTCATCACGGATAATCGCGTTCTGACTTACAGAATGTGAACTGGCAGGTTTACGCACAATTATTTAGTGTAAATGTGCTAAAAAGCATTTTCTGCTACCGCCGTTGCTCGTAACGCTAATTTATCCGCGTGGAGGGGTCAGGTAGAGACATTCCTGTATTGACTAATGGAATTATATGAAAGAACAAGATTTTCTACCGAATTAGATTGTTCTTATATTGATGATTCCGGCGCGTTGAATCCGTATTGCTCAGGTGTGTATATAAAAGTTATTAAAGTGTAAAAATGTAGGCAATTTCCAAGTGTTACTTGCATGAAATGCCAGCGCAGCGGCGAGAATGCTCACAGTAGGTTGAAAAGTTGAGCGTAGCGTAGTTTCAGACAAAAAAGATTCAAATTTCGTCAGTATTTTTGCTCGTTCCTCCGTCTACCGTAATGTAGCATTCCGCAGGTTCCATCGCTTCAACTATAATAGAATGGTTACTTCCATGTCAACAGCGGAGTTGCAGTATTCTATTTTCGAACTTTGCCATTCCTTAGACGTTACTTTTCCAAGTGAAGCATTGTTGGCGACGTTGTTTGATTGTGCCCTTATTTGTTGTAAATGCTCGAATGGGTGCCCTGCGGGGAGTTTGCTTGGGGTTGGGCGTGTAAGGCTGTTTGTTTGCGGTTAACTCTGGAAAATCATAACGGCAAACAAGTAAGGTCAATTTGTAAAATAATCTTGCATTCTAATCGCTTGTTTGAATTTTCGCTTGAGTAATAGTAATCCCTATCAATTCTCGATGATGAGCAGTCGCTGTGACGAATATAACGGTCAGCGAGTTGTCCTCTGTCCAATTGTTTAACCCAATGGTTGTTTAATTCTGATGTGTTTATTTGCAAAGGTAGCGGTTTTTCACTTCTCTAAGGGTCATTCGTTTAGGATATACCAGGATTTTTTATTCAGCTTTCATAATTCCGTTCTCTGTTCAAATCCAGAAGAAGAAATTTAGAAATGTGCAAGTTTGCATACTTGACGGACTAATGTTAACGTTTGGTCGCAATCGTCGCGGCGTTGTTTGCTCTGTTTATTTTAACGCTTGTGGAGTAACATGATGGTTGCATCATGTTATTTTTTTATTTCTAATTATGTGAGTTAATGGGAGTTCATCTTTGCCACAGGAATGCCAAGGGTAATGAGGAAAACACGGAATTGTCACACTGCTGTTGAATTAAATTTTCAGCAACTGGTGGGGCAGCAGAAAAATGCTGCTTTGTTTCAGTTGCTTTCCTTAGCTTCCTACGTACACCTCGAATTCTATGAGGCGAGTGGGACACTTGTAGCTATCATGTCTGGTTTCCTTTCTCCCTCATGGTCAAAACAACGCTATTTGTGGGAAATGCATAGCTGTTTTCCATCATGTAATTACTGAAAGAACTCATGCTCGTCTTGTGATTCCGTTAATACAACGATTGTATGGTTGCACCGTCTGAATCTTTTCCAACTGCTGTTTTAGTTTTCCCTTTCCAGTTTACTTGACTTGGTTGTGCAATTCCAGAGTTACGAAGATGCAGAGAAAATCGTTATCGAACATCAGGCTGCTGAAGTTCAGGAGTTCGAACCGATCGTTTCCAAAATATTCCAACAATTCGATGATCGCTATCGCCAGTATGAAGCTCAACATTTACAGTTCGTCCGTTTCTCGGAGGAGCAGGTTGACAACATCAAAAATAGTGCGTTGTCAGTTGATTTTTCGGTTTCTATTCCTTAACGTTATAGAACGACCGACAAACGTGCCTCTTCCGCCGACTATACGGACATCCGCTCCCAATTTTGGCTTGGATCCTCATGTAAATAGTTCACTTAGCCGACCGGTGCCACCAACAGTTCCGGCCGATACTGTGGATTCCATTCCTTCTAATCCAAGTGGCAGCAGGAGCCAGCTTGGAACGTGTCCTCCACGTTATTTGACACAGCCGATCCCTCCGTTTCAACATTACGACAGTAATGAGGCGTATTCCCGATCGATGCCTTTCAACCAACTTCCCCAGGGTCCGCTGTTTTGGGGAGGGAATGCGCAATTTGGACCTCCCTTTTTTCACATCTCCTACTACAGACCCCTTGCACTGCCCCCACGGGTTCCCATGGAGAGTGGAAACTTTCGTTGGAGGCCAAACGAAGTAGGCAGATTCCAGTTTCCTGTCCCTCGAGATCCTTCGGCGCCTGTGTGCAGTGGGAGACTGCCATTGCCTGTTTTTATGAATACGCCTCCGTCGAGAATGTTGACTCCCACATCCGAATTATCCCGTACCCATTGCTATGACCAACCACCGATAGTGCCCCGTTCTATGTACTACGACTTGCCTGCCGGTGTCAAGCTGCCAATGGTTCGCTCGGAACCATCGGAGGGCGAACCCATTGATCCTGAAGCGGTCCGCATTCCAATGCCCGTTCCTCCGCCGGACCGCCCCTTCGTTCCTTTGGACGGATTTAACAGCGATCGTCGTCATGATGCGACGCGTGAATTGTATGTTCCTTCTAATTTTGCAGAACTGTTGTGCCCGTTCAATCAGGTTTATTGCGCAAATGTGAACCATGGAAATCAATGCGTTTCAGAGTAAGAGTATGAATAGTGAAGGATTACCGTGTTTGAGAGATCGGTATGGATATGTCACTTCAGCTGTCAGGCTGCTGTTCAGCAGTTAACTCACTAATCTCAATACCTTTGTCCCTATTGATGGAGGAGTTATTATGTCTGATGAAATTGATGTTTTTGATCTTTCAAATACGTATATGCCCATATAGATAGTTTTCCCATGTCGGTCTTCAGAGCATTCAGAATAAGGTTCAGCGACTGATGGGACTTTGTTTGCAATTTCCGTACTCTTGTTGTCACCTTTTGCCTGTAAGATTACAGCGTAAACATGCCAAGTTTTCACTCTTTCATCTTCTAAATGCTGGTGTTCTAAACAGTTTTTGCCCAGGGACCCTTTAGATGTACCATCATCCATTTGCCTCATTTTCGAGGGTCTCATCGTGTATACGCGATCGCGCACAGCATGCTTAATCCCATTCTTAATTTTAGTTGTCTGCATCGTTAAGAGATGACCGCGCTTCATGTGTGCGGTGGGGCGATGCTGCATGTTAAATGCTATGTGTACATATAATGGGATATGGTGGTTCCCTCCGCAGGAAAAAAGCTGGTTGACGGTACTTCGAGCCACTTGATGGTGAGGGAAAAATTATTCGAGATGGACTAATTTTTAGAAGATAAATGAAATAATAGAAATACAACAAAACAATTTATGATGAATAATAGAAAAAATTAATTCTCAGGGGATTATGTGCGGAGCGTGGTGTTATGACAGTTCGTGTGAATTGATCTTTCGCTTTTGTAGTAATGTTCTTTCGTTTTAGCGAAGGGTGGGAAAAGCTAGGAATGTACGAGTACTACTTAGCCAAGGAGAAAGCCCTCGCTGCAAAGATGGAAAGAGAGAAAGCTGCAGAACGAAGTATACAAGGCAGTTCTACATCTGCGGATAATTCGCAGCGGTCAACGAGCTACGCTACGGACTCTTATGGGCTTGAGCACATGTAAGAACAAAATGGTAAGTGTTGCTAAAATTGTTCTTTCGTTGATGGGTTAATGAAAGTTCAGTCTTATTGAATTCTCATAGTTGGTGCCCTGATTTCAGTAAATTTCTTTCGTTAGTCTTCTTAAGACCTTTCATTTTCTCTTCGCCAGTTAATTCATTGCTTAACTTTCTATTTTCTTGCGCCAAAGTAACGCGAGAGCATTATGCCAATTAGTCACACATTCCCTATTTTTTATTTGGCGTCATGACGTTCTCCCAAATGTAACGTTGGGTTTTCACTTTTAACTTCGGAAAGTTTGTAACTTTGCTCAGAATCGACTTTACTATTCAAAGTAAGCATACTTCGAACGATTGAATTTTCGGCAACGTCTTGGAATTGTTATTGTTCCATAAGCGTAATAATCGACAGTTCGGTATTCGAAAGTGTCGCGGAAGGTGGTTTTTGCATCGTCGAAGTTATAGAAAACTGCATGACGATATTAAGCAGTTCCAAATCTTTGCCAAAAATGATAAACTGTACGCGATGGTTTGGAGAGTTTAGCGGAGGAGGATGGAGTTTGCAATGGAATGAGTCCAGGTTGGTTTTAACGATTTCCGAAAACATGTGCGATCGCTGTACTCTGCGCGCGTCGCGCAAACTTCCAATGGTTCACATTTCTCGAGCACCTTTACTTTACCTGCTGAACGGAGGCGAATTATTATTCCGCCTTTTGAAACATCCTTTTCTTTCCCAATTTCTCAGGCTGTCAGATGGGAATTTCGTTTTCAATTTCGAGCATTGTTCCTCAGCCATTGTTCTTCATTTTCAAGTGACCCACCGTTTCTGTGCTTATTTGGCCAGCGACTAGCGTTACGGATGGTATCCAAGTACTCGCCAAATGTGTTATGAATTTTTCGGCAAATTCCACGGCACTTAAAGAAGACGTAGCTCGAGAATCGTGTTTTTCCGTGGAATCAAAAATGGACGAATAACGGCTGTTAGGTTCAAGAGATGCTGGTGAAGTCAAAGCATAAGATTTCGCATTAGAATAGCCTGTACATCGTGTAGTTCAACAGTGCGTATGAGTGACATTTATTGAATCATGAAATAACAGTTTTTATAAATAAAACACCACAGTCTTGAATTAATAGCGGAATGTTGGTTGACCGAAAAATTCATGGTAATTTCCTGTAATTTCAGGCATCGTGAAGTAACAGCATAACAACATCATGCATTGTCGACCAGGTTTGTCCATGTGCTTTTATCTCGATTTAGTTGTGTAGTGCTCAGTGCATGATTTTTCTTTACCTTCGCGTTGCGTTACCAGCTGACAGCAACACGCCTTGCATGTTTTCCCAAGCGTTTTAGACGTACGCGCCTTGAGCGGTTGTGAAATTAATGCGTTCCTTCTCCAAATCCCGTATTCGAGACTTCCTAGCGATTTCTTGTAACATTTTAAAATAATCTTTGCATACTTTATGTTTATTCATTTGTACATAGTGTGTAGTAACTTTTCACACTTCCTTCCGAGTGCTATCGAGGTTTTTGCTTTTAGACGCTGTGGTCGTTTGAATATCATTCGCATCTTGTGAACGCTTTCCGTGGTTGATATTTTTCTAACGGGCACTGTATATTATCCGCATCTTATCAGTGCTTTCCATGGTTAGTACTGGTAGAATGGGCACTATATTGCCATCGATTTTAATGTGCTGATGGCATTCCGTTGTTGTGACGCGCTTATGTTCGCCTTCAGGCTAAAATGCTTCTTTCCGAATAGCATTGCTTTTCTATGGCACACATTAGTTGTTATATAATTCTGCACTGGGAACACTACGAAACAATTAAATGTTGTGTTTGTGAACGGGAGTGTTGCTTTTGTTTTTCTTACTTTTTTGCCTTCCGAAAAGTGTGCTGTTTGTAACGGCGTGGTTACATATTGTGTTTATAGACGACTTGACATCACCGTTATTTGCTGTTTACTTGATTATGCAGGCTATCTTCGGGATCTGATGAAATCCTGTTTTCAGCGTTCAAGAAGTCATCCGCCCAATAAATGCGTACAATGTATTATTACCTCGGCGCAAAAAAATGCAAATCTTCAGCGAGCGAAAAACTATCAAAAATTGAGATTTCTTTCCGACTTAAGACGAAGTCTAATGTTGAATTGCATCGATACATATTTAACAAGCTGCCAAGTATTAATAGTTGATTCGTTGATCTCTGAACACAGCAAGTGAGAAGTGGCAATAGTTCTGCTTTGTAGTAGAAGGTGCCAAGTCGTTTTACGAACACAGTATTTCTGAAAAGCGTTTGCGTTATGCTCGTTTAAATTACTCTTTAATAGATGTCATGTGCTCGCTTTAGAAAATCAAATGCAATCTAACAGTAAAAGTGTTCCCAAAATTTTCCAGCTTTTCCGCTATGCCAATACCCCTTTAACCGGCACATTTGCATAGAATATTCGCTGTTTACATGGTTCACCAATTGTGGGAGTAATATAATTTCGTGTATGGCGGAAGTTGGTTGGACGGCATCCATTCGAACGTTCTTTGGCTCTGATAATTCGTAGTGCCGTTTTTTGGTAGCTTTTATGTCTTTTCAAACGTGATTGATGTATTTCACGGTATCATGCTGAGGAGATGAGCAGAAGCATTTGAACCTTGTCAACAAGGAATGCTTGAAGATCGCTACTTTGGTCTCTTCAGTCTTCGTTAAATTGTGCTAAAATATGAGCGGACGAATATACGTGCTCGCTTTGTGTTCATTCAAGCAAGTTTTTTAAGGCGATGTACGTTCTTGTTTAGTGAACGTATGTAATGTCTACCGCTGCATAACGCTAGCAATGAGAATACTCTGTAAAGGCGCTTGCAAAAATAACTGGAGTACTTCAAAAGCAGGCGTGGTTGATTTCCAACACATGGGTGTTCAGAAGCTTTTCTAACGGATCCACACATTAATAAGCTGATTTTTGAGAAACGGATTCGTGTCGGCGATGGTGTTCTGTATCTGGAATCGTAAAGAAGATGCCAATGGATTCGTGCATGAGCAGTTGTCAATCAAAATCAAAACGTGGAAGGTGCACCTGAAGAATAGGATATCAGTAGGAACTGGTTTCTACCATAGGTGATTTCAAATGTTTAGCAGAAAGAGAGACCCCTTGTGCTTCCATGGCGGCTGATAAATGCTGTACTGCGCATTGTCGTCCCTTTGCAGCATTACATGTCTTTGACGTCCGTTTGCGGGCACCAAAACAACAATATGTGGTTCTCTTCGTTATCCCCTCTTTAGCAGGAAGCTGCAGATAGTTGCGTTCCTTTCACACAGGATAGGAAACGGCCTGTCAACTATTCCCTATTTCTAACATTTACTTCTAGTGTAATCATTCATGTGCAGCGGCAACCATCTCAGGATTTTAACGGAAGCCTGAAATTTGGTTGCCTGATAATGTGTTTTTATAGTTGAAGGCTGCTTTTCATTACGAACTTTCGTACGAAGTTATACATTTGTCATCCATAAGAGTGGAAACTCTGTCTACGCAGTTTACGCTGGGGAACGTTGCGAAACTTAATTCGGTAATTCTACCAAAGGAGACAACGCAATGCAGTGAGTACAGTTCAATTCGCTTTCATGAATAAGCGACGTGAACAACGAAAATGGTTATCAATGAGTTTTGTGCGCTAAACTACAAATGGAAAAGGTTTTCAACGAACCGTCCGTTCGATATCATACTTCGATTTGCAAGAAATGAAGTTTTGAGAACGAAGTTCAGCGAATTAAGAAAACAGTTCAGTGGGACTCTGATTAGCTCACGGGCGTGTATTAAACGCTTGAGCCTTTAAGCCTTGCACTAACGAAGATCAACAACTAAGTAGGATTCAATGAAACGGTACCTGTAGTTTTGTACGAATACCAACTGCCTTGAGGCACGTTGTCAAATTCGTCATGTAGTCACCATGGCTACTGATCTACAACAAGCAGGGAAACACTTGGGTATAGTATCGTCCATTGGAATGTTCATACAATTGAAGATAAATCGCAGTTCTCTAATCTTTGATTATCGCTCATAACCGGGCCTAGCCCAGCCACCGTTGCTTGTAAATTCATAGCACGGTAAAGGAACTTGAGCAGCCAGTCTGACCTAAAATGCAATTCAAAATGAAATTGCGCAATACTCAAATGCACTTCTAGATGTTGCTATATTACATAATGATGACTACTTTTGCAGAAAGTACTCCTATACTAAACATTATAACACTTATTGCGAAAAATAGCTATGATGAATAGAGGACCTGGAATAGCCGTTTACTACGCGGCCAGCGGCTACTCTGAGCAGGGTCGTCCATTCTGAGGTATTACATCCGACTGGGGCACCCAAAAGCACAACGTCCATAATTATGCCTTGACAATTTTCGTGTGCAGCCATCGACAGCAGACAGTGATATATAACACGAGCACCAACACTAAATCCAAACAACGACACTGGTCTGTTGCCATGTTTCCGTGCGATGAGTATGCCGGCTAACTGCTCGCCAACTTCTTTTGCCCGGCACATACACACGTTCCAGGGGTTATCGATTACTCCAGCCGCAGCTATTAGTCCTACAGGCCATGCCACTGCGGAAAGTACTCCTAAAATGGTGTATAAAATTATTGAATCGGTAAATAGTTGCGTTAACCAGCTAACGAGGTCTCCATAAGAGCGTGTTGCACAGCATAGGTCACACCCATCGATACAATGTAATTCACGGCTTTGCCGAATTCCAGCAAATATTCACTTTCATACCGCAAACACCATTGCTCCTTGCTGCTGTTCAAGGAAGTCCATGGTTGGCGAAAACTTTCAACGAAGTTTTCCGTTATCCATCCAGAGACTGCCAACGTAACACAAAGACTGCTACCGCCCCCATTTAGCAATTCAAAAGTGAATTCTTCGACGGCACCAATTCTGCGTTTAAGCTTGTAACCCGTCCAGCAAGCACCGGTTATGCCAAACAAGCTGCCCATCACCGCAGCGCCTGCCGATGTTGTCAAACCGACGAGCGCGGTCGAACCGGCCAAAGCTGACAGACCCATTGCCAGCACGGGCGTAGCCAGACCACCTGTTAATCCTTAAAAGTATAAATTGTTCACAAATGAGACATGGAACGTTGGCATGCAACGCAAAAAGAGAAGGAAGGTATAACTGGCTCTGCCGGCAAAAGAAGAGGGCTATTCTGAGTATACCGTACTCTCAATCGGAAGACAGGCGAATCACTGTTGTCACTCAGTCGCAGAATTAATTATGCGCTGTAAGGGATATCAACCAATGGCAAAGTATCCGCTCCCTGTTGATCATATTAGGTGCGCGCGGGCTTTTAACACTCACGCGAAGAATTTGTAATGGTATTCTCCATTCACAATTTGAAAATTGTTCTTTCAACCCTAACAGTCGACCGAGGCCAGGGCGCCCTGGAAGAAAAAACTGAAAACGAAAAGTTGCAAACCTTGCTCGGTGCAAACAGCGTAATGACCAAGCAACAACTCGCAGAAGCCCTTAGCGTGAGCTACCCGAATGTGTGTTCCTAAATTCATCCAGTGGATAGAGTTCAAACGTATTCCAAATGGGTGCCACAGGGGTTGGGCACTCTCATGACGACCACCTTAATCGTTTGCCATTGCGTGTTGGCGGAACATAAAGGAAAGGCACTGTACGGGAAGTTGGCATTCTAGATGCAAGTGGATCATGCAGGACAATCCGAAACGGAAATGGCAGGCGCAGAAGCAGGCCAAGGGACCGCCTCCATACCAAGGGCCTGCAGTAGCGGCAGTAGGTGGTCCTCCTAATTGTTTGGTGGATCCAGAAAATATCCCTACCATGAGCTGCTGAAACCTAGTCGAGCATCCTCCGCAGATCCCTAGATGGGCAGATTAAGAAAGCAGCAAAGATACTGCGCAGCAGAAGCTGATGAAGCATGGAAATCCAACCCCAGGTCGTCCCATCTGCTGTTTCGCACACTACTCCATTTGGCCAGGACGACAAATAAAGCCTTCAGGAGTTGAGTTGGGAAATGCTGCCACATGCGATGTACTGATCAGCTGTTGCGATATCGGATTATCACTTGCTCGGTTCGATGGCGCATCATTTGCTTGAAGAGCGTTTTAAGAACTTCGACGACTTCCAAAAATAGGTGATCGAAGACACTGGATGGCAACGCCGCCAGGTTTTACCGCTGCGGTATTCGCTCCCTTCAACAACGCTAGCGGAATGTTGTAGATAGCAGCGAAATCTATTCTGAATGGAGAATGCTGTTACAGCTTGCTTGCATGAGTGTTGTTAATAAAAGCCACGAAAAATTACGCGTAGACGTAATGCGTCAACTCTTACGAAAAGGTCCGCTGTTCAGTAATCTATCATTACCAATCCAAAAAGAGGATTCTTATAGGAATTCTAAAGAGGAAAGCACGATCACCAATCAGCAAACCGCCAACTGCTCCACCAGCTCCAATCATCGCCAATCGTTTAAAGTTCTTCCTCTTTTGAAGAGCTGCCGTCATCCCCTCATCCCTGAAAGCAGCCAAATGACGACTCCAAAGAAAGGTAGTGTCCATGCAATAATCACAAATGCACCATGTAAGAAAACTGTAAGCATCGATAAGAATTGAAAGCACGCAGACTTTGTCCTGCCTTTGCAAAATGAGCTTAACTAGGGGGACCTGACGTACTGGTGTACCTTGGAGGACTGCATCTGTAAAATTAAAACAAGAGCTCTTGTTACCATACGTCCAACTATTCGAAATTCTATTTCTTAAAAGGAATGGCTGTGGAAAAAAACCAATCAAATTAGACGATATCCTGGAATACACAAAGGGGCACTGTAATTGTATGTTCGTTAGCCATAAAATGCATGCTGCAAGCGAAGACTTACTCTCACGAATATAAATGCAGGTTCTTTGTACCTGAGCGTTCAATCTCATCGAAGAATCCATCTTATGGATGCAGTCCGTTTGCTGACTCTACCATCATGTTCAGCATGTCCGTAATGAACGCTTTGCTGCACAATGGACAAGCAGTTTATTACCATAGCTGATTATGACATAAGATCCGCTTACGATGGAACAAGTGACTTCCTTTGGAAGTCACTTGTTCCATCGTAATCTCTGAGAAATCGTACGTTAGGCATCGCGTCTGGTCATCCGAATAAACCGCTTGTCCATTGAGTGACCAAGTGTTTGTTTGGTTGCATACCCACTTTATACCGTACTAAACGAACTGGTTGAGTCTGTTAGAAATATACCTCAATCACATGACCATACTCCATTAATGTGCTCTTTACATGTCCAGCTTATTAGGAGTCAATTGTTTTCACCAAACAGTCACTGGTCAGGCAGTACGCCGACGTTTACTTACAGGCAACAGATGTACGCAGAACGGACGGGTGCTCTGCCGTCCATCGTATGACCCATCAGCCCGTTAATATTAATAGACAAGCAATCTTCAAGTCAACTACTTTGTTGGATCTAAATTGATAAGTCAAACCTTTCGGAGCAAGGCTGCCCATCATCAGCATAGAATGTACCCCATTGACTCTCAATGAACTGTAAAAGATAATTAGCGTGAAAAGAGCAACCAAGATAACGAAGGGCCCAGTTATGAATCCTATCCTCGTATTTTGCAAATTCAACGCTTTTACGGGTGTATATTTTGGCAAGCGAACAATATTGAGTTCCCTCATAAAGAGTTTTCAACGGTCGTGTGCGTTGATTATCAAAGCGCGAATCATCGGTCAACTGGACAGTGAGATGATCGTTCGTAAACTTCTACCGTACGGAATTTCCGCAACTGAGCAAGCTCTATCACCAGTAGGATAAATGCAGCGCTAAGAAATACACCAATAGTTCCAAACATTTCAAATTAGGCGGACACACAAACGGCCGTCTCGTTCCTACATCTTTTACACAAGTCTATTAGCCGCCTCAAAAAAAAAAAACGAAACAGTTTGAACTGCCTTCAAAAAATAAAAATCCACAACGCCCGCTTTACTGGTTAAAGCGATGACGACGTCATCGAACTGATTTTGTCTTACTTTTCGTTTTGCAATGATTTCAGTAGATCAACTGCAGCCTCTTCGCATTGATCCAATTCGACTTCTTCAATTCTTAGTACACGACAAAGGCACAAAAGCAGGCAACGGTAACGAGAATCGTAAATACCTGTAAACAAAGAGATGGGTACGCAACAGGCAACAGTAAACGCTGACTTGTTCGATTGTTGAGCCAGCTGTGAAACATGAAAGAACTCACCGCTTCTGACGTGTCCTATTATCAAATCAAGCAGGAGAACTGTGGAACCGTTCCTCTGTACATACGTATCGCTCATCACTAATTGAAGCAATTCATCGACGTGCGGTCTGTGGTCAAACGTTAGCATGGCTTCCGTCTCGGCATTCCTGTCGCGACATTCAGGCAGCTGCATCCAAGAGGAAAGTATATTCAACGTATCCAAACGAAACTTTCTGCAAACAAGTCCGAGTGTGAATGGCTGAAGTTCAATTGAGATTATTACTACAGTTAATACTACGCATGTTACAATCTCAGAAAAGTGGCACTAGTGAAGTCAGCAAGTGATGGATTAAATCCAAGCTGCAAAACAATGAAACATCCCGCAAATGACAATCCTCAAAAAATAAGCACTATTGCTCGCACCTTCAAATTACGTCCCAAGGCAAGAAGGGACCAAACGAAGTTGCAACGCTTGTCTCCTCGTTCAAGACAGGACGGAATGGACGAGAAAGCCATCAGTGAATCTGCTCTTTGGTTGTTTACACCAAATACGCAATAACTAAACAACGTTGGTATTTGCCTTGCTGCGCTGTTGAGAGCAACGATGATTTTTACTCGGACTGAAGACGTCACTAGAAAAGACAGCTATTCACGTATTCGACCAAAATCATTGTTCAACTAGTAAAAAGAACGCAATTCGGCTTATGGGCCACTTATAAGTTGAAGACACATGACGTAACGTCAACTCTGCCTTTTAGTACTTTTGCAGCACACAGAAGTCTTGCATCCACGTAATCGGAATGATTCGCAGTTAGAAAAGATTTGCCTTAGAAAACGTGAAGTAACGTAGCAAGAATCGCAGTAGAATAATTAAACCCCGTACATGATTTTGCCGCTTTGAAACTGTTCTTTCGTACTCGCAATTAAAAGTAAACGCTAAAGCTAGTGGATTTACAGGCAGTAACCGTTCAGACAATGATCACGCCTTAATGGATAATCATGCACCTCTTTGTATTCGCCTGTCACGGTACTGATGAAATGCGAACTGACACTGGCTTTACCTATCTCAATCATTGGAAGAAGTACACTTGTAGTTCGATACCTTCTACGGCAGCCTGGTTCCCGTCGATACCATTCAGCAAAATTATAATCACGAAACGAACGTCAACAAACCCATGGATAGACACTTCCTTAGAATCATAAGTTAAATATTAATGGAAACGTTTTCCAATATTAAACAGCTGACAACGGCTAGGGACAGTTCGCAACTCCGAAAGCTCGGAAGTCATATTCGCGCGTTCAACATTCATCGGCTCTGAGAATATGTTGTTGCGACCATACGCTGGTTGGGGTTGGTTTCCGTGATCACAGAATTAATCAGTCACCTCAATGGACGTCGAACCGCTTGAAAGGGTAAAGCAACTTCAACAAACTTCATTTGAATTTCCTCACTAAATGTCGTAGAATAAAACGCTGAAGTAGCGTAGAACGCCAACTATGCCTTTCTATGCATGGTTTCCAACCTTCACCCTATCAGGAATGAACAGATCAGCGCCGTTTCTCCCAAGAGACTAGTAACTCCTTTTCACGCCGGCTAGCTGTAGGTGAAAAAGTGGAGTTGCTTTATAATGCCGTTCGTTTTCTTACGCCCTGCGTTTTGGAAGAGCACTGTGCATCACTCATTGTGTGCTGTTGCTTATTCTCTTAGACCGCGTACCAACATTGCACATTCCCCACACTGCACCACGTACGATTTTTAAAAATGCCTCCTAACTTTCCCTCATACAAAGTGTTACTCGTCGCGTAAAATCCAAAGTTGTAGGGAATTGGAACATTGAAAATCTGATATTCGATCGTGCAAGACCGAAACAGCATTGCATACTTCATTTGTTTTTCGGTATGGACTACGCGTAATGGCCACATTGAAAACGGTGGTTTTACACGCGTTCCTAGTTGTAGTGGTCAAGTTGGTTCCCTTGTTGTTGACAGATCCCCATAGCGCTGAAGATTGGTTACAAGCTACAATCTACAAACAGTCGAACTGTATTTCCAATCTGGGCATTACTAATGAGATGTTTATATAAACGTCTAAAGATACGTGCACATCAACAAAGTATGCCTGCGCTTAAACACGGTATGGCAATGGCCACTTATTTTTAAAGGACTCCATTCCCCTTTATGCCTGCAATCATCGATTAAGCGGCGCATCGCCTGTTATGTAAGCGTTTTGCTAAAAAGTCCCAAAAGCAGTGTGAAGAGACACATATGCACACACTGAACATCAGTGGAAATGAAATTGTTTCAAAATCAATGAAATTCAACCCCTTCTTCCCAAGACTATATCCTTAAGTAGTAAACGCCACTCGTATTGGTCGGCTTTGAATTGAAAGGCTGAGATGATAAACACGTCGCAGCAGACTTTAGAAGTGCTGCTTGTCTAAGGCGGGACACCTGTGTCATTAAAAAGCCACCATGTTCGTGCTATTTGCAGAGACGTTACGAGAACAGTTTGAGCACCCAATTGCAGATGAGAAAACAACTAGCAAGCACGCACTTCAGGATTACTAGCAGTCGAATCGAAGAGTCGATAATGGATGCACGGAATTAGCGCGAATGTTCCGAAAGCAAACGCTGAATCGATGAATAACATCCAAACTACACTACATGTTACGTGTTGGAAGATCAACTCTCATATTTAATTCTTCAACTTCAGTTGATTCATTCAGCTTGGTGAGATGCCTACTGTGCACTATGGGATAAACGTTTATCACCATTCCGTTAGCAAAACATACTAATAATACAGGAAGTCTACAGTTGCAGAGCAGTTGGCAGTGCAAACACGACGGACAAGGGTCCACTTGAGAACTGGACGTGCGTCCCGTTCTATAATAAAGGTGCTTCCATTTTCTGACTGATGGGAATTAGTTTTAGTTCATTCGTCCGTTATATGTCCAGCGCCTCAGAGAAACGCTCAAAATTAATATTAACAGAGAGGTCACTTTACAAATTATAGAAACAAATCAAAATAAGTTCACGCTCGCCTGCTGTGAATATTTATGAAAAGCAAAACCTAATCCAAACCGGACAGGTGTCGAAAAGGTTTTAAATTTCTAATTCGCAAATGATTAGGACGACGAAAATGACCTTTTGCTAACAGGACGAAAACAGAATTCGTTACACCAATTGGGAATCGTCATAATACTTTCTACGATACAACAATACATTCTAGGCTCCAAATCTCGTGAGCTTTGATATTATCCAACAAATGAGCTGCGCTATAAATGAAAGCTTGAATAACAGATCGGGTGTCCCGTAACGGGTCTTGGCATGTTTGAAGTATTCGCGGCTTGTACCCGTTCTTGCGTATTCGTAGTGCCCGAAATTAACGGAAACATCGCCCTACTAACGGATGGATCGTTGGTAGGGAGTTGTTTCCGTTAATTTAATGCACTACGAATACGCAAGAACGGGTACAAGCCGCGAATACTTCAAACAAGCTTGAAGAATAGGGGTATTACATTTTCCAAGTTTCGAATGAACCGCGTTCTCTGCATCAATTCCTGAACCCCAACAAATGCTTTGTCTGCTATTGTAATTACGACGAAGCGGTCGCTCGCAACGGATGGTTTTCATTCTTTGCAACAACACACAACATCGACCTATTAACAGACACCCAATTTTCACTTAACAAACGTATTGGCAGAACGCAATTCCACGCTGCATTTGATATGCAACTTCTGCACGCAACTATTTCATAGCCACTTCAAAAGAATAGTACAGATGCGTGACAAAGACCGTATTCCTCGCAACGGGTTGAGGTGTCTTCCTTCAGCATTTTGCCCGCTGAAAATTCCTGTTAGTTTTTCGTTCACTTCCTACGCAGTTGCGTACAAAACAACCTAACCAGTGCATGGTTGGATAATTATTAGTAAAAGCAGATGGCAATTACCGTTATTTACGGGATTACCGGCAAAGTGAACGAGAATGAACGCGAACTTACAACCGCACGAAAACCTGGACAGTACGATCCCATTCATAATCAAACACTACTACACCTACGAATAAATTGAATCCCTAATTTTACTAGCCACGAGACCGAAAATGCAAAGTACAGAATGTGCCATTGAGTAAAACGTACTTGTTCCAATCTTCATTAAAGTTTTGTTGCAATAGGTGGGCAACCAATTCCGCTAACGCCATTTTCGCATTAATACTCATATTACCGGAACCATGGTCATTGGAATATTGGCTGGATGCAGCAAGACCTCTTACGACATCCATTCTGAAAATGCAAAACAAATTAGACTCGGGAGGATCGAGCAAAGCTCTCAATTCAGCGTCAACGGCGAAAGTAAATTAATGAGATGAAAGTACAATTGCAGTGTTCATTGCACAGCTAATGCGAAAAGTAGCAAACTAGGTGCCATCGATATCGCTTAGTTTCAACGTCCAAAGCGAAGAGTCTTGAAAAAAGACAGGCACGAACGCGTATGCAACACGACCTGAACATCATTTGGGGTAACGATATTCAATATGCGCAGGTAGTTGTGGCTAATTGCTGGGCGAATTTGTGCAGTCCACTTTTGTACAGTGCACAAACGACAGAAGCTTTGCTCACTGGCAGGCCCTTTATATTTGCAGATTAAGTTGCAAAATCTCTCAAATGCGGCAGGCCTGGTTTCCATGCAACGGAGCAGTCAATACTGGGGAAGGTCGATCTTAGCCTACAAGTATTGCAAACGCGCCTCGAATTCCCCGACTATAATCCCTGCAACTCTGCTTGTATCCAACGAATTGTAAAGATGACGAGGCTGTAACCGCTGAAGCTGTTGCCAGGTTGAAATTGTTCAGGAAGAAAGATAGGTATGCCAAGTTGATTATCACCACGAATATCGAGAAAGACATGCGTCGCAAACTTGGCGTTATTGAAGCAGCCAAGGATATGTGGGACAAGTTGGTCTCAGTACACGAACAAAGCAGTGGTTATCGGCTCGATCGTTTAAGTACGGAATTTTTCTCGGCTCGAAAAGACCCAAATGTGAGTTATTTGGAGTATATTGCTACGTTGCAACGACCGTTTCGTCAATTGTGTGAAGAGACGAAGAAACAGTTGGGATTCGAAATACCGGAAAAGGTATTGTTGCTTCGAATCACGTCGACGATCCCGCCGGAACACAAAACTGTGCGGCAAATTTGGGATTCAACAACGCCTGCCGAAAGGAACTTATCAGAATTGATTGAGCGTCTGCAAATGGCGGAGGAAATCGACAAATCTGAGAAGGATAATGCAGCGGCATTTTCGGGGAAATGCGCCACTGACGTGAAGAAGGGACTTTCGAGCGCGACTGGTAAGAAAAGTTTTCCGTTTAAATGTCAAAAATGCGGAAAACGAGGTCATATGGCGGCAAAGTGCCGCTCAATTGAAAAAGGCAATAAAAATTCCACTACAGGATTCATTGCATCGGTGTTTACAAGTGTCAGCCCCAATCTGTCTCATAATAAGTGGATCTATGACAGCGGAACCACAGTGCACATGACAGGACATCGTCAGTTTTTCTCTACGTATGAACCGTTTGCGACGCCGAGTGCAGTCAACATCGGCGATGGACGAACGATTCAAGCTATTGGAAAAGGCACAATCACGATAGAATGTGATGGTATTCCGGCTTTCCCGTTTTTTTGGATGGTACCTGTAATAAAGCTGCAAATGCCCTACCAGCGGATGGATGGGCGATTATTAGAAATATCACAGGTCAGAACGCTTATCGTATCGTAGCTTTCGGAAACGCCCTGGTTCCGTCGTCAGCGATGTTGAAAGGGTGGCCCTTTCAATATAAGCCTATCACTCTCTGCATACCGTATCTCGTGTTGGATATGTTAGCGCATGTTCGTAAAATGCCCATTCTGGGCAGAGATCAAGGTTTCATACATTTACCTGCACACGCTTATAATTTATCTTTGCTTTATGTTCGTTATCTAGATCAGTGAAGTGGTGGTTCGTTCTATGAGCGGTGCTTGTTTCTCGCTTAGCTTTGCCTCTCTATTCGCCTAACTTTTCATTCCTACACAAACCAACAGGTTATGGGCCCAGACATGCTCTCTTCTGCGGTAAGTTTGTGAGGCGAATTATTGCTTGAATCGACTGGTTATTTGTGTTACCCACAATGGCTACGGTGAATATAGTTCCGCTGGGTAAGGATAACTATGATTCATGGAAAATGCAGGCAAAGGCTTATTTGATCAAGTCCGGCTCATGGAAATATGTGAATGGGACACTTCGAAAGCCAAAAGATTATGATAACGCTGTGGATGCGTGGATTGAGGGAGATGCCTGTGAAACTGCACATGATATGTGGAAGAAACTGGAATCAATTCACCTGTCGAAAGGACCAGCACGGAAGATACAAACGCTGAAGACATTGCTTACTGCTAAAATGAAGGAAGGTGATGATGTGAAAGATCATCTTACAAGCTTCTTCAATTGTGTTGACAAGTTGAAGGAGATGGGGTCAATTATTGATGACGACTTACTGTCCATCATGATGTTATTGACATTACCCGCTACTTATGATTCCTTCAAACAAGCAATCGAGGCACGGGATGATCTTCCGAAGCCTGAAGTGCTGAAGGTGAAAATTCTGGAATCTGCCGAAAATCGGAAGCTGTCGCTTGATAAGTCTGATGCATTACTTATCAAGAAGACTGCACACAGAAATGGAAAACTTGATTTCCGGCGCAGAGGAAGCAATGATAAGGAACTGAAGAAGCCTGTGCTATGTTATGTTTGTGGAAAACCAGGGCACAAGGCTAATGTCTGTCCCGATAGGAAGACAAGCTTCAAGTCATATGCATCTATGTCCTCAACCAAGTCTTTGCTACTGACGGAAGAAGTGCAAAATGCGGATTCCATCCTTCGACCATCAAGAAACGCTTGGTGTGTTGACAGTGGTTGTACGTCTCACATGTGCTCAAAACAAGGCGATTTTGACTTCTTAGAAAAGTCTGATGACAAGCGATTGAATCTTGCTGACCAAAGCTCAACTGTTGTGCGTGGTGTTGGTCGAGTCAAAATACATGTGGATAATGGTGTGCAACAAATGGCTCTGAACTTGGAGAGAACTCTTCTTGTTCCAGATTTGCGCACAAATTTGCTGTCTGTCGGAAAGGCCACAGATAGCGGCCATACTGTTGTTTTCACGAGGAAGAACGCTTACATTTTAGATAAAGCAGGAAAGACTGTCCTTATAGCAGATCGACGAGAAGGGCTTTATTACGTTCGTCAGTCTTTTGAAGAAGCTCGAAAACTTGGGACTATGCCCAAATCAAAATTACAAGTGTGGCATGAGAAATTCGGTCATCTGCATGAAGCTGCATTGAAAGAAGCTTTACGTTCCATTGGTATACGGGTTTCATTTGGTGAACATTTACTACCTTGTGATGTTTGCATTGCTGGAAAGATGACACAGACTCCATTTCCCAAATCTCAGCCCTTACGAACTTGCAAACCTCTCGAAATCGTACATTCTGACATTTGTGGACCAATGAACACGCAATCACTAGGGGGATCGCTGTATTTTGTCACATTTATTGATGACAACACACGCTGGTGTGAAGTGCGATTTCTACGACAAAGAAGTGAATTATTCGAGGCCTTCTGTGAAGTTAAGGCGTTGCTGGAAAAACGTAGCGGATGCAGGTTGATGTGCTTGCAATCTGACAACGGAGGAGAACATTGCAGTGATCGCATGAAGCAGTACGTACTAAGAAATGGCATCACGCATCGAGTAACTGTACCCAGGACTCCTCAACAAAATGGAATTGCTGAACGCAAAAACAGAACATTGGTGGAGATGGCTCGATGTATGATGATTCATTCAAATGTGCCTATGTCGTTTTGGGCGGAAGCTGTGAATACTGCTAATCACATCAGGAATAGGTGTCCGTCTCGAAGTCTAGGTGGCAAGTCACCTTTTGAATGCTGGCTTGGAAGGAAACCTCATGTAAGTTATTTCCGCACGTTTGGTATCAAAGGTTTCATGCTCAACAAAGTGCCTGGGAAAGGAAAGTTTGAGCCAAGAGGGATACCGTGCACGTTTGTCGGATATTCAGAGATTTCCAAGACCTATCGAGTTATTGTGCACGGAAGTCATTGTGTAACTCTTACCAGAGACTTAAAATGTATTGACCGTTTCGAGAAACCTGGACTAGCACAAGACGTCGTCCTCAAGGAAGCTGCCTTGCCGTACATCACTGATCACGATGACTCCGTTAACGAGGATGAATCTCAGGTTAATGTCAATCTGTTACCATCCTCAAATGAGCAGCCCAAAGAAGAACTCCATGATCAATCGACAAAGAATCGCGATGAAGAATGCCAACAAAATTCACAAGCCAGAGGACGCGGTCGTCCTCGAATAGTCCGAACCGGTAAGAGAGGTAGACCTCGTAAACATTACCAGCCTGCAGGAAATTCGACTGAACCTTCGATAACGGAGGAGACTGCTGAGACCGACATCGAAATTGCTAGTATTGCCGAAATTCCAATTAAAGAAGCAATGCAGGGCCTTGACGCTTCTGAATGGCTTGATGCAATCAAGGTAGAAATTGTGTCGCTCATTGAAAACAAGTCTTGGTCCATAATAGAGAAGCCCTTAGATCAGACAATCATTGGAAGCAGACTTATTCTGTGCAATAAGTACAAATCTGACGGAAGCTTGGAACGTCGCAAGGCGAGGTTGGTTGCTAAAGGTTACAGCCAACAATGCGGAATTGACTATAAAGAGACTTTTGCTCCTGTGGCACGCTTTAGTTCAATTCGTACACTAATGGCATTAACAGCTGAGCGAGATTTGAAAGTTCACCAGCTTGACATCTCAACTGCATTTTTGAACGGTGACTTAGAAGAAAATGTCTTCATGCAAGTTCCTGATTTTCTTGAAGTAATACTGGAAAGAATTTTGCAAGAACGGACAGAGTCTCATGAAATACTAAGCACGTCACACAACTGGCTGAATCAATTAAGGCAGAGCAAATTTCCTGTCTGCAAGTTGAACAAAGCAATTTATGGGTTAAAACAAGCTGGTCGCCAATGGTATAGAAAACTGGACGACAAATTACGTTCACTCGGAATGAAGCCTTTGGATGCTGACCCGTGTGTATACATGGTACCAGAAGAAAATGGAATCCTGAAGCCGCTTGTCGTCTACGTTGATGATACGTTTCTGCTTTCGAATGATCTCACATGGATTCGAACAATCAAAACAGAATTGGCAAAGCAATTCAAACTTCGGGATTTGGAGCGCATTAACTATGCCCTTGGAATTAAATTTACTCAGAACGAGAAGGAAGGTACAATAACGATGACACAACGCCCATACGTTATGGAACTTCTGAAACGCTTTGGTATGCTAGATTGCAAACCAGCTCCAACGCCAATGACGCCCTCAGTAAAGCTTGCGAAACCAATCAAGGTAAACGAAAAGGAAATGGCGAACTTTCCATACCAGATGCTTGTTGGAAGCATGATGTATCTATTAATAACAGTGGCAACAAGGCCAGATATAGCTTATGGTGTCAGTTTTCTCAGCCAATTTAATACTTGTTACACAGTGGAGCACTGGAAAGCCGCTAAAAGGGTTCTACGATACCTGAAAGGAACAATGGACCTTGGACTGCTGTTCCACAGAACTGGAGAACCGATACTAGGCTATGCTGACGCAGACTGGGGTGCATGTGTTGTTGATAGGAAATCGTACACAGGATTTGTGTTCAAGTTTGGTGGTGCTGCGATTTCTTGGGAAGCAAAGAAGCAACGTACCGTAGCGCTGAGCAGCACTGAGGCAGAATACATGGGTCTCACTGAAGCTGCTAAAGAAGCAATTCACCTGCGTCATTTCCTGAAAGAAATTGACGGATCGTTCACCAGTGCAATCGACGTGTATAATGACAATGTGGGCGCACAACAGCTGGTTAAGAACCCAGTTCTTCATGCCAGAACAAAGCACATTGACATAAGACATCACTTCGTACGTGAAGCCTGCACTGATGGATATGTTAATGTCAAGTACATGCAAACTGAACATATGCCAGCTGATGTTCTAACGAAAGGACTTAATGCACCGAAGCATTTTTATTGCCTCACGCAACTTGGTGTGAAAGCTATTCAAAACGGAGAAACACACGTCGATTGAGGAGGCGTGTTGGATATGTTAGCGCATGTTCGTAAAATGCCCATTCTGGGCAGAGATCAAGGTTTCATACATTTACCTGCACACGCTTATAATTTATCTTTGCTTTATGTTCGTTATCTAGATCAGTGAAGTGGTGGTTCGTTCTATGAGCGGTGCTTGTTTCTCGCTTAGCTTTGCCTCTCTATTCGCCTAATTTTTCATTCCTACACAAACCAACATCTCGCAGGCCTGGGGGAAAAACTAAACAGATTGGGAAAATCGTTCAACTTCAGAATCTTCTTCGTAAGCTCACCAAACATGAGAGTCGTTCTCAGAAATGACACGAGCACCATTCCTTTGGAAGAGAGACCTGGAGTGGTATTTGCAGTGAAATGTGACTGTGGCGCAACCTACATTGGCGAAACCGGAAAGTCGATAAACCACCGTTTCATGGAGCATATGAAGTGCCTAACACGTTACCTGAATGCTAAGAGCAGGGCAGAAGGTGCACAAACGAGGCACAGAGGAAGACCACAAACTTTGGAACCCACAACAATAATAAAGTCCCAAATGTATGATGGCTTCAGCCGTGGCAGAGCATGCAGCCACCTGTTCTAGTTGGCTGCAACCTGAAGTCCTTTGCGTGGAAAACCAATTAAGGACAAGAAAAGTAAAGGAAACCCTTTACATCCGTACAATACAACTATCAACAGGGACAAAAAGAGTGTAAGTAGACGAGTTATGGGATCCCGTCGTCCATTCCACGAATTGTTGCTCCTGAATCAAGGATGAACAAACCGGATGTGCCTATCCTTACCCTCGTTTGCGCCTTAGGCGAAGCGATGCTGACCGCCCTACATAATTTCCAAACCTTATTTACCTAAGGCCCCTTCCTGATTGGGCACTACCAAAACCATCGCTATTTATGTTTTCATTGCCATTACGTTTTGCGCTGAGGATGGGGAAGGTTCGTTCCCGAAAGCTTCGCAATTAAGCGTTGCTTTTTTCACCAACGGGTTGAAATATTCCGTAAGTAATTTGTAGTTATAAATCATAATGCATAATATTAATAGACAATCCTATAACTACTCTCGTCCATCCGTCGGTAGGGGGACCGTGTCAGTTTACTTACAGATCCATCCACGTACAGAAAGCAACGGGAAAAATCCGTGAAAAATCCAACATATTATTATTGTTATTTGAAAAAGATTTTCTTCTCTTTATTATTATTTATTGCTGTTGTTGTTGTTCGGGGTGTCTTTCAGCACGAGCAACATATTCGTGGTCTTGTGTTTTCACGGATTCTTCCCGTTGTTTTTGTACGTTGATGAATTAACAAGTAAACTGCCACGGCTTCCCTACCAACGGATGGATGAGAGTGGTTATAAGAAGGCACGGTGAGAAAACGACTTCCGAGTTTTCCCTCGAATACTTCGGAACGCTCGAGTTCCGTCTTCAGCGAGCAAGAGTGATCAGGTGGTTTGCTTGTTCCGAAAGCTCCGTGATCAGCAAGTTATTGCGTTGAATATTTTACCTAATAACTGACCCATCCATCCGTGGATGGGGCGTTGTTACGTTTAATTTCAGGCACAGAACAACGGGAAGGATCCGCAGAAAAATAGCTCGTCTGCAGCTGTTGGCGTTGATGAATGCTGCATTATAATCTGTTACAATAAGATTCCTCAAATCACAGCGCGTAAGTGCCCATTGCCTACGTGATAATTTGACATTCAGACACGTAGCGCAGCTGCCATTTTGCTAATCTGATTCGTAGAATTATCAATATGATTTCGCCATTTTCCTTTACAGATGCCTCTATTAATAATTCTAAAGTGCAATACCATATTGTCCACATTTTCTTTAATCGCTTTTGTTCTGGTTGAAGTTCTTTTGTATTGAGAAGATAAGTAGTAAGACGATTACTTATTGTCTGAATGGTCAACCGATTTCATTGCAGCATTACTTCCCATTTTAGAACTTCAGCGGAGAAAAATCTCACTCACGTTGAACCACGAATAGGTACACAATAAAAAGAAATTCTCTCTCTCCAACCTTTCTTTTACCACGGAAGCAGCAGTCCATGCAGCATCAGTTCACTGGAACATTAAGCTACCTTATAAAAAGTAGCAACATCGTATTTGCAAAGACAGACAACACAAATGTCATAGCCATAGACAAGCAAATTTACCTTAGCAGGTTAAATAGACTCAGTTACAAGGAACTCAGTGATTCCACATTAAGTGACAGCAGATACCTACTACAACTGCTTGAAAATTTCGTTTCAGAGAGCAATGGCAACGAGTTGTGCCAAATCAGAACTGCAGCAGCAAGTCTTCAGAACTGCACGGCATTCCTAAACCCTGGCAACCGCTCAACCCAGTGCTACTGAGCTTCATCTAAACGATGCTCACGTTATAAAGATGTCACCACACTACTGACCGGCTTATTATGCTCCTGTGCTTGTAATGTTGTGAAAATGTTTGTGATGAAATAGGGAAATTGGCCATAATGGAAAATGGCGAATTGGTAAGCAAAACGCTTGCTTGACAGTCCGCGTCTTTGCATACTTCAAAACAGTGTTCGCTGCTGAGTTAATTTGTTGTGTACATAAATGTGCAGAGCTTTAAGAGCCAATGCCTACCATCGTAAGCGTAGAATGCTGAAGCACTACACACTAATATTAATGCTTAACTTCTGCACTTTACACTGGCAGTGGAAAGCATGCTGCACCAAAAGCTTAGTACATTTGCGTGTTCTATACAGCTCTCTCAGGGGCTGCAACCGTCTCGAATTTTGGTAAGCTGTGATGTTAAAAATCTATTCATAAATATTCCCTTTTCAGTTGTGCTAAATGTATGCGCCGTGTTGAACGCAGATAAAAGTTGAAAAACAGGACGAGCGTTGATCTTTATTGTGTGGTTATACTTGTTTCTTTATGCATGAAAGGGCATAACTATGACAATTCAGATTTCAAAACCATGTCTGACGAAGTTACGATGGGGGCGTTCCTCTCTCACTCATTTTTACTGAAACATTTAGAGAGAATTGCGAAGAAAGAGTTTTCACGTTTCTAGGAGTTAGCTTAGCCCCAATCGTTTTCAAAAGTTATGAAAGATGAACTACGTCTACCCGACTGTACAGTGCGGAAATGCATTTATAACATTGAATTACGCTGCCGCGGCAGCACGTTGTTTCACAAGTTCCCAGTTACAATTCTAGGTTAGTTCCTGCTTGACGCATTACAAGAACGCTATGGAGAGGTTGAGCAGTCGAGGAGCCAGATGCTCTGAAAGGCTACAAGAGCAAGGCAATAAAAATGGATTATGGACAATGCGATCAACGCCACAACCTTTGCCAAGCTTTCTTGCCAATGCTAACGCAACTTTCGATCAAGAATAGTGTGCCGCGAGAGCCTTCTCGCCATCGCAAGACCAAAGCGGTTCTCTTTATCAGACATAACATGATTAATCGAGACGAATAGGTGGGGATTAGCCAAATGCAAACCAATTTGATTAATCAGATCGGTTGCTGTGCATTTCGCGCTCCTCTTATTCCTGTTTTCACTGACAGTATTTATCCCCACTGGTCAAAACCATCCTGGCGTTGATTTTCGCTGATTATGGAACTAAGTTATTCCGAAAGTCCTGATATTTCCGTACGTGTTGGTTTAGCATAATTTGCTAATAAACCACAGAATCATCCGTTGGTCCAGGCTCTATTCGAAGCTCTGGCATGCTATTACAGCTAATATTACACCTAATATTACTGACACGGCAATGAACAATTTTTCAATTAGCTCAAAAGCGTTAGCAGTATGATTCGCAGTATGAAACGGAAAATATAAAAACAAGACAGCAAGTATTTAAAACAGCATACCGAAAGTGATTTCTCTGTAATGGACAGTAGCTGCTTTACTCCTCAGAAAGGCATTATACTTGTTCACATGAAGAGGTCAAAAAGCTGATCCACAGGATTAAATTGGTCGAAGTGATGTTGCTTTCTTCCTGCTTAAATTTCTGCAGTTTCTCCTACCAACGCTTTGACTGAATACTTTTCATGCCTTCAGGAGCCGAAGCTTCGCAGGACATGCTCTATCATTTCAAGCTTCAACTTTCTTCAGCACTTTACAGACCGTGATGGCCAACTGCTTCTTTCATGACAGTTTTAAGTACAGGTATTCGTGCTTGTAAAGTATCTCCCCAGCGTTACAGTACACTTGACCTAATCACGTAATCCATTGTTCTGTTCCGGTGAATGCTTTCTCGTGGAAGTTGCCGATTGCAGCAGCGCCACCCTAATCCCGGTGATCATAGACCACATCCGACCTGGGACCACCGTCATTTCGGACGAATGGCGCGGGTACCGCAGTCTGCCGGAGGAGGTTTACACGCACTTGCGTGTAAACCTCTCCATCAACTTCGTCAACCCAGTGAGCTGGGCTCATACGCAGACTGTGGAATCCATGTGGTCCCAGGCGAAGCGCCACAACAAAGCCCGGTGTGGAAAGCACAGGCACATGCTGCAGTCGTACCTGTGCGAGTTCATGTGGCGCAAGAGACTGCAAACCGGTGAAGATCCGTTTAACAAAGTACTCGCAGACGTAACATCGCACTGCCCCCCCCCCCCCCGAGTGAAGCTTTCCCGGTGATTTCTACACAGCTCGCATAGCCCTCAATTTTTATTCGCGATCTACTAGTGTGACTAGTTAATAAACGTATTATTATTAAATAAATTAATAAAACGTTTCTTCGACTTGAACTTCCAGATCGTAATGAACCTTCCGCTATACAACGCCGTGAACCCAGCTGCGCAACTCCATACGTCACTGAACATGCGGCATGTCGCAGGATAATTAGCGCTACGCTGCGTTCCTTGGGCAGAAACCCCACGGAGGCAATTTAGCATGCGGAAAAGTCTCCCTGGGATCCTACATGCACCGTTGAACACTCGACAGGTCACGGAGGAATTTGCGCCGGCGCTAATTCCCCGTACCGAACAGAAGATGACATAAGTAACGCATTGACTTTGTTGATGTTGATGTGATGTTGGGGAGATATTTTACAAAACCCCAGATATTGTTTCCAGCCTGGCGAAAATACTATCTTTACCTATACTTTTAGAGTTCTTTCTCCGGAACATCTTCAGACCATTTCCCGCCTTATTTTGTATTATCCTGATGCTCTTTTATCGGAATTATGGCTTATAGATTGCCGCTTTCGCTTTTCATAATTGCTATTTTGATTTGGAATTGCCAGTTCGTCCGATTCATACGCCCAGCCGACTTCCATGCGGGTGAGTAATTCGCAAGCTGTATACATTTACTTCTTCGTTGTGCGTTTGAGTGGAATATTTAGCGGCAGTACATACAGGAGTTGAACGATTTTAAGAGCCAGCATAAAGTCAACCCTTCTAATTAGTAGAAAAGGCAAGCAGCTGTTCAGGGAAATTTTGCGACTAACTGTTTAAAAGTCACAGTATCATCCATGCACGGTCTCTTTAACTGACCGCCCATGAAATGAAATGCGAAGACGTATGACCAGCACATTCAAGTCACCTGTTTTTCCCATTAGTAATTTATTTTCATTGCCTATGCAACTTAGTCTCACTACACTAAATTTTGCTATAGAATATAGCACTGTGATCTCATCAGGCAACTTAAAATGGGCATACTAAATTAAGAAATGAAATTCACAAGAATCCATGCCCGAAAAAGGCCATACATAAAGAGAAGACATGACATATGTACCTATCAGGTTTAAGAATGGAAATTAAAGATAAAGGCTTAGGAATTAGACCTTCGCGGGGAATGGTTTAGCAGTGCACTAATTGCTTGACTTGTGAGCTCTTAATTCATAGTCTGCCACTAGTTTGGGATATTCCAACTTTTCTCACGGTTTATCCAGACAGTTGTAGTTTCGATGACATTTTTCTGCGAATCTCTGATTATTTGTCAATAAAAAAGAGCACTGGCAATGTGTGAATTTATTTTTAAGACTTCGGGAACAGCCTTGCTCCGTAGTGAGCGAATGAAAGAATACACTTAACGTTACGCTCGTTTGTGCTGGACATAATTCACTGCAAGTACAAGCTTACAACTAATGTATATTTTTTAAAATGTATTATTGATAAATGCATTGACAGTTCAGTCTAGCGCGCTTCGAACATGCAGAAAGAAGGATACCTGTGGGTACTTAATGCTTTTCGAAAATATGGCAAGTCATTATATTTGTCAATAGACGCTGCAGACGCGGCTCTATTATTAAATATACACTATGGCAAGTCGTATAATCCTTTAGTATTGATGTTAAGCACAATAGGAAGGCAGTCCTAAGAGTACCCTTTAATTATACTAAAGCTATTAAGTTCCAGCAACTGTGACCTCCTTATTACCTTATTTTTCTTTCAGGTGAAACAGTTATGTAGATGGACATTCAATAATGGGCTAATGAGTTCTAAAAGGTTAAGAATGGAGCTATTTTTGCGATCCATTTGTAATCTCAACATTCACTAATATCTTAGCAACCCTTCTGAGCGCACTGCCGTTCATACTACGATAGGCAAGTTATGCTCTGCCATTATGCTCAGGTGCGCTTAAATTCACTCAGCGTAAAAACTATGCATATTTAGGGACCAAGTTAAGATAACAGTATGTTAATATTAATATTCAAATTTTAACAAAGCCAAGTGTTATCCCAAAATAACTGATGAAGATCTCATGGAGCGTTCATCTATGGCGCAGAAGCCTATTGTACCACATCAAAGTTGACGTCAAGCTACTGTGATTCCTAAGATGCAATCACTTGGGATGAACTATGGCAGGTACGCGTAAGCACAAATATTAACATTTATAGGCGCTCTTTTTAGGCATGAGCATTGTTACGGGTATTCTAAAGTTTGGGACAGTTTTAAACTTTGTTGATTGCGAAGGCAAATGCTACAAACGTAGGGAAAACAAAGCAAAGCATTTTGACTACTCAATTTCTTACATTATAGAGTGCTTTAGATTACTGTGCAATATTTCCTTAGGTCTCGTGCTGAAGCTCACTGCAGAAAATTCCGATGTGTGAAAATTTGTTCAGTCACGTCCGAATGGCAGAACCACATCTAAGTGCAATCCTAGGTCCAAGACAGTTTATGGGAAACTTCTTTGCAACAGAATGATGCAGTCCAATTGGTACTTTTCAACAAGCTCGACTTTCATTATTTATATCTAGCAAGCCCGTAATCAAACAGCTAATGCTCTATCAAGTGGTAGACGACGGGTTATTAAGAAGAAAGTGCAACATAGCGTGGGAAGTGAACAGTGTCTTCTGAACGCGCTTGTTCTGTCGTTGGCGTTCAGGTAAGTTTGAACGTTAAACACATTGTGCATTATACGTAATCTATTAATATTAAGCAAACACCGGGTTTGTAACAGGATTTATTCTCATTTCTTAAATTATGTACGGTGTATATCCTGTTTATTACCTCGATCAAGTCGAGTGATGAAGATTTTTTGACGTAGCTTTCGGAGCTAACCCGCTCCGTCTTCAGCGTCTTGTGATGGTCTTGTACTTGAAATGTGTTCTGGTCCCTTGATTTTACAGCAGTTTGTAGTCTGGATTAAACTCGTCCATATTTCACTAACCGTCGCTCCTCTATCTTTGTTTAAACAACTGTTATGTCTTATGTATAATGCTTCCTTGATTTTTCTTCTCCTAAGATGTTTCTCTTTGCATAAACGTTTTGCATTGAAATCTCCTGTGCATGAACTTGCATGCTCCACTATTGCCGAATTATGGAGAAGTTAGTTCGAAATTCGGCAATAGTGGAGCATGCAAGTTCATGCACAGGAGATTTCAATGCAAAACGTTTATGCAAAGAGAAACATCTTAGGAGAAGAAAAATCAAGGAAGCATTATACATAAGACATAACAGTTGTTTAAACAAAGATAGAGGAGCGACGGTTAGTGAAATATGAACGAGTTTAATCCAGACTACAAACTGCTGTAAAATCAAGGGACCAGAACACATTTCAAGTACAAGACCATCACAAGACGCTGAAGACGGAGCGGGTTAGCTCCGAAAGCTACGTCAAAAAATCTTCATCACTCGACTTGATCGAGGTAATAAACAGGATATACACCGTACATAATGTGCATTATACGTAATCTATTAATATTATACATAACGTTACAATGCGCGTAACTTAAAACTGAGCATTACTTTCATTCTTTATAAAATAAAGCACCTGCAGGTCACATGTATAGCGCTCATGGTTATGCGATCAGTTGTTTTTCTGCACGCTTTTAAGTATGACGTGAGTAATAAGTTCATGTCAAATGTATGACACACCTCTACTAGAGGTAATCCAAAGGAATCCGTTAAAACAGTTAAGTGATGGAATGCAAAATGGAGTGTGTGTGTGTGTGTACATGTGTTGTGAATATATTTGCGCTGAAAATAAGAGCCATTTTCTCCTCTGTGCTAAATCAGCATAGGCTAAAGAGCATCCATGTTTCAGACACATTCTGATAACATTAGGCTATCGTGATCATTCGCAGCGGTCCTTAGCAAGCATGTATTTATTACTGTTTGCATGTATTAAACGCTTACAACTATCTTATCCAGAATCACTGCATTCACTTAATAACTGATAGATGATTACTCTGGGACTTGGGAGTATGCAATAGGTTCTGATATTAAGAACGCGTTGTCCTATAAATGCGATACAGCCTGCCTGTCCACAACGACTAAATTTATCTGCTTACCCTCAAATGTAATTTCGTAGATGTATCAATTCTTTGTTCAGAATTTCTTGCGCTTTCCTATCAAATTAACCTGAGCTACTTTGAAAGTGAAAGACTCATACCCAGCGATCGATTGATACTGGATCCAATCGAACCGCTTTCAAGCTAAATAGAGTGCGCTGTTAATTTACGTGGAATAAGGGAAAATGGAGCCTCTCCACTTAATTAAAAATGTACTGTACTTGTCGCATCTAAGCAGATTCAGATTATACTGTAACAATGAGCGGATTAAGCGCCACTGCATAAATGGATTGCTCATCACAAATTCACATTAGCTGTTAGCAGGTGCAATGCTGTAAGCAATTGCGTACGTCGTTATGCACTTTGAACTTCTGATGATTATGTTTCCACAAAAGTAGTAACGAAAATTCTAGTGACATTATGTGAAATTTCCTAACGACGTTCAGTGATCCCTATCAGGGACTTCACTTGTCGAAGGTGATGAGCAGAGTGTTTATTTTTAATTCCTTACGAAGTATTATTCAGTCAGTTATAAAATTATCTCATAAGTAAATGAAGGCAAATTCCATTTTGAAGCAGTGCGCATACGATTTAATACCTAATATTTTTGTGAGCTGTTTCTGGACAATTGATTTTCATCTGCTTTGAAATGAGGCAAAGGTCACTTTTCGCGTATGAATGACCTTGATTTGTTCCGTAGTCTTATAACATTTACTCTATGCTTATATTATTGAAGGTGCTCTGCATGCGTACACCTTACATTATTTGTTACCCTAATTAATGAGATGCTTAATTCAAAAGCCAGTTGTCATGGGACCCGGTTTCTGAAATAGTTATTTTATGTTATGTGATTAATCAGTCAACATTTAATGAACAAACGCTTCCATTGATATTTTCAGCATTTCACTCCATTCATCATTCTTGATTTAAGATATTCGCAGGAAAAGTATTCATAACTGGTTAAATTTTGCAGGGATAAAGAAGGATGCAATCGAGAAAATGGCTCCTTGAAATCCCTTGTCATGCTTCTTACTTGACTGTTGCAAGGGAAGGTAACGCATCAGTTGTGCGTCCCTAACAATTTGCCATTCACTGATGACGAGCTTCATTTAAAAAGCTGTGATTTCTAAACTCTGTACGACACGTGCTTGCATTTCTACTGATCACTGCCCATTTGCCTGTCGGTCAGACATTGATTCCTTAAATACAATGTCGAATTGTAATCAGTAAGAATAAACGATTTTGCACAAAGAATGATGCTTGGAAGCGTGACCAAGCTTTCCATGAAAAGTTTGCGATATAACTGTAAAGCACTTTTCTTAATGCCTACAATAAATGCCTCCGGGTAACAGCATTGGAAAGACTCTAGTTTGATGGAGCACTTTCTCAAGCGTATTCTGAACCGCATATCACCTGCTTTGCTAGAGGAAAATGAGTAGGTGATGAATAGCTACGTTGGTAGCCTGATATCTGGTCCATGAGTTTTCAGAATGCAGTGACGTACGCTTCCTACGTCCAGTAAAATTTATTTCGGCGAGTACCGTCGTCTTCACATTATGAGGGCGGAAAAATATTCTTACTGCAAAAGAAGTTCACTTAACATATTCAATAAATAATTAGGTATACTGAAAGACCAACCTATACTTTGAACAGTTGTGTTCTTCCCCTCTTCTGCAAAATTTGTTCTTTGCTAAGAAATTTCAAATTCCAAAACTACTGGAGCATTCTGTGTCAAATGCCGCAATGGCAGATCGCCACAGATGCTAAGTACTTAATTACATGGAACTCTACGTGCATGTTCTTATGAAAGCAATTGACCAATGCAAATTAACTTGGGCTTTTGAATTCGAAAAAGCACTATGACCTGAGCGTCAGAATTGCTGAAGTAGCTCCTCATAACTGTGCGTGCTGCTACAGTTGATAGATGGCGTTATTGCTTTAGTTTGCTTCAAGTCAACTTTATTTGACTTTTTGCTCATGGCAACTTAGCCGTCGGGTGTTAACTTTCAGCGTCAGCGAATCTTGTAGAATTCATAGCCACTTTCGCATCTTTTTCTTACCTTCAAGCAGCCATAGCAAATAAGTAACAGCAAATCATGAGGGGGACTCCTTGCATTTGAGGATTGGCGAAGCTGAGTTCTCAAATGCTTTGCACTGGGACTTTCGTCAATGTCGTATTGATCAGTGATGAAACAAGTATTTTTGCTAGTCCATCTTTCTGGGGCGGTGGTTGTTAATAAGTTTGTTGCGTCATCCTACAGTAAGAGGTTAGTACTAATAGTCTGACTGACACGTGCATCATGAAAGCTGAGAAAATAAGTTGTGATGCCACGTGATCACAGCGTTGTATTGCTACAGTGCGAATGTTCTGGTGTATCAGCTTATAATGCTGATCCCTAATGAAGCGCTAAAAATTGAACTACACGTATGCATACATTGCGTGATTAAATAGCTTATTTCACTGTTACTCTAAAGTGGCACTGCAGTATTTCAGCGCGAAATCTTTGAACACCCCGTTTTTTCATAAGCTAACCGTCTCTATATCTTAAGGGAGCTGCAGCATACGTGGAAAACATTACTAAAATGTAAGCAAAATGCCGTGTTTGTGAACAGTATTATTTCTTTTTGTGCTGAATTCTTATTTTACACAATGACATCAAAGGAAATGTTTGATCTGCTGAAATTTTTGAAATAATGCATCGAGCTTAATCACCACGTCGCTGTGCTGATTGAAGGTTACAATCATTGACTGCTTGATACAGTGAGACGATTAAATGCATCTGATGAAATTATTTGCTCCCAACAATAGCGATCACCTCATAAAACAAGTCGACCTACACTTTTGACCAATTCATTGGCCTTTCTTGATATGAATCAAAATGAGAACACCAGTAAGTAACACTAATCTAAAGCACTAACTAACCCTATGGGAGTTAGTTAAGTTAAACATTGGAAGTATGCAAAATGTTCACCTGCCTCGTAAGTGGTTACTTGAATTGAAATGTTTCTGGTGAGAAAGGAACGAAAATTGAACCCACAGGTAATTGTCGCAAGTCATGCGCATTGTCAAGTTCTTTCACATGAATTTTTCAAACGAAAGGCTATCACAGTAGGGAAAAACTGCTGTCGTTACGGTGAACATACCGCGCAAAATTTTCAGCCTTTTAATAGCCCAAATTTGGACTTAGAACCGCAGCAGTAGTGTCGCTTCAGTCGTAGGCATACGGTAAGCCAAATTCGATCACCTCCAGTGATCGATTTAACCGAACTACATTTTAGCTTAAGTTGCGTTCGAACCTTTGCCCGAGGCTCTGTCTCATCAAGTTAATATTGGGTGATGTAGGAATCGACAGCAGCTGTCATAGTCGAACCGCATGTGACGTGTCAAGCCGCACAAAGACGCTTATAGGCATTGGGAAACGAATGGCGCATTAAACCAAGAGCGCAAACGTCGGTACTAATCTATGCATGACGACGGCGGCTTTGACAGAGGGCTCCGGGCAGTATAGACGCCGATTCAGAGCATGTGCACTGCTCGCCCGGCCTCACATCACATCTCCTTCACTCAGCTTTGCACTTTCTTCTTCATATTCTTTGCTTTACAAAAGATGCGAACTCATTGCCTGCAGCAAGCATAATATTGCATCTCTCTCTCTCCTGCTAGGCGATCCGTGGCTCAGTTCAAGCGTAGTTCGTCCTCCTCAACGAGGTGGTGTTGACTTCGCTTGTTTCAACCAATCAGTATGAATATGATCCCTGCAAACAGCAGTCAGGTTCCTATTGTTGATCATTTCCAGGGGAAAATTTTCTTCATATCAGCTGAAGCAACCGCCTTTGTTATCTCCACGCCTTCAGACAGGTTTGCATTACTAAGGTCAAATGGCACCCTCTAACGTCTGAGGCACTTAGAATTTCCTTCTCTTAGCCTTCGGGCTTCTACAATCAAAGCACGTGAATCAGTGCACTAATCCTTTGCATTTTTGGAAGAAAGAAAGAAACGGCAGCTATGCAGTCAAAATCCGTCTGGTCGACCTTTCGTTTACCTACAAGCACAGCCGAAAACCTTCCCTAGAGCACCGCCAGCTCCACTAATTCGATTCGTGGTTGCTAAATTGTTCTCAATCAACAGGCATATTTATGCACTTATGGCAATGTCATTTTTGCCCGTCGATCGCCACAACGTCATTAACCAGCAGGTAAATCAGAATTACATTGCACTTTTCATTGATGTACATACACACGTGCCTCACGGTTAATGGATATCATATTTTGGTTTTTTCGGTATAGCTTCTCATTGATCTTCATGAGAAATTTTTGAACATTTTCACCCTATTGTCTTAATTCTCCACTGAAGAGACTAGTCATACATGAAGTAGTAAGTCAGCAGCAGTGGAAAACTTTAAATGTTCAGTGCTCAACGGCCGCCCGCGCTCCGTTCACTAAACTTTGAGCAGGAAAATAAAAATTTAGTCTACTTGCAAGTTGTCAACAACGGCTCCTTATTTGTCTGCCGTAAAGCGTTTTACTGTAGGCCTCTGTTTCAACTTTGAATGAACATTGCATCGCGTGCGTGTGTGTGTGTGTGTACATGCTGGCTTCTTTTCCTTCATCTCTTACGGCTTGGAAATATTGAGGTTTGATGTTGATAGTTTTGTCCAATAGATTTTTCGTGACCCACCCAACTTGTTTCACTTTCTTGAAACAGCTTCATATCATTAATAGTCATGATAGTAAGCAGCTGCAATTTGAAATACGGTAAGAGACTATTCTAACATCAGGACAGGGTGGCAATGTCCCTATGTTTAATACAGAGCTTGGACGATTCTAGAAACAAGAAGCACTCCGTTTATGGCTAAAAGCAATTTAAACTCAGAAGTAAAATTCAAGTAGCATTGCAATTTGCATAATGAGTTACTATATTTGCAGCCACGTGCAAAAGCTAAACCTTTTCCTAACGCTTTTTAAAATATGATTCAGAGCCACATGGCCAAAGGCCTGCTGATTGTTTTTGAAAACCTGCCTTGTTGTCCCCTGCATACTAATGGAATTTTCGACTGGCAGATATGTCTGATTATTCTCTGCTCCACAGATTTTACGTTCCATACTCTTTCTAAGGTGCGATGAAAAGCTTTCAATGGATTAAATCGGGAGTTGACACTGAATGGAAATGCTGGGTACAGTAAAGCACGCTTGGAATTTCTGGACCAGTGAAAGTTATTCCATAAGTTTATCCAATTACTGCACGGTTCAGTTGTGCCTCTTGTCCATTGAAAACAGGATCTGCCTTTACAAAAAACCTGTTGCGCACTAGCACTGAAGACTGGACATGCAAAGTCCTGGAAGCTGCGGAAAAATCGTCAAATATAATACCTAGAACATTGATGCTAACTAGTTGAATTATCTATCGTTTAATTACACGGTTATCAAACGTCCTATATTCAATATAAATAAATGTCATGGGTAACTTTAAACGGATGTAGTGAAAGTAAAATATGAACGTGTTTTATACAACATCACGCCAGGCCATAGAACAAGATGAGCCATTAATGGCAGCTTTAGGCTCTGAGCGTTCAGGGCATCTTGCTTCATACTGACCAGTGTGCATGAAAACGTGAATCATGAATCTGGTGCTTTCTGCTTAGTTTTCGTAGCTCAAGCACGGTGTTTGCGCTGGTTCGCATAAAATCCTACATGAAGCAATTCTTATCTTTCAGAACCTTTTGCATTCCAGTCGTTCCCTAAGCGCCAGCAGGGAGCTAAGCTTTTGAATGCTGCTCAGGTTGCTCAGAACTCAATGCCCTTTTAAAACTCAGTTAGTCAACTGAATTGAACAATTCATTCCTAGATAGGTAGTCAAATTCGAGATAAGCAATATAACATTTCATTTATCAGTAGAAATCTCTGGGTTTCACGTTCTTCACATACTTCAGCATCAGTAGCTATGCCCGTCTGCATAAAGAAAATGTATTTTTCGTGTATTCTGCTTTGCAAAGAAGAATCTTTCGTACTGAACAGTAATAGCTGTGGTATCTCAGTAGCTATACCAGTTACGAAGAATGCAATTGCAGTAATTGTGAGAGATGCTCAACAAAGAAGTGGAAGGGCAGGAACACCAATGGACAAAAGGCTCTAAAGCATGTAGCTTGCTGCATTTTCAGTTTTCTACCTTCTGAAAAATGAGGAAGACAAAAGTTCCGAACGCTTTGTCAAATAAAGATAGGTATGAAGATTATGTCACTTTCAAGAATGAGCAGTTCTGCTTCAAGAGGGATCCATGAGGATTTTTGTCATACACAAGGGGTAAGGCATTTACTTGAACAAGCATTCTCTTTACTGCATTGGAGCGGCTGTATCATGTTGGAGTTCTTCTTTGGGCCCATAATTGCATGTTAGCCAAGCAATGCCACTGGTCATATCAAAATTGCATTCGAAGCTATCAAAAACACCTTAATCATTCATCAGCGGTGCCGCTCGCTCCAGTGTATCCAAGTTAATAATCACTTATACTAATCATATTGCCACTGTTACAACAAAAATAATAACAAGAATTCCTACTACTACGAATGATAATATCAATAAGGATAAAATAAAATACAATGACGTACATTCCTTGTGCTTCATTTTTCAGCAATACTTAATGCAGTTCTCGTCTTTGAACTGTAGCAAAAATTGGAGACGTGTGAAAAGGATATTTCTCATATGTTATGAATATCCAGCTTTCCAATAACTAAATTTCCAATAACTTTGCCTGTGCCAACGCAAATCAATGGGTAATAAAATCAACGTTATTGGAAATGTAGTAATTTAAAATGCAGCTTTCGGAACGAACAGGTCCTGTCAGTAGTTATGCCCTGTTTAAGCCCACATACTGTATAACTTACTATGGTTTAATTGATTGCGAAAGCTTTAAGAATAAATTCACATGCTTAGTAGCGCTCATTCCTACTGGCAGGCAGTCAGTAGCATACTGAAAACCTTAATGAAAATTTAGCCGTTGCAACAAAGCAATGAAGCACATTAAATCTTTTGTAGTGAACCCTTTCTACAGGCAAGTGCCTGATTAATAAACCAAATATCTTCCTGAATTAGGTTGCACTTCGTTTCATCTTCACTATGTTCATCCGAAGCCAGTGAGCTGTTAATAGGTATCAAACGAATGTGCGGATAATCGACTTACAGAGCCGCATATTGGAATGCACTGGCCAGCTAGGTCTCCTTATTTCCATTTGCAAAAGCCTACGGAAAAGCTTCACTGTGGAAATGTGGTTTGTTCATTCTTTATGCTCTGGAAAGTTTAAATGTGCTGGCGAAACAGCAAAGCTATCTTAATATTTGGAGAAACTGATCTGAGGGAACTAGCATGTCTTCTGAGCAAAATAATATGATTTGGAGTGAGTTTAAATCTCTGACTTAAATTATGGTATAGTCATTCGCTCACTGTCGAAAATTGGACGTCTTCTAACGGCTCTTCTGTTGGGTCTGAGGAACTTTTTGAATGGCTTTTGCCTGTCTGGAGATCAAAACATATTTGAAAATAAATCGACAACAGTGCTCTACCTTGTTCCGAAAGCATATTACCGATGTTTATTTCACGTATGCAATTGATGACACTATTCTTCCAGAATACTTATTTTCGAAACAGTTCTGTGCTTCCCTTTGGTGTTGCCCAATATGTTCATAATCAGAAAAGCAAAATCGAAGCTAAATGATAAGTGTGTAGCTTATGAACAAAGATGACCACAACAGATGCTATAGGGTAGAACTTCTGAAAGTGCCTGCCTACGTCATCAGCATATCATTGCGGGCCTCGCCATCACGCGGAAATAGAATTAGGCAGTCTTGAAAACTGTGAAACTCACACGTTCAGTATTTCCCTTTCGGGAAAACCCATACTCAGTTGTGTAGAATTCATTTTTGTTGCTACATACTCATTGAGTAACACTGGCGAGAGACAACTATCACTGGCAAAACACGACTGTAACACTGGCAAAACAGTGAAGGTTAATCAAGCTATTGCAAACAACGTTGTACACAAAACTGCAGCATGAAGAGGAGAATTGCTAGGAGTCAAACGGTCAGTTTGTTAGCTTTTTGCATTAAGAATCATAGAATTTCTCCTTTTGAGAATCGCATATTGGAATTAAAAATTGTTCCTCTGCTGCTCAACAGGTGGGGGAAAGAAAGTATTTTCGTCAAAAAGGCTCCAGCCATGAAAATATATTCATGCATCAATCACAAGTGAACTTATGCACTTTTATTAACAATCAGATGTCTGATTATGGAATTTCTCAGCATTGCTGATTATGATTGAATACCGGATGCATTGTAACGGGTCGTTAGAATAACATTTGTGTTATTTGGCACGGTTAGCCCGTTGAAATTGTTTCAGTGTATCTTCAATTAACCAAAGAAACTCACCAAGCAACGATGGGTTAGTTTATTGGTAAAAATTGCGAGGGCACTGGAACGTACGATCGAACTCTTTCCATTCGCTAACAACGGGACTAGAGCGTCCTGAAAGCTTCGATCGTACGTTACTGTGCCTTCGCAATTTTTACCAATAAACTAACCCATCGTTGATTTGGTAAGGTTCTTTGGTTTATTGCAGATACACTGAAACAATTTCAACGGGCTAACCGTGTCAAACGACACAAATGTCATATTACTGATTATTAATAAATTTCATTCGCATTTGAAATGCAACATTCTATAGTTTGGATAATTCCTTGTAAAGTATGCGTGTTTCATCTGCGAGGCATGCTTAATTTCCCGAAACTTAGGTATTAACTGACGTTAACTGCCGTACTTAGACCCATGGCAGCGTTAACCGACCAAAGCCTGAGTAACCTCATAGCACTAGCTTCAAATCTATCACAACCATCAGGTAAAATAGTAAAACATAGTGTACTTGATGTAAATGTGAGACTTTTTGTAACGGGTATCAAGTATAATTGATTGAAGAATCACGGAGGTTTCTTCCCGTTGATCACTGTCCAAAAAAAAACAAGTAGATGGAACACTTCATTTCTGAACACGTGGCGCTAAAAAGCATTTAGCGAAGCTTTCGAGCCTCCTCTGGGCTCGTCATCAGCGCTACGGTACGTGTTTTGTTGCTGAGGTCCAGCCAACCAGTTCTGGCCTTCAGGAGAGGCTCTTCCACCTCGGCCGAGACAACGGTGGGGGCCCGTCAGATCGAATCTTGATCCATCAGGGCTGATCACCTCCGTGTTCAGACCGGGCTTCAGAGCGACTGCCTTACCGACCGTCCGTGGTCGCTGCTCAGCGAGGAATGCGGTCAGGTTGAGTGTTTTCGTGGCATCGTCGGTTGTCATCGTGGTAGCTTGGCACGGCACAGGCTTAAGCCGTGTGTCGCCTCGTTTCGGCATGCGGGTGGAATAGGTCATCGTGTATCGTGTTCAATCAACATAGTGTACTATCATTAAGCCGAGGATGGATAGGCTTAATTGGGAAAATGGGAACACCTGTCTAAGGTGACTACACAGTCACAGCTTCCAGAGTGAGCGTGCTTTGTTACCAACATATATAGGTGCAAGGCTATTAATAAAATCTGTTACCGTAGGCATTTGAATGTTGGCTGACAATTTGTTCCTTACAGACCGTGCTCCTTGTTAATATAAGGGGAATAAGCCGCTTGGGACAAAATGAAAATACTGTGATCTTTGTTGTGGATTGACAAAACTGTGACTTTTTGTTCGCATCAACATTCGACACGTAAATTTCATTTCCCACCATGACTCGCCATCAGTGCGCATGTGGTCAACTACTCTGTCACTCGTTGGGTTTCCAAGCTTAGCCTCCCGGCCATCCAGCTTTCAGGTCTGCCCTTGTGGCATTCAGAGTCTGTCACCCAAGAAATCAGTCATGCAAAAGCACAAACGTCCCCGCTGACTGGCCACGGCAGTGAAATAGGTAGTAATGAAAGCGGTAATAAACTTTCCGGCGCACCTCAGAGCTTCTTCCTTTAAAGTGAGCAGGCTTTAAATTGCCTTTATCTGATGTTATCCTTCTTCCTTATGCTCTGAGGTTATACCATCCTCTGGCATTGCCCTCCCAAATTCAGTTGATCTGCTGCTGAGGTCATTTGATAATGGGCTCACTTCATCGCTTCTTTTTATTCTTCGAACTGCTAGCCTGGGACTCCCTTCACCCATTGTCCTCAATCCCAGACGTCGTTTGTCGATCACTGCGCTTTGTTTTCAAGAGACTTACCTCCATTTCTGCATCTATCTTACCAACGACCAATATTTTGATCAGCGACCGAAATCTCGTCAAATGTGTTGCTCATGTTTTTAGCAGCTCCAACTGCCCTTACGCCTTTTCTGAAGGAAAAAAGAACGCGAAAATCATTCGTATTCAGGACTGAGAAAACAAGCCAAATTTATTCACCGAGAAGCTTCTAAAAAATCAGATGCATCCATTTGAGACCACCTATATTTAAGACCACCGGTCATTTAAGACCGCCTATATTAGTTGCCCTCTATTGCTGCTGAAATGCTGAAAGCCATGCTGAAATCTGAACATAAGTATTACCCTAAAATTTTTTAATGTCAAATCTGTTTCAGAGTTGTTAACTGCTATTATCAATATGAGGGCACCGCCAAAAATTGAAACGAAGTGAAGAGTGAATGGAAATGAAGATTCCTGAAAGTTAAGTTCAAGGTTATGCAATGGTCATGAAAGTAAGCACAATGCTAAAAGCCCCTTGAACAAAACCAATCGCGTCCCACCCTGAAATGACATCGTTCCCGGTTTGTTTAAAGCAGGCTGCTTCGGGGGAAACTCACCACTGATCTCCAGTTAACTGAGAAAGTATCGACACCTTGCTTTTGACAATAATGCTATCCCGTGAATAATAAGACCCATTTAACAAATGTTCTTCTTTTCTACGGGGTTGGTGCACATATGCGAACAAAGTGCTCCACGGTTTTCCCCCGTTGACCAAAAGCCTTTTATTTCCATAAAAAGGCACCAAAATGCAGAGCTTTCGGCTACTACTCATGTAGCCGTCATCAGTGCAATATAAAATATGTCGACTGCCAAGCCAGCCGAAGGTTCAGCAAGCCCCTCTGCTAGACCGTCCGGGCTGGTGACATCAACTATCAGATACTACCCTTGTACCCGTCAAGCGTCCGTCGCCCGCCCAGTCAGTCCTGCAGAGAGCGAGCATCCCCACCGACCGACCGGGACAGTGACGCAACACAAATCACATTTTGTGTTGCGTCACTGTCCCGGTAGGTCGGAAATTTGCCCTTTTCTGGAAATAAAAGACTTTTGCTCAACGGGGAAAAACCGTGAAACATTTTGTTCGCATATGTGACCCATTACGAACGTCAACTTAATGCGTAATTGCGTGCGATATTGCGAACGTCAACTTAATGAAGCTCTTTTAATTGTTACTTGGACATCTGTGGAGAATGAATCCCGCTGTTGTCTTTACAGGGTTCAATATTTTGGTATAAATTTGCAGTGAAGATGTGAGTTCGCTAAGGAAGGTAAGGCTCAACTAAATAGTTACCACTCATGCTATTTTCGAACCAACAATCTGCTTCAACGACAGCCAATATAGTTACTTCGACAGAAACATTTTTGGAAGTTCGCCCACCCCCATCCCTGCTTTGCCAGGAAAAGACAGTCCCTCAGGCGGGAAGATTGATTTCGGGAGGAATAGATTGGAGAAGGCCGTTGTAAGCTAAGTTTGCGAAGTTCACTCCTTTATATTACTATTGTCAATCTTCACACTCAATCTAGCCTGCATAATTGTGTTAAAACAATGGACAGCGGAAGGACCAAAGCTGCTTGTAACTACAGTCCGACCAAGGGATACGTCGAAACATGTATACTTCTGCGCCCTCCTATTGGTTGCCCGATTAACAGTTAAAAAGCGCAGCGAAATTATTACCTCACTCTGTTCGCTCGATCAGGGAACTCAGCTTTCAACCAGAAAGGAAAATCACATGCCGAGTAAACTTCCATTCATTGCAGCAACAGGATTAATAGATCTTCCTTAATTTGGAATAATTTAATGCTTCCTGCTAATACACATGCGGAGTTGCTCGATATGACCGAGCTGGTCAGCTTCGTGAGCTCCATAATGTTATTCGCTTAGCCCGATTAAAAGCAGCAGAACCACTACCGCTGATATGGACAAGCAGTGAGACTAAATTCCGCTGTGACCCTATTATTCGCACAGTTTAATAAGTGTAGATATTTTTTTATCTTCGTTCTATATATTATTAATATGCAAGAAATATATGAGCAGCATCATTACGCAACAACACAAGAGGCTGATACGGCAGCACGTGCATAACAGGGCATCTGCAGCGTGCAAAGTATGCTTCGACCCGCAGGGCTGTTCTTTTTATTTTCTTGGGCTGCTAAAAAGCATATCGCGTGAATATTTTACGTAATGCGTTTGAGAAATTGTACTGCACATGCTGAAAGTTGCACGCGGTGCCACAAATGCAACTTGCCAAATATTGTTAATATCTTTTCATTCGTTGTGCCGGAAGCATGGCTGAAGCAGATAGAAAATGTTTATTTTAAAAGACGGCATGCCGTAGCATAGCTTTCGGAATGAACCTGTTCCGTCTGCCATCAAAGCTGAAGACGGAACAAGCATGTTCCTAAAGTCACGAACGTGAATAATGTTCCTTGAACAAATGTTTAGCAGAGTTTCCGGTACAAACAATGAACCTGTACTGGCCTGTTATACAAAGACTAGTTTTTTCCTTATTATCGTTTTTGTAGTTATGGGGGAGCATGATTATCCATGATTTGTGCTACATTCGTTGCAGTAAGAGCTACCCATACTGTACGCTGACGAAGAGCGTCGGCTGTTCCAAAATGACGTGTTGCATCATATGTACGGTCAGTGGTTTTCATTTTTCACCGACAACTGCACTTGCGCCTCTTGATCGGACATTCCCCCTTTAATCGCAACCATTGTTCCACCATCAGCAGCGATGTCTCTGTCTGTCTCTGTCACAAAATTCCATTGGCTCATTGCGAAACGGGTGACATTTCTCAAAATAATATTAGCATCGACGACTTAAATGCGTTCGCTAAATACTGGGAAACATGTCCATGAAAACTGATGCCATTTTCGGCAGCTATCCCCTCTTCCGTTATACTCGGTGCAGTGAACCTAAAGCATGTCGGAATAATTAGGCAAAAGAAGTTCAATTTATCTCCTGCATCACCTTTCTCGCAAATGCAAGGCTCCGATCATGCCTTATTTTCAGCAACGGAAATAATTCCCAACTAAAATTTTCACTTTTTTCTACACATTGTTGCAATACGTACCAGCCTCCTGCTTACAGGGATACGCGAGCGTTTATACTCGTATGCGGTAAGTGTGAAATGTAAAAAACATCAGCATGCGAACTTTCACGTAGTGACACTTCCACGTTGCTCAACGACGACTCCTGTTCGTTATGGCTCTGTTGAAGCATTCCATCTATCTGCTGGTTGGACACTTCCCTTAATAACGGACACTGTTAAGTCGCAGCAGGACAAGGTCTTATCTAAACAAAATGAAACAGCGCTATGTCCGGTTGCAAAAAAGCCACTTTTCGGAACCACGATTATCCAAGGAAATGCTGCGCTCATTCTGTTGGGCCTTTTAGTAAATGTACTGAACGCGGCCTGTCTGATCTCAATTTGCTAAAAGCATTACGTCGTGCCACCAGATGCTCTCTGAGCGAAGCGGCGGGTCTGAACGAAAAATCATAAGGACGATGGAAAGAAAGCGCCTTTCCTACAGGAAGAACTGAGCGTTTTTAACTTAATTGATGCTAAGTGCTTGATACGTTAGCAGATGATCGTCGTGGATTGAACGTATTGGAAATTCGGAGCAAGAACAACTTCCACTTGCTACTACAACCCTTCTGCATAGAAAGGCAACCGCATGACCACTGCCACAATATTATTTTGAACACGCCTGATACTGTAAAGGTGGCAGATTATTCATTGCAGCTCGTTTCCCACGAGTTTCGATGAAATCATCTCATTCATATGAAATAGTTGATGAGTAAGAGAAATAACTGATAACGCTGCTATCATGACAGGCGGGAGCCACTTATTGTGGCGTCGCGGTGAATTTTCATTCACGTGCGGAGCAGCAGGCCGTCGCCGAACTTTCAACGCTTTCGTGTGATGACATCATGTAGTAACATAATGATGAAGAGATGACGGTCGAGCGAGCGGCCAACCGCCTGCTAGAATGACAAGTCAGACTTCTACTAGCATTGTGTACTCAATGATAACAGTCGTCAGTCTCGGCCGACCGCAGCAGGGCAATCGTGCGTTCAGATCAGTGGCTTATGTGTCTTATGCAAATGAAACCAGTGGTTGTTGACGTGAAGCGCAAAAAGCCATGGCTTTGCTGAAGAGACCTGTACCAACTCTGTTTGTATTGTGACAGCCTGTCTGAGTAGCGCATATCGCAGAAGCATCGCAATTGCTAACGGTCTCACAGATAGAGTGATCATGCCAGCTCTCGACCTACTCACCGAATTTCGAAGGCACAGTGAAGCTCGCAGCGATGGGGATAATAACTTTACACCGCTCTTACCTTCCCAAATGACTTCTGCAGGACTCCTGCCAGCAACGTACCATGGAGGAATGTTGTCAGAGGTTTATCTTTTTTTCAATTACAAATTGTTGAATGTACAGCGGCATTTCCTTTCGTGATAGCACTTCGCCCTGAATGTGACCTTCAGGTAGTTCCAATATCCGAAAGCCTTTTTCAAGTAACCTTAAGTTCTGATAACGTCAGTCCCAATATCCGATCGCTAGAAGTTATCCAATTCGCTTTTGAATGCAAGGCTTCCAAAATAATATCGCTCCTATTCGTAAAAACGAGTCAGTGGGAAATGGAGGCAGCAGTGCGGGTCCTATGCACTTCCTTAAATAGAGCTAGGCGTTTGAATCGCTCTCATAACTGCTATAACGAATGCCTTTCTCATTTGGAACGGGCATCAGTTCTGCAAAGCGGCGCCTCCCTGTCGCTTGATTCATGATGAATGTAAAGTGCCCGCTGGGCGTTGCCCTTAGTCATCCGAGGTTGTGCTTGCATGTCCATGTAGGTAACAATTGCTTAATCGTGCGCTCCCGCTTAATGAAAGTGAGACCACAACGTTGGAACAGTTCCTAGAAATAATGAACTTGTGTTGCATCAATGTCCCGGTCGGTCGGTTAGGACGGTTGCTCCTCTGATTGACTGACTGGGCGGGTGGCAGTCACTTGACGGGTCGAAGGTTAGACCTGATAGCTGACGTCACCAGCCCGGATGGTCGAATGGAGGAGCTTGCAGGATCATCGACTGACTGAGCAGTTGACAATAATTAGTTGTACTGAAGACGGACCAAAGGAGATGGTCCGAAAGCTTTGCGTTTTGGCAATAAAACGTTTTTTACTCAACGGGGAAAAACCGTGAAGAAATTTGTTCGCATATGTGCACCAACCCCGTTATATAGAAGAAAATTTGTTAAATAATGGACTTTTGGAAAGCAGGTATTAGATGAAGTTCGAAATAGGCTTGCTACCGTGGAAAGGAAGGAAAGTTAATGCCAGCAAGCGTAGCCCATTAAGGAATCAGCTCAGTCGATATTCTGGTTCAACGCATGACTAACGCAACGTATGATTCAGTTTGATTTCCTTATCTAGAAATCGGGGTTTGCATACATTAAAGTCCGCTATCGCTTCGGGCCGGCTGTGTCACGATGTTCACAAGCGATTTTGAGTATGAATGTTGGAAACCTTTTGTATAAGCGACCAACATTTTTCCTTTCGCGCTTTGCTAGGCTATGCTGTTTCGCTATCGCTCGAAACGGTTGCATTTTCGTTAATGTTGTTCTGAGAGAGTGGAATCAACTACTGACAAAGCCAAGCATTGTTGAGCATAAGAATTTATTTTTGGAGCTTTCTCGCCCACGCAATTTCGTTTCCAACCTACAGAACGGAACGAAGCCTTTCCAGTGTGTAAGCTGGAACCAAAACTGCAAAATTGTGGATGAGCGACACTTTTTCAGTTTGCTACACATAAGCGAAAGTTTGAATGTCCTTCACTCAGGATTGTGATTGTTTCGTTTCTGGATCTAATGGACAGGGTTTATTCAAAAGTAGTTCTCATCTCCTTCATTCAACTGAGATTCAATATTAATATGTTGTCTGATATAGCAAGAAGGGAGAAAAAGTCATTACAACAGGTCATGTTAACACTAGTATTTAAGAACGCTTTATTATATATTAACTTTATTCTTTCTGCTTTCCAAGCATGTAGTTTTTTCCGCCAATGCACGATGAACATGTTATTATTAATACACACTGATGTACAGGTGCTGAATTTGAGCCAACAGTTTGAACTTCAACAAAGTATTAATAGGATTTGTGTTTCAAAAATCGCCAACTTCTAGTAAACGCGTAGGTATCGTAACTGAAAAGCCCAATTTCATTTTCACGAACTTAGGCAAATTCGTATGAAAAAAGTTTTCCTATTTATTGCTATTACTACTGCCACTCTTATTATAGTCATTATTACCACTATTTGTGCAAAAGAAAGACTTGTAACAGGTGCTGTTTCACCCTTGTTGCCTATTTTTCATAGCATAATTCTCATCTTTTTATTCAAAACCAGTTTTCGCGACTTACTTCGTTACGCCGATGACCACTTGTAGAAAGTCAGTCTTTTTTCTCCGGAGTTACAGGGAAACTTTCGTCGTAAAGAATCAAGGTATGAGAACTTACGTGCCTATCATGAAGTTTGTTTTCCACATTATAATAGAAGGCCAGTTTTATTAGAACTAAACCCACCACAAGAAGCTTTCAGGGCTGGCACGCTCCGTCATCAGCGTATCAATGACATTGATACCAGCTTATGTATGCCATCTATATAAGGTAGTGCGTAACTGTTGGACCAGCTGCACAGGGGATACAGACAACATATTAGGGACAGGTTCAAGGAACACCTAGCGGGCATTACTAGATGCAAAAGCGCAGAAAGAAAGACATGAGGTAATAGCTATGGAAGGACAGGAGGATCCCACGAACTCGATCCAGAGGTGGTTTATTCACAAGTTGTTCTGAGCTCGGCAGCTGTGGAATATGTACCTAATGTATACAAGACGAAATTGCAATCAAGTTTAGCTGCGAAAGCCATTGCATGCGCACTGAAGTTAAGGATTTTTACGAGCGGCACAACGTTTGTTTGCTCTAACATTAAGGAGTGACGGTGTGAGATATTTATTCGAGTTTAATACGACCAACAACCTGCTGTAAACTCACGAGCTGACCTTAACACTTAAAACAGTAATGTCGCCTACAAATCGATCCGGTGGTAGATGTCTGCTTTTAAATGAAGATACTTTGAGCTCTAGAGCTTATCCGCTTGCTACTACGTCATGTCCAGTGATGTTTGCTGAAGCGGTATGCTGAATTTTAGTGCGCATGTTTCTCGCATATTTAGGAAATCGAGCATTTGTTATACGAACAGCACTAGTGACTTTGTTCAACATTGTTAAACTGGTTAGCCATTAGCCTGGCAGTGTTCATCCACAAGATGTCGTGTCAGTTGGTAGTTCAGCTTCGGTGTGCTTTGATAATCTGTCGCCGTACTACAACGAAACAGTTCACTGATGGCAGTTGTGCGATGAATGCCTTGAGGTTGATTACGTCAATGAGCATTCCTGTGGAAAAATAGGAAACTGTGACTCCTGACCTTCCATGACGTAGTTTCATTGTCTTTCCGGAGCTTTATGCTCAATTAGAATCCGTTGTGGTGAAGTTCTAGTGTGCTTAAAACGGCAGTTTAGATTTCTCCTCACGCGTGCATGGTCTTGAGAACGACGGACTGCTGGCGCTAACGACGCTTCCAAAAGGTTTTAAGGCAATCTTTAATCATTTTGGAATAGCAGCTCGAGATAAACGCAGCAACTCTTTGACTGCTGTGTCCTTGTTCCTGCGGGTGCTATCTCATTTGAATTCCAAAGCGATTGAATAGCGGGGAAGGTGATGCCTGTGACCATGCGAAATATGTGCTTGATATTTACCCGCACGCAGGCGCATGCTCTTCCTTTGCTTTATGGGCTAACGTCTCAGAGCACTTTCTGGAGTGAGGCGAAATCAAAATCAACTAGCGCATATCCATCCATCTGTTCTTGCTATTGCATAGTATTGCAAGGCGTGTCCATTCATCATAAGAGACAATTAGGGAAGCGCCGGTTGAAAGAAAAATAAAATCAGGCACACGGTAGCTCCACTCCATCTCTTTCACTGCGCGGTATGGCAACGCCTCAATTTTCTTCTATCCAAGTTGCTTCTCGCGGAAGGACTTGCGTATTGAACTTTCCCCTTGCTTGAATATGCAATAGCCAAAACGGCACAACTACTTACGCTGTTAAGCGTTTAAGTGGACACTCATTCTCACCGTATTCAATGCGCACATTTCTCCCATTCTTTCGTGTCAGTCAATAAAACTTGAGGTTGAACCTGTAAATGGCCCCTGAGTTACAAGCGGCGCTTCAACGCCTTATTAGCTCATGTTTGCCGCTCAAAGCTAGTGTCCACTGATATTACGCTTGTCAAAGGGAAGAAGTAACTGCAAAAATCGAATAAGCAAGGCGTACGTGACTTGCTAGTAGCGCAAACTAGCTTTGCAGTGGCACACCAGAATCGGTAGCTGCCTGAAGGACATTTTTCTCACCGTTTGCACCGTGTCCTTCCCATTTCAGTAGCTTACCTCGTCGTATGACGAACACGTTCAATCATGTTGCATATATATATATATATATATATATATATATATATATATGCAATTACCTCTAAATGCTTAGGTCCATGCATTCGTCTGGGACAGTAACACACAGGTCGGTCTGCGTAGGCGCTTATCAAGGGCCTCCTTGCGTGATGATAACATAATTCATCCCAATACTCATTTTTTAGTAGTTGGCTGACAAATCCTCTGCGCTGTCATGGATCAGTTATCTAAAAATATACGACGACGGAGCCATCATTAGACCGTGCCTTTTCGACCTGGACAGGCAAAGCAAATTTCCATTGCACTTTGGAGCTATTCCTCGCGGGTCTGACTAGTAACAGTGCATGGCTCCCTCGTTTTGAAGCCTTGTGCTCCCGCCAAAAAGGTCGACCCCAAGAATGCGAATAATGGTTTACCTTTCCCACCTTCGCAGTAGCTTCGCCCGAAGTCAGCAAGCGCCTGCAGGGCGCTCAGCCGCCCTTCGGGAAATTTGAACTCAGCGCTACCGGAGGGCGTCGATGCGAACAGCGGCCGCGAGTGAGCTCCCGATAATGGTACCACATCCGCAATCGCGCCTTAGGTCGTAGCTCCGAAAACGCGAATAGGCCATGGCAGGGTAAATAAGCAAGACCAGGAGTTCAGGTGAATGAACGATAAACGTTTTCAGGGGTGCCTGATCCGTGCTGCTACTTTTCGCGTCTGGGCTCAGCGTCGCCAAATTGGCTTAGGTACACCAGTTCGTCGTTCGGGTGGACCTCCAGCATGCAAGGTTACTGTTTTGGCTTTCTTAAAATGCAAACAGCCAAGCAGTTGCCCCTGAAGAAATGGCCTACGACGAAGTGAAGATGCAGACATGGCATTTCCATTGTTGACAGCTAAAAACCGATCAGACAGGGTCATAATTTTGAGCAAAGCAATTGTTTTAAAGGGTTAAGACTGTACATGGTACTCACGATGTTTTATTGAGAATTTGAATGTGTGAGCAATTGCGTGCGAGCAGGTAAGACAGCAATGTGGTGGGTGATAGCTTCGCCTAAAGGTCGACAGGCGAAAGTGGGCCAGCTGGACCTGTTTGATAGACACTATCTTCTTCAGAATATCGGTGTCGCTCTAAATACGTCATTTACTGCTTCTCTAATGGCCTTCTTTCCGCCTACTGGTAGTGGTATGTCAAGCTGGTTTCGGTTTGTCTCAGTTCTGTCGTAGAGTAGACGTTTTCATAATATTTCGTGCGGCGTCGCTCTAAGTGATATCGTATTTTGGAACGGAATTGTCAGTGGCAATCGTTCGCTCACAGCAGTGCCATCGGTCCTTTTCGCTCTCATTGTCACTTAAAGCTACTTTGCCCGGAGTGACCCGGGGTTTGCCCTTCGGCCGACCGCTCGTTGCTGTTCCTGTTCGCAGTTACGCGGTCCAACACTGGCCGCATCGACGGCATTGGCGCTGAATGGAGGTAAATATCCGCAGGCGCTTCCTCTGTCTTGGCACTGGGATTCACCGTGGCTTTGAACTTGCGTGCAGCTGCATAAACAATTTAAATTATGCTGCAGACGTCGTGGCCTACTTTGGTAGTCCATGAAAAATATAAGCCGTATAATTTAGTGTCTTCCTTCCAAAATATTCACAAGCTTTTCTATTGCAGGAACGACGTGAACTGACAGTCAGCTCCTGCGCGTCAACATTTGCAAACACCCGCCTGACGCATGTGCCATTGGCTAACTTTCAAACACCGTACTTTCCCCCGCCGTACAACGCGCCCACCGACTTCAGCGCCAGCGTCGCACCCGCCGATCCGTATGGACACTTGAATCCATTGCAAACGCAGCAGGTAGCTTGGAACGTTCGGGCGAACGAAGCTTCATATCTAACTTCATTCATCTGCGACAGTATGCGTCCAGTTTTCAAAGAAGCGAGGACCTGCATAATCGACTGCCGGACATGGCTGCCTACAGTAGCCGCGCGGCCGATTACAGAAGCATTATCCATCCGGCCACGCATTCAACAGTATCGGCTCAAGATGCTTTACTTCAGCTAACCCACAATGCTGAATCCATCCATAGCATGGTAAAAACATTTTTCCCCTGTTGCAAGTCTATCCTGCGATGACGTTTCAGGAGTATTGCACTCAAGGTGTTCTCTCTGAGCAAACAGGAGTTATACGGAAAGGTATCAGATTGTCTAATCTAGTTTTTGCGAGCGTACTACTTCCTTCAATGTTCGATCATGGTAAACACCTCTCGCTGATCGAATTTAAACTTTTTACCGGTTGGAAATGACCTAAATTGAAGGTAGAGTGACCATGGGTGGTTTTACTTTGCGGCTTCGAGATGTCATTCTTGCGTTTCCCACATAGAACGCCGGATTTTATTACTGTTAGCTTCCGAAGTTCCTCTCCTGCCGCGGTAGTGTAGCTTGTCGTAGTCGCTTCCGGCGCGTCGCCTTCTCGGCCATCGGATGTACATTTGGAAGTGACGGCTTTCGACGGGAGATTTTGCCCATCTTTAAATTTGCCAAGTTATCAATAACCTGTAGATCATTGGTAGCTGCGGCTTAATGCTTTCCGCTCTCTTCTCTTTGCGTCAGCGTTCAGCTCCTTCGTACTCCAAGTAGGACATCGCTATTTATTGTTACTTGTCGAAACAAGTTGATCCTGTTTCTTCACTGCCATTAAGAAATGGTGGACTAGCGAGTGCTGATTTGTCTGGTCAAGTCGTTCAGTTGTGGCAGCACATTTCCATAATTTGTTGCAGCTAGGTATATCTTCACGCGAAAACTAGCGGCTGAGCGCGAAATTCGACCAGCATCCTTGGCGTAACATGCCACGATGTTTTTACTCGCTCCGTAGCCATTTCGTTTTTTCATCAGATGGCAAACGGTTACGAAAAACTAGAACCGTTTTTGTTCGCGCCAACGCTGTTGTTCCATATGGAATAATAACGCATCTCACCTCTAACCCCTCCGTGATTGTGCACGAAGGAATTATGGCTAGTCGTTAATCAACTTGCGATAAACCATGACGTAACTTTAAAAATGTTTAATCGTCCGCACCGTGCGGACCTTAGTTCGGAAGCGATATTTCATTGCTCAGCTGAAGCGACTGTATTCCTTTCGAGCTTGCTCTGTAGTCCTGTAACTGCGTGCTAACGAAAGAACAACGCAACTGAACTGGTGAATTTGTTCCGAAGCTCAGAATTAGCTTAATCCGTCGTCAGCTTCGTCCACTGACGCGCCGCACTGCTTTCGACTTAATGAGTCGATTCCAAAAGTTCCGGAAGTAAATCCGTACATTCAGTAACGGCTGTCTGTAGCTGACACGCTGTTACGATCTCATCGAGCAACCATTTCAGCACGGCAGTGATACTCGCTTCATTCGTTGTAAAGAACTGCTGCTTCAAGAATCAGCATTAGTCAAATTGTCGAACGGTAGCTACTAGGAATAGCGTTTTCGCTGCACCACGTTTCGCCCAGCCGTTGGAAGTTGCAAGTGCCTGACACTTTCAAAACGTCGTATAATGAGGAACAATGCGAAGTTGCTTTTTAAAGTTCAAATAAAGGCTACCGCGCCAACTGCCACGTTAGCTGATGATCGTAACTTTCCTCAAGTAACCTGCCTATACAAACTTGCTGCTAGTAATAACAGTAAGTGTTGAGCAGGATCGCACCTCCTCTTTTATGTCTACAGATGCTCATTCCCATTGATAAACCGTACACGTTCCTGGGATGGCCATATTAGCGAACTCTGCGGCGTTGGTTAATAGAACTTCCCAATGTTCTCCTGCGTCGGCGTGTGGTAGCATGAGTAGTCGTGTCGTGAGTTGGTATTCCTTCGCGCCATGGGTGCGCATGCAAGTGATCGTTGCGCATTAAGTTAGGGCACCCGCTGGTTTCATTCGGTGAAAATGGCTTGATTCATGTTGCTACTAGGCAGTAGGCGTACCAATGAGTACGGAGCCTTTGCGACAAACCTAGGGCGCCACAGAAAGCAAGTGCCTTCGCAGAAAGCAGCCAATGAAATTCCATCATTCCTTTTTGAAAAACGCCATATTTAAAAGCAGCAAGCTGGAGCCATGAGTGCTGACCAACTTTTCGCCGTTAAATCTGCCCTGGCCATGATAGGATCTTCCTTCCTGCTTCGCACAGGTTCCTGCATGCAGTAGGTATTCGTGGATACCGAACGGCGCCTAATACGTATTGATGCTTGGATACAGCGTTTTCCCAGTGTTTCCAGCGCTTAAGTCTCAGCAAGTTCAAAAGCGACGTGCAATTGGCCGACGTACTGTTTATTCCAGCTTATTGCATCTGCCATTTTCGACACGTTAATTTCGAAGCAGCAATTTTGATTTGCTTCAGCGTTTTGCCCCAACGCGAATTCATTTGGAAAAGTCGAACAGCAGCTCGTGTCCCGCGCTTTGGTCAGGCATGTGCATTAATGTGCACTACTTTCGAGCCCTTTTTTGCGTCAGAAAGTTGCGAACGCAAAGTTTGCGTTGGCCAGCTTCCCTTTTGAAGTCCGCGCTTCCTGCGTGCGTTGGGCAACTTTGGTCCATTATCGCTTTTAAGACAGTGAAGCGGGTGCGCGGAACTGATGCTCAAAGTGGCTAGCCATGTCCTCGTCAGTCTTCGGCGCGTGAGTCTAGTTGCCCAGCGTCGCCCTTTTAAGGAAGTGCCATTTGCCGCAGCAGTGCCCTTACCAGCTGTTTAGTGCAGTTGCATTCCAGTGGTTGCCTAAGGTCGTTGCAATAGCCTTGGCTGCCTGAATGCTTTTCAAATCGTTTCGGGCTTATTGTTTAGCGTCCTTTATGTTACCTAACTGCTCGTGTATTAGGCAGGCAGTTCCGCGTCATTCTGGCCAAATTTGCTCGCTCAGTTATTATTGAAAAGTAGGTTCGTAAACAATACGTTCTGTAATCAAAATTTTCTAGATTACAGATTGTCAACTAATCTGTCCAGGGCAACATGCCGCTATCTTAGATTGCATTGTTGTTTTCACTATACGACTTAGGAAAACCTCGATCCCGTTCCATTCGATCAGCTCAGGACTCCAAGCAGGTTGGTATCCCTTGGTAGTAAGCAGTGATGACGTCATGTAGGCCAATCCATTCAACATGCGTGAAAAAATTGGCCTTTTGCAAGAAGTCCCTTCCGCAATAATCATGATTAGGCAATGTGGCTTGATAACACAATTATGAGCAAGGACGAGGACACTTTTGGGTAACGGTGTCGTAGTATTGTTCACTAAGCGCATTCTTCATGCTGAGGACCAGAAGGTTAAGTTCCGAAAGCCACCTGTTGTCGCTCCCTCATTTGCTTCCCGCAATAGCCCCATTCTTAAAAACGGAACAACATCGCATTACGTATTACATGATATCGTACGGTTTTAAGCACGGGTCTTCTTCAAACGCGACCACGTACTTTCCCCATTAAAGGAAGTTCAAACGGAAATGCTTGTTGTAAATAGATGGACGCTGCTGTACTTAGTTTGAAAATTCTTCATGCATTCCTGCTGAAAGCATGGGTTATCTCCAATACTCAAAATGATTAAGTACCAGCGCGCCCACTGGGCGCTGCTGCTCCTAGGCAAGGACCTACCGTGCGTCCCAGAACTGAAATTTCGAGCCCCTTCACTTGATTCGGCGAAAATCAAGGAGGGATACTCAAACTGTAGCTGTTCATTATGCAAAGTGAATGTCAAATGTTTCAACCTGTGCAATGTGCGTAGCACTTGGCCGCTTCCTGCCGCTCGCAGGCTGAACAGGGTTCATCTGAAAGCTCTGAAAATAAGTTGGCGCCTTTAGAAGTATCCTCTTGTCAGCGGATGATTACAGATTCGCCGCGCAGTTGTTTAACAGCTAGCCAGGCGGTAGTTCGAGTCACCCACGACGCGCACAGCTGAGGAATTGTTGGAAGGGTTCCCCGTTGACTAGGGGTTGCGTTCAGCATTGCGTGCCCGTCAGAATGCGTAGCACTTAAATTGAAAGTGAGGCAGCGCAATATTTTGTGAATTGCTTTAGGTAAGTCGTTCCCTGTTTTAGTGATAATCCTTCGCCTGTGCGTTCCTGAGCTATTTGTAGCCTAATCAGGGAAGATGTGTTCAGAAAACGGCAAGCAAGGATGTTTACCAGTTTAAAAATTTCACTGCCGTTATGCCTCAGTTGGGCACTTACTCTCTAAACGCTGCCGTCCATCTCAGTCGCTTATGGATAAGTAAGCACGATCAGGGCGACAGCAGTTTAGGACGCGTCGAGAAGTGTTTCCCCTGTACGTATGAGGATACCGTTGATCGTTTGTGTTCTTTCACCAATAGCAAAAGTGGTCCAGGTCGCTTGCGTACTTTTCTGGGAAGGTTTCCGCGTGTCCATCAGAAGTCTCCATGTTTGCACTTTCTTCCCAAGGAGCAAGCTTTACCCACCAGGCATGGGGAGGTTCGGTTGCAGGAGGGGCGCCCAGGTTCCTGTAGCGCGCCCAGCGCCTAGTACTAGTGTATTGCCTCTTCGGTTTCAAGGTTTCAAATTTCACTGGCTTTGAGCATGGCTGCTTCTCTTTCTCCTTGAAAATTACGTCATCTTCACATATCGTAATCTGTCTCACGCTTCAGGCTTAAATGAGCATCACCCCTACGGTTGAAGGGATATTTTACTTTTTAAGAAAATCTTTTCAAAGCTGCGAAAGAGACCAAGCACCGCCCGCCCCCTTTGTTACAGCAAACGGCTTGGAAGTTCCCAAGCTCGCGCAATTCCTCCAGGCCAAACTTTGGTCCAATTTGAATATTTGTTTGGACAAACGGACCAAAAGTGAGTGCGCCTCATTGAACGGAAGAGCGTTCAACGAAGACGTGCCATGGCTTTGGCGCTCAGATCCGGTGTTGCACTTTACCACGGCGTTCCTGAAGTGCAGTGCCGACCAACTATAAATCAATTAGGGCGCAGGGCAGATTAATTGGAATATTTATTACTTCTTGAGAACAAATGACCATCGTGTGCTCGCCGAATGACACTTGTGGGGACTTGAAAGCGTCTTAAAAGAAGGCGACTTTGCAAGATGGATGAATGCACAGCGAATTTGTGTTGTCCTCCGCTCCGCTGGGGAACGCCGTCGCGGGTTCCTGGGTTGTATGAGCGTCTTATAAGCTTCGTTTATTTGTCCCCCAGTTAATGTAATCTTGAAGGTTCATTCCCCTTTAGCCGACGCACAATGAATTTTCGGTGACATTCCTCCGTACCGGCTCTCGCTTTCCAAGTGCTGCACGTCGGAGTCTGTTCACGTTCGCGGATACCTTTAAGCTGTTAGGTTTGGGATTCTCTTAGGCTGGGCTCCACTGTCCGTAGCTGTCCGGTGAAGAGTTCAATGAGCTATCGGTTCTTTTCTGCAAATGACCGATTCCCTGTCAAAGCGGCAGCTCACGTTTCCTACATGACTTCGATGAGGAAGTTGCAGTATGATTTGGCAATTATGCAAGGCTCGCAGGTTCGCCTCTTGTTGCCTGCGGTTCGCGTGTCAGGCGAACCAGCAGCCACTGGAATGACGGTGCGTTGTTTGTGGCTTTTCGCAGCACCTTAGCGAGGGAAGCTCGGCCATTGCGCCTGTCCCTTTAGGAGGTGAAGCTTTCATAGTGCAGCGCGCCGTCTGTTCGCGCTGGCACCTACCGTCCAAACACGATTCGCACGTTTTCTGCTACGCAGCACACCCTTAATTAGCGCCAAGTCGTTTGCCGCGGCGCCTTCCGTGGGCTTTTCCATTTCTGAACGCATCCACCCTTCACGCCTTGTCCATCCGCCATTGAGACCCTGTGATCGTACACGGAGATGCCGTAGGTACCACCTTTGCTTTAAGTGCCGTCCGTCTTGTCATATTGTTTCTTCTTCGCACTCGAAAAAGTGTGTATGCCCAGCGGTTTGTGAACCAATTTTGCTCACCGACTGGGGCTGCACCGCTGACGCGCCGTGACGTGAAGGTGTACTCGAAATGCGCTGTGCAAGCAATGCGCACGGTTACATACCTGCTGAACTAAACAGTCGTCGCCACCGGGGCAAAAGAAAATAGGCAAACACATTTCTGCACTGACGTTCCGTCGCTGCGGCCATCCTAATTAAGTTTCGACGTCTTGGGATCACCCCCGCCCCGCCTACAGCGTGCGAGCGAACGCTGGTTCGCGGTTCCCCGTCCTTATCCAATTCACTTTTCGCCACCCCCAGTACGTTTCGCCTTGGAGGAGCGCCGCGTTGACCTGGTCGCCGCTTGTTCCCTCCTGCTTTCCCGAAGAGAAAAAACGCTTGGGATTACGGGTTTGAAAAATTAGTCCATCTTGGCGCTACGCTCAATAAGGCGGGGATTAGCGGGAGCGCGCCTGGTCGACCCGCCTGTGGTAGCGCCTTGTGCACCATTACTTCAGGCGGATGTGCCTTCCACGTCGGGGCGCTTTTGATTGGAAGAAGCCGATCGCGCTGCTCAGCTGTGCTTCCTGGGCGCCCGTTCAGCTTCAACTGCGTGAGCAGTGGGACCCCGCCGGGAGGTGTTTCCTGCGCTTGGTTGACATTCGCGCATGGTATTTCTCTGTCTCCTGGGGCGTTACGGCTCGTCTTGCCGAACGGAAGCAAACCGTTCAGTTTGCACGTGAGCAGTGGAACTCATGAACGCAACCTGTCGTGAGAATAAAACCGCCAGTAAAACTTTGCGGTCTTTGGACATATATATATATATATATATATATATATATATGTGTGTGTGTGTGTGTATGTATATATATATATATATATATATATATATATATATATATATATGTGTGTGTGTGTGTGTATGTGTGCAAGCTGTGCCTGCTCCTTGACAGACCCCGCCTGTAGTAACGTGTTGACAGCTGATAGGTTGCACACGAGGCCGTCAGGATGAGCCGGCGAATCCACAGAAGACCGCTGCGAAAACGAATAGCAAGAAGAGAGCAGCGTGCTTTGCTGGGTGATCCTGTGGGTCCCTCCGGTTGGCCTTCGGTTTCTCCACGGGCGAATGGGCGCGGATTATATGTTGCAAAATCGCGGTCTGATCTGCTCGGCTCCTTTCGAAACGGATAGGTTTCGAGGCCAATAATTTTCCGCCCAAAGTAGGAAGACACCTAGCAGTCATTGTCGGATGGCGCCAACTTCATCCGTAAAGCCTTGTCGATACATAGTCGTCGATTCACGAAGGTTTCAGCAACCGCTGTCGTCATCGTCGTCGTCGTCTTAGTCGTTGTCTCATCGTTGGTCGTGGTGGTGCTCAGTAACTGTTTGCCAGAGGCTGAGCCTGAGGCAAATAATCAAATATTGATTTTCCGTCACCGCATCGCTGCTTCTTGTCTATGCCCTATGGCTTGACTCGGCAGTTTAGCTGGCAGAATCAGACACACTCACGTATACAGCCGCGACGTGGTGGGCTGAAGCTTTAAGGGACTGCCAGCCCGCAGGACACGAGACGGTCGTTGTTGTCACTGTTTAGCTGGTTATCGTTCATAAGCATTCATTCGCCACCTTTGTTGTTAAAACCCAATACTTATTCAACACCGTCGTCGTCGTTGTCGCCACCACCACTACCACCACCACCACCGCCGCCGCTGTTGTTGCTGTTGATGAGCCCCTGACCACCACTGCTGGTGCTCAACTTTCCATTGGCAAACAATCGGCAAGGACGGTGCAACCGATGAGTCACGGCCAAGCGAACGGCAACGATACAGATACGGCAGCCGTGTTGCACATGTCGGGCAACAAGCCACTTTTCCCCATTTATGTCAAACGCAAAACGACCGGCGCCATTCCAGGAGAGTCGGCGGCACACGAGTACGCGCTTCTGTTAACTCCGGCGAAGAAGGCGCCGTCGACCGGGGACCATCGGTGCAACGGTTCCTCGCGTCAGTCCGTTGAATCAAAGGTCGCACTTGGTCAGGATACTGACGACAGGCCCGATTCGGCCGGAGGATGTCGTCGGGAAGGGTCGCCCTGCGACTGCGACAGTTCGCCATCCGATTCGGCCGAGCTCGCCGGCGCCTCGGTCAATCCTGCCGAGCTCTTTTTCAGCAACGACACCCTCGGCGGTGACCGCCTCGATAGTGGTAAATAGCCTGCATGCTCTGCGCCCGGGCGCCAACGGCTGTCCCGGACGCGTTCCCAGCAATGTTGTGTCGTTTCAGTGGACGCACAGTCAGTCTGTGTACCGTTGACTAATTCGTCGCTTTTGCCATTGCAGCCGTCATACGCCCAAAGCTCGAGGTGAATGGGTACAGCCTGCCGAACGTTGCTTCACCTTTGGATATATTCTGCTCAGTGCCCGGTCGCTTGAGCCTGCTCAGCTCGACCTCCAAGTACAAGGTGACCGTGGGCGAAATCCAGCGTCGCCTGTCGCCTCCGGAGTGCTTGAACGCTTCCCTTCTGGGCGGCATCCTTCGCAGGTAAGGAGCGCAGACGTGTGTGCACATCCCGCCGAAGGGCGGGCGCCCCGCGATTTGCGGATTCGCTGGCGGATTATCCGTTTCGACGCGGACAGTTGCGAGGCGCCGTGTCGCGCAGGGCGGTCTCATTCAACTTCCTTCCCATTTTCGAAATGGTCGGCGGACCTTCCCAGCAATGGCCACCCGGGTGCCCGTGTCGTTCGGTCGACCGACCCCCGGCCGGCCGATCGCCGTTCCCTTTTGTCGGCGCTGCCTTCCTTTCCGTCGGCCTTTTCGGCTGCCGCTGCTACTCCAGTCGATGAGGAATGATTTCCCTTGCGAGTTTTCCCGCCGACGTTGATGTGTTTGTGTCATTGTCATTGATTCATTCATCTGTTGCAATTTGTGCTTCGTCGATAGAAAAAGAGCTGTCGGCCGCGTGGTGACAGCGACAGGCTGTGGTCAGCGACGGACCAGTCGGCCTAAGTCAGCAAAGTCGGTGGAAGGAGCGGCCATAGGAACTGCGGAACTTATTTCCGACGTGATGACCTAAGGCAAACATCGGCAGGCCGGCAAAGGTATGCGACCGCCGGAACGCTTGTCGGCTAACGACGGGGCACCATGGCCCATCGACCGACCGACCGTTGGCACCTCCAGGCCCTTGTTGTCCTTTGCTTGGCAGGCGAAACCTGTCTTCCCTTTCCAAAGAGTAAACATCGAGGAAAGTACCTCTTTCCTGTTTTCGAGCCTATCTCCAGTGACCCTTCAAGCAAGCGGATCCGATACCTACTATTGTTCGACGGCCAGCCGGTTCGCAGGGAAAATTGGGTCGGCGATGGTGGAGTTGACACAAGCGGTGCTTTAAAGGGTCTCCGAAGGGGTGGGCGCTTGGAGCCGCTTTTCGCTCGTCCAGCCGTGTCCTTCTCTCTCTGTTTCGATATCCCCTACCGTAGGGCGCGCCCGCAGCGGCGGCACGACGCTGCAAGAGGCAGGCAAAGCCGGCCGGCGAAGGAATCAATCTCCAACAAACATAAATTAAAGGAATGGCGAGAAGAGCACGACACTTGTGGGAATTTGCCGGTCGGCTTGCGTATAGAGCTGTGGGAATAGAAAAAATGCGTTATCACTTCGTTTCCTTATTGTTGCCATCGATCCGGCCGTTCCGTCGCCGCGCAGGGCTGATGAATTTTCCCATTCTGTCGGGGCACGAAATATACGGCTAACCAACTTTCTTGGTTATGCGATCCAATTTCGCTAAATCACTTTGCCAGCTGCAGCGTCACGTAAGCGGGTGTCCCGTTCTTCCGTCCGTGCTGTGAAATCCGCTTTTCCAACTTGCCAATTAATCTCCCCAAAAAGGAAGCGGCCGAAACGCTTTGCAACCGTCGGTCAAATCTCTTTAAATACCGTTCGAACGAACGCCCGTCTTCCCGTCGAGCCGGCCAAGTTTGCGGGCCCAATTTCCAACGCTGGCCCACCCTTGCGAACGTGCTCGCGGGCAACTTAGTTCTGCGCCCATTGTGCAGCCAGCAAAGTGTTATCTCTTGTTGGACGACGAAAGCAAACTTTCCGCCAAACACTGGGAAGTAGTGGGCCAAAAGCCGCAGAAGGAACGCGGGTCCAACGGAGGCAGATCCAGCCGAAGCGCACGCAACGACGACTTGAAATGCGCTTTGCGTTGGACAGCCTTCTGTTGGAATGTCGATCCAACTGCACTGCGCCTGCGTGCAGTGTGTTTATTTTCATTCTCTTCAACGTCGTATGAATGAGCCTTCAGTTTCAAAGCTACCACGTCGGGGTTGCCAAAGATAGCGCTTTGCCCTTTCACCCCGTCCATCGGAATGCGTCACTGCGGGGTGGCCATTGCAAAATGCCCGTCACGTTGACGTACGTCTCGTCTCTTCGCCTTCATTAGCCGTAGGGCTTCCACGCAGATTACCGAAGAGTAGTAGCCCGCGCCGCTGGGAGTTGCTGAAACGCGGTTGCCCATCTCAGCGTGCGTTGCTCACTTGTGTTTAATCGTTGTGTGCAGTTTATCCTTGGGTCAGCTGGTCGAAGCTACGGAAGCGGTTCCCATCCGCGTTCCTTGGAGGCAAAGTGCAGATACGCTATTGCAGTGCGCATTCTCAGGGACCACTTTTCTCGGCCTTTGCAGGCTTGTTGTTGCCTTTGAACCATTAAGGGCGATTCTGCGTGTCCGAACGCGCAGTCGCCTTTGTGACGAGCCGTTCGGCGATGCGTTCTTCCGCTTGAGGATGCCTTAGTGTATATATATATTTTTTTGATTTGATCGACTTCACCTGTATATATATATATATATATATATATATATATATAGAAAGGAATAGTCACAGTATGCCCGTTCAATCAGAATTCTTTTATTACTCAATCCAAACAAGCCTAATTTTGCGGAGCTTTTGGACCTCCCCACGGCCCGTCTTCAGCGCTTAATGGTCACCACGCAGCCAGTCTTTGGTTCAGCAAGCGACTCTACTCAACCAACCAGACGACCGACATCCGCTATCAGGTCGGTCCACTACTGTGACTATATATATATATATATATATATATATATATATATATATATATATATATATATAAAATTTCGAACAGTTGCAATGGCACGTACGCCGTATGCTCCCACCTGTCCGACCTGGCCGTGGAAGTTTAGGCAGATCATTTAAGAGAAGCGGCGAAAAACTACTTGCCTAGGAATTGCTTGGAAAGATGCAGATGGTTCATTCCGACCGGCCTTCGTAGTACGCCACGTTCGCGGACAATTTGACTGTTGGTAGATGAGCCTCCTCGTTTGCGTGAAGTGGCGGTGACATTTTGGGAATTTGACTAAGCAGACTGCTTTCCTCAAATGTTCCCTGCGCTTTTCCAGGAGTGCGCTCGCATTTGCGCCCAACGGTCCGTTCGATAGGTTACGGACCGTCCGCTCGATGGTCACTGACGACTGCCAACCGGGTGACGTTCAACGTGCAAAAGCATGCTTTATCCCTAAGCTCTGCTGCGTACTGTAAATAACTTTCTCTGACTGTGAAGACTAATCGAGCGCGTTGCCACGACGATTCAGCCCGTATTCTTCCGCCCTCTTTCCGTTTGTTGCCGTCCGTCCCCTGGCAGGGGAGCTAAATGTTCTCCAGTCTGGGGTGGCCGCTGCTACTTGGAAGAGAGAGAGAGAGAGCGATTGTACTGCATTCATTGCGTGGCACGCTGCTTTGTTAGGACTAATGTTAAATAACCATTTGCCTTCTGTATTTGACTTTTACGCCTTTCTTATTGATACAGTATGTCGACCTTACTTTGTTCCGCCGTACGCATTTCAACACTCCAAAAACCTGCAAAGAGCTGAAAAAAGGAAATAAGTTCAAATAGTCGCTTGGCAAAAGTCGGTTGTCAAATAACGGGGTCCGTAAGCTTTAATCTTTTACGCCGGTGGACACGCGCTGAAGAGACGGAAACGTTCTTTCTCATCGACAGCCCAACTCGGCTTTTGGATCGACCTGGGCGGTCGTCAGCGACGACACAGGTCACCATGCAGATGTGAAAATCCATCGACCCTATACGCAAACCCAATCGTTCAAAGTGTGCGCCATTATTATGTTAATCTTGTCGTGTTCATCCGCAACGCCCAGGATGCACATCTTGAACTAAGTGTGGCCTCCTTGTAAAAAAGGTTACATTAGGAATGATTGCAGAGAAGCGCAGCAGCTATTCGGTGAGCAAAAGTAAACTATTTAATCACACAGCATCCTTTGCCACACCAATCGAAAACGGGTTCGGAAAATGGATGAACTATTTTCGCTTGTAATCAAGCTGAGTGTACGAGAATCAATTTCAAACCACCGCAGACGTGTTCAACCAGTGGCCATAGCGCGTCTTGAAGTCAGATTACCGAGCGTTCGTGGCGCCTTTACTTGATGCCTTCAAATATGCTTTTAAGGCTAGCACGTATGATGAGGCGCGGGTCGAAGACATGCTTGCTGTTGCTCTCTCTCTCTCATTGCCATACATCTAGGCATTGGTTAGGTATTATCAGATGACATTCACTGATACTTTACGTACTGAAAACAATCCCAAAACTTTGTTTCATATGGATCCTTCACGCACACATTACAATTTATTCAGTGGAGAGAAGAACAAGTACGCTTACGTTGACAGTTGTGCGTGAGGGTGTTCGAACGGATCGTTTTAACCTTCACTTCGCCATGCCTAGTTACTGTTTTAAGTTCGTACGTTGAGCAGCTAAGGCAAGGCATCAATTTCGCATCAATCATGAAGAAAACTGATGGACTATAATTAACAACAAGATATCCACTTGAATGCACTTTTGCCTGCGATGGGCTAAAGCTACCATTAGTCTTTCATTCTTTTGAAACGTTCCGCATCTTGCGTAACTGAAAATGTGTAGCTGAATTTCAAAAAAGTCCAGAAAAACGCGTGGACAGTTACGAAAAGGAGACAGGGGGTAGTGTCCTTACTTGGGCGCCGCTGATCTGCAGATAAGATTGTTTTCGCCCACGAAAGTTCACCGCTTCAGAAGCGTGCAAAGCTCCGCATGGTAATTATACGTTTGGTGCTATAGTTTCGCCTGTGTTCACCCATCACCCGTTAGTCGCCTTCTGCAATCACATTATAGTCACAGACAAGTAGCTTGACAGAGCTAGACCGTTTTGAAAGAAAGAAAGAAATTGCCATTCGTGCCGTAGATGCTAACGAGAAGAACAGTAGAATATAGCGTTCAGCGAACCTCGTTGATGTTGCCTAGTAATTCAATTCTGTAACCGTCTTAAACACAGTATGCCTAGTGACGATGCACTTGAGCATTGTCTTCAACGATTTCACGCGTCGTCATCGTGATCGTGTGGTTTATTGGTACAATCCGTAGCGTCCATGGTTTATCGTGCCCCGTCTTCAGAGCGCTTGATTCGAAAAATTTTCCTGATGAAGACGGTACATGGCAAGTTCCAAACGCTACGATTTTACCAACAAATTAATAAGCGCAATGACGATATGAAATAGTTGAAGACAGTACTGTAATCATGCGATAAAAGACAGCCCAACCGGTAAGTGGGTCATTCGGTAGTAAAAAATGTACCGAACGTACAAAAAGCTGCATTTTGAATGAACCTGTGCTTTCGGAATGTACAGGCCGTAGATTCGCGTACAAACTGCATTAGCTGTTGCGGCGAAATTGCACTTGTCCATTCCGGCGCAACCGTTTGATTTGACGCTACATATTTGCTTTGTTCAGGTAAAAAGGTAGAGAGACATTAATGCTACGTTACGAAATTTAGGGCGAAGTCAAAGAATGGAGGAAAGTCACTTCGGGAAAGCCTGGAAAAGATTGGCCTGAATTTGCCGGCTGGTCGACGCAAAGCGGCCAATGTCACCTTGCTTACTTCCTTAGTGGAAGGTTGGTCTACACTGATGGCATTGTGTCAGGAGAACGTTTTGTTACCGTTACTTTGTTGAAGGCGAAGCGATTCACTTGGCTCGAGACTTCGGCTACGCTTGCGAGACGGAGTTCCCGTCGCGCCAAGTTGCTGAGTACGTTTGTCGTTCGCAGTGCTCCGGCGACTTGCTGGAAATGCAAAGGAGAAAAGAGATGCTTATAGCAGCCAAGTAAGAAAATAATCGAAACGGTTGTCTTACCATAATGAGTTGTGCAATTCGTTTAGGCAGGTTATCAAGGAGTTCACGGCTCTGCTGAACCAGGACAGAAGTCCGCTTTGCAATTCCCGGGAACCCCCCATACTGGAGCCCAATATACAAAGACACTTGACTCACTTTTCACTTCTTACGCATGGATTCGGATCGCCAGCAATTTGTTCGGCTATGTCAGCGCTAACATCTTACATCAGCGAGTCGCTTAAATACCTCGATCGTCATTTTCCTTCTATGCAGTCACCACACTCCTCGTCCACGTTGCCTCATCTCGTTCCGCAAGCTTTGGGGACCAAGGGCGAAGTGAAGGTTGTATCGACGTCAGACACGTCATCTGCACTAATCAAGTCGTAAAGGCAAGCTGCCATTTGCATTCAGAGAAGCACTGGCCGCCCTTTGTTCTGCGATAGAAGAGGCGAAATCTCAGTTTTGCCTTCAATCCATACATTGTACCACGGTGATCAATTTCTGTTGCTTTTTCTCTTCATCAGGTCACTCATCTGTGCTTTTCTTACCTTCCAAACAACTAATACAGTCATTCCCATCCTACGTCAGAAGTTCCCTACAGTGCTTGCCCATTTATCCTTTAGTAAGTACGCTGTTACCCGCCCCCACTAAATCTTCATTGTTCGCAACTTTTTGTTTCAGTCCTCCTGTAGCCCTTTACCTGTTCGGTTGTCTGATCGTGATTACTCAATCAGCGGCACTATTCTTTGTCCATGTGCCAAAACTTGATGTTGTGTTATTTGATGCTTGAAACAGATAAAGTAGTAAAAGGAGAATGTCCAACGGCCACACAGCGTTCAGTCATTCGGTTTCGCCCACTAATGTTAACACACTCGGAATTTTAGAATGGCTTCCGGCAAACTTCTGGCACACCAAAGCTTTTGGCTCTCCCGTGAACATAAAAGAAAGCAGTCTTAACATGAGATGGAACTTACGCGCGGACGTTGTGGATGTACAGAGGTGTTGCGACACTTCTTTGCACAGGTAAACGGCTGCATCCAACGGCAATACGTCCCAGGACTAACCGTGAATGGTAGAGTATGCGATATGTATGATGCATGTTTCCATATGTAGCCGTCTAAGTTTACTCACTGCGTTTGCACAATAAAGGATGCCAGCAATATCTAGTAATAGAACAGATCAGTGATAGCAATCATGTAGTGAAAGTTATGTGAATACGAACTTTGTATGATGACGGAGCTATCAAGAAAAACCAACGGCTTGAATCCCTTTAAAAACACCGACGAGCTACACGGAGATGTCGAGACTCTCCTTGTCTCGTCTTCAGCGTGTCACTCTGAAAGCGTAGTGTCCATACGGCATTGCAGGTGTTTCCAGTTTAAAGTGAAAGATCGTTAAGTTTTAAAGAACTATAATACATGTTGAAGTCGTTCCTCTTGTTGCCTTACAGAGTGTGTATCCCCGCAGTTTAACGGAATACTTTGTAGTTCTGAACCTGGGGGTGGAATTTGGCAACATTTAGTTGTCAGAGTTACTATAGACCACATATCACTAACTCCGGTTCCTCCATCTCTATTCATATAGTGGTTGTTATGAATAAACAAAGCCTCTTTGATTTTTCTTAGTTTGAAGTTTTCTTCCTGCGTTAACGTGCTATAACTAAACCGGTCTAGTAAAATCGGGCATTCCACCACGTGTTCCGCAAAAGCAGAGGCTCTTTTACACTCCGCCGTTACTTGGTTTGGTTCTCTAATTTGAGGTCTGCCTCTAGTAGTGCGAACTTCGCCACTGTCTTCTTTGTGCATTTCTATACCTCTTAACGCCTGCTAAATGCTGTTTTACACGGTATTCCGTTGTGTGACCAGTTTCGCCAATGTATGATGCCCCGCAGCCACATCGAATGTGGTAAACCGTACCTGATCCCGCATGCTCGCTTCTACAACTAGCCAAGCGTCTACTTCACTGATGACGTATAAGGATTATTGAAGTACGGTAGCGACGAGCTGACTATTACGTCGCTAATCTCTTTTGTACAGAAATACAGTGAATCCTCGTTAAGACCACTTGGTTTTCGTATGATTTTTGTGACGTTTTCTTTTAGAATTGCGATTCTGTTCTAAGATTGGGGTTTACTATTCGCATTAGGTGTAGTCATATGTTAACGGAAATGAATGTCTGGTTTTAAACAGCCGGTATGCGCCATACAGACCCTCTGCGTGATAAAATTAATCGTTGACTTAAGATAGTAGGTATTAATAGCTGAATCGCAATCTGCAGCGCCACGTAAGTTCCCTGAAGTACGAGTTCAACATCTTCCGGTGTGTGCCGCAGCGCATATTATTCTGCCGATACCCCTGCACTGAGCGACCACAATCTATGTGTGCAATCCTGTGGCAGAATTGACGAACTTGACGTAACAGTTTACACGCATTAGCGTATGAACCATACCATCAACTTGTGAACCAAACACAATCCTTATATTAAGTTTGCATCTTGAGTATGGGCGAAAATGACACCCTATGCTGGGATAAATTTTACCCAATAAGCTGCACGCCACGTTAAACAACCAATGCCACAAATATCTTGCAATAATCCAGGTTTTCCTCAACGAAACGTAAACCGCGTGCCTGAGACAACAAGCTAACTTTGCAACAGCGTTTCCATCATAACGAAGTCATTCACAGGTACAGTGATGGGGAGGCAACGAGAAAAATTACCAAGAACAGCGTTCTCATAAATCGTTGTCGTGTATTATAACTAACCTGCGAATAGTACAGTATGCTATGCTGGACTGACGTGTTGACTGCAGAGTAAAGAACATTAACACTTTGCAACCATGAATACTACTCATTTAAGTTTATTTTGCACCTTTCAATAACTTCTGTCATATTGCAACAATTTTCTTCTTCACATAACAATTTCACAATCCCGAATTGCTATGAGAATGCCTTAAAATAACATTGGTTACAGCTTCAGTAAACAATGCAAATAAACGCGAACGAAGTGAAAGTTACAACATGGTTTACCCAGTGCAATTAGGTTCAAGTGAACGCAATATTATCCATCGTGAATGCAAACACTGCTATTACTGTCACGCAACACATTTTAAGATTATACATCCAACATTAGGCAACAAAACGCTATCTTTCCCAAAGAACGTACACCTGACCCAAATAATAGGGATACACTGATTCTTACTCTATTCTTTTCTTCAATCTCCAACCACAATGCATCACTTTCAACTTCCTTCCTTTGCCGCTCCAACGCAGATTGAAAACTGCCTCCCTAAAAGTACAACCTGCAGCTTTTTATCAACAACAGTTCAGCAGTGTCGCGAACATGAAATTCAACCAAAGTAGTTGAATAATTCATGCAGTCGGCAATTATGTTGCCTCCTTCGGACGCAGGATGTCAAAAGATCTGCCTGCTATAACAAAGAGGCTTGAACAAAAATATTTGCGCTAATGTTTACGTATTAAAACCACTGTTCTTATTGTCAGTGCCAACCCCTGTTAACACCGGAAAACAACCACTCTTTCTGTCTGTTTGTCTCTTTCTCTCTCTCTCTCTCTCTCTCTCTCGCGTTATTCCCACGTTTACTGTTTGCACCAACAGCTCAGTCATAGAGCCCCTGAAATTCGCTGATAATGGAACTAAGCTGTTCCAAAGCACCAATTTTCAATTACGCTCGTTTGTACCTTTCCCTATTAATAAATTTACCAAACGTTCAACGGTTAAAACGTTTGGTAATTGTAGCTACAGACATTCAGCAATTTCAACGGGTAAAAGTCCTTTATCGCGAAGTTGTGAAACACTCTACAATTACTTGTACTTATAGGTCAAACACTACTCACTGAAATATCCTCCAAGTTGTTGAACGATGACTTCTCAGGAAAGTCAACTTGGACCGTATGAGGTTTTGAAAGCTGATGCGTCCAAGACGTTGATTCCATTCCCTTGACAATGGCTTACGTGTATGGAGAATAACATAAGGCGTATTGCACTAATACAAACCGAGAGCAATCCGTGTCCTTCAAGAGGGAACGACGTGGCACGGGCTGCAAAAGTTCTCAAATAAAGAGAACATAATAAAACGATAATAAATACCAGAAGGGTGAGTAGAACACGGCACCTGCCCTGATTTCTCATCTTCCACCATGCGAAGATAATGTTCGCTTAAAAAATAATAACATTAATAAAACAGAACCAGTCATACTACATGCACAGTATAACCCACTGTAGAACACTGCATATGTACTTGATCCCTGGCCGTGATTCTGGATCATATGACCATATGGACAACATCAAATCATACAACTCAGGCAAACAACCATCGGGGCACAATAAGCGCTCGCCTTTCTTCAAAACATTCAAGACGTCCTGATTTCGTACCGACGGAAACGGCCGTGCACCAAAGGACATTATCTCCCACATGCAAACTCCTATTGATTGGCAACAATCAAATCAAGTAATGGACATTCAAAGGAGAGCACCCAACATCCACAGATCACTTGCATGGTGAAATACACGATTACTGATCGACTCTGGAGCCATCCATTTCACGGGAAGCTTGCTATCTAAGGCTTAAAACGAAATCGCGTATAAGACACGAACAAGTTAGGGACGCTAGGTTACGCTGCGAATTATCAGAGGCGACGGTGGCCAAACCAAAGTCTCCTAGCTTGACATGCTCTGGCGAACAAACGAGAACGTTTCGAGCAGCTATATCCCTGCAAAACAAACAACTTTTTGAAATGTTCGCACTGTCCCAATGGCTCAACTTGTACCTGTGCACGTAGCAGTGTTCATTCAAGTATGACAAAGCGCTGCTCAGCTGATAACAAAACAACGTCAACGTGGAGTTTCTCAGTTCAGATTTCTTTGAAACCAAGTATTTCCTAAGCTAAAACAAGGAAAACGCGAAATTATATGTTCTAGATTAACAGGGCTTATACTTCGCCGAATTCGGCGAACTCCATCACTATCCACCTCGGGCTGCTCGAACAAACACCAATCAATCGAATAATATGTGGATGAGAAAACTGACCCAGGACATCTGCAATACAAAATGATCGTCTTTCGAAATGAAGTGGACTAATCCTACGCGCTTCACGAAGGAACGTATCCCCAGCTGCGGGCTCAGTCTCAACTTTGCAAACTTTGACAGCGACGACCACAGCACAATCCTAAATTGCAAATGTAAACGCCCAGTGCTGCATACAGCAGCACAGTTCACGCAAACGTTATGATGTACACTGCTCCTTACCCCATCGCGGATTCCTTTGTAAACTTCACCAAAGTGGCCACCGCCAAGCAAAGAAATAAGTTGAATCCTTTTTCTGTCAAGTTCATAGTATATCCCAGATTCTGAAAAACACCCACGGTAGAACTTGCAGTTTTACGAATAATTCGTCATCGCATTGGTCACACCACTGCTGAAACAGGAAGAAACAACCATCAGTTTAAAAAGTATTAATACACAGGAAAGACACGATACAAGGAGGCAAAAAAGTAATTAAGAACTACCGGTCAATTGAGCGCATGTACAGCCAGCTGCATCTGGTAAATTTGAGTAACCTAAAACAAAGACGTAGTCATTGTTTCAGAACTATTTTAATTAAATGGCGAATGTAAGAACATCAGCTTCCTGCTAGGTAAAATGGTTTGAGCTTTTTCATTCAACAGGAATCGAGTCGCCTCAAACAACGTTATTAAAAGGTAAACACACACACATACCTGAATAGAGACCATTGTCAACTGCAGAGGCTGCCTTTAGGCGGAGGTATCCTTTTATTAGCGAGGCTAAATTTTGAGCCTCCATTGGGCAACGACATTGCACCAGGATATCCTTAAAATCATCGCACGTTATTTCCAGAATAAACTGCAAATTTTATAACATTTTAACTTCAATTACACGAAACAGCCAAAAACGAACTCACTTCGCTCTCTGCAAGTTCTATCCAAACTTGCAAGCTGCTCGATCGATCTTTTGTGGATTCCGAATTCACTAGCACCCTTCTGATTTCGTTAAATCCAACAGTACGCTTTAACTAAAAGCAGCGCAAGTTCCTGGCGACAGAAAGGAGGCGTACAACATGAAATAATAATATACTGTTAAACATTGGGTTGTAGGTCGTTGAAACGCTGACGACGAAAACAGAAGTTTTCGAAAGCTCCGTTAGAGAACACAAGTTTTTCGGTCACGGGTGTTTGTCGTGTTTACTTACAAAATATAGACTGCTTGGCTATTAATTTTACCAGGGATAAAGGAACAATCTACCATGCAAGAATTCTTGGTAGGTACAGACAGTGTGGGAACGCACAGCGACTGCATCCTCCGAATGACAAGCATAAATTAAATATTCACCTGAAACCAAACAATGGAAGAAAGGAACTTCCAGTAGTCGCCGCTCTACGTACAGTAGCAAATCAGGCAACTAGGATTCAACATCTTTTATGCACAATTACTTAAAAGCTTCCAATAGGTACGCTGAATCAGCCACCTAGTAATAGCGCAAGTGCTCGCGTCCAAAATAATTCCTACATTGTTAATAATTAACTATGTCGTGAAGTTCAAAGGATATTGGTATAATCCACATTCAATGATTCATCATGGCGGCTGCAAAACTAATTGCACACCACTACTACAGTAATCATTAATAATAATCATGACAATATTAGGCCTATTAGCCGACAGGGAATAACGTAAGAATTTCCTATGCCTCCCAACAGCCGTGGAGCAGACGCAACACAAACCTGCATCTCGATTCCGACTAGTATCAGCATGGAGTAACATTACTACCAGCAAAGAAAAAGCGATTCCTAATCAAGCAGGGCAACTCAATATTAAAAGTCAAGAAGTCAAAAACAGAGACAGCCAAAACTATTAGTATGGTGTACCTAAATTCATTAAACTAATGAAACTTACCACACTGTTCTGCAAAAGAAACACACCTTCAGGAGATACGGATATGAGCTCCTTGACTTCCAGCGTTCCCTGAAGAGAAATGATATGAAAGAGAATGCATATTCTGGGCAATTCAACGGATTCAACAGCAATCGTCAGCAGGCAGTACTTTTAAAACTGCGAATTCACAGCAAACACGACAGATACCTTTGACAAACACTTGAATCACCATACTTTCACTTCGCTTCGCAACAGACCTAGGACAGAATTTCACCATAATTCGTAATATTAACAGCTGCGCAACTGCTAAGCTACAGAGTAACGACTACACTTCCAGCGAACATCGTGCAAACAGCGAATTCATAATAAAGAATTTTACCGATGCAAACTGCATTCTGCACTAGGCATTACTGCGCTTTCTAAAAGTCAGACAATGGGGCCTGCCGGTTTTCCAAAAGCGGCACAAAACAGATATCAGACCCGAGGCAAAGCTGCAAAACCTCTCTAATATCTGACGATCAATTGTCGTCGCTAGAAGATCATTCCTTTAATTTGAGCCATGTATTAAGCTAAACGTGAAGATACAGATTTACATTTGCTAAAACAATGATTCATTCCGCAACTATAAGTTAATGTTCAAAAAATTCACAGCATTGTTTAACATAGGCAGCAACTGAATTATAGGTAATAGTATCAGTGCACTACTCTTAACATTACGTTAAAACATAGATGTTATTGCTAACAGAGTACAGAACTTTACTTACAGAACCGATCGAAGAAAGCACAGATGACGAGTTAACTGAAACCCATGATGACGCGCTACTACTATTAATACATGCATTTCATACTGAGAAAACAGCAAGACTTGGACCAAGGACTATCACATAAAACCCTGGCCGCCCATATAATAAAAATCATTTGATACTTGCACAAAGACCGACGAAAAGTTCATAGAGAATCTGCTGCACATGCTCCCAGCTGACAAAATAAAGAATAGTACACTAAAACCACAGGTAGGGTGCCTGGTGAACAATAAGATAGTTGCCACTACGGTGAAAGAGTGCTAAGCATCATGCTCACTCAAATCAAACCATGCTCAGAAACAGAACTTTCAGTTAGTCCCATGAAAATCCTAACTGCATGATGAATGAATATTAATGCATATTACGTAACCAACATGGTAAACAATGTACGAAAGTTGTCTCACAAATCTGTGCCTTGCTCGCACAGTTTCAGACCTATTACATGAAAATGAAAAGTCTACGACAGCGTACGTATGACTGCTACATTTTCCTATTATGCAAAGCCGGCTGGTAAACAGCGGCGACTCAAGCGCTCGATCGTTTTTTGTCGCTGACGATGGGACATGAGGGGTCCCGAAAGCTACGTATAATAAAATAAATAATGAAGAACTGGCCTATCTGTAAATGTAAACCCTTACCCAAAAAGAGCCATGACTCATCTGGCTTTCCACTACATAACTTTCTGTGTCAAACCGGTGATGCTTCAGCAGCTGCTCCAGAAACTCTAGCATATATTCCAATTCTGACATGGTACCACAGGCCGACAGTCCTTGCTGCAGGGCCTTGCTAATACCTTTTGCCTGTAATCGCGTATTAAAGCTGACCGGCCGTTGGTAACTGGTCATCCACCTTCACCCCACCGATAAAACGCTTCGGCATGAACAATGCAACGTTAAGTCCTTTCTTCATAGAACGCAGGTTCCCCTTCTTTCCGGAGCCTGACGAGCTGGGCAGTGCCTGAAATCGACTGAAAAAAATATTCAGAATTGGGGAACTTAGAAACTACCCGAGTATTAGGCTACCAAGAAGCAATGCGACGTCGAAATTTACATTGGACTCGGTGCAGGCAAAGTAATCTTCCTTCACCTTAGCCAGATGCGATCAGCTGAACAGTTACATTACAGAGACTACGTGCCTGCTCGTAGAGGTATCCAAAGGCCTTTGGCATTGCTTGACACCAGCTCCGCAAGTCGAATTGGAAATAGCGTATGCGTAATTCAAACCTGCAAAAGCTGCGTCCAAAAACAAAGCAACTAGTCCACCATTCGCCAAATTCGTAAAGCAACACATTTCGTAAGAATGAAAACATTGGCCCCGTTGAATGTTGTACGGCGATTTCGTACTTTACGCAAACTTCCGTTCGACAAGGGAACCGCTAAGCATGACAAATCCAAACACGAAGGCCCTCCTCTTACTTACGCAAAAGGGTAGTAATGTTTTGCTTCAATGACTTTAACGTCCATTATAAGAATGCTAACGAATTTCAATAGACTTGAAGTGGCTTCCCTCCTTGTAACTGCAATTAAGGAACGAATGCCCAACCGAAGGATGGAACAGCACTTCTTCTTAGGACACAGTTCGTACGCTTAATGAAACAGAGGTGCAAAAACTGTTTGGTCCGATCGCAGGCCTCAATGACGTATAGTGCCCATGACAAATAATAATATTAATAGTAATACGTTGACAAACCGCTGTTGAGCGAATAAGATTACTTAAGATTACAAAAGGTCAGCATACAAATTATTACGCTCCCGTTTTGTTAACACACAACCACTCCGTCTATTGAACAACCTCAACGGGAATGAAGCTGTTTCAGCATAGCAGCGAAGTTTATTCACCCTGTTAAACAGAACCTTATCTTCAAGAAATTAAACTACAAGACAGATTTAGTACGGTAATCAAATTATAATCAGGTGGGAAAGGTCTTAAATAGCCTCGTCAAAGATTAGATGTGCCGCCAGCAATCACTAAAGGTGGTAATACAATACAACTTATAAAGGTTTGAAGATGACGTCGCTTACTTAAGCTTTCTTTCTTGGTGTGAACAGTTCAAAAAGTCCAAAAGCCTGCATATGTTGTCCGAAGGTTCAAGCCATTGGCAAGAACAACCGCTTTTGCCAACATCGTCGGAACAGGCGCACCGCAGGGCAACTGCCTTCACGGCTTCCTCTTCGATGTTCAAGCGCTTAAGGATGCACCGTGTGACCGTCTGAATCCATACGAACTATCGGTTCAAAATGACTAACTACAGGAATGCCTACGTAAACGTCCGTGTTGTTGTCATAACGAACGCAATTGTAAGAACCATTGGGCAAATTGACCTTGAGTGCTGGCACTTTAGTCTCCATTTGCCATGCAAACGCAACAATTCAAAGTTGGCAATTCTCTCTTCCAGCTGTTCAATTCGTCCATACCGAACACCTAAGAGATAAAATTCCGCACAAACATCATTCGCGTGCCAAATGATAAACGCCATGTAATACCTTTCCCCTTTTCTCACGGCTTAGCACAGTTTTCAACTGAAGAACCAACGTCGAACGGAATGGGACCGTTGGGACCTCACGCGTGGCCGATGCTCGAAGAGATTAAGTCTTTAATTTAAAATAGTGCGAAGCACCGACAATGATGCTTAACAACTAAACGGCCAATACTCAAAATGAAATAAGACCAACACGAACCATGGAAGCGACACCCACCGTTGGCACGGGCAATGGCGGCTCACGCCTGTGAAAGTAAGAAAGCACGACAGTGGAACTTTGTGTTCAGGAAAAGGGTATTCCACTGCATTAAGTGCTACAGTTGTCAGTCACGCCGCCGTGAGGAACGCTTACATCTGTTGCGACTTGCTTGGTAGTCATACCTACGGCGGAGGCAATTACGAAAGCTCTAAAAAATAACAAAGGCATCAGCGCCGAAGATGAATCATTCACCTTTGCACCATTGTAACTTCGAAACTGGTCGCCACATTGGAACAACGGAAAGTTCATTTCCGACCCGTGACTTGAAAAGCCGTCCTTAGGTCAGACGAAATTCCAACGCAACTTATAGCAGCATGCGAACTTACCTGCAAATCGCGTTAGCAACGTCAAAGCGTAAGCATATTGTCGGTTGTTTGGCAAGCGATGGCTTCCGATTTTAGTGACAGTGCAAAAACTGGGCAGTGAACCCTAATCGAAGTGTTAGAACGTTGGATTATTTCTGGATGACGTAATCTTAACCGATATGCAGCACGTTCGAGTATTTATTAATATTTAGCACGCGCTTCTGCTGGTCTTCTACCCGAGGAAACTTGGCCGCATGGTCTCCTTCCGCGCAAAGCATTGAAAGCTTGTAAACTATCAGCGATGTTTCCCTGCTTCCGGACAGGGCTGAATGTCAGAAGGTGCCAAGGTCGGTTTGGACCAACTTAGTGGGCCTAAGTGACGCAGGTTGGGTGTGCAAAGGCCGGCCAAAAGCTGGCAGTAATATAACCTTGCTCCCACTTCATACGTCCTTTTCATGCCAAGTTGGAAAACCAAGAGTTGCTGCACTGGCTGTTCAAGTGCAAGTTTGGGTCTCATTTTCCATACCTGTCCCAACCATTGGGGGGGGGGGGGCGTTTGACGGATGCACCTCTGATTGAAGAGCTGCCCAAGGTATTTCCTCAGTGACAGTAGTCGACGTGCTGTTGTCCATACCAACTCGAGGAAACGATTTTCGCGACTGCGAACTTTCGTGTTAACTACTCTTGAACGTGTCAAGTTTCCAGCATAGAGGAAACAACCAGTTGACCGTGATCGAAGGTACGTCATGGGATTATAGGTGCCCACAGCTGACTGGCTTCATCCTCCCATCCGTTCTTAGCATTTGAAAACCTGTTGAACTGGATTTTATTGTTCCATTTGATAATTTTTCAAGAGCTCAGCGTCATTACGAAATATTTTGCGACACGATAAGACCACTGTTCCCATGGAAGAGAGGCCCGGTGTCGTCTACCGTATAATCTGCAGCTGCAACGCCATCTACATAGGAGAGACGGGCAACAGTTTACTTGTCAGGTTCAAAGAACACCAAGCAGGCGTGATCCGTTATAAGAACGCACTGGAGAGGCTCAACGAGACACAACAAAGACGACGCTGACGACCTCAAACAAAGGATCCGAGGAAGATCATGGAAGATATGATCAAAGCCTCAGCGGTCGTCAAAGAAGCCTTTTTCATCCGCCATAACACCTGCCAGATGAATGGGGACAAAGGGGTCGAGATCAGCGAACTCTGGACTGATTTGATAAATGAAACCATGTGCTGCCACCTAAACACGTGACTCCTTCCATTACAGTTAAATACCTTCACACCATACGTTCCATCTTTTTCCAACTGCGCTGACGACGGAACACGACAGTTCCGAAAGCTACGTTCAATAAAGTTCATTGAACAAGGATACCGTATCGCTGTTTTTTGTTTTTCCATAATTATGAGACGCCTTGTTACTAATTCCTATTGCTTCAAGACCATTTGATAATTTTGATAACTAGCCCTCGAAAGAGTACTTGAGCATAAGTAGGCTTACGGTAACTAACAGAGGCGATGTTGGCGAAACAATTCAACAAGACCAGAGCACGATAAAGGCGCAGGCAGATCGTTTTATCGCGCTCTCGTCTTGTTGAATTGCGTTCGCGGCTGAAGACAGCAAATTAGAAGCCCCGAAAGCTAACCGTTACATCATTTAATAATAAACAAATGATTACAATAATGGCGTAGACCTCTAAAAGAAGATTGATGAAGGCATATGGGTGATATGTGCTTCCATTGCAGCCTAACATTGCCTATTACAAAAATTGGGTAGTCAATTTTGTGCTTCGGCGAACGAACGTAATGGTCGAAGCGAAGTTTATTTCAAATCAGCCTTTTGCAAAGGTAGCCCTTGAAGTGAATAATTGTTATAATTATTAAGTTCGCGGTAATCTAACGGAGCTAATCCGCAAAACAACGGTGCCCTTGACATCATTTGTTTCCGAAATTCAGGATTCTCTTTATGCTTTATATCGTTCTCTGCTTCTGTGCTACGTTCACTGAGAATGAACAAGACGAGGACAAGCAAGGATACTATCCCAAGTCCGCCAAATACTTGCATGCAAATCTGAATATATCTGGGCAGGCGCCACGCATAGTCAGCTCGAGGTTCTGCAGCCAGGGAACAATTGAATAAATGGCCCAGAGGAGCATCGGCTACCGACTCAGCGCTTTCCCAGTTTGCACCGCGTTGCTTCCTAAGCCTGGAACCGACGTCCGTACTATGGTTTGCAGGATAACCATGAACCGCGCACAGTGCAGCAATGCATGTGAAAATAATCCAGGCAATTTTCATTTCAAATAAGCTAATAACCTGCAGCAGCAAATGTTTCGTGTGCCAGTCGTGCCCTCGTCTGTTTTGAGAGACATGTAGGAACACGGCTAATTTTGGACTCCATTATTCCCCATGCTTCTCTTGCGTTCAATTGATTAAACTTCAAGTACTATTATTTGCAGCAGTTTAAACTCATTGACATGTGCTACCTAAAAGTCAGCTGCTTTAATGTTGCTTAATAATGGTCGACACAATTCTGCTTTTCATATGGTAACATTTGTCTCCATTTTTAACAGACAGCTTCTTCAAGTGAAAACAAAAGGTTTACCTTTTTCATACGTTCACCGCTGAGTGTATTAATTCTGCACTTTCTAAGCGTTAAACCGCGTAGGACCAACAGTCTCCAATCCACAGTCTTGTAAACCGGCCCACTTTATTGTTCATTGTTGTCGGTATCTCTTACTGTGTCCAATTTGTACATTATATCGCAGGCATATACTTACTGCGACTTTCGTTACCCGCTGAAATCTTGGAGTATATCTCCTGCTGGTACGGCGGTCGTTCTGTATATTCATGGTAGCTTGCATATAGCCAGTTCTTGCACGCGGTGTTCATTATTATGTCGACTGTCTGGATTGCACTGCGCGAATTGCAATATCCTTGTCCAAAGTGAAGCTGCAAGCAGCTCAATGCACATGTTTACCGTTCTGAAGAGCGATAGCAGTACGCATGGTAATTTCCCTTTCACAAGTTAGCAACTATTTTATTCAAGACGCCTTATAAGTACACCAGGTGGAAGTTGAATAGATCACTTCAGCCTTGGCATGTCAGCTATGTCTTCACCATATATGTACATATACATCAGCAACATAATGATTACTAATAGCCAAAAGGCTATGTAGTTCACTGAGTATCCTAAAATCAAAATTGCAGTAACAGCCACAACAACAGCAACTTCAGCTTTATGACTGATAAAAACAGTCTGCGGCTATGATTCTATCATTCGATGGCACCATACACTCCCGTTGACATTTCTGGGATTATTAAAACAAGGGATTTCAGAAAGGTTCGGTTTCGTCGTCAGTGCATGGTGTACATGCGGGATTCACGCGCTGACGATGGAACTAGACCGCTCTGTAAGCCCCGTACGGTTATAGCTTATTTTCCTAGGGAGCATACCACGCCATCAAATATCAAAACGTAACAAGAATTGCAAACCTCCAATTACTTACCTGCAGCGAAGAACGTCAAAATAAACATACAGTTTGCGAATATGAAAAGAAGAGGGACCTAAAAACAATGCTGACACGAAAGGCAGTGAAGCAACGACGCATACTATTGAAGCAACAATGGGCTTTCGCGACTGGGAGTACATGAACTTTTGTAGATCGCTACCTGAATAGCCTCCCAGGAAAAAATCAATAGCGTCCTAAAGATTAAATTAATTTTTTTCACGAACGCACGGTGAACGGTGCCACACTTGCCTGTCTGAATCCATCATTGAAATTATTGATGTACCAGCGCATAACGGCATTATAACCGTCGCGCAGGGCGCCACTAATGGTCCTTCTTCCCGTACTAAAATTGGACAGGTCATTTAAAAAGAATTGTGTGCAGGCAATTCGAAAAAAAAGGTTGAACAAACGCACAATCAATATCCAATTTCGTACACTGTGAGGGTAAATTTTTAAAGACTGGATCCTTTTACAGAGGAATAATGGATGTGGAGATATGTACGGAAACTATTCACTGTTCTTCTTTCAACCTTAGTGGAGCGAGGACTTAGTAACGTGAGTTCCATGAACAAAATCCGGGAGACAAATGCATGCTATTGCAGGTGGTGACCTGCCACTGCCACTGTATCATAATCTGCAGGCTTATGCCATGCGGCTTGGGGAAACTGCCAAGCTCAAAGATCACAATGGCTTTGACAGAGGTTGTATTTCGGTCAGCTTTTTAAGGTATTGCCATGCATGGCAGAATGCTCAAGGTTTCTTGCTCTTCAATAATAAATGATTTCACGGTTATCTGTCCGCGTTGCGTTCTTAGACTAGGACGGTCCATGGAGGTCGTCTCTGAAGACAATGGTTGCTCCACAGAAAACAACAAACTCAATGGATCAATAGGGAAAGGGAAGTGCCCGCCAACTGAGAGAAGCCTCGAGGAGGCCTTGCAGAAAAAGACTGAGAATGGCCGAGCTAGGGTACACAAGGAATCGTCATACTGAAAACGGGGTAAGGTAACTCCCGAAAGCCAAGCGCTTGAAGAATAATAAAGGCAGTACGGGTCAACCGCCTTTCTCCCTGCTACAATCGGCTAGTCCACCGTTCTAAAGCCGGAAGTTTGCTCCACCGATTTCAGTCACTGGAATTGTTGCCAGGAATTATTCTTGTAAATGTTTGGTTGCCTGTGTTGAATAATTGCATTTTCTATATGCTTTAACCGCATGGGTTTGAACGAGGTCATACATTTACCGAATCTAGCTGCATGGAAATTGCCAAAGAAATGTGTGCGCCGACGTTTGATACAAAAAGTTGGCGATGAACTTGAAAGAGGCAAGGAGATTGGGACCATAGCGAACTCATCCTGAGGTCGATGATCGCTGGTCTGAGAGCCACCGTTAAAGCACTTACAATCGAAAAACACGAGAGATCAGGGTGACTTAATACCAAGTACACAAGTGCTACTATCCGCATCTGAATTTGCATGAAATTCAAAAGTTGCAAACGTTTGAAAAAAGTGACGAAAGAATTACACGAAAATAACAACTTCGCCGTTCCCTGGTCTGCTCTGAGCTCTTTTCCTTTACAAAAAAGGAACCGCATCTTGCGCGCATTACCATGTGTAATGTAAAATGGTTTCTACACAGCAAGCCAAAGCATTCCTCAAAGTGGCTGAAACGAAACGGAGCCCCAAAGCGGTTCCCAAAACCGATGATTCACCAAAGGATACCGTCCCGATCTGACGGTCAGCAAAAGGGGTCATCCACTACAAGTTCCTAAAACTTGGCAAATCTATACGTGCAGGGAAGCACTGGCAAGAAATCGGCAAAGGAACTAACTGCGGAATTTACACAGCCAAGGTTGGCCACCAGAAAGAGACCAACCCTTCTGCCTGACAACTTAAATTCAGACGTAGCAAAAATGATTCGGAAATTGAAGCAGCTGAGCTGCGAAACCAGCTTATCTAGCATAGTTTCCAGACCTGACCCTGACGTCCTTCAAGCACCCGGTCCATTTCCTTAACCTGCAGATCTTCACCCAACAGAGACATGCAAGAAAAGCCGTCGAAAAGTTCGTCCTTTCCAGAACTCCACCAATCCACGCTGGCGGAATTTATACACTTCTTTCTCGTTGGCCAAGGTTGCTGAATTCCGATGGTTCTCATTTCGACTGATTAACTTACCAACCAAAAGTTAAACTGCACAAGTTCGAAAAAAAGGATCCAACCATGGCCAAAACCCTCAGCGTGACCTAACATTGCGAATGGTTCACTTATTATTAGTCACTGCCTTTACCTCTTAGCTATGCTCAATGTATAAATTCAATTTTATCGTAGGAACGTTCGTCCAGGACAATCCATTATTCAAAACGCGTTCGCTACCGTCGGAGGAAAGCGCTGGAACGTTTCCTGAGAATACTGCCGTCGTCTAACAGCAAATAGCCTAAAGGGTTGCAGAATTTTTAAAGTTAAAGAACTACATTTTCTCAATAACAAGCGACCGATAATACAAAAGTTCAAACTGATAATATATCAGCAGTGAAGCATCTGCGCGCGGCACTGAAAAGAAAATGCCTTGTGACGACAAGAAGTCTGCTCAATAGCATAAGTTGTTTACACCTACAAAGCAAAATGGCATTGCAAACCATCATTATGAATTTGCAAAAGAGTAAAAAATAATGAACAAGTTTTGATTACCGCGTGAAGTCCGACTTCAAAGCAGGTGTACCGGCATACTGAACACTGCATACATCGCCATTATCTGCCCATACTATAAGCAACAACCGTTAGCAAACCACGGATGAATCCATACTTAGATTAAAGTACACAACGTTCAAACATGTGGGCACTCTAGTTTTGCACTACAGTGGGGAAAACAGAAGTGAAGAAACGCAGACTAGCCACTTTAACGCCTCGAGCAACACTACACGAAATAGGGACAACCCAAGCGTAGAACGCAATTGAGCAGCAATTAAAACATACTAATACAAAAGAATGGAGAAAATGTGTCCAGTCAAAGTGAACGAATTGCTTACATTTTTTGTAAACATTCACGAATGATTCATAGTCCTGCAGCTGATCGCCTGACCTTAGGATTCCAAATGTCTAAACAGCAATTGACAGTTTGCGGCAAACGCAGAAAAACAACAACAATTTAAATCTCGTTAGCCAAAGCAGCAACAGACGACCGTTTCAGCAACATCCGTCATTAAACGCTATCGCTTCTCACGTGACTGTTGTCCACATTCACGCTCCAACAGTTCGGTGAAATTGAGATATTAATAATACACGTGAAATAAAGATGTAAAAGAGACTTTCGTAACGGGTATCAATGTGTAATTGAGAAACAGAGTCACGGAGACTTTTTCCCGTTTGTGATCACGGTCCAGAAACAAGTAGACGGAACGCACAGTGATCACAAACGGGAAGAAACATCCGTCTGTTTTTCAATTACACGTGAAATACTGCCATTTTGAACGCGGGATTCCTTATGGCTCGTCGAACGAGTTTCACGTTGAACCGAAACGGCCGCAGCGCCGCTGAGGTTGTTCAGGAATTCCGCAATTATGAATTTGCAAAAGCGAAAGCTACTCAACGTACAAACTTACCGGCAGTACTGCCGGAATCAAGGTATATTTAATGGTCAGCACTGTCATGTGCGACACATTAAGAAAGCATTTATTCTGCATACAGTGACCAGTACGTTAATGCTTGCAGCGAAAAAGGCTCGGGAAGTTCATTCCAGTAGACGACGCCTAAACGATGTCTTCACCTGTGAATTTCACATCACTTGCTAATTTTGCATTGTCTGGCAGGAAGCGTTTTCAATTCCGCAAGCCAACCCCGTAGACAAACAGAAAATGAACGGAACACGTTATCTAGAAATCTGTACGCACGGGAAGAATATGAATTACCTGAAGCTGCAGCTCAAGAGCTCGGAGACCGATCAAACTTTGCACCACGTTCGTGCGATCAAGGCAGTCCATACAATTAGTGCGAAACACTCCAATTTGATTTCTGAGTTCAAAGTTGTCTCCCATCCTGATTGCAAAGAAACTAAACAGATCTCCCGTTCAGACGCAACGCATCAATTGGCATACACGTTTGATAACCTCAGACGCTTTATATCCGGCAGCAGACGATCAATGACTTGACCGACGCGTCCCCAGTTCATATTCTTGCATTCGCCATGGAAGTCGATAGCAAAGAACCTGCAAATCAACGACGTTACCTTGGCATTAAAGATAACCTGGAAGGTGGAAAGTACTTTACGTCTACCAAACCGGCTTCTTTCACGGTGCTTTCAAACGTGTCGCCTAGGCGCTTCTCGCGGCCAACTTTGTTCAACAAGCTAACTATGACTTGATGACCGTACGTGTAGAATTGGGAGAACAAATGATAACGAATGCCCTGAACGTGACTGATGTCCAATAATTTGGGCCACGGCTGCCAACAAAGGTTTGGCTTTTGCGTCCAAAACAATGGCACTGATCCCCGCGTCTATGCACTTTGAAAGTCAATGAGTTCGTGCGCATACGCCAAGCGCACCTGTACGTAGGAGAAAAGAAGCCCGTCAACTTCCACGATCTGTTCGGTTTCGATAAAATTGGCCACATTTCCTTCCTCGTCTATTCCTCGAGTCTGAAATCTTACGCCGGCTCGGTGGCAAGACCTCCTGGATATTAAGGTCAGCTTGAGCTTTCGATTAGCAATTTCAACTTCCCTGACGCTCATGTAGCCAAGCATGACCGGTAGCGCAAATTCGGTATACGTAAGGGGAAAAGACTTATTGCGCTCTTCATTCTGAAAGCAATAAACACTCACATGTAACGTACTCAGACTCGTTAGCTTCATTATAAACAGAAGACGGAGTTCGCATAAGTGTTCACTACTTTCCGATCGAAACAAAGTCTATTGTTTAAAAAACCATTTTTCTAACGTCGGCGAAACTGCATACTGGCATATGCTCTGAGGGATGAGCAACCATATAGTTTCCCGAACTGGAATTGGTTCTTTTCCCCATAGTACGCTGCTGACGGGCAAGGAGAGCCCCGACATCGTTCGCAACTTGACAACTAAGTCCAAAATATATTGCCGCGCTTTTTCGAAAAGAATACTTCCTTTCGTGGTGAACCCATCTTCAAAGTCATACGAGCTCAAATTGAAATGTCCGAGCTTAGGAAAACCAACATACTCGGAAACCTGCGCTCTTCCACGCGGAACAAATACTATTTCCAATGGAATTTTTCCTCGAAAACAATTACATTTGTAGCTGCATGGAAGTTAAGCGCTCGCCAAATTCTCGTGCTTGGAACGTACTACCAAATTTGCAAACACTTACCTCTGCAGCTAGAAACACGTCGTTCAGCAAATGAGCGTTCCATACGAACCGATTGTCCGCCTGTAAAAGCCAAATGTTCAATGACCCAAATGTAAAGGTAGAACTGCAACGTACTCGCTCACGTAGAGACATCAACAAGAACTCGGGACTCGTGTTGTTCAACCTTTGCAGCGTATGCGTCAAATCGAAGGTAGGGGAATAGTAGAAGTTTTCAAAACTTAATACCATGTTCACCATTTCCAAGAAGATCAAGTTGTCTTGGAACTGAAAAGCAAAACCCTTGAACCCGGTCGAACAGGTTGCTTAATAAGGAGCCATGCAGTTGCACTTCCGCTGATCAAGTCTGCTTGCATGCGCACCTTTCGAAAGCAGCGCATTCAGCACACATCCGAAGAACAGCACACCGTTACAACGGAAATGCATACGCTGCTTTGTTGCGCAAAAATCAAACGTCACTCGCCTGCACTTCACTGAGATGAGCTGTCGACCTGCTGAATGGAAACAGCTCGGTGCGCGTTACTTTGAATACCTTCTGTTCATATATAGTACCAACCAATTCGCTCTCGCTAATGACAATCAGGTATGGACCTGGAAATATGCAGTTCAAGAAGGCAAAACGTTGGGCTCGACGTAGACTAACCGGCAACTAATCGTATGATGCCGAATAAGCCCCGGATGAGATGCGTGGTTGAAAAAAGAAGTTGGTCTTCTTCCATTTCTGCAAAAGCACATCCACACCAAACAGTAAAGGCAAGTGATTCTACCGCCAATTCGGATTTCCGTAGTGATACGGTCGATGAGCAAACAGGCACCAACGCTGGGCTTTCCATCGGCGTCGCACGGCTGAATGCGGAATCGTTCATCCGAAACATGCCTAAGATAAAGTCCAACGCCATGAAACGTCAAAGAATGGACAAGGAACGCGAAACAGCGTTGGCACAAAAGAAGTGAATTACGCATATGCATCATCGCAAGAGCGCGCTCGTACAATCCTCTTAGAAAGATAAAGCAAGAGTAAAGATCTTCCCTTTTGCGTTTGCTGATCTTCTAAGGTATTTAGAATAGCAAAGAAAAGTACATCGGCCGTTTCAATAGCGTGCCGGCGGTTTCACTCCGTTAGGAGCGACCTTCCCGTCGACAACGTTGACGAACGGAAGGACTGTGAGCTATCATGTCACAGGTCCCTTCACCAGTATCCCAATGACGCACGCTTAATATCCTGGAAGAATTATCCTTTGTTTATACAACAGGCCGCGGCTCCTTTTTAAGTTAACAAATTAGTTTGCCAACAACAGCATTCGCTTTCGGGAATGTCATCATCCCAAAGGCGCATGCACGACAGCAGGACGTATACGCATTCCTTGTCACATCGCGCGGTGACGTGACGTGAGAGGTCGCGATCCCTTTGAAGGAATTTGAGCAAAATAAAACAGCAACAATAACGGTGTGAAGTCGTTGGAAAGAAATCGTCTCAACCAAATGCTAATATATGAATCACAAGGGCTACTTTCCAAGAACAAACGAAACGCTTTCGCTGCTGGGTAATTCGCGGATTCAAACAAACAAAGCAAACAATCGCACGCATAAATCCCGGCAGCACTCCATTAGTAAAGCCAACTTCTTGCTTAAACACAAAAACACTTCTGCTGGTGTGAATTGCATTGCAAACAAAAGCAAAGGATGACCGTCGTATGGACAGTCCAAGACTGGCATAATAAACCAACAGGAGGAACGCAACAACTTGCAAACACGAGAAGAAATTGACGCAACTTTGTGGAACATCGCGCTACGACATAGTCGGTAAAGTAGGGCTTACCCGTTTTACTGCACCTTCAATTCTGCTCTCACCATCTTAGTTCAAGAATGAGCGATGTATAATGTGATTGTGGATCAAGCAATTGAAATTTACGACGCATAGTTTCATGAGACAGGATTACGACATTATAAAAAGAACCTGACGCGGAAATGACTACTGCGAGAGGATTTTCATTTCTGCAACTCGGCGTGTCTAGGAATATGCTAAATAAGCATGTGGAACCACAAAGCTCATTCATCATTCTGCTCCGCTGACCATATTGATGAATGCATTAAACGTTTATGAAGGCAAAATTTTGAGGCGGACCGAAGGGTACACTCAGTGTAGCATTCCGCTATTAGTACACTTTTCTTAACGATTATCTACCGCTCCATCAATACGAAATGCGGCCAAGTGGACATGAAGCAGCCTATACGCAGACACGGATGCAACATTACGTATCTTAAAACCAGCACTCCACGAGCCAAAAGGCAAACAAATAAACGGTGCAATAGTTCTTTGAAACTAGTTCTTGAAGATTCATGGGGCTTTTTAAATTTCCATGATGGAGTTCGAGCAAATAATTGAACCTGTAAACATGAAGCGATCCTGCGAAGCGGGATAGTTCGGACCCTTACTGGCGGCACGAAAAGAGCTCTAAGTACGCAATTTCGGAGCCAGAGACGCGGAAACCCATTTCCATCGGTTTATTGGTGAAGGAACTTTTCCCATCTTCGACTCATTAGAGCTATTCGAAATTCACAAGTAAGTGTCGCAAATTGAACGTCATCCCTTATTTCTGATTAAATTTTTAACCATCAGCTTGTCAGATTCCTTTTTCATGATCACTACAGATTTGTTGAAAGCACTTACACCAATTATGCCGTTTCAAACGCTGATGATTAAGAACATTAATGCAAAATACAACAATACTTACAAAAGATAATATTCGCTTGACTTTCCGGCAGTTCCATATTTCTGCGAGGCATACATAGGTGCCCACCGCGCGGAATCGAGCACGGCGAAAATTGAAAGAACACTGTAGCGTCAGCGGCACTAACTGCGCGTAGGTTAACTTAGTATGGTTGCATTTGTTCACATTAAAACGCACCCTGAATTCATGACCTATTGGCAGGATAAAGCGATGGGTAAGTGGACCTTACATGACATAAAAGTTAATGTTTATTATGTTTAACTGAAAAATAGAGTCACGGAGGTTTCTTCCCGTTTGTGATCACGGTCCAGAAACAAGTAGATGGAAATCTTTATTTCTGAACACGTGGCGCTAAAAACTCTAGCGAAGCTTTCGAGCCTCCTCTGGGCTCGTCATCAGCGCTGTGGGACGTGTCTTGTTTGCTGACATCCAACCAACCAGTTCTGGCCTTCGGGAGAGGCTCTTCCACCTTGCTCGAACAACGGTGGGTGCCAGTCAGATCGAACCTTGATCCATCAGGCCTGCTCACCTTCGTGTTCGGACCGGGTTTCGGAGCAACCACCTTACCGGCCGTCCGTGGTCGCTGCTCAGCGTGTAATGGCTAGCTGATGTTCAGAAATAAAGCGTTCCATCTACTCGTTTCTGAACCGTGATCACAAACGGCAAGAAACCTCCGTGACTCTGTTTCTCAAATACGCATTGATACCCGTTGCGAAAGTCTCTTTTACATCATGTTTGTGGTGTTTATGTAAAACAGTTTTGGGGTCTTTTTTCCTAACTGCCGGACACCCTACTGTAATGCGGAACAATAATCAAGTTCAGTTCTACCGCACCGCACCCCTGACGTCACTGATTATTGGTCACGTAGTACCTGCCCGACCGCCGCCACGGTCGCCTTTTCGTAGCGAAAATTCTCAGCCACTTTTTGCTGCCTGCTTGCCACCTTATACTGTGAGCGGTCGAAGCTACTTTCTACGTTTGGGAGCAAACTGAGTGGTGTGGCACGTTGTTCACGAACGCAGCCGAACATTCAGGCAAAACATGTAGTGCGTTTCGTATGCGCAGATATGAGAACGCAGCTTCAAGCAGTCTTTGTGCGGATTGGCAAGCAGCCAGCGAAAAGGGCTGGGGATTTTTGCTACAGAAAGGCGATTGTGGCGAAGGTTGGGCTGAACGCGTAAAGCGCGCTTGGCCAAAATGGATTTGCTGCATTAGCAAGCGCGACGCCTATAAAACCTAGCTTTGACAGGAGGCACTCGACCAATGACGGGAGTGTGGGTAACGAGCCTCTTCTTCTACAACTCCAATGTGTGATGTCAAAGGAATGGTGGTAATAACTTCATTACTGTTCCAGCTTACAGGAGGGTGTCGGGCAGATGGGAAAAGGACCACAGTTTTGTTGCGCTCGTAGTTACCAATGGCTGAATTACACAACAAGGGCTAGAGCAAAAGACAAATAAGCTGTTAAAGATGGGGCCGCAGAATCTTGCGCACAGTTATCACAGCCTGTATGGTTTGGCTGGCGATGGGTGTTGCATCATTGTCACCCGATTCAAGAGCGGTGTACGTAGAAGACAGCAACGGAATGAGGAAACTAATGAGTGACGAGCGAACATGCAACCTTTATCAAACTACTGTAAGGGAGCAAATAAGGTTGCTGAAAAAATAGACCAACCAGCCACAACTAATAAATTAGTCGCACGACGGTATCCACTGTGCACCACATTCGTTGCTGTGCAAGACCGTTCGGCCAAAAGGTTAGGCAAATGGGCGAGCATCCGCGGATTGAAAGCGTAGTCTCGAAAAACGAACCCACATCGAGACGGCAACATGACAACGATACCCAGACATCTGCTACGCATTTCATTCATGTGACATCGCCGTAAAACACAGACGTCTTCAAATAGAAACACCTTCCGAAAATGGTGCACTGATGGAAACCTCCTCAGTGACCATTCACTTCGATTTCCATTCGGTATCAGTGCTTCGGCAAAACGAACCCTCTGGATGTTACTGAGCAAGTGAATCGATTTTGTGCGTTCAACAGAAGACATACATGCTAATACTCAATTACAAACCTACTGTATGGGAATACAATCATTTGACCACCTCAGTAAAACTGACGTAGCCCATTGTCTAGAACTCTATGGCCATACGCTTGCAGAATAACATTCCAACGCACGTGATGGATGAATATATAGACGTGATAGATTAATATATACTAAGTGATAGATGAATATACACTGAACGCACGTGATAGATGAATATATACTAAGTCGATAGATGAACATTTTTCGTCATCGCCTGCTGGCAACAACTCAAATTAACGTTCTTGTTATGTCTTTGCGTGGAGGAGCCAGCCGTGGACGCGAGCGAGAGTAGAAGCGTTTATTGAGCACAAGAGAACGAGCACGACAGACAAGAGCTACACCGAGACCGGTCGGGCGATTCGCAGGTATTCTGCTCATGACAGTAACGTAACAGATAGGTGATAGTGATATGTAACAGTTTTAATTCTGCATTTAATACGGAAAATTATCAGTTAATACAGAAATACCGAAATAATAACGAAATAAGACCGAAAAAAGATACCGAAAACGAAACGGAATACCGAAAAAAGACCATTTAATTAATACCGAAATATTAATACCGAAAAAAGACCATTTAATACGGAAAATTATCAGTCAACGGTCTTACGTTGAACGAAAATTATCAGAACATAAACATAAGGTGGGTCAAAAGTATTCAAATGTTTTTTGGCCGCCTTCACTGCTCTGCAACTTCCCCACGCCCTGTTCGACAATTTCGGCAACCTTAGCCACATATGCCATCTCTGATTCCACATATTCCTGTTCAATCTTCAGCTGACTCTCTAAGCGCGACTCTTCCACTTCCAACGACGATATCTGCCGTTCTAACTCCGCTATGTGACTTAACAGCTCATGATGGTCCAAAGCCAGTGTATCACCGTTGATGTCTCCGATGGGCCGCCATTGGGCTTCGCGGTGCGCATTAAATTTTTCCGCATCCGTTTCAGCTGCGTCAAGACGTTCCAAACTACCTAGCACGTTCCCAGAGGTAAACATCTTTTCCAGTTTAGGCAAGACGCTTTTGCGAAAATTCTCGACAAAGCGGGAGTGGAAGTATGCTAATTTTTCTTCAGCCTCGTCAGGCGGTTCAATTACTGGACGCAAAACGTAAAATTGACCCAAACTCCAATGTTGGGTAGTGTATGCAACTATTCTATCAATCCAAGCCAGGAATTTTTCACGTCGGCTTCTGTTTGCGGGATTACAGCCGCCGGTCGCCGAATGCATTACAGCTCAATTCAAGAAGAGATGCTTTGATGCCCAAGCGCAGTGGCAAGCTAAAACAACCAGCTCTGAAATGTTTCAATACTCGTACTGTACAATGGACATACTAAATCGCTGCACTTAAACTTGCTGCCCATTGGAAATCCGGAATTGGTTTGCAAAATGTCCGCAATTTCTACAGTAACGCAAATACAAGTAAGTTCGCTCTTACTTACCTATGCGATACGTCATAGGTGACGTTAAGGACGATTTGATCGAACACGGCCTTTTGACCGCTGCCGATTGGACGCCGCCGTTTGGCCGCCAAGGACATTTGGCCGCCAGGGACATTTGACCGCCAGGGGACATTTGGCCGCAGCCGCTGCCTACATATCGACTTATTGTCCTTCATATTACGGGTTCTATTCCTGTTTATGAGGCATAACTTCCATTTGTGATTCTATGCTGTCAAAAATTGAGGTACTGCTCCCATTTGAAAAAAGATTTGCGTTGAGCGCAAAGCTGCGAGTCTTGTTGTGGCTCCTTGTATATTGTAACGACTCAGTCGTTACGAGAGGGGTTCCACCTAACGAGGACGCAGGAGACACACACCGAAGGGGGTACTCAAACGTTTATTCGCTCTCAGACGACACGAACACCGATGCGCGGCCGACTCACTCACTCACCGGCTTTCTCTCTCTTCCCCCCTACTGGGTTGTCACTGGAGCCTACTGTAGCCTTAACCTGAAGATCGTTTCCGCAGTCCAGGTCTGGCGGTTCTCGCTACAATCCGCCCCCCTCTCTTGAAAGTCGATCGCCGCGATCGACGATGTATCTGCCCTGCCACAGGCTTCACGTACCGCTTCAGCTGCGAGATATGGGCTGTCGACGAAACGCCGCTCTTGAGTCGCCCGTGAAGCGCCTCGATCTGATAGGTGCTCTCGCCCAGCACTCCGATGATCCGAACAGGTCCAACGTAGCGTGGCAATAACTTAGCGCTTCTTCCTACGCGCCGCACATTCCGACGCAGCCACGCCAACTGTCCAACTTGAAATCCCGTACCCACACGGCGCCTACGATCATAGTACTTCTTCTGTGCCGCCTGACTACGCAGACAGTTCGAACGTGCCTTTTTTCGACGCTGTTCCAACTGCTCCGTGAAAACTTCGTGCGGCAGGCTAACACCACGTGGCCAAGGCAAACAGCTCTCTTCTGGAAGCACGGCCAAACGCCCGTAGACCAGTTCAAACGGTGTGAACCGCGTACTCGAATGCTCCGCGGTATTCAGAGCCAACATAACGAACGGCAGCAACTCATCCCAATCATTATGCTTCGAGTTGACATACGCCGATAAGACGCCGCTCACTGTCCGGTTCGTCCTCTCCACTAGTCCATTCGCTTGTGGGTGACAAGCGCTAACCATTCCGTGCGCAATGCCCATGGAGCTCAATGTGATCCTCATACTCTCCGCTGTAAACGCCGTCCCCCTGTCCGAAATGATTTTCTTCGGGACACCGTGACGTGCCACAATGCACTCTATCAGGAAGTCCCTCACTTTCTCCGCTGTCGTATCCGGTACAGCTTTCAACTCCACCCATTTCGTCAAGTAATCGACGCAGACTATGACATGTCGATTTCCCCTTCTCGAGAAGGGAAATGGGCCCAGATGATCGATTCCCCATATTTCAAAGGGCGCAGAAGGTGGAATGATGCTTTGCAACAAGCCAGCGGGCTTGACGTTTTCAACCTTCCTTTTTTTGACAGCTCACGCAGGAGGACACTACCTTTTGAACCGCTTTAGACATCCGAGGCCACCAATAGCGCCGCTTCAGCCGGGAGAGGGTTTTGCTTACACCCAAGTGCCCTGAGGTCACAGCGGCGTGTGCTGCCCTGCACAATCCGTACTGTAGGCGCTCCGGTACGACCAGCAGCCAAGGCCGCCCATTTCCATCGTTCTTTTTGTATAACACGCCATCGTTCAGTCGGAATCGCTCGACTTCACTCGAGCCGTCTGCTGTAATGCGGCCGCCGTTTCCTTTTATGCTCTTCCTCAACTCTGACAACATTGGGTCTGCTTCTTGCGCCAGTGCCAGTTCCTCTTCTGTTATGGAGTCTACCGCCATACATGCTATCCGCTCAGCCACCATGTCAGCCTCCCGCTCAGGCTCGCCAACGGGGGCGCGCGAGAGGGCGTCTGGGACGCAGTGCTCCCGTCCCTTGCGGTGCACGAATTCGACGCTCCCTTGGAACTCCATTAGCGCCATTGTCCATCGTCCAAACTTATCATTGGTCTGCTTCTTGTCAAACAGCCATTTGACGGCCGAGTTATCCGTCACGACACGGAACATTCTTCCCAGAACGTAGGGCCGCAGCACCCTTAAAGCCCAAACAACCGCAAGACACTCGAGCTCGTTGGAGTGGTATTTTCCTTCCGCTGTGCTTAGCTTTCGACTTATGTATGTAACTACGTGCTCTTGCCCTTCTTTCTTCTGCAGTAGAATCGCTCCCAGCCCTGATCGGCTAGCGTCACAATGGACCTCAATAGGCCAAGTCTCCAGGAAGTGGTGTCCAATTGGAGGTTTCTGCAACCGTGATTTCAATTCCTGAAAAGCTGCTTCTTCGCGCTCCGTCCATAGCCACTTCTGGTCTTTCTTTAGCAAGTCGCTTAGCGGTGCGGCTATGTCCGCATATCTCTCCACAAACCGCCTGTAATAACCGGTCATACCCAAAAACCGTCGCACCTGTCGCACTGATCTTGGCCTGGGGAAGGCTGCGATCGCTTCCGCCTTGCCTGGCTCCGGGCGTACCCCCACCGCATCGATGAGGTAACCCAAGTATACCGTCTCGTGCGTTCCCAGCACGCACTTTGCTGGATTCAGACGCAGGCCATTTTCGCTTAAAACACGAAATACTTCCTCTAGTTTCACGCGATGTTGCTCGTAATCTGCCGTATAAATCAGGGTGTCATCCAGGTAGGCAATGCAGTGCCGTTCTTTTGCACCGCCTAGCAGCCCACTAATCAGCCGCGCGAAACTCGCCGGTGCATTAGCCAATCCAAACGGCATACGTCTGAACTGAAACAGGCCATCAGGCGTCACGAATGCTGTCTTCGGTCTGTCGCTCTCTTCAACTTCTAACTGCCAGTAGCCACTCCGCAGATCCAGCTTCGAAAAGTACCTTGATTCTCCTAGTCTGTCCAGCACGTCGTCCACCCGTGGAAGGGGATGCACGTCACGGACCGTTACCGCATTTAGCTTCCGGTAATCGACACAGAAACGCCAGGCGCCGTCCTTCTTTCGTACCATGACAACCGGAAAAGCCCACGGACTGTGTGACTGCTCTATAATACCGTCTCGGAGCATTTCTTCCACCTGTTGCCTTATCGCTTCTCGTTCCAAAGGTGAGACTCTGTACGGTCGGCACTGTATCGGGTTAGCATCGCCGGTGGGGATCCGATGCTTAGTTGCGTGCCCATCGCTCGCGCCTACCGGTAATGGACCGAACAGATGCTCGAACGAATGTACCAGACCGACGAGGCCGTCGCGTTCGCTGCTGGACAACAGCTTCCCATAGCGAAGCCGACCAGAACTTCCCATTACTCTCTGCACTTCGGCTCCCAAGCGAACATCCGGGGTCATCTCTTCCTCTAATAGTACGTCATCTTCCGTATCTCCGGAGGCAAGCTTGCAAGTGTCTCCAGAGTCCGGGCACGTCGAAGATGCTTGTTCTGTGCCGCTAATCGGCTGGCAATGATCTCCTGTACTAACTGTCCCAGGGTCGGAACATGGTCTCTCGACGTGCCAACCCTGTGGTGAAAAACGGAGGCTAAGGCCCAGCTTCATTAACGCCTCTATGCCTAGCGCTAGCATACAAGGGGACGATGGTAGCACCGCCGCTTCTACCTCAAACGGGTGCCCTCGATACACTAGGGTCAAGCTAGCTTTCCCAATGGGGAAGACGTCTTTCCCGTCCACACTTTTGAAACAGGGAGCGTCCCATGGCTTCGACTTAATCTGGGCACTCAAGAGCAGCTTCTGGTGGACGAAGCACGATGACGCTCCGGTGTCTAGTACGGCTTCTACTTCTCGCTCACCTATACTAACCAACAGAGTCGGCACTTTGTTCCTTGTTTGCTCGTCCGCTAGTTGGAATGACAAGGCTGAGGCGCTACCTTTGTCCGGCGACTGGGCGTCAGCTTTCGCCCTTGAACGTTCAGGACAGCTTCGCGCCATGTGTCCTTGCCGTCCGCAAACAAAGCAAGTCGTCGCAGCACGACGCGGGGACCATCTGTCACGGCTGATGTCTGCAGGGCTACTCGCTGCTGGCACCTGCAGTTCGGCTAATCGATTTTCTAGTCGCCGTATTTCTGCCTCCAACGCTTCCTGGCGTCCATCGCTCGACTCATCGCTCATGCGCGCTTTGCTTTCATGACACCTGCCACTATCGCTGGCCTGACAATTCTGCATTTCCTCAGCGTCTCGCTGGACGGCATAGAAATGCTTCGCTGTATAAACAGCCTCCGCGAAACTTTTTGTGCCCGCCTTCAGCACGTTGGCCCGAATTTCCTGGTCTAACATTCCGCCAAGGAATTGCCCGTACATGTCAAGATCCGATCTTCCTGCTTGTCTACCGAGCTTTCGCAGGTCGTCAGCAAACTCCTCCAATGATTCCGTGGGTTTCTGGCGTCGCCGGGCGAACCTCGTCCAAGCCATTAACTCTGAGTCGTCCGGACCATAGCGTCCCTTTAGGCGTGCTGCCAGTTCGCTATAGGTAGCGGTGGGTCCTTCCTCAGCGAGAACCACATAAACGTCGTCATCCACAAACGACCTCAAAACCGCCGCCCATTTGTTCTCAGGGACCTCGTTCGCCATGAGATAGTCGTTCAGACGGCTTAGCCAGACTCCAACATCGGTGCTGGAAGAGAAGCACGGCGGCGGCCGGCACCAGAGCCTCGTCGCTCTCTCTGAGGTACCAGACCCAAACCTCACCTGGTCCGCCATCCTAGCAGTCTCACCGTTTTCCAGCTGTCCACTGGGTGTTCGCTGTCTATCCGTCTCTGCTTGAGCTTCCTCGGCTCTGCGGTTCCTAGTCTCTCGCATCATCACGGGTGGGTGCGGCCGGGGAGCCAAATATGTAACGACTCAGTCGTTACGAGAGGGGTTCCACCTAACGAGGACGCAGGAGACACACACCGAAGGGGGTACTCAAACGTTTATTCGCTCTCAGACGACACGAACACCGATGCGCGGCCGACTCACTCACTCACCGGCTTTCTCTCTCTTCCCCCCTACTGGGTTGTCACTGGAGCCTACTGTAGCCTTAACCTGAAGATCGTTTCCGCAGTCCAGGTCTGGCGGTTCTCGCTACAATATGGTCTGAGAGCGTGAGTTCCTCAATGGCGGTTTTGCCAGTCTTATAGCGGTTGCGGTGGTATTTGAATAAACGTTTGCTCTCTCGGTCGTATCGCTACAATCGGGTCTTATTGCGGGTTTCCCCGCAAGGTACAGTAATCCCACAATCGTAAACGGAGAAAACGCCTACGTCACGCGCTGTTGTTTTGCTTAGTGAGGATACCTGCATTCCGCTGTTTACGATTGTCAGAGTACAATTGACATGGGGGAATCAGACAATCAGACCCCAAACAACAATCATCGCCCGTCATTGGAAAAGCAGTCTATTTACAGAAACGAAGCGCAACATTAAACGTACGATTCAAAGCCTTCCAATACGTGGTTTCAGAAAGTTCTATCAAAATCGTATGTTCAGTATTACGGCCCGTTTCGCTCATAAATCGCTTGGCCTCCAACGGATAAGGCGTTCAGTGTTTGACCTTAAACCTGGTAATCGTTCAAATTTAACACTGCGAAAAGACGTTCCAATCAAACTTCTCACGCCCGTTACGAGCAACAGTTTCCATTTTTGAATTATGCCATATAAAAGATGCGCAGGTAAGGTATCTATCTTGTTTAGCGACTTCGAACCAGTGCGATTGTTCATTCAGCAACACTAGAGCGCGGTAGACGAGGACATTTGTGTGGTCTAACTTTTTCGCCGATGAAGACGGTACCCAAAGCTCTGGATTACAATATGAAGTAAAGGGACAAAATGTCGCCAGGACGGTGCCAAGTCATTGAAGACGACGTTACTGCGTTACCCCATTATCAATCAGACTATCTTCAAGGTAAAGTAGATTCGATATTTGACAGGAATTTTTAAATCTCAAACTGATATCTACTTACTGCTGTATGTTGAATTCATCCGTCTAGCCTAGTGTTTCTCAAGCTCAGAACCCCCTGGGACCCCCGTGAGAAGTTTCAGACCGTTTGGGACCCCCTACACTGGTTGGTCAGTTTCGCATGCGCTGATTGGCTGGAATTGTAGAGCGCAGGAGCGGTTAGATTCAGTGATTACCATCAGATATTGTCCCTCCGCTCCTATTACGGTTAAATTTACACCGCTCTCTGTCATATCTATGCTAACTACAATGCATCCAATCAGTGTGAGCGGAAACGGATAGGTTCAGTGAGACCGGCAAGAAAGTCTGTATGGAAGCATGCCAATTTATTTGCTGAATCTGTTTTTGTACAATGTCAACGAGAGATACTCGGCTGACATAGTTGCGAGCAGACTAACTTATCAGTGTTCGGCAACATGGAGGTAACGCGCAAGCGCAGGTCACCCCGCTTCACTAACTGCAGCCGGTTACGCTTCTTCGTCATGAGGTCTGTGACCACACTAAATGCGCGTTCCACTAGCGATGATGAAGGAAAACAGATGAGCCATCTTTTCACCACGGCCCACACATTAGGATACAGGTTACACAACTCAGTCACGAAGAACCAGCAAGTTATAACGCGGCAGGGAATAACATACGTACTTATGGAACCTACTAATGCGGCTGAATTGTAAGACAGATGGAAATACAGCACTTTCTCAGAAAGCAGCGAGCACTACTTGCGTCCTGAAGTAAAACATTGCTTCACGTGCAGTCATTGTCAACATAAAGAGAAAAAGTGTACGCCGCTATTCTCGACGATGTGATGCTTATCTCGCCGATCAATGCTTCCACTGAAGCACAACGACTTAAGCAGTGTTTCCTAAGCTCGCGATCGCATTCGCGATCTTGGTTAGCTTCGCATGCGCAGACTGCTCGAAATGGTTGAGCGGAGGGGTTGCCAGCACTTCCCGATGCAACTACGGTGGCGTCTGCAGCCGAGTTGCAACAATTTCAGTCAGTTTCAATCTGATGACTAAGGGGTCCCATGTGACCCCTTTCGTCAAACGGGACCCCCACAGGGACCCCTTGGCGATTTGGGACCCCCTGGGGACCCCCAGGGGTCCCATGTGACCCCCTTGAGAATCACTAATCTAGCAGTAGCGAGAAGGCCAAGCAGCGCAATGTACCAAAATATGTGATGAGCTAGCAACATTTGCGAGGGGGTTCAAGAGTGGTGCTCATCAGGTGTGAAAAGGCACGTTCCAGAATCCGGAAAGTCTGACCTGAAGTATCATGTTATGAAATCACTTATGCGCACTGTTGCGTCATTTTCGGGGTAGCGCAAAATATACCTGCCGGACCTGTTTTTGTACCATCTGGGCCTAAGAGTGTGTGTCATTGCTGAGCGTTTGATGCGAGCGAAGTAATGAGCAGTTGGGTTACGTCACTATATTAAACTGTTTAGGGTTCTGAAACCAATTAATAGTAATAGTTTGCGTAACTTTGAATCAGTGAGCGCTTGATCTGAATTAACGATTCATCTAAATCAGTGTTTCTCACAAGCTTCGTTGCCAGCGCCCCCTTTTGGACCAGCAATTTCTCCAGAGCCCCCTAGCCAGAGGCATGGTTTACCAGAGCAAGTTGAACGCCCACGCAATATTCTTAGCAGAGAAAAGATGGTACATAACGCTGATAAATTTATTTCCCGCAGTCACGAGTGCAATAGAGCGAGCGAAGTTCATTTTCAGACTTGGAAACCACGCTGTGAGAGCAGCTTTTCAATGTTCGGCTCTATGCTAGTTAGCCGGAGTCTCAGGACGCCGCGATTTACAATTTACAGTTTGTTTCTCTTCTTCGTTAGCAAGTCTGCAACGACGCTAAATCCACGCTCAACTAGATACAAAGAAGGAAATGAGATAAGTAGGTTCCTCACTATAGGCTACAATCTTGGGTACAAACGTGAGATATCCCGTTGCAGCCGAAGGTTCTGTTGCAGCCAGCCAGCCGCACAAATCGGGAATCAATCGCTCAAAGCGCCTCCTTCGTTCGCTTCAGCACACCAGATCGTACCCCAAAACCTGTTCGCAGGTTCAACACTTCTTGGGGTACAATTGCACGCAGCAGAGCCTAATTATCTTCTGCGACTACGCAGCGTCAGGACAGACGAAGGGCGCATTCTCCAAAGAAGCGAAAAAAGCGCGACGTGTTATCTGTGCTGGCCATACAATACTGCTGCTATTTGCGCTTCTCTGGCAACGTCAAACATGCACTTTACTCCGCAGAACTATTTGGCGTCGCTTTAGCTCCGCAGGGGGCGCTAGCGCCCCCAGGCTTACCAGCACCCCCCAACTGCCCCTTTCGGCTCCAGCGCCCCAATAAGACTTTCCAGCGCCCCCTTGAGAAACACTTGTAAGCCGACTCGCAGGACGATCCGAGTAAGTCCGTTTATTCAACGTGAGAGGTAACACGGGCAACAACGCATTAGCCGGCTTTTCCGAGAGAGAGAGAAAGAGAGACGCAGAGAGGGGGAGAGAGAGAGAGAGCCAGAGAACGGGAGAGCCTTTCTCTCGCACTCGCTACTTTTTATCGCATCCGTAGCTGCCCTCCTGCAGAGTGGCTCGCCTCATGTCCCAGTTAACCGATCTGGCGTTTTGCCAATTAACTGCCAGGGGTCTCCTCTTGTTCCGGGTTGCACCTTCTCTCTCCGTCGAAGACGCTCCCATTCTCAGCGGGTTATCTTTGACTTTACCGAGCCGCGCCGCGCCTTGTAACCTACTTAATGTACACGACTTCTGGTCCTTCGCAGCAGGGACCGAATGCTGTACCGTTACACACTGATCTAAATTAAGCATAGATGTTGCTTGATCCACACCTCTAAAATACGGTGTTCAGAAAGCGGTTGGAAAAAAGAAATTGAATCCCTTGTTTCGTTCGCAGACATGGGGACTTAGTAGATTCGCATGGAATACAAGACGATAGAGTACGAGACTTCGGAGCTCTGAAACCTGACAAGACCGAAGCCTTATCGAGATTAATACAATTTTTGTATTCAAGATATACATCAGTCACCGTATGACGCGGTCGTGCGTACTCTTCCGGTGAAGACATCGTAGGCTTCTTCATTGAGGTAAGATCTTTGCGCATAGCTTGCCTGACGTTATTGTGAGCTATGAGATAGGGTATCTCTTATCACGAGTATCCATCATGCGCTTAACGTTTTGATACGTGTACTTCACAACTTAGAAGACTTCCATAATGCAGACAGCACAATTACGCGTAGGACCAGTCCTGGCAAGTCCGATTGTTTCTTTTTTCCATGGAAGAAAGGAACTGCCTTTGATTTAAAGGTAGCCCAAAGGAGAGCCCATTTTCTTCCATTCATGCAGAAATCCTTAAGAACCATGAAGACGAAGCTTTAACCAGCTGTTGTGCTTCATGGACTCTTCGATTTTTTAAAACCTATATCGATTATGTCTTCGCTGATATGACAGTCTGGAAAACGAGCTACTTTTTCAGCGCCTTGGCAATCCTTTGCAATACAACTCTTCGACCGTTAGAAGAGAGATAGGTGGTCAGCGAATTGCCTTTCTCTAGATGGTTAACTATCAAATTCGCAGATGGTCTGAAGACAAACTTATTCGAATGAACTGCACTTCCACCTGGTGTTTCTCGTTCTTTTCCAACATAATGCCTAGGGCAGATGCTGTCAAAAGGATGATAGACCACACGCCGAGGATTTTTGGTGCAGAGCACCTTGAAGAAGCATTATGGCACATATCAATAAAAATAAAATTCCACATCCATGGGTAATTCATTCTGAGGCACCTCTCATTTAGGAGGATAAGTATGTGAAAACTTATTTGCCCAAAAACATTGTTGTGCCTCGTTACAAGCAGAATGAGAAACAGATTGAAAGGGTTTTGCGTACACGCGACGGATTATCGCCAGGATAACAACGTAAAAGTATCGATCGGCGGATCTTGTCTGTCTCGCGCCCCGGGGCTTACTGTAGGTGGCGCCAATGTCGCTTATTTTGCTGATTGGCTCGATGATTTTGTTTACATAGGTCAAATATTGTTAACATTAGTATTGTGCTCGAATTTGAAAAGACTTAGCCGTAAAATCGTCCATTAACGGGAAATAGGCTACTTTGTCGCTCAGTTGATGGACTCAGCCAAAAAGGACATACTAAAATGATAAATGACCTTTAGTTCGAGTGCCGCAACCCGCCGGTGAGCGACGAACGCTGAACCAACCTGTCAAGTGAACGAGAAATACTACGACTGTCGACCGTTGTATTTCTCGGTGATGATCTTCACACGCTGTTCACTCCCTAAACACCACTATAATGATCAACGAGCTACTCGCAAACCGATTACTATGGGAACCGCGTTCCGGTTTTCGGCAACAGTCCTTTTCAACACGGTTTCCTGCAGCACCGCTGCTGCACGTCGTCACGTTCCACCCTGTGCCGCAGCATTACGCATCAACCACATTGGGGAGATCCTGATGTGGTGCATGAATCCTCTTCTGTGCACCAAGTGTACAGCAGCCACTTGGTTGTCAACGGATGTAGTACAGAGATGAGCGAAGTTCAAGCGTACACTGGCACTCATCATTGCTGAATAAAACGCCGTTCTCTTGAAACAGGATCTGCATGCATCGTCAGCCACTCACGTTCTGTTTCGTTCCCTGACATGCACCTGCTTGCCGGCGTTTAACCGTCAAGTGGTCTTATCATGCCACAAAAACTGTTCGTACAACGCTCATCTCAGCTACCATGAATCGCAAAAGTCGGTACAGCCACATTCCTTCTATTCTGCGACCCTTATCATCGTTTTTAAGTGTAGGACGAATACAATACAACGCAGCATACGACAACGCAGAGACATCTACTCCATTTACTTTAGCGCTGAGACGTCTGCTCTCCAACATTCCACAAACCGACTTCTCAAAACTGCAGCAAAGCTTAGGTCAAAACACCATCTGTCCGACGCATGAAAAGCCGTCGTTCGTACAACTGGTTTCCATCATACACTTTGCTTCCTACCCTTACCGAAGCTAAGACCCGAACAGAACATTGATGTTTCACGTTAGCCTCGCTTCAAGCAACGCAACTGTAGGAATCGTTTTGTGCCCTTACCTAAGCTTAGGCCTTAATATAAGGGTTGTGTTTGCCTTACAGAATATGACAGCAACACAACCATAGGCATTGTTTTCTGCCCTTACCTAAGCCTAAACCATAAAATAAGATCATGTCGCCCTTTTACATTGCGAAAGCAGCAAGACCGTAGGCATCGTTTTCTGCCCTTACCTAAGCCTAAACCATAAAGTAAGAGTCATGCCTCCCTTTTAACTTACGAAGGCAACACCGTTCGCTCATCGAACACAACTTCGCATAGTTAACTCTCTCCATCGCAAATACGTCACAACGCTGCTTTCCCACTGTGGGTCTTTCCTAGTAGCAACCCCCTAGGTGGCGATGATGTGGTTGGTCGACCAATCAGAAAAGAGAGTGGCCGGCCAATCAGAAAAGACTTGGGCGCAACCAATAGAAAACGACCCTATCCTTTGCAGCTTAGGTGGTGCCACCATCAATTCATGCGATTTCAAGCGAAAAGCAGGAATGCCTTAGTCCCAAAACAGAGAAGCGATGAAAAATTGCCTACCTTTCTACGCAGTGTCACGACAGCCGCAAAAAGGACGTTTCCTGCACGACTTGACGCGTCCGTCTCCCATCAGCATGCGGAAACGAACCAACAGTTACTCAACGCAACCCTAAGCAACACGTGCTGCAATACCATTTTAGACCGGCGGATACAGCTCGCAATGGCGCAGAGGATCACGTTCCTCGCTGTACCGCACCACAACGCGTCGACCACAGTGAAGGCAGATCCTGAACTGGTGCATCAGTACTCTTCTCTGCACCAACCGTACAGCAACAGCCATTTGGTTGTTAACGGGTCTAGCGCAGAGTTGAGCGAAGTTCAAGCGTACACTAGCCCTCATGATCGCAGAATAGAACGCTGTTCTCTTGAAACAGAATGTGGGTGCAAAGCCAACCACTCACGTTCTCCTTCGCTCCCTGGCATTCACCTGCTTGCCGGCGTTTAATCGTCAACGGGTCTTATCATGACACAAAAACTGTTCGTACAACGCTCATCTCAGCTAGCGTGAATCGAAAAAACTCCGTACATCCACATTCCTTCTATTCAGCGATTCTTATCATCGTTCTGTTTCGTTCCCTGGAATTCACCTGCTTGCCGGCACTAAACCGTCAACGGGTCTTATCACCGCACAAAAACTGTTCGCACAACGCTCATCTCGGCTACCGTGAATCGCAAAAACTTCGTACATCCAAATTCCTTCTATTCTGCGACTCTTATCATCGTTTTTAAGTGTAGGACGAATACAATACAACGCAGTTATACGACAACGCAGAGACATCTGCTCCGTTTACTTTAGCGCTGAGACGTCTGCTCTCCAACATTCCACAAACCGACTTATCAGAACTGATGAAATTCTCAGAAATTGTACGTCATTCAGCGCCTGAGGTAAAAGAGGCAAGGCGCCTAATATATCGACGATGTCTCTGTAAAGGTGACAAATGATCTGTCACAATCTTTGACAGGCGGCGCACCCATGACCTCATTAGCAGAGAATCCTTAAAAGACATGTCCTTCGCTGTCCTTCGTCCTTTACCTTAGCAATCGTTACTTTGAGCAGTCATATCACTTACACTCTGTTCGCTGATTAAACCTATTCATGAACTACCATAGTTATGCTCTGCGCGGCAATATTCCAACAGGTTATGGGCCCAGCATCTTGGTAGATTGATTATCGAAGGAGCACTGAATTTCGACGTCATGGATTCACTCAAGGATAGTGCGCCCGTCCTAACGTTGCTAAACGACTATAATTACGCAACGTGGTGTGTGAAGATGGAATGTGTCCTCGTGAGAGATAACCTCTGGAGCTTTGTCAAGAATCCCAAGCAAGAAGGCGATGTAATGACGGACAAATGGATCCAAGGAAACGACAAAGCCCGATGCAGGATCATGCTTGCGGTAGAGGACAACCAAATCATTCACATCAAGCATCTGAGCTCCGCTCACGATATCTGGTTCACACTAAAAAGGATGTATGAGCGCACGTCCCTGGGTAGTCGTTTGTTCCTGCGCAGGAAGTTATACACTATGCGTTACACTTCCGGTCACTTGCGAGATCATGTTAATTCCATGCTCGAGGTGGTGTGCCAGCTTCGGACCGCAGGAGTTGTTATTGACCAAACGGAGACCGTAGCAGCGCTATTGGCAAGCCTGCCGGATTCGTATGGGACATTGGTCACGACGCTCGAAGGACGCGATGAAAATCTTCTCACCGTCGACTACGTCATTGGAAAAATGCTCGACGAGTATCAGCGTCGCTCAGAACGCAACGTAAGTGGCGATGACTCAGTAATGGCGTTACGGACAAGTAACAGCCAGGTAGCCTGTGAACGGAATCGAAGACAAAGTGGCAAGCAGAACATGGAATGTTTCTATTGTCACAAGACCGGTCATTTCAAGTCAGAATGCAGGAAGCGCCTCCGGCATCTTCAACAGGCAAGGAGTAACGATGCATCAGCTCAGGTAGGATCCATAAGCAGGAAGTCAAGAAGTAATGGTCCACAAAAGTTCACGGCGTTCACTACATATGACCGAGCCCAGATCGTCAAAGCAACTGGTGAGTGGATCATCGACTCAGGATGCACCACACACATGACGAGTGATCGATACTTCTTCACGGAATTGAGGAAGATCGATGGAAATGTCCTGCTGGCTACTAAAGAACTGACCCATGCGGATGGCATTGGGAGTGGCCGAGTGCGATGTCGCCTCCCGGATGGCAACATTGAGGACATCACTCTCCGCGATGTGCTTTACGTTCCACAGCTCGGTGGAGGACTAATGTCTGTTTCCAGGATGACCATGAATGGCTACAGGGTTATATTTGAAAACGAAGGATGCCGGATCGAAAGATGCAACGATGGTGAAACGGTTGCAACAGGCAAGATGAAAGAGAATTTGTTCTTTTTCAATAGTGTACAACCGGTCGAATGCGCACATTCAGCTTTCGAGACGAAAACCAGTCTGGTGCAGTGGCATCGCAGATTTGGACATCGGGATTTGAACGCAATCAAGAAGCTCGTGGCTGATAAACTAGTAAGTGGACTAGTCCTGGACAGTAGTGTGCAGCAAATCCCAGCATGCGAATGTTGCATTCGAGGGAAGTTAGCTCAAAAACGCTTTTCTGTGAGCAAGTCTAGAGCACTTAAGCCATTGGAGCTGATACACAGCGACGTCTGTGGTCCAATGCAGGAGGCTACCCCAAGCGGAAATCGCTATTGCTTGACCATGATAGACGACTATTCCCGTTATACTGCCGTGAGGTTACTGAAGCACAAGGACCAGGTTCCCTGCACGATCGTCGAAATAATTAGACAGTGGTCTACAGAGATTGGCCACAAGCCAAAGGTGCTGAGGACAGACAATGGCAAAGAATACGTCAACCAGCAGCTCATCAACTTCATGAAGCAACAGGGAATCAAGCACCAAACGACTGTAATATACACGCCTCAGCAGAACGGGGTTGCGGAACGAAAGAATAGATCACTCCAAGAAATGGCAAAATGCATGCTTCTCGACTCAAAGCTTCCATTACGCTTCTGGGGCGAAGCGATGATTACAGCGGCGTACTTGCAAAACAGACTTCCCAGCAGAAGTGTGAGTAGAACTCCGAAGGAACTATGGGACGGTAAGAAACCGGATGTCAGTCACATTCGTATCTTTGGTTCGAAGTGTTTCGCGTTTGTTCCGAAGCAACTTCGACAGAAATGGGACGACAAAGTGACGGAAGGTGTCCTGATTGGCTATAGTGACACCACAAAAGGTTACAAAATTCTCGACTTACGTTCCGGAAAGGTATGGATCAGTAGGACCGTCAAAATAATTGAATCCATAACCCCAAGCAAACCGTGCTATTATCCAGTGGCAGAAGGGGAAGACAGAGATTTGAAGTCAGAGGATAGCTTCCCAGAGATTTCCCCCGTGCTGTTTTCTCCCTCTAACTCTCCCAAGACAGAAGAAATATCACCGCACGAAGCGACATCAGGGCCTCAAGTACGAATGTCGCAGAGAGGAACAAAGGGACATCCGCCAAGAAGATTTGGTTTTGACGCGGAATGCTACAAAGTTCAAGATCCGTCCAGTATGGATGACGTATTCCAGCTGCCGCCACATGAACGTCGACTATGGATGCAAGCTGCTGCAAGAGAAATTAAGTCCATGCAAAAGCTGCACGTTTGGGACCTTGTCGATCTCCCACCAGGAAAGAAACCAATCAGCTTGAAATGGGTGTTTAAAGTAAAGCCCAACAGTGAAGGCCAGGCTGACACCTACAAGGCTCGCTTGGTAGCTCGAGGTTTCTCCCAACGCTATGGGGAGGACTATGACGAAACATTCGCCCCAGTTGTAAAACATGACACCGTCCGCGTGCTCCTCTCTTTAGCAGCAGCTCAAAAATTACATGTACGTCATCTGGATGTTAAGGCTGCTTATCTAAACAGCCCACTGGAAGAAGAACTCTACGTCAAGCAGCCTCCTGGTTTCGAGGTGCAAGGCCAAGAACACAAGGTCCTCTTACTTCGTAAAAGCCTTTATGGATTGAAGCAGTCAGCAAGGGCCTGGAATAAGATGGCAACAGATACCTTGACCAGTCTAGGATTTGAACAAGCCATGGCCGATCACTGTCTGTTCAGCAAAAAGGAGAAAAACGGAAGCAGAACGTACATTCTCATTTACGTTGATGATCTGCTAGTAGTCGGGGCCACGCCGAAAATCACCAAGGAAGTTGGTATTCAAATGGACAAGTTTTTCCAAACCAAAGATCTGGGTGAGGTGAAGAATTATCTCGGGATACAAATTGAAAGAGAAGGGGATGGCTCTATCCTCTTGCATCAGAGAAACAAGATAGAACAATTATTGGAACAATACGGACTGATGGAGTGCAAGCCAGCTCCAACGCCTATGGAAACTGGTTTCCTTTCAGTAAACCAAGAAAGTCCACCGATGCCGGATAATACGAAATACCGTCAAGCCATAGGGTCCTTGCTTTATGTTGCAACCGTGTCGCGGCCAGATATAGCTGCCCCTGTTGGATTCCTATGTCGTCATGTCGAAAAACCGACGGAAGCTGACTGGAAGGCAGTAAAGCGTGTTATGCGCTACTTAGCTGCAACGAAGTACATGACGCTAAGACTATCTTCCGCTGGTGGCATTGATCTACAATGTTATGTCGATGCAGACTGGGCTGGAGATAAGGCAGACCGAAAGTCTACTACTGGATTCGTCTTCCAATTAGGTAAGAACACAGTAGCCTGGTCAAGTCGGAAGCAGTCTGTAGTGGCCTTATCTTCGACGGAAGCCGAGTATTTGGCAGTGTCGCATGCCTGTCGTGAGCTACTATGGCTGCGACAACTCCTCAAGGACCTCGGAATCGCAGTCAAGGATCCCACCATAATACATGAAGACAACCAGGCTTGTATTAAAATGGTCAACTCTGAACGATATGGGGCAAGGACAAAACACGTGGATGTGTGCCATCACCATGTGCGCGACTTACGAGCGCAAGGCACAATCAAGCTCCAATATTGTCCATCTGACAAAATGAGGGCAGACATTCTTACGAAGCCTCTCTGCAAGGATAAGTTTTCGCGGTTCGCGCATTTAATTGGATTAGAAGATCATAAAGATCCAAAGGAATCTGCTCATGATTTAACAGGCGCTAAATGACGAGAAGGGGTGATGAAATTCTCAGAAATTGTACGTCATTCAGCGCCTGAGGTAAAAGAGGCAAGGCGCCTAATATATCGACGATGTCTCTGTAAAGGTGACAAATGATCTGTCACAATCTTTGACAGGCGGCGCACCCATGACCTCATTAGCAGAGAATCCTTAAAAGACATGTCCTTCGCTGTCCTTCGTCCTTTACCTTAGCAATCGTTACTTTGAGCAGTCATATCACTTACACTCTGTTCGCTGATTAAACCTATTCATGAACTACCATAGTTATGCTCTGCGCGGCAATATTCCAACAAGAACTGCAGCACACCTTTGGTCAAAATACCATTTGTTCGACGCACGAAAACTGTCGTTCCCTGCAACTGGTTTCCATCGCACGCATGGAATTCTCCTGAAACCGAAGCTTACACCTGAACACAACATTAATGTTTTACTTTAACCTTAAACAACGGCAGCAGAGAGCGACATCCAACTATAGTAGCAAATATGACTCCATCATAAGCAATGGCTTATACCTTAGCCTAAGCCTACGCTTCAACATAAGCCCAATTTTTCAATATACATTATGAACGCAACACAACCGTAGGCATCATTTTGTGCCCTTACCTAAGCGTACACCTTATCATAAGGCTGATTGTTTCTAAAGAGATTATGAAAGCAGCACAACCATAGGCATCGTTTTCTGCCTTCACCTAAGCCGGCAATCCGATAATCTCAGTTTTATCTTAACTTTCTGCTGTCATACTGTTCGCACAACGTCTTCTTCAAATTCCTTCATCCGAGGCACCACTCCCATGAACTTATCAAATTCTTTCCGTGCCGTTGTCGTCTCAGCCAATCGCATTACTTTTGTTCATGGGTGTCAGCCGTATAAAAGCGTGCGGAATTTTCTGATCAGTTCGTTGAAGTAGGAAGATGAAATTCGGAGACTTGTGGTCGATGAGCGAGGAGGAAGTGATTGCGTTTTTGCAGGATAAAGGTCTTTTGGCAGGGGAAAAGTTCTGTGCGAAAGGCCATGCTATGAAAATGACGTCTAGAAGCGGGCGGACTCCCACGTGGAGATGTAGGGCTTAGGGTTGCTGTGAGGAAGTTTCCATTCGAACTGGAACATGGTTCGAAGGTAAGAATGGCTTCGTTAGACGTAAATTGTAGTTCATGGTTAATAGGGCCCCGTGGAAGACTCCCGCTCCGCACTGACCTTCTTTTTATTTACGATTGGTGCTGCGAGTTCACCCCAATTTGGAATTGTGTGAACGAATTAGGTATGAATGTTCCACAATACGTAATGACGGTATTATTACATGCCCCTACAAGGATGAACAAAAATACGGCTGTAGCATGGAACCACTGGATGAGAGTGGCCGCCGCAGAAGTGGTTTCAAGGCAGCCATTGATGATCGGTGGCGATGGTCTCATCGTCGAGCTCGATGAGACCATGTTTTCAAAACGAAAATACAACGTTGCCTCGTGTACCCACAGCAGTGTGTGTTTGGCGGCATTTGTCGCCAAACGAAAGAATTTTTTGCGGTCCCAGTAAAAGACCGCTTCAGCGCCACACTAATGGCGCTGATTAAAAAACACGTGAGGCCCGGGAGCGTCATTATGACGGACAAGTGGAGGGCCTACCCGGGCCTTTCCGCTGAGGGGTTCACCCACATGACGGTGAACCACTCAGCAAATTTTGTCGACAGCGCTACTGGCGCCCATACGCAAACAATAGAATCGTTGTGGGCCCAACTAAAGCGGTCTGTCCGGCTGCGATGTGGGATGCACAGCAGCATGCTGCGGTGGCACTTAGCCGAGGAGATGTGGCGCCGGAAGTATCGCCGTGAAGAGGCGTTCGACCAGATATTAAAGGACATCGCTGCCTTGCACCCACCATCGTGATACGGACATATATTGTGCGGAATAAACTGTATTATTTATGTTCCCTTGACCCTGAGCCAGGCTTAAGCATTTTTTGCTCAATAATTTCAAAATCAATTCGTTTTCAAAATGCTTCTCAACCAGATTTGTTTATGGATAATTACGTCGGCTGGCTGCACTTGAGAGTGGTCTGCAGGTTTCTGCAATGTCCCTTTCACAAAGGGATGTGACTGATGAACGTGCTTACCCATTCTAGCGTTGATTTTCCACACTTTCCTCATGTTTTGGCTTAAGCTTAGGCTGAACTTTAGCCTATACGGCATGCAACAGTCGACCAACCTGCTCACTCTAACTATCATTCTGCACACTATTAAGTTTGACTGAAGCATATATTTGCGTTCAAGTATGGTCTAACTTTGACAAAACAGACTCATTTTCACAACCTCAATCTTAATCACGCCAGCATCACTAACCTTAGCGTTTGAGGATGTCGTTTTGCGGCTAAATGCGTCAACTGAGCGAGAAAGTATGCTATTTCTATAATAGTTGCTCGGCTGCTTTGCGGCTAAGTCTTCAATTTCGCGCAGAGTACGTCGCGCAGCAACGAAAACGACATCAGCGCCACATAGGGGGTTGCTAATAGGAAAGACCCGGGATTTAAGAAGACCACGGAGGACGCAATGAAAGGATCAGCGTTAGTTAAACAGTGCTAGAAATGTTCACACGACTTGAAGGCTAGAATTATCTATTGTGCCTGCCTGTTTCACACCCGAAAGATCAGAGGCCCTTGCGTTGGACAAATGTCCAGCTCTTTCAATAGAAACAAGAGTGTTGACATTGGCGAAGTAGGGACCAATCTGATTAATCAAAGCAGTTGTTGCAGAACAGTTATCTGATATTTTAACGACTCTGCATATATAAGGATATAGCATGTGAGAGCTTTCACCGTCATACACTGACGAAGGGGCGTAGCAGTTCTGAAAACCGGTGCATTTACTTTCTCAATAACGTTAACTCAATGGGTGCAACCGCCTTCGACAAAGGAACACTGATTAACGGTATTCGAGTGAAGCACTTTAGGTCTTTTTGGTAACATGTCGGCAACTGCTTGCGCATTTCATGACGGCGACGAGAATTTTTTAAAATGCGTTTACTTTAATTCATTTTACTGCGACGCCTTAAAAATGGCTGGACATTGATGGAACGCAATGAACCGCATCGAGTAAATGGTTGGACGTCTTCATTAGCAAAAGTTAGCACTATTTCTTCCTTATTTTTGTATTATTTTAGAATACCAGAAAAACAAAAGAAAAACATAGACGTTGGAACCTACGGAATGCCGCCGGAGGTACAAAGCTTAACTGAAAACTCTGATTTCTTGGTGCACTCGGCCAGCACTCTAACTGTCTACTAAATTATCGTATTTCTGTGTCAAAAACAGTAAACGGTTTTGCAAAGAGGAAGGTATGGCTGAAATGACATCCCAGGGTTTGACCAGCATGCAGCTATCAGCTACGCTCAACGTCATAAAATATCTCCTGTATACCGCCTCTTGCTCGCTGAAGATGGAACTCGAGCGTTCCGAAATATTCGAGAGAAAACCTGTACGTCGTTTTCTGACCGTTTCCTCTTATAACCACACTCATCCATCCGTTTTTATGGTGACCGTGTCAGTTTACTTATAGATCTTTCAACGTTCAAGAAACAAAAACGGGAAAATCCGTGAAAAGACAACTTCATGAATAGCTCCTGTATACATAACATCGTCCATAGACCGTAAGCTGAAGGCTTCATCAACATCAAGTCCAATGCTGAAAGAAACGAAACCTTTAACAACTTTGCATCTCGTTGCAACAGAGTCGACGAAGCATTTCGATGAATGATTATGCTTCCGACACGACCTCAAAAATTCAACGAGCACACGCGCTGTCGTTGGAATGCTGATAGAACTAAAATCCCATTCGAGGTGATGGCATGATTTATGAATTTGCATGTAAACGCAGTGCCCACATTGGAGAAATGGACAACACTTTATTTCAGGGATTACAAGATTGCATAACTTTCCTACCCAGCCGCAACAATGCCCAAGAAAGACTTAATGGAGTACAAAGCCGACGCTGATTGCGACCACGGAAACTTGACCCCAAGAAGATAATGGAGGATACCATAAAGGAGCGAGTGGTCGTCCACCATTCCATTCAACGTTAGAGCGATCTGTGGCCAAAAGTATTGCCAGCGAACCAGCTTCACCACTACAAAATTAAGGAGGCCCGCTTCGTAAGGCATAATCTTTCAATGAATGGACGCGAAAGCGGGAGGTTAGACCGGCAGGGGTTAGTTGATTAATCAGTGGCTGGTGCAAAGTGCGTACTTGACCCAGCCGCTGCCTTACCTTGCCATGTCAACTTGTACCCGTAGCTCGCATGATCAGGCCTCTTCCCACGCTACACCCCGACGGTGGAATCAGAAATTGTACGTCGAATTGTTCAGTTTGCTTTCTTCATAACGTAGCCAACCGCCCTTCGATTACGCAGCGAAGTACACGAACGGGACTTGACCTGTCTCGAAACGAAGAAACCGTCTAAGCGAATAGTTCGTAGTTTTGTGTGCGCCTACAGCACGCAGCGTAAGGAGTGTAAGCTCATCATCCACCCGCAGTTGCTGACGAAGAAAATCGCGCAGGAAGTGTTCGCATAGAAACAACTTTATCAGCAGGGGAAGATCCCTACAGCAAATATCACACTGATGATGCCAATGGCTGGATATTAGTGCGCATTGGTCGTTCGCCCATGCAGTTGTACACGTCTTGCAGCCGAAGATGGGTAACATGCAGTACGAAAGGCTCCGGAGAATGCCTGAATGGAATAAGCAGCTGGCATAAACCAACTGTGCGACGTCGGTTAAAACGATTACAATATTGACAGCAGAAAATGACGCTTGTGCGACGAAAAGATGGCTAGCGAAACTGTGCTTCATGTTCACTCATTCTCTTACAGTTATGACCCTGTTCCTTTTCGCTGTAGGCTCACGTTAGCTCTACTGGAGGCAGCCTGCGCAGTGCAGCATGTGACAACTGCTTATATACCGCAAGCGTTATCGTAAAATGTTTCAGGCTAACGGCTTCCGAAAACAATCAGCTACTATTAACACTCCAGAATGAGAGCTCTTTTATTCATTCATCAAGAAGGCCAGTTGACCCTCAAAATGGGGGCTTTAAGTCGTCGTATCATTTGCCATTATTGGTGGCATTATTGCCAATCAGACTGCGTGCCGAAGAGTTGTTGGTTTTTGTTTGCCGATTTTACTCAAGCTATTGACGTATAGGTTTCCCTTAAGCACCCGTATTTCCCATTGAACTGGAGAGCTTAATCCCCGCTGGTGGAGTACAATGCTTACTATTGAAAGCTTATTCGCACTTGCGTCAAGCTGGCGAAAGAACAAGTGGTGCTCTAGAAGCTTGATGTTCAATAATAAATACTGTATTCCACTAACAACACTTTGCAGCTCGCTTCAGCAATTCCTGTCGTATAACTTCTATTATGCCCAGTAATGGACTAGGACGTTCACTTTCGCGCAGCGGACTGATGGAGCTTCACTGATTACTGCACTTCGTAACTCTCGTTAGTGTTACTCAGCAAGTCGTCAATCGAACATCAAGAAGCAGACGCGCTGGGCGTCCGAACTATTGGCACGTACCTTTGCATCGCACCTTTGTTTTCCATAACTCAGCTTTCCGATTATCGGAAATGGGGTGCACTGGTCGAAGGAAGATAATGCCTAATTGCCGCGTTAAGAAACGCCCACTATTCTACATAACAATTTCATGACTAATAGGTGATGGAAAAAATGAAGTCCGATAACGCGACAGATGGAGTGTACATATTTAGTTAATCTTTGAAGATCTGGTGAGTACCAGCCTGGCCTGAATATCGGAACAGTGCCAGCCTGGCCTGAATACCGCTTCAAGCGTCCTTTATTGATTGAGATGGTCCGCTCGAAAGGATCGCTCATATGGCTTTGATTACGGTAACTGAGAGCAAATGACAAAGGTCTGAATGTATACGTTCAGGTCACTGATGAATTAAGATGATTAAGGCTGACCACGTGGAAGTGGATTATCAGTTAGCGAGGTCCTGATTTGGTAACGGCACACATGGATGGCGCGCTTCTCGAAAGGTCATCGCTGATGAATGTCGCTATTGATGGGTGAAAAATCAAAGGAGCCGCGGCAAGCGAACGACAGCTCGACCGACCGGAAGAGAAACACAGATCGACTTTGCTTACAGATGCCGCCTTCGTTACACGATCACTTGAGAAAAAGCGACACCAGCGGTAAGGAAAGGCGGTCACCCTTTGCAGCCATTGGTACATCGTTAAACGTGACTAATTGGCGCAGGGAATACAGTGATGGAAGGAAGAGCCTCCACCTGGTAATGAATGGGAGCCACGGCCGTGACATAGCTGGCCATTTCGCCGTGTAGGGGAGGATAGGGGACGCTTGCAAGTATACGGACGGTGCGATAGAATAAGAAATGCTTGGGCACTGGCAAGCGCCAAAGTGAGTCGGGGAAATATTGGTCAACTTGAAATTCCACCGTTGGGTAAACATACAAGCGCAACCCTGCTAATAGGCAAAGTTGGAGCGACGGTAACTGGACTGCAGGGTTATTTGCTGTGCAAGGATTATTCCATTAACAGTGGTAGGCGGCACAGTTTTATTTGGTGTGGGAGCTCCACTTTTGACATGTTTGTGTCGAGGAACCATGTATGACCAGTTCCCTGGAAAATCTATGATGTGCATCCGCTTTGATTATCCCGTGAATGATCACGTCCACGGGCATTGACCGTCCTTTATTGGCGGCTGCTTTTGTAATTCTGTTCGTCGCATCAGGCTACCACAAGTGTGCCACTGTTGGCTCAGCACCTGCCTGCCAGACATGGGCATTAATAGCAATTTTCTCCGCGGGATCTCCTTTGTCCCGCTGAGGCCCAACAGTGTTTGCTTAATGCTGATTCGCTGTCATCCCAGCCAGCGCTTCGCAAGCTGGGTTGTTCTGTTCACATTTCGACCCTTTGGTCGCTTTACTCATTCACTCAGTGCTGTCCTTGGCCAGTCACCAAACCTGCATCATTCCTGCTGCCGTTATTCACCTCGTCGCGATCTGCCGTTGCCTCGCAGCTGTTACTGATATACAAAAGTTCCGTGCGCGCATTGCGCTATTAACTTTATATTGCTCAACCTGCGGAGCATTGCTAATCCACCAGTCCATTTACTTCTTCAACTCACTTCTTACAGCACCGACCGCGCGAAGCCCAAGTCATGGTCTGTACCGACCTGTAGATAAGGTATGCTGCCATGGCTCAGCTTCCTCTCCATAAGCCAGCTTGGCCATTAACATGCTACCGCACAAATTGATGATACTGGCTAGTATCTTGTCTCAAACTCACCACGCATTGGTCACTGGCGGTGCCAAGCCTTCCTATTGCTCAAACAAGGTACGTTGCAAAGCTCTTTTGCCTATGCAAGCTGTTGAACGCCGGATTTTCTTGGCAGCAGCGTACAGTTTCGCGCGGATATCAAAATTGCGATAAAGCAGCTGCTCCCCTCGCACAGTTAAGCATGGAGCTTTTGGAACTTATCCACTCCTCGACGTTTGCGTCACGGGGATGTCCCAATAACGGAAGCCATTTTCTTCTTACAGCATCTCAGGGAGCAAGCGAATTTCGAGAGCTCCATTTCCCAGGTAAAGTCGTTCGATGGCGGATGACTTCCACCGCGGTCATTTTCGCTAATAGCCCAAGGATGCTGCCAAAACGGAGTTCCTCGTCACTTCGCCTTTCTGCTGCTTATGCGGGCGTTCACCGTTTTTGAAAAACCAGTGGAGCCGAGGAAGCATTGGACGAAGGACCACACTGCCCTCAAGGCGGTGAACTTCGCGGCTTCCAAAGCAGCCTTGCTCCGCTTTCAGCGATATAAACGGCGGGAGTTAACGAGCGTGGCCGGCGTAGGAGAAGGAGCGCTTGAGCATTAGGAAGGGCAAAAGTAAGCCTGGAGTTATTGGTCAACTTGAAATATCACAAATCCCCTTTATAAGCATTGCCCAAGACAGATCGAGAGGGCTCCGAAAGCTGCGAAGATTTTGCTGCGTTGAGAGTATTAATGCTTCATATTAATTCTTCATTGAATGCAGCGGATTTCCAGACACGATAAGCCGGTACAAATCCGTGAGAATTCAAAGGATGCCCTTTATGAAGCAGCATGTATTCATGTCCCTTCTAAGCAAGTGGTAGCTTGTTTATATACGTTTGATAATATTCAGTGGATCTCTAAGCACAACGAAGCACTACCAACTGGTGGACATCCAGTTCTTCGCTTTCCCCAGTTCAATTTTGCATGCCTTTTCAAACTAGGTGCCCGTACACAGCTGGTAGTGCATACGTTATGTGCGGTTACGTATTTATTGGGTGCCGATAGCGAAGTTAAGCCTTTCCATGGAAATGACCAGTGAAATGAACTGAGCAACACCATTTCTTGCCACCCGCCTAGAGCGTCGTTATCAGAACAGTGCGCAGATTGATATGCTTCCCGTTCAAGCAGCGTTAGGCTGGACGAGGAACTTTCTCTTAACATTTTCGACTGTGGAGTTTCATGTGCACAGCAAATGAACTCCAATTATTAATAATTTGGCACTCTCGGCTAGACGCAGCTAAACAGGGAAGTGCTTTACCTCTGCCCGCAACAGGGCTTCCTGTGTAACTCTACTAGCTAAATTCTTCCGATTGCAAAAATGTTTCCGTCATGATGTGCTTTTACCAATGCAGAGCAGTTTGCCGAGCAGTGATCATTCCCGAGGGACTTAGCTGAGCTGCAGTATTGGAGGGAGTTGTTGTTTCTCCTTCTACAATTGGTATTCACATTTTGCAATATTTTGAACAGTGACAGTATTACGCAAATCCTAGCAGACGATGAAACACCGAAAGTTGTAAGCGCTGTTCCAGCTTTGTTACTACCTCTTTGGCAGCCGAGTTAACTACTACATGTACAGCCAAATGACCCATTATCATTGAGAACTTAAAAGTAACTGATATATCTGAGGCTGAGGGAATGTTTGTTGGTTGTTCTAAAGCAAACTTGTGCACGTAATAGGAGGGCGGGGCACGCTCCCCTCCTCTTTACAGCCTTCCGCATTTGTGCAGACCAATGTTGGGTTCATTTCAGAGCTTCACAAAGTCCGGTCGCTCGAACAGCTTTCTTTGGCGCATCAAACGCCGGCCGCCCAGTTACTTTTTCGGCACCATACACGTGCCCTACACTGAAGTATGGGAGTACGTCAACCCAACTGTCAAGGCCGCTTTCTACAGGGCTGACACGGTCTTTCTGGAGCTTGACTTAAATAATCCAAAGACAGTACAGAGTCTCGTCCGGTGCCAGTACCTTCCGGAGGGTGAACAACTGATCGACCATCTGCCGCCTGCTCTTTTCGACAGATTAAAGCAGCACATGGACTTTGTACGTCAGGAGCTTCCTCGGTGGACTTCCACAGATCAGTATGGACCAGATGCTACCTATGCGGATCAGCTCTTCTACAGCATTACAGGTATACATGGTGCTCAGATGCGCATACTCTAACAAGGCGGCTGATAATGCTACATAATCTAGATTGTTTTCTACGAGATAAGGCTAAAATATGGCGGACTAAATTATATATATATATATATATATATATATATATATATATATATATATATATATATATATATATATATATATATATATATATATATATATATACATGAAATCATTATTATTTTTTCGCAACTCACTAGAAGAAAATTGTAAGTACGCCATGTGAACATTGCAATACGAACTTTACAAGCTACCAAATTCAGGAAATTGGGAACGCAAGCGCCCTATATGGATAATGTTTCTACTCAACTCCTTGAATCCACGTTCAATAGAGAATCGTGGAATTCCAGTGCTAGACTTGTACCTAGCGCAGCAGGCGTTTATATCTTCAAAACCTCTCGGTGCTATTGAAACTCCGTATGAGCAGTGCCAGCCATTGAACTCCCTTCGAAATCAGCAGGTAGTGCATGCCCTGAATCAAACTCTGTACGCCAACGAAAGGCTGCTGACGAAGCATGATCGACTGAAACTGCAGACGCCGGTCTCTGACGTCATCAGTCGCACTTATGATTTGGTCAAACACTACATATGCGGAAGTCTAGACGAAACAATATTCACGTACGATTCTGTTCAGGTAGGTCGCAAGGGCGGACTGATTGAAGTGACTTTGCGGTGAATGTGAAATGTTTTGCAGCTGGTGGAAAAAGGCAACCTCATGAACCAAAACGAGCTTGACGAAGACGAGGATAGCAACATTAATGCCTACTTTCGGCAGGAGCTTATTCAAAAGAGAAATAACCGAATGGCAAAGCGGGTTGTATTTCTCCTGGAAAAGCACCCAAGAAAGTCGTTTTTCTTCGCTTTCGGGGCTGGTCACTTCCTGGGCAAAAACAGTGTGATCGACCTAGTCAGAGAATCCGGCTATGACGTCAGACCTGTGATCATGCGCAAGACTGGCTTAAGGTTGGCATTGCGTTGCATTCTGCTCTCGCTTTTGCATCTAGCAGTTAGTCCTTATTCTAGTCGCGGTGCGAAACTTCGAAAAGGCCAAAGCGGCAGAGATGCCGCCAGGGGAATATCTGCTTCGCCTCACAAGCAAAGTCTAAGGCCACAGACACAGCAAGTAAGTTCACTATGGCAGTGGGAATATTCAAACGCGGCGGAACCCGTTGGGATTCAAGACCGCGGCCTTGTCAAGTCGACCGGTTTACCTTCGACGACTACCGAACAGGGGCGTGGTTTTCAGGAACTCTGGATTCGCATCAACGGTTATTCGCCGCAGCCGTGGCACGACATTCACAGGTCCATTGCACGGACGCAAACAATGACAAACTACCTCGTTGTACAGTACTATAGCCATTTCGCCAGTAGTGGAGGTGCAACTGTCGGTCGCATGCTCCCCTTTCCTTGGTTCGCCTGCGCTGTACTTGTTGTTACAGTTTTACGTCGAATAGCCTAGGTTTATCGATATCCTGGTTGATCCTGAAAGCCTTATTCATGAATATTATTATCGTTATTATTATTATTATTCTTATATTATTATTGTTATTCTTATTATTCTTTTCTTTGTAAGTAAACACGGCAAAACACCCGTGACCGAAAAGCTTTTGTTCCGTAACGGAGATTTCGAAAACTTCCCCTGCTTTCGTATTAAGCGTTTCAACAACAGTATTCTTATTCTTATTATTATATTTTAATTGAAGACCAATACAAACAGATATATGGTGCTTAAGACAAAGCGACGAATCGTCCATTGTAACGACAAGCTATGTTGTCGTTGTCATTATCATTTTCTTTGATTCTACCATGACGACTTACTATTATTATAAGTTAAGTTGACGAAGTGACATCTCCTAATAAGCGGTGTCCGCATGTTCGCAATTTGCAACTGAAGTTACCACGAAATTGTGCGAAATGTTCCGATGGGAAAACGCTAGCATGCTCAGAGAGCAGGCATGCATTTCTTTTGGAAACCGTTTGACCGTCTCCTGGCGCCTAGAAAGTCTGCAAGTGTCAGCCGACTTTATCCTCATGGATCATATTCTTAGCTTGCATGCACCTCTATCCTGACGGCGAGTTACGCAAAGGTGGACAAGCTAAGCGGCGTCCTGGGCGAGGCTAATGCAATATTAATAATTAGCTCTGTGCATTTGGTAATAACTGCAGCTGAGTCAGTGATCACATGGACGACTTGCAAGCAATGTGGTCGCCTTCACAGTTCGAGGAACAATTTCATTCAAAAGTCTCAATATTAAAGATGCAACACTGTTGTCATTTGTTCCATTGGTGAAGCGCCATCTACCGGTCGTTTACGCTCTTGCTCCTTAATTTCACGCAACTGACATGGAATAATTATGCAGTTTTCTAATTTCTGGTGAGGACTAAGCATCCGAGCATGAATAATGGAATGATGCTTTCGTTTCTGCACTCAGTGACAAGCAAACGACCACAGATTGATCGTGATAGCGCGTACAATTGCAACAGCGCCTGTAACGATTCTTTCCTGTGAAACAGTTTATTAACCGCATATTGTCGGCAAACAGTGGCTACAATTAAAGAACATGCATTCAATCAGTGATTACTTAAAAGTTCTCGATAGTGATGAAGATATATTCGTGTTTCACTTGAAACATGATCCTGTTGGTTTTCAATGTTTTTCTTTCCGCTAATTAGGAAAACAAGCAGCAGCGTCGGTATATGCAGCGCGACAAGTGTACCCGCGGGAGGTAAGTGCCAAGACTTCCTGCGATTAACGAAAATGGCAGTCAGTAGCTTAATTGGCATGCATAATGAATTACCCAACACGTAAATGCCTATGATCAAGTTTAACTTATTACGAATTGGACATGACAGGAGAAAACGACAGTGACTAGTAATGAAATGGACTAATTGTAACAACAGTTGCGTGAAAATGAACTCAAATGACGAGTCCATTACTGCGTGAACAGATGAACCGCTTGGCCAGTATTGATCTCCTTACGTTACACAAGGAGATGGGTCATCAGGCCATGGACGATGCCTATGGTTGTGAACCCTCAAGAACTGAAGGGCTTTTGTAAGAATATTGTAATTATGATTCGATGCCGTTACTTGATAAAATAAGTCGTCCACATTTCTTCTTAGTTGCAAGCTCTGTTTCTCATGGAAGGGAAAGTTCGTTTCATATGCAAATTGAAGGCATTCCAGGTAGCAGCTGCTCACTGAGAGCTAAGTGGTCAAGTGGAAAGATGTGTCGTACGCCGGTCACCTTAAATCAGAGGTCAGAAACTACAAGTCTAAATTTACTATTGGCGGCTACTCCAGCGAACGCGCATAGGATAAGAATGCCAAAGAGCCTTATTACTCGTATGGGAAATGCTTCAGCGGAAAGAAGATCAAACCGGGCGCAACATCCCCTGAGCTAAAATATAATCCAATACCAGGAGCTGGTTTTTCTCGTTTCTACGAAATAGGGCTGTAAGGTGAGAAAGGTGCAGAAGAAAAGTACGAAGCTGCTATCAGAGGCCAATTCACAAGGTTTGGGAAAAGAAGTCATCCAACAACGTGAAAGCCCGAAGCGGCAAAAGTAAAAGTCGATGCAGAAGCAGCACCGAGCTATCCAGGAAGATTAGCTAAGGCAGCTGACGAAGATTGTCATGCTGAATAACCTATTTTCAACGCCGACAAAACCGCATTGCTGTGAAGGTAGACGCCGTCTGGAACGTCCACGGTTAAAGAGCAGCTAATGTGTTTGCACATTTATGTATGTGTGTGTGCATTTGTACCTTCAAAAGACAGGTGGTATCTTGCTATGGGCCACTGTAGACAGCGATGAAAAGTTGAACCCACCGCATATTTGCCATTCTGAAAATTTCACAGTCCTTATGAATTATGCAAAATCCGTTTGCCTGTGCTTTGCACAGAATGGACTATACAACCTGGGTGACATCATATCTACTCGAAGCTAGCTTTGTTGATTATCTTAAACCCACTATCGTGAGCAAGTGCATAGGAAAGAGCATTCTAAATATTACTGCTCATGGGTGATGCAACTTTTCATCCGAGGGCTCCAGTGGAAATGTATAGCGAGATTGATGCTTCTTCTGGGCGGATGACAGTTAGATAATTCGATAATCTGGCACAGTTTATATTGGGAAGCAATCTGATTTTAGGCTCTTATTGTTTAGGAGACACCAATACGTTCCGTAAAGCCACAGATGCTATTGATATGGATTTGTCCGGTGGTACTGCGCAGAATAAATTTAAGACCCTTGTGGAAGGATTCACGCCCTGAGATTCAACTTGAATAAATTCACGATTCATGAGAGGAAACAAAAATTTCAAGATGGACAAGTGTGTGAAAAGAAGTTAATTTTCACTCACATGTATGATTTTTCAGAAGCCGAATACCTCAATGTTGGATTGTAGATTGGGCGAAATTAGCAAGGGAACTTGAATTTCCAAGTGGAGCCGAGCGCACGTCACTCAATTGCTGCAATCTCATGATAGAAAGTTACTCGTTTGAGGAAACGCCTCCTAAGGATAGTCAAAAGGAAAAGTCACTTCCTACTTTGGAATCAACTATTAATACTTAGGAACATAGAGCAAACCCGATTCAGCTCACAACAAAAGATTTACAACGCCAGACAAGCGGGGTTGATAAAACGGAAGGATTCGAGAAGACTGCCACGAATTTCGAAAGAAGTTCCACTGTGGATAAAAGGCATTGTATGCTTCGAAGAAATGTTGCATGAGGGTAGAGTCAATCGATGTGGCATTCATTCATTGTTGCCTTATTTAGGAAAATTGCCTCCGTACTTGAACTTTCATCAATCCCCACGTAGAGCATTCAGCAGCTATCAGCGTCGAGGCAAGCCTGTTCAGTTGGAAACATATTTGCGAATCACCTAATACTCAGATGATGATTTGTATTCTTTTAGAAATAAAGATGCTCAACTCAAATTACACGTGCAGTTTTCAGTTTTAATGTTCGCTGCAGACTTCACCAACCGTACTTTGTGAACGCAACTTTTATGTGCCCCTTGAAAACCAAAAAATACGCTCAACCGGCTTTACTTCGACAAAGCAATGTGTGGCTGTATTACGATTCATAGGAAACGACTTCTGTATTAAAATTTTTGGGGAACCACCAAAGCAGCGTGAATATATTTCGCAAATGGAACAGCAGGACAAAACGATCGGGGTGGCTGACGGACGTCCACTGCCGACGACACCTGACAAATTTTTTACCTGGATATATACTCTCCGTGTGGCTAACTTGCAAAGCGGACAAGTAACCTGATTCGTTGGTCAGACCAACACCATCTGGCCTTTCCTCAGGGGAAACCCCAAGTGTATTTGACAATCCTGTCTTGCCGCTACTTGTGGGACAAGGAGCGCATGCACCAAATGCCTCCCTGGTTTGCTAGCCGCAAACATGCCCTTCTATTGTGTAATATGATATTAATATAACGTTAACAGCACCCAAGCCGCAATGTGCACAACCAAATGTCTCGGTAGTGCAACATAACCGCGCGGCAAATGGTCCAGTAGCCATTAAACTTGTTCTGCCTTTGTAATCACGCATAATGAAATTGCCGCCCGTTGAAGGTTTTTGGGAAATTTGCTAAACCGAAGTCGACACGAACGAACGTAAGAAAATGCCAGAGCTTTCGGAACAGCTTAGTTTGGTCATCAGCCAAATTGAGATGTGGGTGTAAGTAGTGACTGTGAATGGGCGAACAATGGAAGAGGTCAACTGTGTAACGCCCAGCGGCCAACCAGATTAATCACATTAGCCTACACCTGGCTAACCTCTGTCCCTCTGTCTCGATTCATCGTCGCGTTATGTCTGATGAAAAGAGCCTCCTTAATCTTGCGAAGGCGAAGTACGTTCCCACGACACAGTATTATAGGTTGAAGGTCGTGCGAACTTCTGGGCTTTAATCGCGTTGTCCATGTTCTTCCCGGGGTCCACCTGTTGTGGTGGAGTGTTACAAGCCAAACTCTGAGGTGGACCACAACAGTTTCACTTTTGCAATTTTTTACAGGAATAAGCAAAACAAGCACCACCGGAATGCGCACTCTTGAAATATTTGAATCAAATTACTGCGCAGCTCTTCGATGGCAAACTGCATTTGATTTCGTAGATTACGCCGGGTCTGTGCTCAAATGGAAATCTAATTTCTCATTCCATACGATAAAGTGGCCATCCGTTGCAGACTCATTGAACTGTGTGTTGCAAGATTTGTGCAATCTGTTTTCGCCATTGAAGGCGGGAATGGCATGCCTTATTTACTATCAAAGAATGCTGCGTTGTTTACGCTGCCGGAAGACCCGCATTCTGTTGTTACGACGCTCGTGAGAGCATATGAGCCGTAAAGTCTATATTGACCAGGTGAGAGCTATGCTTCACGTACTTTACGCTGGAGAACCAGTTCTTTTTCCAGACGAACAAATCAGCAGCCTAATACTTCGTCGTCAGCCCACTTACACCCACAGTCACCATTTCACCCACCCCCGTATGGAATTGTTCATTTGCAAAACATGCGTTACAGTCTACCTGCGCGATACTGCTTATTGAGCACAGAAGTTCGCAGACATAATGCTGCGACCATATAAAGGTGCTCCTTGACCGTTTCGTCATGAGCAGACTGTTCGTTAACCTTCGATAACCGTAAAGTTGTCAGGTATGAAATGTCGCTTTTCTAATGAAATTTTCAAAGAACATGTACCTCACATTATTAAGCAAAACAAGCACACCAGTATGCACATGATCTTGCCAACGTTATGCAAGTTTCATTACGTCTTTTCTTGTAAAATCCCAGAGCTCCGGAGCTCAGAAGTCCAAGCAAGTCATCTTCGCTCTAAAATTTTCTCCCTAACACTGTCCCATACGTTCGGTACTTACGCCTTCTCCAGAAACCGTGTTAGTTTTTCCCATAGCTTTACATGCGTTTAAATCTCTTTTGAAATGAAAAAGCAAAAGTGGACGAACGTCGCGAGAATCCACATCCGAAAGACCACTCCAAAACACAATCGATCGGAAAAGCAATTTTACCTAATATAGCAACAAGAAGCGTTCATTTGATATGCAGTTTCCCCCAGAAAATAAAACGTTCTGCCCAGAAAGTAACTGGAAAAGTGAAGCGTTGCAAATGGAGAAATTTCATACCTGACAACCTAGCATTAATACATCAGTGGGTTGTTGGGCGGTTTCATTAGTAGTAGCAAAAGCGCACTTTCTTTCACCAATGGCCAACTCACCCATTTCAAGGACATCATGAACCAGTCGGGCGCTCCTTCGCTGATTTAGATTAAGCTTCTCAAACTTAGATGGACCGCTGCCTCGTCAGCAGATCAGCTCCCTGCTTCTTCCCTGCCCTCTGTGCATTGCTCCCATAATGCGCCGTTCGTACGCCCTTGAGATCCAAATAATACGGCGAATTTGTCAAACTTTTTCGTTGAGCACCTCGTCCTCACGGCCTATTTTCTACTCATCCAAGGTAAATACAATTTAACGGAACCGAGAACTTACAATTGGACAGCCGCGACCAAAACTGACCCCTCCTTCTGGTACTTTGGGAAATTTGGCACGGCCGTTTAAACTAATTGAACGTAGGCCTGACTCCGTCATGGGCTGACACCTTTTCTGTATCGACTTTTGCTGGTGCACGTAAGCGCTGGAATGAGTGAACTTTAAAGCACTCCCACGCTGAAAGCGAAACAAAAGTGGTGTAAACATTTTTTAAAGTTTCCGTTTATTGCGATTGGAACGCACTTTCGTGATTCACAGATTCCATTCATTGGTACAAAGGTCGGTCGAACGCCCGCTACCGCTCGTTGGAACGCCGCGCTGGTAAGGCAGTGAGCGTAGTTGCCTAGCATTCATTGCCTAGACACTTTTGCTTGCCTACACATAATCGACAGTTCTGTGTGCCCTGCATAATGCGTCTGGACGTTAAAACTTCATTTGGGAAGAATGAACAATAAGTTTTCGAGAACCTAAAATAGCCGGCGCACGTTCGATTGTTTGATGCGTTGGGAAGTGTCCAATTACATTTTTTTAACGCTTCTACGCGACGACAAGTACATTGCTCGCACTAGACAAGGGGTGCTTGGATTGAGAACGTTGACTTATTCAAACAACCTTTGCCAGGCTCCCTGGTTGTTTGAATTCCTTTACTAGACGAAGCGCCAAATGTGTTGCGCATTCCTATTTGTTGTTTGCCGAGCCTGGGTTACTGTATGCATTCTAACTTGATTTCTACTTTCGTACCGGCTAGTCATTGTTAGCTGTTGCACTTGATGACTAGTCTAGTAAAATGTGACGTTCAGAAGGTCCGAGGTGCCATAGCTGTCGAGTCATCGCTGTTGCGGTGTCGCTCGCTGCTAACGGAGTTCCACTTTCGAAGTGTCGGCAGCCGGTTGACACTCTGTGAACTGATATTGTTTCTGCTGTCTTGTCTTGACGTTCATTCGTCAATCGCTCATCAAGCGTTCCCATTCTGCTCACCTGTTTGCAGGAGGCTGTTAGTCACCTGGTGAGAAAAGGGGAAGAGCGCGGGAGCTGTTCGTTGCTGTGGATTTCACGCTACTTGAGCAATTTTAGTTCGTTGCTTCCCTTGCATTCTGCGGAGAATGCTTTCGCATACTACTAGGTAGTTTCTTGAAGAAACGATACGCAGGTTGACCATTCTGTGGTGACATGCCAGTGTCACTTCAGTGTTCGCGCTATTCATATGCGATGTTTTCAAGCCTTTGCATTTTATTCCTGGTTATCCAGCCTGAAGATATCGCTGTGTCAGGCAGCTTTTCAATTTTTCGTCGTTGACCATCGCGCATTGTTCAGAATGAAATGTTGTTCCATCGCAGCGTAACTTACGCTTTGTTCTCTGATCTTTAGCCTTTTTGGTGAACACTAGCTAGCAGCCATGAGTTCCGTTCCAGTGGATACCGTGAAGGCGTTGATGTCCGAGATAGCGCCGGCCACCAGCGTACCGCATGCCAAGATCACCATCGTCGGCGTAGGTCAGGTTGGCATGGCTTGCGCGTTCAGCATTCTCGTTCAGGTAGGTAGCTTTATTGGCCAGTGCTAAGACGACGGAGTTCTGCTTTTCTTAGCATACTGCGAGCGAGATTTGCTTGATCGATATCGCCGAGGACAAACTGCGTGGAGAAATGATGGATTTGCAGCATGGATTGCCATTCGTGAAGCAATGCACAATTAAGGCGAGCACCGGTATGCATCGTACTTTTTGTTATTTTTGTGTTCGCATTCCTTGTTCTTATTTAACTTCTTAATCACGATTAATGGAACTTGTTAAAATAGTTGCTTTCGAGACCGCTCGTAAGTAAGGGATAAAGAGCAAATTGTAATTGGTAATCACTTAAAGAATGTAATTAAAGAGCAAACGTTTAACCATGGAATGAACGACGGGCGAGTTATCAATAAACATTGTGATTATTGATCTGAAGTTTACGCATCTAAGTTGGCCCCTAGTCAGTATTTATGCTGTGCCGCACCAATTTGTCACCGGCGACGAAATTATTCCGCAAAGCTTCAAGTTAATGATCACGTACGAGCAGTGTACATCTCCACTCGTAGTAATACTGCGCTTTGTTCTCTGATTACGGCTATCGTTTATGTTTAACAACAAGAAGTTGTTTCAAAAGGAATAGAACTATTTCGGCTTATTGCAAAGCAGGCTGTCATCAACCGAAGTGCTTCATTAAGTATTATTCATTAAAAAAGTAACAGTTATAAAAGTAGTGAGTAAAGTAATTATCAATCGTTTCGGTGGATAAACTTGTTCCGTATGTCTACGTGTGATTATTCGTTTATCCAATCAATATTCTAGGCTGTAACGCCCTTTCCCGTAGCTAACTTCTGCAGTTGAAGGACGAATGGCCGATGGGTCGATAACTTATCTATTGCCAATAAACCTGCGAGCATTTAACGTAGGGGTTTAATGTAAAGGATCTTTCGGAACGGACTTGCTACTCCTGCGCGAGACAGTATGCCAAGGGCGAGGTTGGCACGAACACATAATTTATTTTTGTGTACGAGTCGATAGGTAAATGAATAAGTTAACCATGTGGGGAACGAACAGTGTTTCTGCTTTTGGAAACCCGAACTATCCGTTCGTGCAGTTGGATGCGTCCGTAGTAACGTAAACAAAAGTGATCTAGCGAGCGGTTTGCATGCTTGACAGTAAGAACAGACGGAAGATGAACTTGCAGCAACTTTTCAGAGCTTGCCGAATTGTCAGGTTCCGTGGTCGCGCTGTAACAAAAGTAATGATTGTTACCCTACGCAAGATCCCAACCGTTGAAGACAGGCGATGGGTGAGGCTGACTCAGAAACTCGTAGGCTGGGAACTTTCCAGCATTGGGACGCATTGTTCCGTAGAATGTATTTCAAAATTGAGTGAAACTGCGCTTGGCAAATTCATCCTTTTCGCCCGTAGTATCTTCGCGTGATCAAATGGCTAATGGTGTAGTTGGTTTGAGTTTTCGTTGACACTTTGAGACTGTTTTTTATTGCCAGGTTGTTCCAGTAGTCATCGCGAAACGCCTGTTGTTGTTTCGCGTGGACGAGCATTGCTGGAAATTTTTTCATTCCATCTTGCAAACTCCAGTGGCACTTGTAATGTTAAGGGAATTAGCGTGGCTTATTCGTACGTTCCCCGATTAACATATGTTTAATGGATTCTATCTTTGTAAGTGCACACGGCTAAACACCCGTGACTGAGCAGCTTTTTATTCCTAAACGAAGCTTTCGAAAACCTCTCTTGTTTTCGTTATCAGCGTGTTTCAACAACGAGTCGTTTCAACCCGTTGTTGAAACACGCTGATAACGAAAGCAAGAGAGGTTTTCGAAAGCTTCGTTTAGGAATAAAAAGCTGCTCAGTCACGGGTGTTTAGCCGCGTGTACTTACAAAGATGAGGTCATACCCCGTGTGCAGAAACCCATTGTTTAATTGCTTTCAAAAACGCTGGTATGCATTTCGTGAGCAGCTTATTTTCATTGGCTCTCCATGATAGCGTTTTAGAGGTTACCTAGTTTTGAAGGTAATCGCTTGTGGAGGTTACCTTCAGAAGGTGGATTACTTTTGAGAAAGGGCTATGCTTTAAATTCACGGCTTTATAACACTTGAGGCATGCCTAGATCGATGGCTTCTATCATTTATGCTCGACAGATCCCTCCTGATTTGGGTATCTTATGTATGGCTTTTTGAAAAGTCGCGTAATTTAAGATATCTGGCCGTATGTACTGAATGAATAATTTTAATGATATCCGAAATTTGCGCAGCCTTTGTATTTGAAATGATCTGATTCCTTATGCCAGTGCAAACTACTGTTTAACAGCTGAATCTTCTTGGTTATATATATATATATATATGCGATGTAGTTTTTCCCTGTCTCAACGTTATTGAAAATTTGGTTTTTGTAACGGTGTAATTAAACATGAGTTAATGGTACGACTTATACGGTTTGTCCACTGAAGACAGAACAAGCTTGGTCCCGAAAGCTTTGGGTATTTTAATAAAATCTAAGAAACTGCGCTAAATCTTATCACCGGATCGCAGTCTTAAAGCTAATAGTAGTCTCGTGAAGCTTGCGCATGACTGCAGTGGGAGCTGAGCAGAATAAAACGAAATCGGCTTTCAGCAAAAACCAATTGTCATCTCAACCTGTCAAATTTGAACAGAGGAAACTATCGACTAAATAACAAGTATCAATTGCGTACATTCTTGGGATAGGAGTTAGCTTTTCCGGATGTTCACAGTGCTATTAGCTACTCCTGTCCTCGGTTTGCTACCTTTGAGCTTCTGCTTTCAGATTACGCAGTTACTGCTGGCTCTAAGATATGCGTCATAACGGCTGGTGCTCGTCAGCGTGAAGGCGAAACTCGCTTGAGCTTGGTTCATCGAAATGTTGAAATCTTTCGAGGTACGTATTCTCCTAGAAGTTGTAAGACTTTCCGTACTTTGCTTGTGTTGCGATAGTCTGGTTTGTGTACCTGTTTAAGCAATTTCGTTTTGATCATCCTTTTATACTAATATTAATATAACCAACATTGGTGCCTCACCAGTTAGAAAACAAGTGGCCACAACGGGTAGCCGAGCATGTACACAACGCTAAGCTTGATTCCTCTTGATGTATACGCAAATCCTAATTCTCCGGCTGACTGACTTTCACCTGATTGCTGCGCGCTGAATGACGTCGGTATCCCGATTTGCAAACCAAATAGTCTTTCACAGCTTCATGAGAACTTTGATTTCCGTTGCTCTTGATTAGTGGTAATTTTTGTGCTAAATTTTTAATGACGCATTCAGTAGTCAGTTATGAACCTACTGCTTTTTCGTAGTGTTTTCCAACCTATTGTAGACCCATGTATTCGGCTGTTAGCGCCATTGTCCGTTCAACACATTTCTTTTAGACCTGAATATATCTTTATATTGCTTTCGTACTGACTCGTTTTTTCCAGGCATGGTTCCAAAGTTGGTGAAGTACAGTCCAAATACAATCCTGTTGGTCATCTCCAACCCAGGTGAAGTTGTGTACATATTTAAATTTCTTGATTGATCACTATGCGCTTTTAGTCGACATACTGACTTATGTCACCTGGAAGCTTAGTGGTTTGCCGCGCGAGCGCGTCATTGGCTCCGGCACTAACTTGGATTCGGCACGTTTGCGCTTCCTGATGTCGCAGCGTTTTAACATTTCCGCGTCTTCCTGTCACGGATGGATCATCGGAGAGCACGGCGATTCAAGCGGTAATATTTTACCTCCAATTATGATGCACATTATGTGTGGTTGGAAGCAATTCAGCATTGTTATTTTCTGCTTTTGCAGTTGCTGTTTGGTCCGGCATGAACATAGCAGGTGTAACGCTGAAGAATTTGAACCCGAAGATTGGCGATAATGACGACCCGGAAAGCTGGAAGGAATTGCATCGTAAAGTTATTGAAAGGTACGTTGGCTGCCTGTGATCTCATGAGAGCTTGCCCTGCTGCCATGTAGCCAGTTGCTTTTACAGTGCGTACGAAATAATCAAGCTGAAGGGATTCACCAGCTGGGCAATTGGTTTGTCTGTGGCTAACATTTGCAATTCCATCATGCGCAATCTGCGTCAGGTTTTCGCGCTGTCCGTCAACGTAAAGGTTAGCAATGGTTCCTACTCCAGTGGCAGAAATAATCTGACTACTTGTAGGACATGCATGGCATTAACTTCGAAACTTATTTGTCGCTGCCTTGCATTTTGGGTGAAGGAGGCATAACGCACATTGTGCATCAGCAGCTTTCCGAGGGCGAGAGAAGCCAGTTGCAGAAGTCCGCTAGAACGCTGTTCGACATCCAGAAGGAGCTTAAAATTTAGTCAACAGTAGGAGTTATATGGTTTACTGATGTAGTTTTAGAAACGGAACAATTTTATCAATAGTAGTAGCTGTGATTAGCTGGTTTGAATATTTATGTGCCGTAATCGTTAGTTTTATCGTTGCAGTGTTGTCGACGGTAGATCGTTTTGGCGTTTAATCAGACAACGTAGCTTTGAAGGCAACAGTGGTCTGTTTTACGATGAAAAAGTTTTTAACCATTTACAAGAGTGACTGCACACAAACTCAGCGTTGTTCTTATCTGTATGAGAAGCTTTAGTACTCGGCTGAAGTGATGGTCTCGATAAGTATGACATAGTAAAAGTTTTTCTCAATGCTTGTCGATGGGCGAAATATTATTGTACATTGGATTGGACAAGTGTTTTGCGCGGTTTTCGCACCGATGTAGTAATAGGTGGACCCCGTGCCACCGTAGGCAGACAGCCCGCGCAGATCGCCACATTTTCAACCTTTCACACGTATCCAATAATAAATCAAGAAGTCACAAGTTTAAGTATTGCAAACATTAGACCAAACGGTGCCAGTTTGCTAGGGCTGAATGTGAGTAAGTTGTTGGCAGTGTTGCAAAAATCTTCGTGATCGCAGTAACAAATGGTGACTTCGCTTCCAAACCAACGTGTCGTCTTGCAACCGGTGGATACATTAAGGTGGACATTACTCGCTTCCAGACAGCCTTTGCTCACGTGAAGGCCAACTGAAATTGAAGCAGTTTTTTTAATATTAATATTTTGCAAATAATGCGTCATAACGCTATTTCGTGAGTTCTGAACACGACTAGACGCTTAGGCTGCAAACGATGCGCGAAATACCTCAGCATCTGCACTCTCAGCAGAAGTCTTGGTATGTTAATAGTACTTGAAAGTTATCAGTGGGCATGACAATAACAATGACTGCTTTTTATACGGCTGGTTACCCGATGATGCAGCGCAATGAGTTTCAGGCAAAATACTAGCCAGCAAGTGGCAAGTCAGTTTCATTGGGGAAAACAGACATTAGAACTTATAGGGGAATCAGAACTCCTGAAACTGCTTTGTCCGTGTTTTTCAAAGAAGAACTCATTTTATAAGTACCTGAAGACGGCATTCCCTTCTTTCCAAGGCGGGTAACCTTTCTAGCGCATCATTAATGATATGTAACGCGTTTTCGGTTTGGAACGCCAACGGATCGGTGACCAATTTCAAGGAAAACCAAAATCCATTGTCAATGTTCTGACTGCTCACAGAGCTTGCGCAATAATAAATTTTTGGTATGATATATCGACTGGAAATCCATTCGACGATAGTTTGCGCGGGCTTCATGATATACAGGAAGCCCACGCAAACTATCATCAAATATATATACAGGCGGCCCTCGTTATCCGCGGTTTCTATACAACGCGATTTGTCCGGCGTGAAATAGTGACGTCACCTTTTCACAAAAACATGTACACCGCTCGCCAGCATTATAGTTGCACTAGTGTCGTTGCATGCCTGTGCAGCAACGTGATCATCTGCGCGGGCGCGAAAGACTTTTTCTGCCCACAACACTAAACCGTGCATAATGCTAATGAACCGTTGTCATTTTTTTGATTGCTCGTTATTGCTTGGTGCGCGTTGTCGATCCCGCCCGCTGTGCGCAAATATTATCCATCCATGGAACGTGGCATCATGGTTATACGAGGAATAACTCTACAAGATTTATTCGATGAAGCGAACAAAAGAAAGAAACAGCTCCCTATAACAATGTTTTTAAATAAAGATCCGGCAGCTGCGAAGCCTAACATTTTAATGCGAGAAGTTTCGCTACCAACAAGTTCAATAAACCCTAGGACTGGCTCGTCTTCAGGGGAACTGCGCCCACTTACAGGCAGTAGATAAATTGTCTGATTCCTAATGCGCCAAACGTTTCTGCCGTAGACGTTTTGTTCTATGCGCATGTGTTCTATGTGATGTTCGGTATTTCTGCTTAAGTGTGCCTGTGTATTTTATATTTTCCTGCTCTGTACACATTCCGCTCACCAGTACATCGCTTAGCTCATTAAAGCAAGGCGATTCCCAGGTGTTTAAAGAAAGAGCACTTTACTTTCGTCCTTTCTTGTATCTAATGGCCTGGACTCTGATGGCTGGCCCCATTGGACAAGCGCAGTCTCATTCATGTCATTATCTCGTAGCTAGATTCCGTACTACCAGCATTGGAAGGATCGCTAGGTATGATAACCGTTCGGGAAGGAATTCAAGGGTGCAGGACGAAATACGCGCCTGGAATACATGCTATTTGGCCTATTCATAGGGTATCCTATACAGCGCGGAATTCGTTATCCGCGGTAAAACGCTCAAAACTTGGGACGAATTAAGCGCGGATAACGAGGGCCGCCTGTATATATATATATATATATATATATATATATATATATATATATATATATATATATAGATTAGATGCTGAGAAAGTACAAGAAAGCTTATGCTACCCGTATGTGATCAGAGGATCTTAATGACGTCAGTATCCCTCACGCTACAACGATTCAACAAAGATCCGTTTTGTTTAGTGCTCATATAGTTATTGTTTCTCATTGCCAAGAGGATCAGCATGCAGTCCTCGCAATTTCCAAATAACAATGGATAGATGAATTAACAGGAAAAATTGTGTACCATGATTGGACGAAATGAAATTTTTAGACCAGACGTCTGCCGTTGGTGCGAGCAGTTGACTTAGATTAGAAATTAGAAACAGTAAACAGCCTTGTAATCACATGTCATGAATTATTTCCCACACAATAGTATATGAGACGACGTGATAGGTCCGCTATTCTTTCTAAATATTAATGATTCGTCAGAAACAGGGTAAAAGGTCACGGTTGCTTTCATTTCAGAATGCTGGAAAGCATGGGAGTGAACTTCATTTTGGAAAATGATGGCTTGTTATTTTACTTGCACCGGAACAAAGAGTTTATAATTTACCCAAAGTTTACGACTTGGAAGGATTCATTTCTAATTCACATTTTTTAGATCAATGGGGAACTTTCCTGCTTGACTTGCACCAATGAAAACATGCAAGCACGCGAGAATTTAAGGTAGAGATAAGATAAGTTGTGCAAATGGGAAAAAGCACACGTGCTCCTGAAGCGCGTTCGTACAAAACCACACGTGATAAATTATGCAACACCATGTATTCATTTAACCAATGTTTCTTTCTTCGCTACTTGTTAGTAAAATAATTTCTCCATTACAATTTCGTGGAAAACCCATTACTTACCAACTGCAGTAACGCAAACAATGCCGTAATCACAGACACCATAAAGGCAATCGGTATGCGCCTGGCAGTGATAGCATCTAAGTGACAGACCTAAAATAGTACACGATGATGAGCAGCTAAGAAACTAACCATCAAACAACATACCGTGACTTATGCACCCTGATATGCACGCTGCATAAAGTAAGAACCAGCATTCCATTGGTTAAACTTCTGAAAACATGCCGTTAATGTTTGGCAGAAAACTTGTAACCAGGAGAGAAGCAAAGTTAAAGCAATGGACAAGTGTACCTCGGGGTTCCGTATTGACAGCTCGCTTTTCAAATGTTACTTTGAGACAATTTTCAAAATCGAACTTTTGATCTCGGGGAGACCTGAGCTTCCACGCTAACGTTTAGCAAACGCCGAACTGTTTTGCTAATAGGGTACAGAAATTGCACGTACGATTGAATCCACTTGAGTATAATTAACAGAGCGTGCCAACCAGGCTACGCGGCCCTTGGTTACAGATTATGAAATTTTGCCGCTTGCTTAGGTCCCACTTTCATTGATGGAACTTACGCATTCATAAGTACGACAAACATTGTTGCAGAGAGAACTACGAATTGAGCACTGGCTCTCATCTGTAATCATTAATATGTGAGCATCGGTTGCGCTGGGTACAAGGGCGGAAAAGCGATCCAGAGCAACCAATATTGACCATTACTACTCTTGACAAATTGTAATTGATTTATGCGCAATACTTGTTGACGATTTCCTTGTGTTAAATGTTCGAAAGCTGTTGTTACCGAATCTAGACGACTCATTATTCCATTACTACGTAAAACTTAGCTCATGACTGCTTACCCTCAGTTGAGCTCGCTGTAGCGCGCATGTGCCCATTTAACTATCCATACATATGTGACTTTTTAATATGGTGTGATATTCGACGATGTGACTACCGCGCTTACAAAATTTCTATGCCAATATGACACGTTTCACCTTAGGAAAACCAAAATTATTGCATTCGACAATATTTAAAAGCTATAAGATTTTAACCCGTCCCTGGAAATCGTATTTTCAATTACATTCGACAAATATTGGATACCGGTGTTTAACATGATTACCTTTTGACGACATAACACCGCTACTTATGAATATTTTCATTTTCAATTTCTTTACGGAGACTTCGGAACGGATCATATCCCATCTTCAGCGGTGAAATGAGTCCGGTCGCTGAAAACGGGATATGGCCAGTGTCGGAAGCCCTGCGAACAATTTGTAAACAAAAGCCTTCATATTAGCGTTGTCCGGCCGTTGAAAGGAAATCATTTCACATACTTTCAGTCCAGCCTTGAAAATGGATAGCGGTTAGTGCGGTTTGGGCAAACCCCACCGACCGTTGAATTATTCAGTAGTGACGACGGAACCAGTTCGCTCTGAGAGCAACGTGCTGCTGCATTATGTTTTCTGTGACAGCACTGTAGATGGTTCGAATATTCCGGGAAGTTGTTCAGTCGCACGTCCGTCATCGCACTTGTTAATATTAACAACAAAATGTCCTAACCGATGGACGGCTTGAGAAGTTCATTAATGAAGAAAAGGTCAGTAACGAAGCTAGGATCTGCTACTTTTCTCGAGCAGATATAAACACGGAAAGAGGGTCAAGTGATGAATATCCTCAAGTATTGAGGCTACAAGTCAGATTTCGGCAATGTTTGGCCGTCATCAAGAAGGTTATATTCGAAAATGTCGTTAGCATTACATGAAGAGCATATAAAACCTGACTTATCGGGTTTATATATGATCACTGAAAACGAATGGCTTTGTGAACGCCGTCAACTTTCCAGCTTTTAGTAAGTGAAGCCTAATCCACTGATGAAATGTCGGATTTCACTCCATTGTCGTTTCCAATCTTCTTCTTTACCCGTGTTTAAGCTGTTTAGCTATATGTTATGTATCCTTTGTTATCTTATTACGCCCTTTGTTGAGGCCTGGCTGACTATAGATTTCTTGCTTTGTTACACGCATTTTCCGCTCTGCCTTCTCATCTGCGGACATTTGCGATTTGCGTGTTCTTTTTCTCTCCAAAAGATCATGGCGCTACAGCAACTGCCGTATAGAAATTAATGAGATGCATTTTGTGAAATTCGATAACCAACCAAACTAATTCATCTGTGGTATTGACAAATTCAGGAAAGGAAATGAGGCGCTTCGAAAGGGATCAGGTGGGAGTTCGGAGTCAGTTATCGAGAACGACGACGTATTGAATGCAATGGATGAAGTTAATCCGCAGCCCACAGTTCGAGAAATCGACAGAGAATTAGGAGTTTCAAGGAATCCATCAACAAGTCTTCTCCGCTCGATAGGCGAAGTGAGAAAACTTGATAAGTTTGCACTCTGCGGAATAGTGCACTTGGCTCAGTAACACACGTGGAATGCAGCTGCCACACGTTTTCAGAAATCCTCAAGCTTAAGCCCTCCGAGTTCAGAAATGATGTTCTGTTGCGTCCGCATTATCTGACCTGTCGCCTACGGAATGTCATTTCTTCAAGCATCTAGGGTTCTCTAGCCGTGGGAAAACTTTTCGTAAATTTGGTCTTGCGAGAAGCTGAAACTCACCATGTTCTCGACTGTAGAACCGCTCATCACTGAGTTGTTGGAGCATCTACGCATCCATCACGTTGATGAGGATTAGTTCTTTCGAACAGACCTTATTTCGAATAACAAGGTTGACTCTGAGCGGACTTGCGAGTTTGCAAAGCTGCAATTGAAAATCTGACGCTTCGTCCGTGGCCAAGTAATAATATTAGTTCTATGACACACTTCGCATAGCTTCCACGTTTGGTACCTGCTTTCTCTTAAAATGACCGTATATGACTGAGTTGTGCACCTTTTTGACGTTTTGATTAGGTTGCAGAGGCTGTCTACTTAGTTTGTTTGCCAGCTAAGGTAACGTGCACCTTTAGTTCAGTTAATTCTGTTTTTGTACTTACTTGTGGAAGTTCGAACACGTTCGTTTCGATGCTGTGCCTTGCTGCAGCACTGCTCCTGCGTGGGCAGCTTTGGCTTGGCTTTTGGTTTAGGTTGATGCGGTGTAACTTCGCGAATGGGTGCAAGGCCTGGAAAGTGAAGGCATGACTTTGCAACCGGCGGCAAAGTCTCAAATGGAGAGGAGATCGAAGCGGTCACGCCGAAGCTATATATGCCCTGTTGCTAAACGTTGTATGTAAATTGAACGAGTACATAACGGCATCGCAAAGCGGTTTGCCAGGCGATTGCTATGTGTGCCTCTTGCGGAAGGCCCTTGCGGACTTCGCATCGTTTACTAGAGTTTGCATTTCACTTCGTTTCGTTCATTATCGGCGCGAAAATTCCTTACGGGTTATTGGTTCTTTCAACAAACGAAAATGCCTATGGCAACAGTTAATGAAGAATTGCAGTTTTTGCTATTCACACTTTTCACCCTAGTGAACATTACTGGGTCGTGGACTAGTCAAAACGCGGTTTTAGCTTTCTGTCATCAATGCCGAGGCGCGAGAAATCGTACTACTTACTACCTTTGATGATATTCGTGTATTGTGCATAGTGCGTATTTTTCAGAGCGCAATGGCTCCAAAAAGTAAGGAAAGCGGTGAAAAACGATCTGTTTTGATGGGTCGTATTGGAACGAACCTGAAAGTTGGCATCGTTGGAGTCCCAAACGTGGGGTAAGTTTCCACTTCATCCTTAGTGTATATTAAGGCACTGTTCGCATAACGTTTTTGACGCATGCGCACTGCCAGGTTATGGCATGCCAAACGACATTGTACGTTGCATTAATATTTAAAATTAATCTACGTTCAATAAGTTTACAGAGCAGTATGCCACGCGGTTATTTCGATGTACTCCTTGCGGAAGTTTTTTGTGGACTTTCGCCGGATTTGTGAAGTTTGCATTCTGCTTTTGGAAGTAACTTGGATAATCCATGGCTGTATTTAAATTAAACTACAATCGTCATCAATGAAGACTGGTTTCTTTGTAACGGGGCGGTGGTTCATATTGGAATGTTACTGTTGAAGCACCTGTTCAGTCTTATGCACTGATACCTGTGAGAACACCAAAACAACCTAACCAGTGGCTGGTTGGTTAATTATGTTAGTGAATAACAGGCGAACAGTGAACATACGACTGTTTATTTCGTAGCTTTCGGAATCGTCTGATTCCGTCGTCAGCTATAGGAATCTTCATCAATGACATGACATTATTCTTGTGGGCTTTCATGTAATACATTTTCATTGATCATGGGATTTATAGCAAAAGAAGTAAGCTGCCTAGGATGACTTTTTTTGGGGGGTGTTCTGTTGATCTGACTTGTTAACAAAAATTCTCGATTGCATGTGCTCATTTTCCTGTCTATCGTTTCGCCGATAATTCCTGTAAAAGCAAAGCGAGCGCGGTGTGATGACAAATGAAAATGTCGACCTGAATAGATATATCTCTTGTGGCCTTCAAATATCGTCGTTTGTTAGAGGTATCCAAAAAGTGACCGCTGTTGTCCGATTTATCCTTCGTAGTATATATATATATATATATATAAATATATATATATATATATATATATATATATATATATACAGTAGGGTATCCATTATCCGGAATGCTCGGGACCGGGGGTATTCCGGATTTCGGAATTTTCCGGATTTTGGAATATGTGGAATGCCTTGAAGTTATTGAGCTACCAGTACACTGTTAGTACATAGCTGCGTTCCTACAGCGTACCTTGTGCATTTCTACGAATACGTATACATAAGTAAGTGCTAAGGTTTGGGCCGAACCCAAGTACAAAATCCATTTACTGGCGCAGGTAGAGGTTGTAGGTAATCTCCAGCAGTTTATCTAGGAAATTAGTAGCTTCTTTCAATTATCAGGCGCGCCTTCCGCGGACGTCGAAGCTCTCTGCTCGGTGACGTTTTTGAACGCTTCGCTTAAGGTGATCTGCCTGGTTAATCGTGGTGTTTGTTGTAGAAGCTTTTCCTTGATTCTATAAATCGCCATGATGTCGTGCTCTGTCATGAACGCACGTTGCTCTAGTGCTTCAATAAGCTTGTCACACATTTTCACTGTCTCCTGTGTGGAAACCCTTTTTGCGGTGCTCACGACGTCCTCTTCGATTATGTTCACAATCATTCAAGACCGTTTCAGCTATTTCGCCATCCGTCAGGGAAAAAGCGGTCGGAGCTTCGTTATCTATGTTAAACACCTCCTCGATGTCCACTTCTTCTAGTTTACTAATGGACTCCGAAGGGAGGCTGTTCGCATACCTAAGCATACCTGACCAACGAATGTGTTACTGTGTTACGATGATTTACAGGCGTCCCAGATTATCGTGCAAAAGATACGTCGCAAAATGTCATTTTCGCCTGTGACGTCATATAAGTGACGTCATGTAAGCGCTAAAAAGTTCCGGATTTTGGACTACTCCGGATTTCGGAATTCCGGATAATGGATACCCTACTGTATATATATATATATATATATATATATATATATATATATATATAAGTTATAAAATGCTTTCATAGCAAATTAGGGTCAATCCAACAAGCGCAGAAAAGGGACTAGTGCTCCACGAGGATTTACTCATCGTACCTTATTATATTGGTACTGGTGAAGGGTTCAACTTAGTAAGACGTTGGAATTTGAAATATTCTTCCAAAGCTCAGCAAACATGATGTCCTTCCTCAGGAATGATAAGGCACAGGTACGCCGAACGGCAGTTATGAAGTTAAGTGAAATTGTTCAACGTCTTGTATAGGTGAAACAAGGAATACTTTGAGTCACAGGTTCAAGAAGCGTGTGTCAAACGTTAAGCGTTGTTACAGCAGTGTAAAGCTGGGACGAACGGTTCGGTCAGAGAACATGGGGTAACTGCAGTTGCTCGACCCATGGACCAGCGCGGGCCAAATAAAGCAGATGCGGCCGTATAGTGCAGTCATTGAAGCGAATAATGCTCAGCTGCATAGCTGCGCAGGCATAGTATGTTCAAGAATAAAAGTTCGTAATTCATTCTGTTTTTCAGGAAGTCCACATTTTTTAACGTTCTCACGAAGAGTGCTATTGCCGCGGAAAACTATCCGTTCTGTACAATTAATCCAAACGAAAGTTGGTTTGCAACATGCACTTCTGGTTTAACGGAATTTATTTTCAGGTAGGGTAGCTGTCCCGGACGAGCGGTTCGACTATCTGTGCGACTTTTACAAACCGGAAAGGTAGATATTTGCCTCCTAACAATTTGAAGCGCATGTGCACGCCTGGTTCACCTATTAATGTATGTCAGTTCTAGCTAATTATTAATTATTAATATTCATATTTACTCGCGAGGTTGTTGGCGCTTATAATATGCGATAGGGATGTTGTGCCTGCTTCGATTTGCTTCTGAAACAGCACCGTTGACAACCGGATAGTATGTCGCTTGATTCCTCTAACACCAGCGACTCTGTTTCACCCTCGCTGTTATTGCGCAATCGCAACGGTAGAGAAAGTTGGCTATTTTTGACAGGCAGGTTCCAGCATACCTTAACGTGGTGGATGTTGCGGGCTTAGTGAAAGGCGCTAGCGATGGCCTTGGACTGGGTAACGCCTTCCTTTCGCACATAAGTGCTTGCGATGCGCTATTCGAAATGTGTCGTAAGTTTAGCAGTTGCCTCCAAGCTACGATCCATCACGTTCCTGCTTTAGGTGCTTTTGAAGATGAAGATGTGACACACGTCGAAGGCGATGTCAATCCGATTCGCGACGTTCGCATAATTTACGAGGAGTTGAGGTTGAAGGACTTGCAACATGTAAACTCGTTGGTGGAGAAGGCAGAGAAAGTGGTGGGACGTTCCAACGATAAGACAAAGGCGTTTGAGTTTGTAAGGATCGCTTGTATCTTTACTCATCGCTAAGTAATGTAATATTTAGCAAACTCTTCTGAACGCGCGAAAGTTGTTGGCTGACGAAAACCGTCACATACGCTTCGGGAATTGGAACGACAAAGAGGTGCGCCCTTTTCATTCTAGCTTGCGTTAGATTTCATTTTGCACACTAAGTATTTGTGCATTTCATTTTGAATACAGCAGTGTCCGCGCAATATGCTGTGTTTGTCAGTTATTCTTTTTTATCTGTTTAGTTACTTTTTGTTTATGAAAATGTCCTGTTGCTGACGTTTAGGTTCATTTTAGCAAATGCTGTATTATTTTTGAAGACGGAAAAATGGAAACGTTTTTGAGACCGTTGGAGTGCCGGTTGTTGCATCCCAATAGTTCAAACAGAACTGTAGGCAGCGGACGGTTAGGTAATTTAATTATCAAACACGCAGTTGATGCGTACAGCAAAGTTTGACACTTCGAAACCTCGGCACAAGTGCTCCGATGTTTTCAGTTCGTTATTAAACCTACTTATGTTATATATACAGTAAGACCTCCGTATCCACGACCTCGGTATCCATGGTTTCTCTCTCGCCCGCCCACGCGCTTTGATATTACGCAATTCGCTGCTTGCGTAAGCAGTGAAAGCGGTTATTGGCATTTCTGCGTGTGCGGATCGAACTAATCATGAAGAGTAATCTTATTTATTTAGTTGTTATGCTTTTGCACAGCTTTTTTATGGAAAGGATTGCTCTCCTCTGTGGTCAAGAAAGCGTAGCCGACAGCATAGAGCAATTTCGTATTGCTAAGCGGTGACAAGCTAGTGGCGTCGCCAAGCAGTTACCAGGTTCTTGTCCTTCTCCTTCTTCAGCTTCAGAAGAAGGTGGTTCTCATATTCCGACTATCATTTCGTCAAAACTTCAGAGTAGTCAATCGTATCATTACAGCATCTAAGATAAAAGACTTGTAATCGTTGAAAACGGGGCATGACAGGCTCCTAAAGCTTTGAGGACGTCATATTGTGTGTAAGTACAAATAAACGGTTTGTACGTTTTCCGTAACAAATAAGCAGATGAAAAGATAAAAGGCTGTCATTCCATAATTATTCCATTAAATATTTTTCATAGTCCTTCTTATTTTGCATTTCCGTTATTTCAAACGTTCTTGGTCGTTTTTGAATATGGCACTTTAGCTGTTTGCCTGAAATATAATATAAAGCGGGAAGTCCACTCCATCTACTCGTCGTATTAGTTGCTCTTGTATCATTGAGCGCTGTTTCAGCGATGGGCTACCCATTAATGTCATGAAAACTTTTGGTTCAGTAAGCACATGAAGTCATCCAAGCTTGATGCAGCGTGCTATCTCATGTACGTGCATATTTGAAGTTGTGAGCACTTTCCGGTACACTGCGCTTAACAATAAGGTCGTTTGACCTAGCACTTTTTATCATTAATACAGCATTAGCACACAGCCGCAGTTTTACAGCCCTACTGCATTAGCAACCCAAACTGACTGACAAAAGTTCTTCGAAAATAGGCACCAATGTTAGTGTCAACAAAAACAGACTTATGTTTGCAAGAAACACGTATGTTCATCTCAAAGTCTCGCTATGTACGCGTTCATAAAGCGTTCATTCTTATCCGCGGTCACCCCTGGAACCTATCCCCCGCGGATATGGAGGTATTGCTGTATATATATATATATATATATATATTGGACTTTTTGTAACGGTGTAATTGTGCATTATATGATAGTACGACGAAGGGATATATATATATATATATATATATAGGAAGACGGGATGTCTTTTAACGGGAGCATGGATCTTCATGATGTTGAGTTTTCACGGATTTTTCCCGTTGCTTTGTAGTGGATGGATCTGTAAGTTAACTGACACGGTCTCCCTACCAACGGATTGATGAGAGTAGTTATTAGAAGACACGATCAGAGAACAACGTACGGTTTTCTCTCGGATATTTCGGAACGCTCGAGTTCCGTCCTCTTGCTCGCTGAGGACGGAACTCGAGCGTTCCGAAATATCCGAGAGAAAGCCGTACGTTGTTCTCTGGCCGTGTCTTCTAATAACTACTCTCATCCGTCCGTTGGTAGGGAGACCGTGTCAGTTTGCTTACAGATCCATCCACGTACAAGGCAACGGAAAAAATCCATGAAAACTCAACATCATATATATATATATATATATATATATATTTGTTTGAACACTGGGTGTTTTGTAACGGGCTTGTTCATGTTCGGATATCTTTTTCGGCTGTCGACCCGTTTGATGGTATCTGTAATAGATCTGAAACATGCCCTACAGGCGGATGGATGGGCGGTTATTAGAGAGTATCACAAATAGAACGCTCTAGGGCTGGTATCCATCCGCTGGTAGGGCGTGTTTCAGATCTATTAGAGATACCATCAAACGGGTCGACAGCCGAAAAAGATATCCGAATATATATATATATATATATATATATATATATATATATATATATATATAACATTTGTGTGTTAGACACGGTTTTCCCGTTGGTATTGTTTCAGTGTATCTGTAATTAACCAAAGAACCTCACCAGTCAACGATGGGTTAGTTTATTGGTAAAAGTTGTGAGAACACTGTGACGTACGAATCGGAGCTTTCGGGACGCTTTAGTCCCGTCGTCAGCGAAAAGGAGCCCTACAAGCGAATGGATGCGGATGCCCTACATTACTTTATTAATGATATATAAAAATGTCCTACTCATCTCCTTTTCGCTTTCAAAAAAGTATATATATATATATATATATATAATTGAAATTATTGTAATTCTTTTAACGGGGTAGATGCATTTCTGCAAGTGTAATAATAATTTCACGGATTCGTCCCCGTTGGTTGAAAGCTTTTATTCTATCAAACAGCAGAGCTTTCGGGCACAGTCTTTGCCCGTCTTCAGTGCCAGTTATGGTTTTGCCTCTGCCCTGGGCGGTCGGTTGGTTGGATTGCTCGTGCTTCTGCACTGCTGACTAGGGCGGATTGCGGAATCGACGCGGTCAAAGGTATGACCCAACAGATGAAGCGTCTGCCTAGGTCGGCTGAGTAGGAGTACCTGCAGACCGACTGACGAACCTGGGTATGTGGCCAATATTATTATTATTTTATATTTTTTTTGGCACTGAAGACGGGCAAAGACTGTGCCCGAAAGCTCTGCTGTTTGATAGAATAAAAGCTTTCAACCAACGGGGACGAATCCGTGAAATTATTATTACACTTGCAGAAATATATATATATATATATATATATATATATATATACTTTTTGAAACTATTATAAACTCGTTGCACTGCATTAATCTGTGCTCCAACGGTCTCAAAAGCGGCTCTGAGCGAACCAGTGCTCATAACGTGAAACCAATTTTTTGGTGTATTCATAGTGTGAAGCGCTATGCTGTTCACACCGAGTTGTCCTGCTCAAGTTAGCGGAGTTGATGAGTGGAACACAGTTGAAGATGAGTTCTGCAAGTTTTAAAACTAGTCTTGTTCCTTGGCCTGGATGTCAGAAACAGAACATCGGCTACGGAACACAGCTTTCCGGACGGGTACATATGCTTTCTTGAATTAAAAAATGTCCTACTCATCTGTTTCGTTCTTCCAGACGCGACAGCAATAGCGCAATGTGAAACAAGGCTCCTGTTCGAGAAGAGCTTATTTTTAAAGGACGAAATCTTAATCTTAGAATATCTGGGGCGTTCGATAAGTTTGTACACGGACGACCAAGTTCCTGTTTTAACTCGCGTTGAAAATGTAGTGCATACTTGCTTAGCTTCACTATTGTTTTGCCGTTATGATGACGAGCGTAAGCAATGAGCTTATGCCTAACTTTGTGAAGTTAATTTTGCCATGGCGCTTGACGTGCCACTTCGCTAATTGTTTGTTCCTGAAACCGATTATACTTTTTGATAAGACTTTAACTTTTGAGGTGGAAGTTTTGAACAAGCATTTGTTTTTGACGGCCAAGCCAATCGTATATCTAGCCAACATATCCGAGGAAGATTATTTAAAAAAGAAAAATAAATGGTGAGTAGGATCCAATTGTTTCAAATGGTCGTCAGTATGGTAGTCTGATTTGAAAGCGATTGCGTTCGTTCTTATTTATTAAGGCTGGGCAAGATAAAGGCCTACATTGATGAAAACGATCCAGAAGGTGCCTTAATTCCGTTCAGTGGAACTTTTGAGGCCAAGCTAGCTGATATGAGCGCCGAAGAAAGAGCGAAGTATATGGAAGCTGTTGGCTCTTCCAGGTTGGTTTCCGCCTTGATGCATGTTTAATGTGTGCGAAGAGAGATTGGTTGCGAGCTTGTTTGTCACCTTTTACTGCTCTATAGCCGTATAAACCTATTCTTTTTATTGAAGGGCAATTTGTTTTGTTGGAACTAAGTTGACTAAGCGAAACTTTCCTCTGGAAGTGAACTAGGGAAGTGAACAGCTTCGTCATCAACGATACGTTTTCTTTCGTTTCACCTTATTCAGTATACGTATCTTACCAGGTTGGTTGAAAAGTTTTGGCAGTTGCAGTGAAAAGTTTGCTAGTTTCCCCATGAACCAGCTCTTTGTGTGTTGATGTTCAGATCGGTTATTATTGTGAAGCAAGAAATTCGCTCTACCAATTTTAGCTGTGTGATTTGTTGTCAGGAGTTATTCTTGTGTACTTTTTGATCGATCAACTAGGTCCCAAATTTGAGTCATTCTACCGGTCGTTGGACCCATGAAAACTGCCGGAAATATCCTGAGGTTATTTGCCGGGGACAAGATCAGAGAGCCTGCAGCGCTACGATGGTTGGTAGAGTTTCTTGATAGTGATGAATCACCTGAGGATAGCAATCGCACAGGATTACCTTGCTCAAGTAGGGACGATAATTTCAGGGCTATAGTTGAAGTAGACCCGAGGAAATCCACGTTACAGATCGATAGTGAAAAAAGTGATTAAGGTTCGAAAGAATTGAGCTGCAGGGAGAAAAAGGATTAAGAGCTTTTCAGCTAACCTGATCTTCATTAGTATCCGTAACTTTTGGGTCCTCTGGTGTCCTGTATTCGGCGGTGCATATGAAGATAAACGTAATGACGAGCAGGTAACGTCGATTGAGTCTAAGTGAAAGTTTTAGAGTTGCATTAATATTAACGTTTGGGTGATTTTAAATCTTTGTCGACTCTTTCAGGTTTACCTCTAATTATTAAGCCATTTCCAACATTACTGATTTGCGATACCCAACCAAGTTTCTCTCAGCTCTACGTCATGTTCGTGATTAACCTCGCATTGTGGCGGAAGAAAAATATTTCTAATCTTTTCAATGCAAAATGAGTTCCACAAAATCCTAGGTCGTCAGAGGCAATGAATTGTAGCTTTTCTACAATATTTTGCTTTAAGGTCATTTTCCGCAGCATAGTCATGATTCTAGAAAGGTGATCGTGCTCTACTTTTTGATTCGATTGTGAAAGAAATGGTCCCAAGGGAAAGGCTGTTGAGTTGTTCAACAAAGACCCTTCCTTATCCGTTTTTGTTATTGCAGAGATTTCAATAGCGTATCTTCTGAAATGCTCCTTGGGTACCTGGTAGAGTCACGGGTAGGGAAAGTAGTCGCCTTCAGTTCTTTGACGAAGAGCATTGCTAGAGCAGGTAATAAAGGCTTTCTATAAGGACTCCGTTTTTTGGCGGAAGAATCCATCTTGAAAGTGGACGGAAACAAAACTTTCATTGAGTAATACGGAAAAGGCCCAGCCGGGTTACAGTAGCCAGCGTAATCGTCTGTTCAAGAAAGCAAACGTTGAGTTGAACATATGTTCTATTGGAGTACTGGTAAAGTCTTTGAATGTATAGTCGATCATGCATCATCTGCATTAACTATTACGTTTCTCAATTCCGTATGGAACTGCTGGGGATCAATATTGTGAGAAAAGTATTTTGCTGTCATTGTTTATATGGTACTCTTAGAAAAAAGAGCATAGCCTGGATACACCGATGGACTGCAATATTACCATTTTCTGAAAACGTTTTTTCCTGCACATTGCGCTATAGTTTTGAATGAGTGTTAATCTTTTCATTATAGTAATGATTGGAAGAATGTCCTCTTAATATTTACTTAGGAAATGCGTCTAATCGTGCCAACTTATCCTTCCCAGGCAGTGCTGCCGTTAGTCGCAAGCTTACTTTCTACTCGTGTCTGTTGCTTTAAGCGCGTTACCGAAGATAATCAAGTGCGGTTATAAGACATTGCAATTGGAATACTTTTTTACCACCGGAAAAGATGAAGTGAAAGCGTGGACAATTCAGGTGATTGCGTATTTGTTGTGAGAAACCGTGAATATACGTATTTAGTTATTTAGAAAGGGACAAAAGCGGCGCAGGCAGCCGGACGTATTCATACGGATTTCGAGAAAGGGTTCATCATGGCCGAAGTCATGAAATTCGATGAATTGAAAAGCGAGGGATCCGAAGCTGCTGTTAAGGTACTTTGCTAATCGTTGTTTGTATCGTTGCTCTTCTGCTTACAAATTACATCCAAAATGTATATGGTAAATATTAACGTGAAACATTTCTTTTGGCAGCCCTTTCTGACCTCCTGCTGGACAACCGTTTTATCAGAGTATTTTAAATTTCGCAGCTTTATTTGCACCAGTTCTGATGATTTTGCAATAGGAAGCTTCATTAACATAATCTTCGTCGGTGCATTCGCTTTACCTTCTAAATTCTTTGCTTAGGCTGCTGGGAAGTACCGTCAGCAGGGCCGCAACTATACGGTCGAAGATGGTGACATTATACTATTCAAATTCAACGCTGGTGCTGGCTTACAGGGTAAAAAGAAGTGACTTCATTTTACGCATATCCAGCCGCCATATTCGAACTGCTCCGCTTGTTTCAAGTGTATGTGTTACTGCGTGGACAGAGTGAAGCATGCTTGCGCCCATTCTATGAGCTTATGTTCATTCGACTTCTTCGAAGCTCTGCATTCTCAAAGTATTATATAATAGCTGCCTTAAGTGCTTATTGTTCCTGTCTTTTTAAAAATTATTAGACAGTACGGGACACCATGTACTTGAAAACTATTTTGGAAATTTCAAGGTATTGCATTTCGCGAGAAATACAGACGAGTGGCCAGTGGCAGCTGTGGTGCTTCTGTTTAATAATTGCTCATGAGCATCGTGCTTTTGTATATGATTGATATTGTTTCATATACAAAAGCACGATGTTCATGAGCAATTATTAAACAGAAGCACCCGGTAACCTTTTCAAGGTCTTACTGCTCGCATTGGACAATATCTGTATGTTAGCAAAACCGAAATGCTGTACTCACGGCCGAAGAGTTAACGAAACGTGGGAGCGCAATTTTTATTTGTTTGCATTAGCATTTGGAAGGTGTACATGCTGGCAACAGCGAGTTGAACTATTCAATGGAACATATCCCACGATATTCACGTTTTGGTGAATATTATAGTTTTGCAAACACGTTGATGTACAGTTTAATCACGAAGCAACCAACGGTTTTTACCAGGTAGTTTAACGCTAATGTCTGAATGAAATGTGTGCCCTTAGCGACAATGTATCCACAACCTTGCGATGTAACAATCTGTGTATACACAATATGTTGATTGCTCGGATTGGTTTTCACGTCATGCGATTGCAATGAGCAATTGTTGTAATGAAGAACTTTATTTGGCATTACTATCAAAAATACTTTTCAATACAAATATCTCCAACGCATAAAATCATGACTGCATTAAATTACTATACAGAATAACGGAACAAAAAAGCTTAAGTAGAATGAAGTTGATGTTCGTAAAGTGACGAAGTATCTGGACTTTGTAACGATGAAAAGAGGGGTTAGAAGGGTGCAAAAGCAGAAGGTTAGAAGGTGCAAAAGTTTAGGCTAATTGCCAATTGCAGATAAAATTGTCTGGACTCATCGTTGCTGAACTTTGGAACGTTTTCCACGACGATTCTGGACTAATGCCTTTGACGACGACGTCGAACTTGGTTCGCTGACTAAGGGAGCCATGACGTGAGTGCGCTTGTGCTTCGTAAGATGATCACTTCGTAGAAATCGCTTTTCGCACAGGTGGCAAACGAAATTCTTTTCCCCTTAAACAGTCAACTTTACCATGCGTCAAGACAATGTGCAGCGTTACATTCGCGGGCATAGAAACTTTTCAGCTATCGATGTCATTTCGTTCCGCTGCTATTACACACTGTTACTCCGCAATATTATAAATTTGGTGTTTCGTAACTGTGTAATTACAAGGGGCTTTCCATGACGACTGGACAAGATTTTAATTATCCATTATTGTACAGAACATTCCGTTGCTTCACGCTAAGAGCATGTGCGGTGGTCACTGCGCAGTTTTCGTTAAGCCGGCTTGCCGGTTGTCCAATGGGTTACATGCTGCCATGTACCCCACCATCGTTGACGCGCTTTCGGCTTCTTCCATTATTCTGATCGGGTCCTTCGTCCAGGGACGACCCCTCCCCCCCCACCCGACCACTGTTACCGCTTCCTTGGCATTCCAATATCCTTCCAGTGCTGCAAAACGCTGTTGCAACCTGTGCTGCATGGCGTCCCGTCTCCCCAAAGAAACTTGCTTCATAGCCATATTAGATTTGGTATATCGTCCCCTGTCTCCTCTGTGGCGGGAGCGTAACTTCACCAGAGCTTGGAGCGCTCCTCATGCCTAAGGAGGGTCCACAAGGGAAAGCAGGGTCCTCGGGAAAATAACAAGGCAGTCGCATTCGGGAAATTAGAAGCTTTAATGCGAAGGGATGAAAAAGTTATACGATTATGGTAACAACATTATTCACATTAGACAGTCTCAAATAATGAGCTTCTGACGGGTTGATGTTTCATTGTTTGAAAAATGGCAGACTACCCGTTCACGTTTAGCTTCATTGCACAACGTAGCTTTCGGGAAATATGCTGGTTCCCTCTTCAGCGTCAAAACGTAAGCAAAACGTTTGCGTGAGAGAAAATGAACAAACTGCGGTACGAACGTTTAACAGCAATAAAACGAAATGGCGCAACTTTGTCAGTTCACAATACGTATTGCAACAAAGCAAAGGATTGCATTAATAATAGGGAGACTCCTTATGTTTTCGAGAATACGGGAACCAGCTTGTTTCGAAAGCTACGTTTACATTCGTTATTCCTTCGCTGCTAACAAAGTTGCTTTCATTAGTTCTTCGTTATCATTGTATTAATGCAAGAACGGGTCGAAAGCCATATCCCAGAAAACAAAACACCCTAGTTGCCGAAATTATCTACGCGCTGTTGGGACTAGTAACTGCTGGTGTGTTAACATTCAAATGAATTGCGAACATGTATTCTGATCATACAAGAAAACCTACCTGTATGAGTGCGATAATGTCGCTGAAGTTCGTCAGAGCGAGTGAAACTTTTGCTGCAAAATTGCCAGTCACAAATGAACGGGCGATCACCAGTATGCCAACGAAGATGCGCTCGAAGGTGAGACGTTTTTCCGTACGCTTTGCCGCAGTTGGCAAAGTGACAAACATGGAACTTGGACTTCTCGTGCGCCATCCTACAAAATTGCCTAGCAATGACAGTCTACAAATTTTGCCATGGTTACTTTGTCTTGTTGGACTTGCACACCGGGCAGGAACAAGCTATCCGTTTGAGATGCCCAGTTTCCTGTCTGCCTTGAGTTCTTCCGCTTTTTCTCTGCACTGAAACGACAGGATAGGATAACTTGACCAGAGTGACACCGGTGACCAAACCTGAACTTGTGCACGGCTGGACGGAGATAAACGTAGGATTCACTTTGGTTGTCTGGAATGCATTTCCTCTGGAACACAATGGAACTATTCTCATTGTTGGCCGGCTGGAGATATCTTGTTGAACTTCGTTATTGGCTAAACATACCCAATGGAAACGGCAAACGAAAAGGCTATTTTCACCTACCGATTATTAAGGCTTGAGGCGAAATAACGGTAGCTGTACTTTGATTAACAGGGGATGCTCGAGAGATGATGTTCGTATTCAATTGTGTCACTGCGAAAGGAGCGGAAGATCGAGTGCCTCGGCATACTGAACCATCGAGCCCATAATTTCCTTGTGCATCAGAAATAGCCGCTGGCGAACACTGGTTGGAATCCTCTCGCATGGGGACGGATTCACTGCCAACAGAACTGGATGGAAGACACGTTCCATGATCTGGGACATCTCTGGACAGCTTAACATCATTATCAATACAGATTGCATCAGGCATGAAAGCGAACTGGTGCGACGCCGAGTTGAGAGTCTCTCCTATTCCAGGATTGGCGCAACTTGACAGTTCCGCTGCAATTGTGTACATATATTTGCACGTAGCCACGTTTGTAGGGTCGTTACAACCTTCGCTAGTAGACGAAGACAACGGATTCAGGCTACTGGAACGAAAATACTCATTGCACGGTAGTAACACGTCTGGTAAACAATTGAGCGACTGGGAATCGACATAGTCGTTTGTTGGCTGTTGGATGATTATTATGGTGGATGCTTTGTCACCAATGCTGGTAAGCGATGGTGAACTCTCCACCATGGGCGCAATTCCCGCACTAGTTAGGGTGACCGTTGGCAAAACAGCGGAAGGAGCAACAGATGCCGAAGCTGTCACCCACTGAAAAGGTGAACTCAGGGTGGTTTGGCTGTCGCAAGATGCAGGCGCCAGCGCAGCGGCTGAAGTGGGCAAAAATGCGGAAGTTGCCGAGTTACTTCTGCTTAAAACCATGGATCCGCTTGGAAGCTTCAACGACCACACTCCATCGAGGTATAACGGCAACTTGGGAAGAATCGGCTGCGGATTCCAACCGGCATGAGAGCATCTTCCCTTATCCTTTGTCGACGGTTTACTTTGCTTTAATTGGATGAAACCGAAAGTAGCGTCGGATTCGTCGGCAAAGGCTTTTCTCTGGTCGCTCGAACTGTAGTCGTTCGGCGAAGCATTGCGATCCGTGGACGTGCACGACATTGAACATTGACTTTCACGAGCACTTGGAGTCAGCTGAGCGTTCACAACGGCAACGGTCGTCGGGCGTCCAGACTGCTTCAAATGACTGCTTTGGTCAGTCGACGCAACGACAAACTGGTGACCAAAGTTTGGCTGCTCGATTAAGTTGGATAAATTTAAAGTGCAATTCTTCGCACCGTACAAAGAAGCCGAGGACAACAGCGAAGATTGTGCAACGCTCTGGCATCCTGTAGCAAACAAAATATAAAAATAGCCACGAAACGACAAAACATCATAGCTGCAACACTTAGTCCAATCGTGTTTTAAAAAAATGTACGTACAGATAGATATACACCAACCTTTATGCAAAGACAGGTTTTGTAACAGGATTCTGTCCTATTCGTTTATCAATCCTCAGGATAATTATTCTGTTTATTATTTGAAAGTAGTAACCCGACTTTACAACGCTTCAGAGATGCTGCGTTTTATAGGACTAAATGTTTATGCACACAAAACACAATTTGTTGCTCCGCAGATAGAAGTACATTGACATTAGCAATGTATGGTCCAGTTTGATTGACCGAAATCGTTGCTGCACCTTAGCTGTGCAGCACTCCGGACGAGTGCCACTGATCTACAGAAAAGCAGGTGCATTTTCAATATTCCAAGGCTATTTCCAGTGAAAGGCTTTCAATATGCGCTATTTATACACTAACCGACATTACCACCATGCCCCATTCATTGATACACAGGGATGAATGAAGTGCTTTCCTCCAGAGGCAGCTAAACGTACATGCTCGCCTTTGTTAATCACCTGCCGTTCGCGTTGTGATGTTCGACGAAGAATGGACCCTATTTGACAAACCAGCGAGTTCCTTGTACACGAGCGGTTGCATCAATCGGACCGGTTGCTGCAAAATCCGCACTTGACCCTCCACCTCCTGATGGTCCTGTCATCCCTATTTATACACGTAGACCAAAAACACCTGGCCTTTGCGAACCGCTGAGGACAGAACTAGGCTGTTCCGAAAGCTACGGTAGAAATTGTATTGCTCGCAGTTCTTTACCACCGTCTGTTTCTTACTAATAAACTCGCCCATCTGCCACAGGTGAGGCCTGCTTACGTGATTACAGACACCGCGAGCAAGACCGAACCGGTAGTCAACCGTCCTTCGTTGAACAATAATACCTCCACCCGTTACTATGAACCCCGTTTTCAACGAGTTCATTGTAATCAATAATTCGACGTCGATTTTCGAAAAAGTTTCATCAGACCCCATTCCAAACTAATAGCACTATTTCAAGCATTTGAAAATGCTTCAACGGAAGAGCTTTATTGAACCGGGCGTCGCAAAATGTTCTTCGAAACATTCATCGCTTCTGGAACTCTAGAATTTCAAGACTGCAGAGCTGGTACGTGCGCAGCTCGTCGGCAAAGACGTGCTAATTCTGCAAGTTGTCATTTCGAAAATTGAATTTTATGATAAGCTGAGACATGCAGGTTCACAGTCATAAAACGTACGAACTCTTGCATCACCCCCATATTAAAGGTTTATCAAAACTATATGAACAACAAGAAGCTGTCACTGCACACCTGTGCCATCAGCAGAGTATTATGCATTGACCATTAATGAAGAAGACAGGCGAATTGTAACGACGACCACATGTAAGCATAAGACAAAGCAAAATACCTCCAAGAAGATTCTATATTCGCACGTATCGTTGCTTTACCTTATGTTGCGTAGCAAAGTCAAAGCGCTCTCAGGAAAGAGTACGCCCAGAAGAGACTGCCTACTCGAGGACAGTCTCTTCTGGGCGTACTCTTTCCTGAGAGCGCTTTGACTGGAGCGCGGTCGAACATATCCGCAGCAATGGGTCTTCGGGGCGTGTGCCAGGAGACGGGTGAGTGCTTCCCTGTTCCCGCTGGAAACCATAGTGCCCAGACCCTGATACCGCTGATAAGGCAGTACGTCACGCCTGACACTACCGTTATATCCGACGATTGGCGAGGGTATCGCGGTCTGTCGAGGAGCGGTTACACTCATTTTAAGGTGAATCACTCCCTCCAGTTTGTGCAACCTGACACAGGGGCGCACACGCAGACCATGGAATCCCTCTGGACACAAGTGAAGCAGCCAAACAAGCTCCGGCGCGGAACGCAAAGGAGTATGTTGAACTCCTACTTGTGCGAGTTTATGTGGTGCCGGAGGCTGCACCCCCACGAAGACCCATTCGAAAAAATTATTGAGGACATCGCTGCTTACTGGCCACCTCAATAAGCTTTCATTGCCGTTACCAAAATGATGTTCCATTTGTTCATAACTTATTGAATAAAATCGTACGTTATTGTTCACTATTTCCTGCAATGCGCATTGGCGAATTCTGTAACGGTGGGAAGACAACCGTACGGCTGCCTATGAGTGCACCCCAGAACTGTATCCGTAATACATCTGTGCGAGTCTATGGGACGCAGGACGCTCTAGTAGTACCGTGTTAAGACCGCTAGACAATGATCAACGTGCGTCAGGTCACTAGCAAGCAGTGCGTTCCAATGTTCATTAACCCCAGCCAGCAGTGTGTCTTCATGCCTTACACGAGCTTAGGTGAAAACGTAGGTGTGAAATTAAGGCTTAAGCTTAGGTAAGGACGGAAATTGAATTCTTCCAGAATTGGCACTAAGGAGTTGCTTTCTGACTTCACATAATGCTAACTGTGGCAACCAATCCATATAGCCTTGCATGGCGCCCCATAGGTACCGCTTTAAGCAGGGAACAGCGGCGCAGTGCCGAGAGAATTACGTCATGTTTACTTACAGCGTCAGGTTTATTTTCACTAACTGTACCTGCATTTTCTTGCTTACCGTCGTCGGTTACTGTATGTTTACGGGACATTAATACTAAAGACCGAATAGGCCACTTACCTGCATACGATGGCACGGAAAAAGGAATGAAAATCGCTTCTTGTCCATCGACAGTAATGTTCTGCGCATGTGAAAAGATGTAGGAAGAGTTTTCTGGCATTGAGTGTACTATAAAGCGAAACTGCGTTTTAAGTTGGGAAATTCTTTGGTCACCATTCACCTTCCGAACATTCGAGCATATGGCAAGCTTCAAATGGAGCATCACTTTTGTCTGCAAAAGCAGCTGCAGTTTCACGGCAAAGAAATTCAACTAACTCACATAACAAGCCATTTCGATCGTTCTTTCCAGTCACTTCGCACATTGGTTCATTTTTTACTGAATCGATCAGCGAACTCTGAAATCAGTGCATAAATCCGATTTCTATTTTCCAAATACCGTAGTTAACCGTAGCCATATCCAGGTGCACACTTTCAACGGACACCGGAAGTTGACGTACCGAACTGTCGGCAAATGAACTCATTATACGACGTGGTCTGACAAAAGCAACGTTTCTAGTAGTACAGCGCCATTGACAGCGATTGTAAACCTTTAAAGGCAATGGCAACTAGGATGGATTATTGGATTTGCAAACGAACATATGCTCACAATGAGAAGCCAAATCAGCCATCGTCACAATGCGTGGCGCGCAACACAGGCAGATCAAGGCGGAATGTCCGCTAAAGAGCGTTTACGCTTTCAGTGACCCCACACTATCGCCTCTAACAGACTAAAAGACAGTATCGATCCAACCGAACTAAACATATAACCTACCTTACAACCACCACTACTGAAGGCCAAAGTGTAACATGATTTTCACTTGTTCACATGCCATTTGCCCATCGGTTTTAAACTGTCACGCTTGCGTTGTGTTGAAGTCGACAGACAAATCATTCCTTCTCGGAAAATCGGGTGTTTAACTTTGAAAGAATTCGTCAAGCATGTTACCTATGTTTGGCTTCACTAAAATTTGGCACGCTTCGATCTGTGCTTGGTGATTTGAGCTATACGTCACGCTGATGACAGGCGATGAGGGTTGAATTGAGCTACGGAACATCCGTAGGCTTTAATGTAAGTTGCATACGCAACTTACGCCGCGGAGCCGCTCCACTTCTTATCGCTGTTGTTATATTACATGAAACTGCGTGGTTTCATGAAAAATGGTCCAATAAAATATTTCTTAACGCTATGAAGCTACGGCAGAGGCCCCAACACGTGATGCTGAATTTCATTCACCAAAAGGAATTAATGATTAAGGCAACCATTGCCGCTCGCTGCCTATGAATTCGAGAAACTGCTTGATCGAAGTCTTCGTTGAAGCTCATTTGCTATAAGGGTTTCCAAAACCTGTCTGAATTTACGAGCTGCCCGTACGAGGCTGCCACAGTTGATGTCCACGCGAACGCTTTGTTATCTTATTGCTTCGAGTCGGACCCGCAGGCAATGAATCCATATAAGCTGAACAGAGAGCCAATAATCTGACCAGACGAAGAAAGCGTACTCCCGCACCATATGAACACTTTGGATGTTGTAAATGTCAAAACGAGATTGAAAGCTGTTGACGTACAACGTTATTTCAGCGTTGCACGGGCGACCAATAGTAAAACAGCCTGGTTTACTTAGGCATTTGTGCAATGAATGCTCGTCATACGTGGGCTCATCAGCTTTAATAATTATGGGAGATCAATAAAGGCCGATAAACGGATTACTAGATGCTGAAGCAGGCCGACTGGATGCAGGCGAGCTTGAGACGGCTAAGTGACAAAGCAGGCACGAATAATGAATAACCTTCAACGTTACTTGACAACTCAAGATACTGTAGGGCACTGCCAATTCGCGAACCAAAAGTTGGCAGTTTGGGAAAGTGTGTTTTTCATTTTTAAATGAAAATTTACTCAGTTCGAAGCACATTTGATATTTAAACTTTTCTGATCTGTACTTGGTCTCGTGAAGTAATTGCTTTAAGCCGTCAGCGATTGACGTTAGCGTAGCGCATTGCTGGTTCACATTTCTAGGTCGATTGGCATCCCTGTTGTTCGTGCTCCTTGTTATACGGTTCGTGTTTTGTCGTTCTGAGCTTAAGTCCACGGGTTCTTACGGCAACCTAAAGCGAGCTTTGAATGCTTATTCGATATTTCCGGAACTTTCGGGACACTAGAAGTCCTGAAAGCTCTGCAGATATTGGATGAGCAGTCAGAAATTGGATCAAGTCGTCGTACGAACACGACTTATAGCTGTGCAATGACGAAAGTCGAATTTAAAGGAACCGTAGTTTAAATTTCCTGAAATATACGCTATGACGTATTGACGCTTTAGATTTGACAAGGAAAGAGCGCAATGGAAGGCGGCAAACCTGTCGGGAAGCAGGATTGGATGTCTCTTGCGTTGCATGCATTCAAGAACGGAGATAATGCTCAGAAAAGAGCGATTTGTGACGATATAACCGCCCGTTGCAGAAATGGAGCTAGCTTACATGTAACATTACGGTGCAGTTTTGTCCACAAACGATTTTTGCTGTGCTTTTAGAATAATCAACCATCAACCCTGGAGGCGATTACTGCCATAGGAGAAGGACTTCGAATGCAGTTTCGTTTTACGTTTACCCAGTTCGTCCAACAGTAAAGCTTTTCAGAAGTGATAAGTCGCTGCGCGTCAAATGTGTGGACTGTATTTCGGCCCTTGGAGTTGCAAACTACAATCAGCTGGGAGCGTAAGTGAACATTTTCATTTGAACGTGCTTCATATTCTCCTTAGGCTTATAAGCTTATGCAGGGTTTATCTAAGCCGTCATGTTTGCGTGTACATAAAGAGTGATAATTTTTGGTAAGGCTGAATTGAGATTTGAACAGCGTATGAAATAGTTTTGAATGCGGTATGAGCAGATGGCTAAATCCGCGAGGTGTTTATTCTTTATTGGTAATTTTATTAATACGAGAACTTCATTTGTTTCTTCTAACCCATAGCTTTCGGGAAATCTCCCTGTCTTCAGCGCATCTAATTAAGAGCGATTTCTCTCGGAGGATAAACTTGAACAGTGTCTTGGATTGTTTGTGTTTATCTTCCAAGAAAAGTTGCTGTTAATTAGATCCGCTGAAGACGTTGTGATGGTTTCCCGAGAGCTACGAGTTAGAATAAACGACGTTGAAAGAACAGTGACAGTCGTAGTGAAATTACAAATAGCATGCAACAACACCGTTGCGAAATATTTAATATTTAACAATACGAGGACTTATCAATACTATAGCTTTTTGGTTAAACACATTTAGGGAACAAGGCTTTCCGTGTTCTCATTTTTCATTCTTTGGGTGAGTCCGCTTCAAAGTGATTTCGCTCGGCAATGTTCTCCAACCTTGATTTGTCATCATAGGTTTTCAAGCTTTTGACACTGCCCATGCCTGGTCAAGAGCGTTTCAGACTTGAGGAACTACGTTTATGCCTTCATCAGCGTCATCTCAGCCGTTGATGAAGGGAAAAAGATAGTTCGTACATTAATTGCTGTTTAAAAGGTTTCGCTTTTATTACTGAAAATTGTTGCGTTCTACACGTAGCTCATGTCAAAAAATAATTATAAGCAATGCTTCCATTTTTAAAAATTATATTCAGAGAACCTGTTTCGTCACGTCTGCTTTAGTTGATACGGCATCGCTTGATGTGCTTCGATGCAGCGTTCGACGAACAGCGTTTTCTCTGACTGCTGCGTAACCTTTGCGTCAATGTTTAAAATATTTAAGGGTTCTTAAAGCTCTGATATCCAATTTCGTTTCGGCGGAAAGTGCGGGGGAAAAGGATTTCCTCATGCGCCTTTTGGGAGCGGTAAGGCTTTGAAGTTTTTCTTTTCCTGTGACAAGTCCTTTTCCATCAGACTCTTATTGGTCGTGAACGCAATCTGTGGATTACAAAAAATGTTTCGGTGAGAAGCGAGTGTTTGCTAAGCGCTAAGCTGAGCTTTGCTTGCATTTAGAAACTTTTCGGATTTTTGAAGACTATCTGCCTCACCCCCAATCAGGGCCCGTTGACAATGCCAATACTTGGTAACATACTTATGCAGCTATTCCGGTCGTACAGCCAAAGCTGCTCGAACTTTTTCAAAGTATGCAGTCTGTTCGCTCTTTCATTTGAAAGCCCATTAATGTGCTTATTTAGTCGTGCCTTGAAAGCGCGCTTGTCACATTGAACTTAGAAGAGGACGACGAAATGATGTTCCAACGTTGCATTAACAAGGCCCTTGAACGAGCCGATTTCAACGTGTTTATTGAACTACCAGTCGCTTTAACCTCATTGACCGTGTGTTTGGAAATATCTGCCTTGCTTGCGGTAAGGATGGGTGCGTTATTACGGAGGATACATGACCGATTACAGGCTACAACGACCTTACCTAAGAACTTCAGCAGGCGATACGATGGCAGACTGAAAACTTTTTCCTTTTTGGAGTAGCATTTTCGTTGTACTAGCATCGGTGCTTCAATAATGGAAGTTTAGACAAATTTATGTAACTCTCTCAGAATATTTCCTGTACCATTTGCGCTTGGATTCACTGAAAAATGCGGATGTGCACGAGGTACCCGCATTAGCGTTCTTCCTATCGTTTGAGGAAAACACTTGTAGCTCGCTTTCTCTGCCCATTGCATAATTGAAGAAGACGTCCATTGTTTCCGTGAAGTTTATCCACTGGTGACGGATTGTTTCCAATGGACTCGTAAGTTCCTGTTATTTGCTCGCTGTTCGTTGAAGGCCATACTTTCCTACAGCCTAAATTGCGCTGGCCTTTGGCTTGACCGGAGGGGATATGCGTGGAATGTGCAGTTTCCGTTGTCACAATTAGAGTCAGTTCGAAGTGAGCGTTCGTGACATGGGTCTACTAAGTCTTTGCTATTACATTTAGTTTCGCTAGAGTTCAATAGCGGAAATCTTTTAGAGTTAATCCGCTCCGTCGTCATCGTGACGACTGTGTTTCAGAAGAATAAACGAACTGTAGTACAATTCTTGGGGCTATGTTTCGGGGACTTTTGCTTTCATAATGAAGCTTCAGAACTGCTGTTAACATCGTACAACGTAAAAGTGGCAATACGCAGTTTTTCCCTTTAGCAATTTTTGTTCCGCGAGACTGAAGCATATGTTGCAGGAATCAGACTGGCGCTATTGGCTGAACATAAAACGGAATACGATCCGCAGCTGACCCGTTACGCAGTGCAGCCATGCTCAATTGTGATGACTAATCGAAGATTTATGAGCGAAGAAGCACTGTGTATTTCATTGCTATCACTGGCAAAGGTATGCTAAAGCCTGATGTAAAGAATGAAAAAGTGGCAAGCTATTGATACTTTGTTATTAATATTATCTTGCGATGGCTGGTCGACGCATGCTCGTTTCAGTGAATAGGTAACTTTGTACAAGTAATTGCTACATCTGTAGGCTATTACCGTTCTACCAGAGCACGACGCTAAATCTTTCATCGGAGACATAGTTGGTACCAGTGGCATGATTTTACAGCTGTTCCACGACCGTTCAAAATTTGTAAGCGTGAGGTCAAGCTCAGAGAGCTCTCTGAATTTTATTCTCCCTTCCACTTTAGGTGAGTGCGTATGCATTCAAAGTCGTCGCTGCGCTGTTCTACGACAGGAGCGAAGCTTACATCGCAGAAATTTGCAGGTACATTGCTATAGAACTATGCTTCAGTTGGTTGGTCGTTTTTCCAGGTTTATTGCCGACGAAATCAAGTCACTTGTTGGTTCTCTGACTGATCATTTGTCGGCGTATAGCGTGGATGGCGATTCGATTGGCCAAAATGCTTACTTCTTTTCGGACGAAGTTGGCTTTTGCGCTCTTAAGACGATCGAAGTTCAAATTTTGGATTTTATCACGCTTTGCAGGCAGTTGATAGAAGATCAGAGTCTAAAGGTGAGTTTTGTTTTCCCATGTTTCGGACTGTATACAGTAACATTTCCCGTGCGCGCAGGACAACGGTTAAATGCGTTGATTCGTGCGGTTAGCAGACATGTTGGGTCTTGTTAACTACTTGGCCGCAACCGTAACCCAAAAAATAATGAAGTTGTATCTGCTAAATCATGTTGTTGCATTACTTGCAGTCAATACAGTAATCTGGCGAAATAAACGTTAAGCGCAAGAGCAATTTTCCAGCTAACTTGCCAAATGCCCAACTCTTATGTTTTGCCCTTGGTTAAGATGAGAACAAAAGTGACTAAGGCGGCAAGGTTGCCACGACAATGGGTTCTTGCGCTTTATGTTTATTTTCATCAGGTTACCGTATTGCTTAGCAATAAATTAATTATTGTAGTTGCGGTTTGATTGCGATCAAGTAGGTAACAAGACCCGAGATGTTTACCATTGTCTAGCCGATTTGTGACGGAGTAATATAATCACGGTCATAATTTATTCCGTTTTGCGCAAGGTATGAAAATAACTAATCGTTCCACTGCGCTGTGACCAATATACCGTATCTAACAAGTTGATGCCACCTGGAAAAAGAAGTCAAGCGGAAAGATTAAGGTTAAACAAGTTGAATGTAGGGTATTCTTTAACGATGGAATGGCTCATTGCGTTTGTTTACTGTAACACCGTTCTTTATGTGCCTTTTAACTGCCGGAGCTTTCGTGGCTCTTTCTGTCCCTTTCTTAAGCGGCAATATAAAGAATTGTAAAACTGACGTTAGAGATGCAGGATGTCATGAAGTAATTATTGTATACTGTGCATTTAGTCATTTGATCAACTTTTACGTACAGACAGTATACGTAAAAGTATACTAAGGAGTTTGATTTGATAGTACGACAGACACCGTTGAATAGACTTTATTAAGAGAACCGAAGTTTTCGGGATCAACCGTATCCCGTCTTCAGCCGTAAAGAATGAGAAATACAGTAGTGTGGTGTAAGACAGGATGGTAAGGTGTATGTTTTAAACCAAGAATGAGTTTAAAACAGTTTGGTCAACTGAAACTTTATATGAGTCTTGAGGCATCACAGCAAGCTTTTTCTCTGATAATGGAAGGCCAAATATCACTGACTTCTAATCCATGCTCTCGGTTAATTGTAACATTGTGTTTTATGAAAAACGCTTCTTTGATTTGTCTCAAGTTGAAGCGCGTCTCATAGCAAAGGATATGTGGATTAAATGGACCAGGGCAATGGGCGGCATGTTCCACTATTGCCGATGCTTTAATCGCTTGGTCCATGGTTTAGTAGGATCCAACGATTGTCGGCGGCCCCTTTGTGTGGATACTGTTCCATCCAATCTTGCTTTGGTATTGTTGTAACGAGTGACATTAGCCATATGTTCACTAAATCCATCGGTAACAATTAGAAAGAAAATGCTTACGATTCTCAATGAGTTTATCTCTGAAACAAATGACAGTAGACTATCCAGGATTGCGAAGCAGATTTATTTCCACTGCAGCTGTCACATCCCTGAACTATATGGTCTACCGAAAATTCACAAAGAAGGTATACCTTTAAGACCGATCGTTTCAACCATCAATGCGGTCATGTCTGGGTTGTGCAGTTATTTAAAAGACGTCATCAACCCACTATTAGGTTCTAGATTGTCCCGTGTTAAAAACAGCAAAGAATTTTCCACCGAAATCGGAAATATCTCAATAACAGACAACGATATCTTGGTTAGTTACGATGTTAAAAACCTTTTCACCAGCATTCCTTTGGAATCCAGTATGGATCGTCTAGAACAATTGTTAAGCAAGGATGAAACTCTAAAGGATAGAACAAAGCAAAATCCCTATCACGTGAAAAAATTGGTCTCTTTCTGCATGCGTGAAGCCAACTGTTTCCACTTCCAAGGAGACTTTTTCTTACAACAGGATGGTGCTCCTATGGGCAGCCCCCTGTCACCGGCCATAGCTGAGGTTTTCGTGGAATACTTAGAAGAGTTGACCTTTTTTACTATTGACAATGCCTTTTGCCCAAAAATCTTCAAACGTTACGTTGATAATATTTTCGCTACCACAGAGATGGGCAAAGAAGACGTATTTCTAAGACACTTGAATGGTTTATTTCCGGAACATATCATTTTTTACCATTGAATGAGAATCAAACATCAAGTTGCCTTTCTTGGATACCTTGGTCATTAAAGATAATACCCAACTAAAGACTACTGTCTGTAGAAAACCTACCCATTCGGATCGGTACCTTAATTTCTCTTCACACCATCCCCGTTCTGTATTCATTGGTATGGTGGACAGAGCTTTGAATATATGTAGTCCCGAATTTTTTCAAACAGAAATTGGATACACTGTCAGAAGTCTAACTGCTAATGGTTACCCCAAAAACTCATTACTTCCACTATCAACAGAAGGTTCTATGGATCGAGCAATGGGAAAGAGAGTTCATGTACGATTCCCACTCTTATACTACCTTATTACCAAGGAATAGCAGAGAAAATTCTGAACATTAGTAAGAGGCTGAACTTTAAAGTATTCTTCACTGGTTCAAGGAACTTGAGATCAATCTTCAGAAATGATAAGGTCAAGGTTCCAACTAGCAAGAGAGAAGGTATTGTTTATGAATTGAAATGTAACTGTTCAGCATCATACATTGGTGAAACAGGTAGTACATTAAGCCATAGATTTAGTGAACATATGGCTAATGTCACCCGTTACAACAATGTCAAAGCAAGATTGGATGGAACAGTATCCACACAAAAGGGCCGCCGAGAATCGTTGGATCCTACTAAAATCATGGACCAAGCGATTAAAGCATCGGCAGTAGTGGAACATGCCGCCCATTGCGCTGGTCCATTTAATCCACATATCCTTTGCTATGAGACGCGCTTCAACTTGAGAAAAATCAAAGAGGCGTTTTTCATAAAACACAATGTTACAATTATCCGAGAGCCTGGATTAGAAGTCAGTGATATTTGGCCTTCCATTATCAGAGAAAAAGTTAGCTGTGATGCCTCAAGACTCATATAAAGATTCAGTTGACCAAACTGTTTTAAACTCATTCTTGGTTTAAACCAGTGTTTCTCACCAGCTTCCTTGCCAGCGCTCCCTTTTGGACCAGCAATTTCTCCATCGCCCGGAGCTTGGTTTACCAGAGCAAGTTGAACGCCCACGCAATATTCTTAGCCGAGAAAAGATGGTACATAACGCTGATAAATTTATTTCCCGCAGTCACGAGTGCAATAGAGCGAGCGGAGTTCATTTTCAAACTTGGAAACCACGCTGTGAGAGCAGCTTTTCAACGTTCGGCTCTATGCCAGTTAGCCGGAGTCTCAGAACGCCGCGATTTACAATTTACAGTTTGTTTCTCTTCTTCGTTAGCAAGTCTGCAACGACGCTAGATCCACGATCAACTAGATACCGAGAAGGAAATGAGATAAGTAGGTTCCTCACTGCAGGCCACAATCTTGGGTACAAATGTGAGATATCGCGTTGCAGCCAGAAGGTTCTGTTGCAGCCAGCCAGCCGCACAAATCGGGAATCAAGCGGTCAAAGCGCCTCCTTCGTTCGCTTCAGCACACCAGATCGTACCCCAAAACCTGTTCGCAGGTTCAACACTTCTTGGGGTACAATTGCACGCAGCAGAGCCTAATTATCTTCTGCGACTAGGCAGCGTCAGGACAGACGAAGGGCGCATTCTCCAAAGAAGCGAAAAAAGCGTGACGTGTTATCTGTGCTGGCCATACAATACTGCTGCTATTTGCGCTTCTCTGGCAACGTCAAACATGCACTTTACTCAGCAGAACTATTTGGCGTCGCTTTAGCTCCGCAGGGGCGCTAGCGCCCCCAGGCTTACCAGTGTCCCCCGGGCTTACCAGCGCCCCAACTGCCCCTTTCGGCTCCAGCGCCCCCTTGAGAAACACTGGTTTAAACATACACCTTACCACCCTGTCTTACACCACACTACTGTATTTCTCATTCTTTACCGCTGAAGACGGGATACGGTTGATCCCGAAAGCTTTGGTTCTCTTAATAAAGTCTATTCAACGGTGTCTGTCGTACTATCAAATCATGTTCATTTACACCGTTACAAAAGTCCCAATTTTTAATTATACTAAGGAGTTGACCATTCACACACAGCGAAGTTCATCTCGAGTTGTGCTCTGTTTGAAGGATGGCTCAGCTGTTGCATCTGCGGACCCTGTTTTCCAACTGAATCATTTTTGCTTAATTACGTGTGGCTCCTAAACTTGGATGGGTTAGTGTTTCTTGTCCTCTGGACGTGTATCATGAAGAGACATCGGCATTTTAACGATAAAACCTCTAATGAAAATTATGCAAAATAGTTAGCCGTGAAGAACCGTAGCAAGGCATTTGCTATTCAGAAATGTCATGCCGGCTGGCAGAAAAATGGATTTTCGGTTGCTTACGTGATTTTCTTTTAGGTAAAAATCTTGGCCCACTCTTTTCTCGTGCTGTTCGACGATTTGCCAGTCTGCTCTGTTTGGCTTTCGACCTCTTTTCCCGAAATCCAATACAGTTTAATAGCTCTTGCCTCGTACATGTTTCGCAGGTGAGTTCTTTGCTTCTAATTTGCATGTGCACCGATGGTTTAGAATTCTGCGCGCATGCAAGCGCATACTTAGTGTTTCGTGGGTTTCCCGAAGTCAGACATTTGCTTTCTTTTTATCCTCCATGTTCGCATGAGTAGTGTCGCTTACTTCCTTGGCTATTTTGCAGATTGAATTTTGCCAAACGAACTCGCTTCGTGCCAAAGTAGGGTTATAATTTGTCTGAATTGTTGGGTCGCTAATGGCGATAGCGAGCGACTGGTACAAGTTCTTGTTTACTTAAATTCTTTCGTTCTCTTGCCATCTCGTCCTTAGTCCGTATCTTCGTGCCTCCGAGTTTCCGTGACCCATGTCGTGCAAGTGTGTTGAAGATGTGAGTATATTTTTAACAGATGCAACGTGCTTAATTTTTCAAGCTGTTTCACGCGTGGTTACGTGCGCAAAGGATTAAATTTTAACTACGAAATGATTTAGTTGGCTAATCCTTAGACATTGTGTGCCTATCTTATAGACATGTTGAATTCTATGCACTCATTGCTGGAGCATTGCCTTTATGTAAGTTTGTTGTTGAAGGTGATAAACTGTTCAAATCGCAACAGTGCATGTTTGTTTCAAAGCCTTCTATTTGGGATAAGCCTCGACAAGAGATGCGATTGTTTGTGGCTATTTTCAATTGATTTTAGGCAGGCTTACTTTTTGGGACAATCTGCGCCCGCCTCTTCTTCGGCGAAAGGCCCTTGCACGGTAGCTGATCCGTTCAACAAGATCACGAAATTGTACACCGAAATGCTTAACAATGCTTGTATATCGTTGAATACTCGGTACACATGGCGTCATTCCTAAGAATACGAACTTTTGAAGCTATGTTTTAGGAATCTCGTATACAATTGCGTAGGGCAACTTGTTACTGCATTGCAGCTTGGTAAGCGTGGAGAAGCGCTTTCTTCCGATAGTTTTGTTATTCTATTGCTTTCTGCGTTCACCTATCACGGTACATCAACGATCTCGTTATGGTGGTGCATATTGACATTTAGTGTTTGCAGATGATATGCTCAAATGTTCTGACAGTTTGCTGAAATTGGTCCATAGCGTCCTGGCAACTGAAAAAATGTTTCTTCCAGAAACCGTAAGCAAAAGGTAAAACCAGCGTGACATGGATGGTTATGAATGTGACGCTTATATATTAATATATATATATATATATATATATATATATATATATATATATATATATATATATATATATATATATATATATATATATATATATATATATATATATATATATATATGTTGAGTTTTCACGGATTTTTCCCGTTGCTTTGTACGTTGATGGATCTGTAAGTAAACTGACATGGTTTCCCTACCAACGGATGGATGAGAGTTGTTATCAGAAGACACGGTCAGAGAACAACGTACGGTTTTCCCTCGGATATTTGGGAACGCTGGAGTTCCGTCCTCAGCGAGCAAAAGAAAGTGTTTAGCCTGGCCACGGATTAAACACTTTCTCTTGCTCGCTGAGGACGGAACTCGAGCGTTCTCAAATATCCGACGGAAAGCTGTACGTTGTTCTCTGACCGTGTCTTCTGATAACTACTCTCATCCATCCGTTGGTAGGGAGACCGTGTCGGTTTACTTACAGATCCATCCACGTACAAAGCAACGGGAAAAATCCGTGAAAACTCAACATCATGAAGATCCATGCTCCCGTTAAAAGACATCCCATCTTCCGATATATATATATATATATATGTATATATATATATACATATCTTGAAGCAAGAGGAATTAGTAACAAGGTGTCTCATACTTATGAAAAAATATGAAAAGGCACGGTATCCTTGTTCAACGAGCTTTAATAGGCGAAGCTTTCGGAACGTACGTGTTCCGTTGAATCGCGCTGATGACGGAACACGTACGTTCCGAAAGCTTCGCCTATTAAAGCTCGTTGAACAAAGATACCGTATATTTTCATAATTTTTTTCATAAATAAATAAATAAATATATATATATATATATATATATCGGAAGACGGGATGTCTTTTAACGGGAGCATCGATCTTCATAATGTTGTATTTTCACGAATTCTTCCCGTTGCTTTTGTACGCAGATGGATCAGTAAGCAAACTGACACGGCCTCCCTACCAACGGATGGATGAAAGTAGTTATAAGAAGACACGGTCAGAAAACAGCGTAAGGTTCTCTGTCGAATATTTCGGAACTCGAGCGTTCCAAATATTCGAGAGAGAACCCGTACGTTGTTTTCGGACCGTGTCTTATAACTACTCTCATCCTCCGTTGGTATGGAGACCGTGTCAATTTACTTACAGATCCATCTGCGTACAAAAGCAACGGGAAAAATCCGTGAAAATACAACATCATATATATATATATATATATATATATATATATATATATATATATATATATATATATTGTATTCAGGAACGGCAGAATAGCCCGTGCTATGAATGTATCTTTACTGATACTGCGAGGCTTTCGGCACCTGCCTTGGTCCGTCATCAGCGCAAGACAATGTGCAACCTTTTCTGTAAAGACAACGGTCGCGAATGGCAAAAAGATAATCGTCGTCTAATGTGCAAGTTATTTTAAAACTGCACCCACATACTCATTACTTTAAACCGGTACTTCGAACTCCGACATTCTATCCAGTTTGGGTTCTTCCTCCTTCATAAAGACCCGATCATAGGGACCAAAACCTTATCATATGCGTGGTTTACTCCACGAAGACACAACCTGTCTTGAACGCCACAACAGACCAAATATAATATTACTAATTCCCATCCCTACATCCCTGTTTATGCATATGTTGTGGCGGATGTAAAAAGCCTCTTTGATTTTCCTAATGTTATAGTCCTGTTCATATTCCAAAATCGAACAACTGGTTTGGTTAAGTGCTAGCGGGCAATCCACAGAATGCTCTACCCAAGCCGAGGCATTCACAGCATCCTTCATGATGTCGCCTTGATCCCTCCTCTGTGGCCTCCCTCTTGATTCAACTATTTCCCCGCAATCTTTTTTCCGCGTTCTTGTACCTTGTCACCGCCATTTTATGTTCTTTCAGTCTACGTGGCAAGGTGTGTCCTGTTTCTCCAATATATCTTGTTCCGCAACTGCAATTTAAGCCATTCGCGACCGTTGTTTTTACAGAAAAGGTTGCACATTGTCTTGCACTGATGACGGGACCAAGGCAGGTCCCGAAAGCTTTGCAGTATCAATAAAGATACATTCATACCACAGGTTATTCTGCCGTTCCTGAATACAATGAAACTTGAACCCGTTAGAAATCCTTTATTCAATTATATATATATATATATATATATATATAATTGAAGATGGGGTTTCTTTTGACGGGGTAGAGTTTCATGTTGTAAACCAAATACGGCAATAACCCGTTAGACGAAATCGTTTATTCCAAAAAAGGAAACAAGCGTAGCTTTCGGAACCAACCTTGTTCCGTCCTCAGCGCTAAACTAGCGTCCGTCCTCAGCGCTGGACAGTTTAGCGCTGAGGACGGAACAAGGTTGGTTCCGAAAGCTACGCTTGTTTCCTTTTTTGGAATAAACGATTTCGTCTAACGGGTTATTGCCGTATTTGGTTTATATATATATATATATATATGTGCTATTGTTCTCCGTTTGCACGCGACTTGCAAGTCTGGGAAGCTTCCACCTAACGCCATGCACGATTTCATTGTAACGCGATTTTGCCTCGGCCGTGCAGACTGGTGCGTAGGAAGTGCTCAATGCTGATGCGCGATATGGGAATAACATCAGTAATCCATTGTGTGAAACGCTTTTGACTTCAAAGATGAGACAACCAAAAACGGTCGAGTTCTGAGGAGCTTTGAAATATATTGAATGGCAGTTGAAGGCAATGATTATAATGCCAAGCGCAGCAGCATAATCGTAATAGGTGCCCAGAAAATCCTCCACACGCGCAACTACTGTACAAAAGAGGATCCTGGCAAAGCAAAAGGCTCGGACATTACGCCGCAAGGAATGGTGCATCGTGAGAAGGATGAAATACAAGAAAGGATACAGATTTTGAAATACAAGTAATATCAGGAGAATATTAATATCAGTATTATGCTTTTTTACATACCGTTCTAGATAGTATTTGTTATTACTTTTTTAAAATTCAGGGTAAATTTTTGTCGCAATTTGTTTCCCGAAAATAATGACTATCGGCCGTTTAGGTGTGCTGAAATGTGCCTCCTGTTGTCCGCTAGAACTTTGAACAAGGACTGGTTCAGCAGTCTTCACATGCTGTTGCCGATGGTCACCCGCAAGTAACGGCGTTGCATCAGCTCCTTCCTACGTTATTAATGATTAATTTAGGTTAAGCCTTCCTAGGCAGGAGATAGAAACTGCGCAGAGCAAGTTACGATCTGTAAAAATTGAACATATCGTAACGTACTCGTCCGTGTTGGCATCTCATGTCAAGTTCATTGCTTTGGAGGAGCGCTGGCCTGTGAATTTGTGAGCGCCATTTATTTTAGTTTGCCGCTTGGCTATCCCATTTTTTAAGTGAAGCTGAAATCGTCCGTATGGCGAATTTGTTTAACGAAATCCCCCGTACGTTGCCAATGAAGAATGAAAATCGCAACACCGTGAGTTCATTCATTCAGCTTGGTTAAAATTGCACGCAATTGTTTTCAGCTTATGCGATATCCGGGGTTATCTTTGCATTTTGCAAATGTGGCTTTGGCGCAGACTCTAGTCGAAGACGAACTTGTTTGTTTCGACTACGGATATCCGCAGTGTTTAGGTCACGTTCAAGGCAAGCATTGGGATTATGGCGCCGTAGGTTATTTTATATCAACTTTCTGTAGAAGCGTTGCAGAGGCTCGTCCGGACCAGAAGCTCCAGAATGGAATCCGTCGGCCGTATATGGAGGGCGAATTTTCATGAAAGATGGGCGCGCTCTCATTTGTTACTACCTTTCCTCCGCCAGTTGGCCAAGCACGTTTATAGCGCGTGCATGGGCACAGCGTTTGCTGTTTCGGCAACTGGGATTGTACCTATAATGCGTTCAGTTTCAATGTTAATTCCATATCTGTTGTTCTAGGATGTGCGAAAGGATTTCTACGAAGTCAACGACACTTTTTGCAACCTTTCACTGGGACTTGTTCAACCACTTGCCTGCGCCTGTGCTTTGCAATACGGGGAATACGTAATGGCCGTCGAGTTTGCATCCGAACTTTGCTTGAAGGAAACGTTTTTGTTTAAGGTGAATAGCATTGTAATTTTCGTTCTCTAATTTGCACAGTGTCTTTTAAAGGGCCCCCTTCAGACCAGGCGTTGCATTCTGTTTTGCGTGACGAAAGCTTTGTCTGAAATTGGGGCAAGCTCTTGTATTGACGGAATTTGTTCAATGGTGGCGGATGACTTGGAAGAAGTGAACAATCTTTGCAAAATCAACAGCTATAAGGCGGCGGAATGGTAGCGAAATGCAGGTATAGTTTATTATTTAAGTATCGCAATTTCAGGTATGAAGAAGCAGCTAACCTGTATTGCGACTTCATATCCGGCCAGCTTGATGGTAGTGGTGCTGTTATTCCGGATCACTCCTCACTTGTGCAACATTGTATCAATGAAGTGATATTAACCTTTGTCGTCTCTCATACCGTATTGAATTTTTTGCGGTTTCGTTAAGGTAGTTGATTGCTACCTATGTGTTAACGACGTGGACGCGGCCTTGGACTGGTTGAACAAGATGTCTCAGCTTTTCCCCGATTCGTGCGTCGATCGACCCAGCATGGCACAGTACGCTGAAATCATGAAGTCACTTGGTTCATTTTCACAGCCAATCTGTGATTTTGACTCCCTGGACCGTGATCCAGTAGGATATGAGGACTATCTGAGAATCTGCGACTGTTATATCTCTGTGTTTGCTGGAAAAACGAATGTCAGGGGTCGATCCCCTTCGCCGAGGTTAGTATGTCATTTTGCTTGTTCATCATACAAGTGGAACGTTTTGCTCCAGAAGTTTAGCGAAGTTAGCCAACATTCTTGCCGATAAAAGCTTTCTTTACTCCTCAGTTTTTAAACCATTGGAGTTGAAGAGCGATTTGGAGCTCCGCAGCGATTTATTGAAACTGTGCAAGCAATCTTCGCCCAGTAAGGTATGCTTATTTGCGTTGTCTTTTATGCAGGGAGAATAACTTGTATACTTGTTCGTAATTTCCTTCCTCGATTGTGGCTTAATGATGAGAGGGAATATTGTGATTTTGTTGTTTTACTTTTATTTTTCCCTTTAAAGTACTGTTGAAGAAATGCTTTCCATTGAGGCTTTGTTACGAATCCATTCCGTTGCTTCGAAAACTTTTAAGCAACCGGAGCTTTCGGGGATTTCCTGTCCCCTTCCTCAGCTGAAGATATGTAGGGATAACGAATCAAAGTGATGTCAGCAGCCAAAAAGTGATGCTTTCACAGCTTAATGCTTATCGTTCCATTCGTCTAGATGTCCCTGTCGGCGTCCGAGATCAACGTTGAACACTATACGATTAAGCAACTGTCTCTAATCTATAATGTACTTTGTGCTACAGGACATCTTCGGCAGGAGCACGGTTAGTGGTCTTTTGGGCGCCGTGGCTAACTGTAGACAGTTTTCTCTCGCAGATCTTTGCTATCCAGACTTTTGCACAGAATTTTCTCGCCGGGCGCGCAAAACAGGAAACACTAATTTAGCGTTTCGAATTCTGAATCGTCACTTCAACTGTTCGGACACGGCTGAGGTACTTGGTCAGTTAGCCCACCCGGAACCCCTTTCCTTAGCCAAACTGTCCTGCGGTTATGAATATGCCAAGACACTTTACCAGTCCGGAGAGGAGGAAGCTGCCTTCTCGCTCGTCTATCACATGATCTGCCGGAGCGTAAAGGAGCTCGAACTCCCGGAGTCGTTGTTAGATCAAAGTTCAGTGGTACGCGGCGCCGCTGCGGATTCAGTTCCAACCAGCGACTACGTGAGCTATGTAAGCAAAGTGGGCAAGTCGCTGCTTCTGTTGAGTCGCTGGATGACCGAGCATTCCGCCTTCGGGGACATTTTACTTGAGGATGGTTCATCCATGTTTGTGAAGTACCTTGAAGATGAACTTCAGTGCATAGGTACGATTCAACGCAATAATGTATTGATACTGAACTGATACATTCAGAGGACTGGACTGTAACGATAGCTAGTGACTGCGTTATTGCTGCAATGCTGCAGCTCAGCACTCGGCTTGATCCGAAATTTGTAAAAGCGCATATTTTGTTTGCTGAATGGCTCTGCACGTATTCGACGAACCTGATATACAAGAACGAGTAGGGAGTGCAACACAATGAACACATGTTGAAAGTTGGATTACGTTTAGCGAATGCGAAGTGTTCCGCTGGTCTCCAGAAGATGAGTCATTCATAAATTCATGCATTCCTGTGGTAGCCAGTTGGTTGTTTTTTCTTAAAATTGACTCAACTACTTTAGACTTGCGACATCGTGCACCGGAAGGCGATCACTTCTTTGGTATCGGCAGTGCGCTCCGAGTTTAATAATGTGACTTTTGTGCTTATGCAAGGTACCACGAGAGTTAATTTATTTTTTTCACAAAGATATCTGCTGATTCGTTATGCCACGCACTGTCGACAATTCAGCACCTCAGTGGCGCGACCGCTTTGGTGAAATTTTGGGGTGATCGGCACGATTTGCTGCTACGCTTCTACAAACAGATGTTTGACGTGTTTTATCAAATTTTGAAGCTCTCTCCCGAAGTAATCCCAATACGTTGGTATTGAATTGACGTTCCGAGTTCCAGGATGAATTCTACGTGGCGGAAACGTTGCTACGAATCATCGACCTGCTCGCGAAGCACTTCACTGACCTCTTTCCCTTGATTCAGCCAGGTCTTCTCGACATTGACCCCAAATATTGGAAAAGTAGTTTGTTCCTACGGATTATTGGCTCTTACGGTTTTGCGTAACCGGCTTTTTAAGGTGTTATACCCCAGCTGTTTGCTCATCTGAATCATCCCAACGAGTCTGCTCGAACCGAATTCACCAAAATACTGTGCAGTTTGGCGAATTCTTCACCCGAGTCGGTCTTATTCCCTACGATTGTAAGAATTCACGGGAAAAATAGTGGATTCCGTCCAGAGGGTGCGTGCACAGTTATCACGACGTATTTTTAATTGCCATTTTCAAGCATCGCCAGTGCGTTCCGATTTTGCCGATTCAGTGGTTGCCTCACAGTTGCCGACGAATGAAGGTTCCCACCGTTGCATTATCAGCTTTTCTTATCTGTTGCACCACTGAACGTTTTACAGGCCATATCGAATGCTGTAGAACAATTGCCAATGTACTAAAGAGCAATAATGCAAAGCTTGTGAACGACACGGTCGTGTTCATATCGGAGCTGCATCGCATAATGCTTTTACGCGAAGAGATTTGGCTTGCGCTGATAAGCTACTTGGATTTGGACGCGTCAAAGCGGCTGAAGTTGTTCAATGACTACTTAAAGTCTCCGATAGTTAACGCAGCCGACCAGCCAGGAATGAGATTCTCCAATAAAAAGAAAAAGTTGCGCGTCCTGAAAGAGTTGGTAAGTTACTCTTAAATGCATTCATGTGCCGTTCACTTGAGAAATTGAATTGCATTGATAAGAAGGGTATTAATGTGAGTTTAACTGCAAATATGCAGTACGGCGAAACCGTTTTCCATGTCTGTTAGTTATGTCAAATTATGGAAGGCGGTAGTTTCGACTGGCGTAAAATTTGAAAGCATTTTTGGAACCCGAGGCCTGCTCTTTTCAGCGAGTATGCATGCAATATTCTTTTGCTTTAGCTGTTTCGAATTATCGTCGACGTATACAACATAACGAGTGCGGCGCCTGAGACAAGAAACGAAGAAGAGTTCAATTCTACAGTGAAACCGCTCTTTGAAAAGTTAGTTAGTGCGATTAGGGACGACTCCTTCTTGAATATAACGCAGTTGCTAACGATGCTTCGTCAGGTAAGGATTCAACGATCCCCTTGGAGCTGGTTGGCTGATAACCGTCTGCCATAGCTTCACAGGACTCTTTCTAACCGCAGTTCAAGACAGGAGAACCTGTCGCTTAAAATTGACGAAATCAGCCCCAATTTAGCCTCGCTGAGGAACACGGACATACCAATACCGGGCGTCCAGTACGGAGGTCAACCTGTGACTTTGCGTTACGTCGACTCCAAGGCATCGGTACTGCAGACCAAGACGAAACCAAAGCGACTTTGTTTCGTTGGGTCCAATGGTCTCAGGTAATTGTATGGGCCAAAGGTTGCGTGGACCTGTATTTCATGAAGTAATGTAGTCTGTAACCCATTGCGAAGGCAGTTGATCGTTGCCAGTCGGAAAGTCGAATTTCCATTTGGCAATTTTTAATTTCGGGAACATTGCGAGAGTTTCTGCAACACATTCTATGTGTCTACATTATTTTAGACGTAGTAGTACACGCTGACGAATGGCAGCGAACGGCAAAATACTCATTGGCCTTCACATTAAGGGCAGCGGATTTGCTCCACACACCTTAGCTGTTCTTGAAGCGCCGTCCATTTAAATTACCTGCTTTATGGTTTTATTCATATTTGAGGGGGCTTGTCAACGGCAAATTCATGTGCCAACTGATCGTGTGCTCTCCCGACTGACCGAATGAACTTGCGCACTTTTTACAGGTACTTCTATTTGCTGAAAGGAGCCGAAGATTTAAATCTTGACCAAAGGATAATGCAGTTCATTAACGTTTGCAACAGCCTATTCGCATCGATTCAAAAGTAGGCTTTCGTTCGTTGCGATTGTGCCGTTGAGCTACCTATTTGTTTAGAGCGAGGCGACCTGGTCCATATTATTGCAGAAGCTACGACGTTACGCCTCTGGGTCCCAGGTGTGGACTTATTGGATTAGTGGAGAATTGTGTTCCAATGTTTACGGTGTACAAAAAGTGGCTAACACGACAGGTAATAATTTGCGCATCCACTTCAATTTATTACTTGTTCTTTTGAAGAATTTTAATGCAAAGAAATTCTCGTTACGTCCAAACGACATTTTTCTGGCCAAGCTTTTTCCATTGCTTGAAGAAAAGGTAAGAAACGAATACGCGTCACCCCGCCCTTTCATCGCACTTACGCTGAGCCCATTCCTACGACGATTCTATTTTATTTTTTGGTAAACATGGTACAGGTTAGTCCTCGCTTTACGTCGTTTCGTTATACAGTCGGCCCTCGTTATCCGCGGTTAATACGTCCAGGATTTTGAGCGTTACACCGCGGATAACGAATTCCGCGCTATATAGGATACCCTATGAAAAAGGCGAAATAGATTGTATTCCAGCCGCGTATTTCGTCCTGCCGCCTTGAATTCCTTCCGGAACGGTTATCATACCTACTGATCCTTCGAATCTTCGTACTACGGAATCTAGCTGCGAGATAATGGCATGAATGAGACTGCGCTTGTCCAGTGGGGCCAGCCATCAGAGTCCAGGCCATTAGATATAAGAAAGGACGAAAGTAAAGTGCTCTTTCTTTAAACACCTGGGAATCGCCTTGCATTAATCAGCTAAGCGATGTATTGGTGTGCGGAATGGGTACAGAGCAGGGGAAATATAAAATACACAGGCACACTTAAACAGAAATACTGAACATCACATAGAACACATGCGCATAGAACAAAACGTTTGGCGCATCAGGAATCAGACAATTTACCCACTTTCTGTAGATGGGCGCAGATCCCCTGGAGACTGGCCAGTCCTAGGGTTTCTCGAACTTGTTGGTGGCGAAACTTCTCGCCTTAAAATGTAGGCTACGCAGCTTCATTTAAAAACATTGTTATAGGGAGTTATCCCTCCCTTTTTTCGCTTCATCGAATAAATCTTGTAGCGGCTTCATCGAATAAATCTTGTAGCGCAAGAAGCATTAATGAGCAATCAGAAAAATGACAACGCCTCATTGGCATTGTGCACGGTTTAGAGAGCGTTGTGGGCAGAAAAAGTCTTTCGCGCCCGCGCAGATGATCACGCTGCTGCACAGGCATGCAACAACATTAGTGCAACTATAATGCCGGCCAGCGGTGCGTATGTCTTTGTGAAAAGATGACGTCACTATTTCACGCCGGACAAACCGCGTTGTATAGAATCCGCGAGGATGACGAGGGCCGACTGTACGTCGTTTCGCTATACGTCGCTCATGGAGAAGACTGGCACGTTGCAAAAGACACTCAGTTTCTGTCTACTAGCTGTTCTATAATGTAAGTGATAGGGATAGTTTTGTTGTCCGTTTTGTTTTAGCGTTCTTATTTCTTGATCTCCTTCGTGGTTCCAGGTGTATATTGGCACCAGTTACCAAGATTTACAGCTAGGTATACTTTTGGTGTAATGAGTGCTAAACGTTCACTATCTAGCCCAGACGTGTGCCCCTCCAAAAAGGAAAGAAAAGGAGTGACATTAATGACAAAACAGATACACAGATATCTGCTGATGGACAGTGAAGTGTGGTTATTGCGAAGGTTTACCCCCAACTGCTGTACGAACGATTTGTAGTAACGCTGAGAAGATTGAAACTCACGCCCAAACCATGAGGTGTGTTCAAGCTAGCACCTTAACTCGTAACAGAAGTAAGACAATGGAAGAAATGGAAAGGCTTTAAGCAAATAGAATAATAATGAGCGAATACAAATGCTACAGGGAACTACACGAACAGATGGAAAAATGGCCAAGGCAACAAACGTTGGACAGCTTTTTGAGGGTCTGAGCAAATGAGAGAACAGGTTCAGCACAACTTGGTTAATCGATCGTCTTATTCTTATAGGAGTATCTTTAAAATGTTTAACACACGTACTTGCTTCAGTGCCAGAAATTAAAGTTGAATGCGTCACACTTCAATGGCCAAGTAGTGCTTCTTTGAGTATAAATATACCGGCGGAACGCAACTCCCACGTGTGGTATTTGTATAATGGCAGAAGTGGTTTCGTTATACGTCGCCTCTCCAGGAACGCGTCTACGACGTTAACCGAGGACTACCTTTATAAGTTCGTCCCTTGTATGGCAACAATTTGTTTCCGTTAATTACATGCGACGTCCACAGTTAGTGACTAAGGACAAAAACGCATAATGCCGCACACGTGGCTTAATGTGAACTACGTTCGGATCAACCATCGTCGTTTGAGGATATAATTTGTCCCTTCCCTGACGATGGAATCCGATCGTTCTGAAGACTGAACATTCAGGTTCGCACGACTACTGTTCCCTCTGTCTAATCGTAACTACCTACTCATCTGTTTAGCGTGCGTCTGTTCCTGAATTATGGGCACTGTTGGTAGCAGCTGGAAACTTCTCTTGTAATGGGATGAGTTTCATACCTTTTCGGGTTTCGAACGCGTAAAGGGCGTGTTTCTGTAATGCAGTGCGGATATCCAGTGCGGGTATGGATATTCATAATGACGTGGAAACCTAAGCTAACGTACTTGGCCATGACTTCAAAATACGAAGTGACGGTTTATTCGGCGGTTCAGTAGGAATGGCGAAACTTTCCGGTTTGTTCGTCCTGTTCAGGGCCCATCTTTCTTGTCATCCTACAGCAGCATATTCAGCAGAATCGAGGGCTTGAGTGGTGGTCAAGGGAAACGTCAACGCTAATTTTGTTCATGGCGACTGAAACGTCGGCCTTCAGGAGTTTAGTCTGTCGTCGGAGCGGTGTTGTGGGAACCGAATAAGCCTTTTCTTGGCTTTGTACACTTTTTTTGGTTCGGAAGGTATTGTAAGCGTATTAAGCAATTAATGTTTTCTTTGAAGGGAACTTATTTACTCGTTCGTACTTGTCAGCAGTGCAAACTGACGTATGAATACACAGTTTTGGCATTTGGTAATTGGATTGGCAGCGTAGGTTGAAGCATTGAAGGAAATTATGGGAATAAATTGTACGTCTCAAAGATTTTCTCATGCCCTTCAGTGTAGCATCCTTGCAGGCATAAGGAATGACTCCGAAGAGTTGCATAACTCATGACTGTTGACATGCTGTATAAGCGAGTCACTGCCCCTCACCCCACACTATTGTACACGCTAGACTGTTTCGACGACACGTAAACCTAAACCAAATTCCAATGAAAGTGATATGTTATGTAGTTAACATGGGACAACAGTAACCTGCCACGTGTTAATGAACGTGACGAGTCATTAGTAGTTGTGCAACTACACCCATGCAAGGCCACTGCTTTATTTGTGGATGTAGTACAGGAAAAGCCCGGTTTTTGTTTTCTCTCGGCTTTGCGCTTTCTTAGCGGCCAGTCTAGCGTTCAGTCGTTTGTAGTTGACCGCAGGTGAGATTGCAACTTTTAAATTTGGTTTGTGAGTTAGTGAATGAACGGCTCATTACTATAGTGCACGAACAGTTGCGGTATTTTAAAATTTGAAATTCGCTGAATATGCACTGCTTGCTTGGCGGCATTTTAGAACGTGAAGGACATTCGAAACAGGGCAAAATGGCCGGCGCAACTGTTGAAGCAGGTTTTGTTGGAACTGATATCCGAAACTCCTTGTATGTTGCTGTCCAAGTGAGTTCTTTTATGAAGTACGACGCAAAGTAGTCTTCGCTATCTTTGAGGGAATTTTGGTGCGGCCACACAAGTGCCGACAAGTGGTGGGAAGTTCAAACGGCATTCGCACGATCGTCTGCCGCAGCGTCAATGGTGGGATACGTCGTTGGACTGGGCGATCGTCATTTGGACAATTTATTGATAAATTTTGACACTGGCGAAGTAGTGTTACTTGTGCGTATTCGAGTCATTTACTCATGCCTTTGTAGATGGTTAACATCGACTACAATTTGTGCTTCGACAGAGGAAAGCAGCTACGAGTTCCAGAAACTGTGCCCTTCCGCTTGACGCAAAATGTCGAGTGCGCCTTAGGGATTGGCGGAATAAGGGTAAGGCAGATTTGCAGACCGAAGGTGCGCGGTTCGTTTGCCGAAATTATTAATGCATTATGAAATGTGTCGCATACGTCACGCAAAAAACTTTGACATACCACGACATGGCGTAGTATGTTGCGACTTCATGGCACAATAGACAGGCAAAAACCCTTTTGACACTTACTTCGGACTCTTTTTTGCTCATGTTTTTATTTGTGTTTTTTTATTTTCAGGGGGAATATCAAAAATGTTGCGAAAATTTGATTACCATGATCAGGTCTAAAAGCGAAACTTTGCTGAAGCTGTTCGATACGTTTGTCTATGATCCATTAGTTGACTGGACTACGGGATATCTCGCCGGTGGCCATGGAACAGTAGTCCAAAACATAATATACGCCCTGCATCCAAGCAGTCTTAAGTATTATTAGTTTTCGTGTACATACATTTATCCTTTATACGATTATTTTTGTTCCCTGCAGCTTGTACAAATATAAAGAAATGGATTTTCACCTCAGGACGCAACTTTTCTGTCTGTATTGCAGAGAATTGTTGGTTCAGTGGAATTACTACAGGTAAACATCTTGGCAGTTACGTCGCAGAACCACGTTTGCCTTACCTCACTTAGCGGAAAGCTGCGGAACGCGGTTGAAGCGTACAGCGAAAGCGTTCTGAAGGTCGTTGAAACCGAATCTGCCGTTAAAGAGGTTGAAAAGGAGTGGCAACTGCTGAAGGATAGACGCGCATACTTGGCGGAAGCGAAGGAGGACGCAAGCCATCCAGTTTTTGCTCTTGCACAAAGGTGCCAGTATATACTTTTTTCAAACGTTACGTTTACGATTGACCGTTGTTCTCGTAGGTCTGCTCAGTTTCGTTCCATTGAAGCGAAGTTTGCCCAGTGCCTTGGTCAGTTGAAGGATACATTTAAGTTTTACGATCAGATTGCGAGTTCCTACGAAGTGAGCTCTTTGCGGAACTTTCTCCATACATTGTCCTGCATTGTATTTCAGGCAGCTATTAATGCGTTGTCTCCATGGGAAACGTTCAAGAATAGCTTTGAGGAAATGTTCCGTTTTTCTCCTACCTCCGTTGATTTGGCGAAAGAATTTTATCGAACTACGGTCCAACCGCAGAAAGTCCGACTGGTGTGTTAAACTTTTTTTTAATTTCTAAACCTTGCTTTCATCAACTAGTCTACTCTTTGCGTCGGCATTGTTTTCATTAGCAAGTTTTTCCCGTTTGTTCCCAGTTGTAAGTATGGATGAATATTATGTATGAGCATCAGACTTATACTGTTAACCGTTTTCAGGACGTGAGTCAATATATTGTATTTCCTGCAGAATGCGGCTACCTTCGTTTTTTTGCAAGACTGTTTATTGTCCAATGCACAGCGTTCCAAACGCAAGCTGAATGGTCATCAGCGGGAACGTAGCATAGCTTTGACGCGAATATCGCAAGTGCTACTCTGCTCGCAAACTCCTAGTTCCACAGTAAATAGTCTTGCAAAACATTGGAGAAAGCCATGTTTTACGGTGAACCTCTAAGTTTCCATGAGAAGTAATCATTTGTTGAGAGGAGGCGATAGTTCTCGAGACATTGTCGCCGTGGGAATCGCGGAGAGCGAAGATTCCGTCACGTGGTATCTTAAGCATTGGTTACTTGATAACGGATGTGTGCGTTTTGGTTATGCGGAAGCGTTAATACCCGTCGAGCAAATTTTAATGGACATAAGGAATACAGAGTTTTTGGCACCAACGCTTTCCGATAGCTTCGTCCGTTTCCCATATTCCTGTAAACTTTGATTCGGCAGGTAGCACCGTCTTTTCATTGCATGTATCATCTTATTAAGTAATCTCCGTCCATTTGTAGCTGTTTGATTTTCTTAAATTTGGTTTTCACGGTCCATTTTTTGTCATTTTCACGAGCGTTCATTATTCTTGCAAATTTCTCTTTGCGGCGAATAACTTCCTGTTTTTCTTTGCAGGATTGCTGTCTTGCCTAGGCTTAATTCTAGCTCGGGAAAGTGACCATTCGGGAAACTGACTCTTCGGGAAAGCGAACGGCAACTCGTAAGAGTATCGTTTAAATTTCCGCGCAGGTAATTCGTTTCCGCAAACGAATAGCGATTGGAAACGGCACTCACCTTTTTTTCAAAAGGTTGCGCGACGCTGACGCGTTTCAATGAACTGGGTTTTGGAGTCCTCACTTTCATTATACGAACTACATTTTAACATAGCAATAGAATAATTGCCGTGAAGATTGGTAAAAGTACTGTTTTTTGGCGTTCATTTTTGAATACTAGAAAAGTCCAGCTTTCAGCGTATTGTTTCGGCAGTTTATTGCAACTGCAAAAGTGCTAGGTCCTGGAGAAACTTCGTAGTTCTATTATTTGTAGTTGCTCTTTTGAAGTGCTTTTTCATTAGGTTGATAGTTGAGCTGTTGGTTGGTAATTATGAATAGGATGAATATTATAGTTACCAGGTTGGTAATTATGAAGTGGCAAATTTTCAATATCCCAAGTATAGATTCTTCTTCCTTTTGCATACGGGGGTAGTTAATCAAATAACAAAGTTTTCACGCGGTATACGCCCCGTTCTTGTAAAAAACTTTTACTTGCTAGCTTTCGGGTACTGCTCCTGTACCCGTCATCAGGCAGCCACAAATTATGTCCACTGCCCAGTCAGCCCAGGATGGTCTAGCAGAGGAACTTGCTGAACCGTCGGCTGATTGGGCAGTGGACATAATTTGTGGTTGCCTGATGACGGGTACAGGAGCAGTACCCGAAAGCCAGCAAGTAAAAGTTTTTTACAAGAACGGTGTGTATACCGTGTGAAAACTTTGTTATTTGAATATCCCAAGTATGAAATTAAGCACAGGAATCCCAATCACTTAATATGTTCGCGCTTGTTTCAAGGCGCGCCGCGTAATCCCCTTACTGTGAAAGCTATTTTTCACGGAGCTTTCGTGACTTACTCTATCCCGTCATCGGCATGTAAAACAAGTCGCAATGCAGCATGTCTCTGTTGTAAACCCAGTGCCCCTCTTTCTTGCAGGCGGGATGTGCTGCAGCGCACCTTGTTTTACTCCCTGATGACGAGACAAGGTAAGTCCCGTAAGCTCCTTGAAGGGTTTGACAATAACGGGATTATCTGCCGTGTTTTGAAATATCCTAAATGTAGCAGTATTTGCCATTACATGCTTACAAACCGAATACATGCACTTTTTGAAAATGACTCTTTTGTATGTGCGTTGTTTGTTGTAAGGAACAGACAAGTAGCCGTTAGTGCCATCGGGAAGATTTCACTGATCCGTGCTTATGGAATTAAAGCGTTCCGTTGTCAGCATTATGGTGCGGGGGCTTAATACCGTAGCTCTGACGACAGAATATGTTCGTTCCGAAAGCTTTGTTCAATAAGGTTTTTCTAATGGGAGCGGAGCCATATACTTTTAACGCAAAATGGTACTGACCCGTTGTCAAGCGACGAACATTCAGTCCTGCCAATTTCGTTTGTTCTCTTGAAGTCGATTCTTTTGCATATTTTACCTGCTGTTGTTCACCAGGTTTAGTGATAGTATGTTTATTCAAATTAGTTTCCCGTTAGTAGTCTACTGTATCGCTTAATGTAACTTTTACCTTCTTTCAGTGTGACAGCCTGAAGAATAGTTTACTGTCTGTGTACCAGAACTTTCGGCACTTGTTTACTAGCGCTGTGGAACCTATGCCTGCCTACGTCGACCTTCAGCGCTACATACCGTTTGAATGCAGAAACACTTTTCATTTGAAAAGATGGCTGAAACTTATGAACGATGCCATTAACGTGAAGTCTACGAATGATGTTCACGGAGTGAAAATGGAATGTAACGAATTGCTGGCGGCAAATTCTGGGCGCTTTAACGATGCCGGTGCTGTTGGGGAGGCGCAGAAGTTTTCCCGCAATGTTGAAGCTGCTTTTGCAACCGTTTCAAAGCGTTTGGGTAAACTCTCCCTCAAAGATTCGTCGACGCCCGTTTTGAACGTTCTGCTGCGCGAAATGGGTTTGGGCACTGATGACCTTCTGGTATGTTTTTATTTTTTCAGTGCATTAATTGAAACTAAATTCTTTAAATTCAAGCATGCGCATGTCGTTAGGCTTACCAAAGAGAAGTTGAGCGACGCTTTCGGGAAGACTGTTGAGTTGAGCGAACACCTTCGCGCTACTAACAGTTCTGACCAATTCAATCCCGACTTCGAGCTCAAGGGTGTGGCATTCATCCGGAAGCACGTGAAAACTGCGCAACAGTTTCTCCTTGCCGTTCAGTCGGACTCCGTCAGCCGTGCAGTTGCCCTCTTGCAGTGTTTTGAAAGGACCCTTGACCACTTGTTCGACCTCATTCGTGAGTTGACCCTACAAGTGGTTCCCGAACTGTTCAAAATGGCTTCCACTAATCGCTCCGCCATTGTGAAATTGCTGGATCTGTTGACGCATTTCAACGCATGCTGCTCTGTAACTTGGGAGTCACTCCGTGAAGACTTGGTCGTTTCCCAGGTTGCCGTACGCTTGAGAAGCGCGTTATACATTTCCACTTTGGGTGAATTGCAAAGTCGGACCGAATGCCTTTTGCAGGACTGTTTCCCTGAAGGTAAGATAAGCAATCTTTGCGTTGGTTATAAGGTGGCATGTGTATTGTTTCAAAGATCTAAAGGCGATGCAGCCGATTCTGAAGCGCATCTTTGACCAGTATTCAATGATGGGCACAGCAATTCTCTCTCTGATATCGTTGGTCAACGCAAGTAAGCAGTCGGAGCAATCTGAAGTGCAGTACAAGGATTGTTCAAACTCTTTCGCGCCAGTTGTTGAGGACTCGGGCCTCCATTCAGCCCTGTTCCTATGTCAGTACTATGCAACCTATCTTGCCCTTTCGAGTGTTCTGGCTTGCTCGGATTTTCTGAGAGGTTGAAAAATTGACTTTCCATCAGGTTTATGCCGCATACATTGTTTCCAGGATTGAATTTGTCGGATTGCCTGTCCGACTTATTTTTTCAATTTCCAAAGCTTGTTGTCGTCCCGTTGCTGAAACAGATGGTGGACAAGCTTTCGGGCTATGCACCTCTTGCTTACGCTTGCTGTTGTAGTTGTACGACCTTGCCTCACAGGCACTCTGCTCTGCGGTAACAAGCCTAGAGGGGCATTCTGTTGCGACCACGGAGACCGATGTTCCCTCCGATGCTTTCAAGAAACTCGAGGAGCTGTATCATAGCGTACTCCTTAAATGGGACTTAAAGTGAAGTACCAGTGGTCACGTAATTGGAACGTTTGGTTGTTCCCATTTGCAGGTGCAAGCAGCAAGTACTGTCAGCGATTGCGGAAGGGATGCCAGTTGTGCGCAACGTTGCGTTTGCTTCTCGTTGGTGCCACAGCGAAGTGAATCCCAGCGACCGCGTTGTTCGGTCAGAAGTGCTGGTGCAGCTGCGAAAGGTACATGTCCGCTACCAGTATGGTTTCTTAAGTCACGATTCTTGTAGTTGGAGCAGCTGCTTTCTGAAATGATTCCCAGTTTGCAGGGTGGCATGGAATCGCTTACCCTTTTCTCGGATGAAATGTTCTCGCGATTGAAATGGGCCGCAGGCGCGAACGAAGTGTGGAACTCTCATTTGGAATCTTTTCAGCATGCTGTCATTATGGACAAGCAGAACATTGAGGTTGTCTTGCTTCCATTTGTTGATGCATAGGAGTGCCCCAACGTACACCACCCTTTTAGAGCATGGTCAACGCTTGCTGCGAGCTGAAGGCGTACTTGTATGCAATAATATCCCTGGAAACGTTGCCCCGAGAAGCGGACAACGTTTTGTCGGGCCACGCAGAGACCATCAGACTTGTCGTGAAGTAAGCAACTTTACTCATTTCGAAATAGTCCGCAGGTTTTGTTCGCGCGGTGAATGCTTCATCTTCTGTTCCCATTTGTCCTTGTCGCTTGAAAAGTGTCCAACTGTTTCTCCAGCAGTAAGTACTATGATAATGTTTTTTAGTTATCTTGAAATTTGGTCGCTGTCAAACTTTGAATGTTCAAAGTTGAGCCAATTAGACCTGAGCATTTTGGCCTCGTTGGTAGGTTTGAAAGATGTTGCGGTCACGCTGATCACGCTGAACATTTTCGTAGCCTCACTGCATGGACGAAAATGCCGGCGGTGATTGGCTAACTTTGCTAAAGGCAAAAACTGACCAGGAAATGGAAAACCTTGGAATGAAGCTGGAACAGTCAGTCATGCGTTTTAACGAAGCTTTGGTCAGTGGTCTCACGCTCTATTGTATTGCTCATTGCTTTGCCCTTCTTAGAACAGTGCGGATGCTCATCTGTACTCTGTTCGAACCGAGTTCTCCCATTTCTTCGAACAAACGGCTGAAACTAGTTCCATTATGAAGAACTTCGCTAAGGTTTCGTCGCCAAGTTCGTCCTAGGCTGTCGTTGATGTGCCTGTTCGTTTAGGTCGAGGAGAGTGAGCTTTTTGGGCAGTTGCATGATTTCGTCCGGCTTTGTCGTTTCCACGCCGAAACTGCCGTTTCAATTATAAAAAGCGGCGAAACGTTGCATTGCGACGTACCTACATGGTCGAAGGAGGTTCTGTCGTCGGTTCGACTTTTTGAAGAAACAAACGCCATGCAAGATGGTTTTCTTTACTGACCGCTGTCTTCTCTATGCACTGTTCTTTTAGAATTGGCGAAACATTAGGAGATTTCAGTGATCCCTTGAAATTTCGTCAGGCCGAAAGTATGGCTTGAAACCGATTGTTTTGCAGCTGAAGTCGTATGCTCTTTGTTTAGAACGGAGAGGTCAATTTGCCAAATTTTTCAGCCCTCTCGAAATGTCCACTTCCTCAGGTAGATCGTCTTTTCACTTATTCTTGTGTTTTCCGCAGCCGTTCAATGTCAGCTCAGGTATTCAACCGTTAAGAACGTAACTGCTCTGCGTGATAGGATAACTATCGGTAGCAGGTAAACCACCGATTCGTCAGTTTGAGTTGCTTATGTATCGAATGCTTTTCACAACTTCGTCATTTTAATCCAGTTATCACGGATGACCAATCGTTGCAATGGTTAACGTTATGTGTTGTAGAAAAGAATGCACAGCGAATAACCTTAGAAATTTAGCTAATTCTTAACTGAGATGTACGTTCACGCCAACTCGAAATCGGGTATTCTAAGGAATTATTCGTTTCTTTCTTATAGATAGCCCATTTTATCCATATCCCAGCTTGAAAACTTCCTTTGGGTAGGCTTAAGGGACAGCCCTATCCCCTTGCGCCCTTCCAGACTGTCACAGTAGAAACGATCGCATGAATCTTGTGGTCTGGATAGCTTCAAAGGTTTATTTAGCCTCATGCCTTTCATATTAATAATTAACCTACCTTACGTGAACAAACAAGTGCACTTGCCTCGAGGTCAGAAAGCTACTTGACCCATCGGTGGTGCTTCCATATTGTTTGTTGGGCAAGTTTCCGAAGAACAGGCCAAATGTGTCATAATTGCCTCAGCAGACAAAATAGTGTATTTACCAACAGTCTGACCCTCGCAGGACGTATTCACTCTCGCTGTTGTATAGAGCGACCGAATTCAATCATGTTCTTACGAACGGCTTTGATTTGTGTTGACACAAGTTGTTTTGTAAGACTGCAAGAAAACATCTTACGATTAGGACGCATAATGGTTGTTCATGTACCATCGAAGAATCGATAAGACACGTTTAACCACTATTCAATTTCGTGGCATTAATGAATGGGTTGTGGGACTTCCACTTTTCAGTTTTACATATTTCGATGACGTTAATTAATGAAAACATGCTTATAAACAAGTCTTTCCAAGCTAGCTTGCATGTTCACTGCGGTCTTGCCTTATCTGCATGTTCTACGTAAGAATGCTTAAATCAATTACGGCGTTAATGACAGATCGATGTTGTTAAGTCGTGGTTCGTATTCATTCTGTTCTACTAACAGAACCAATTGCAACGAACGTTGAACAGAAGCGTCTTGGAATCTGCAGTGCACAGGGAATTTCCATACGCACTAACGTGAAGCGCAAACTGCAAGGCTTAGACCATAGGGATACTGAATCGCTGCCTGTAACAGTTCAGGTAAGTTTACTAGTCAGTCTGCATTGTTTGCCGTACTGCCTTCCGTACATGATATTATTTTGTGGCTTTAGGTAAGCAGCCTTCTCGAAGAAGCCAGAAGTATTGACAACTTGGCGCTCATGTATGAAGGATGGACGGCTTGGGTGTGAGGACGTCTGTGAGCTTGGACAACTTGGACTTTCGACAATTGGCCTATTGAATAGCTCAGCAGTTGTTTGCTGTACGACTGCTTTGCACCGTAAGCTTCGTTGTTGAGGGTGACAAATCACTTATATGGATATTTGTCATCACGTGTTTGCTTGCACTTCGGGATGCACAGAAAAGCCACTACACGATGCACGTATACAACGTCAACAGAATAACCTGTTTGCCTATATAGGTTTGACTTTAACGATATGTCAATGTAAATGAAATGTCCATTTCTGCTGTTGCTAACTTTCCCGCCTTCGGGTGAGCAATCGTCTGCCATGTTCGTGCGGAGTGCCGCTGTAAAATTCGGGATTCGCCCTATTGGACTTATTATCAATGATTATTCACGTGGGTTTATTAACTGTCAAACTACAGATGGAAAGTGGAAGTTAAGACACTTTTGCTTAACGACTGCAAACTTGGTTGCAGTGCTGCAGAAGCTGCCATAAATAGCAACAGGCTATTCGAGCAGCCGTAGTCAACGAATATACCGTTTAACGTTGGCTCTAAAAATTTCGTGGCAAAGATCACAGGTTCGACCGTAGAGACAGAGCTGGACATCCTACTTTTCACAATGACCGTTTGAGGCCATTTTCATTGTGGACCCACTAAAAACAGGATAGACTGCGGAGGTACACAGTGTTAGCCATACAGTTGTGATTGGGCGTCGGCATCAAGTTGGAAAATCCAAAAAGCTAGACATCGGTGCTGTACTAACTGGGTGAATATTAAAACTTTCGTAGCAAGACCTGTTCTACTCTGCCTTCGGCAATAAAAAAGGAGCCACTTCTTGCTTAGATTGCGACGTATGTATAAAAATGGATCTCCGAACCGATGACGCACCACAAAAAAGCAATGGTGACTGTTTGGTGGAAGGCGGAAGGGTTCAACCATTACGGTTTCTTGAAACTTTGCTAAACTAACACCATAGAACTGCTTTGTTAAGAAATCGACAAAACGGGCAAACAAATGCAGGGCTTACACGCAAGATTTGTCAATAGATAGTAACCAATCCTTTTGCACGACAAGGCAAAGTAGCATGACGCACAAATGACTCAGCGGAAGGTAAAGAAATATACAGCCAAAATTGTACCTCACCAGGAATATTCGTTAGACTTCTCCCAACGAACGGTCACTTTTCCTGCATCTGCAACACTTCATTCAAACATAGATCTCCTCCAAGCACGCAGATGCAGAAAAAAGGCATTCGAACAATTCGTCGTTTCTAGGGCTCCGGAATTCTAAGCCAACAACGGGCTTAGAATTCCTTCTACCGGACTTTTCTACCGTTCGCAAAAATGTGCAGATCCAGCAGGTCTCGCGGCGACTCAGATTTTATTACAGGGCGACACCGTCGACAGACTTAAAGTTCAGAATCATTTCACTTGCACCGGTTAAATACAAACGATAAAACGTCGCATGATCTGTCCAAATGACTTTCACAGATGCGCTTCCTTAATGCATCATGCAGCGTCGGGTTCCACGGAGTAAAGCTGTAAGTACATTTGGTTAAGCATAAACAAAGGGAAACAAATGCATGCCTGATATTATGGCTGTCATATGGTAGTATGTCGAAAATGGCTTCACGACTTTGACGGACGCAATTAAACACATTGTTGAAAAAGGCTTCTTGATTACTGGCGTACCTGTTGAAGAAAAAATGAGCTCAATTCACGCTGTGACCGCTTTGGGGACAACGATCAGCGTAGCAGAAGTAGCATGCGCACAGCACTCAATTTCTCTCAATCAACGGGTGACTTATTCATAATGTACTAATAACTTGGTAAACTGCGGTGAAAATATTACTCGATTAATATTGGCCGTAAGGCAGGATGCAAATCCACCTCACCCAAACAATGAAACTGGACCGACCGCTGTCAAGCAGCCTGTACTCAACCACTTAGTAACAGTTGAAAACTAGAGACAGGTACAAATGGAACACGCCTGTATAAAACAAACACAAGTTTTAAATTTCCAGCGACAGAGTAATAACAAAAGTATGCTTTCCCAAAACGTAAATACGAACACGTAACAGCGAGATCACGCAGCATCCAGACAGAAGCTTAATGGACTGAGCAAATCGTTTGATCTACCCGACATAAGCGAAGGCATGAATAAAAGTAGCTTACGCGATAATGAGCCATTTTCTCAAAAGGACTCATCAGTGGCGTGCATATTATTACTCAATGGTCTTAGTCCACGAACTCGCACCCCAAAAACAATGCGCAAATTGAACGTCAGACATCAAAATACCAAGCAGAAGTAGTGCACTACAATTACGTATGGTAACACGCAAAAGGCATTAATACATTCGCTTATTGCTTCAGTACGCGCGAGCTAATTTACTGAAACTATGAAGCTTACTCTGTGCAAATGTGAGATGAAACGCAGTTGGTAAAATGCAGTATGTCCGTCTCTTCGAGTATTTCTTTAGCGTACGATATCACCTTGTATGCATGGCACTGGTCCACGCTAAAATGACATAATAAATTACGTGCAAACTGAGAAAACTACGGCAATATACCAAGAGTACGTATACATCGCACTGATTACAAGGTAAGTATTCAATCACTGTTATTAATGTTCAAAATAAATCTTCTGTTATTAATGTATCCTGCAAGAGTAGTAGTTGCATACGACGAAAACTTCACTCTTGTGTGTTCTTCGTCCAAACTATTAATGCTGCTAGCAGTCAGACTGTCATACTATCGGCCTAACAAAAGGCGACCTCGTTATCCATGGGCCGTACGGATTTGACGAGTAATTGAAAATGGGCTCTCCAAAACTACAGCAATTTGGGAGACAAAACCACCCTAATTACAAAGGACCACACGACCAAACAACGCTCCGAATCGTCGCTCAGTCTATGACGTGAGCACAGACTACTTCTGGCGTGCTTTGGACAACAACGGTTAGGGACGGTATGCAAGATAGTTCCATTTTGGCTTTGAGGTCTAAAAACTTCTTTCTGGGCAGCCATTTTCTAATGCATCGTATTTTGAAGGCATGCAACTTCATGCCGTTAACGGAAGCATAAACGTTAACTACTACACGGAAGAACAGATTACTCTTTATCCAGTCGTTGCGCGTACAATGAAACTAAGCTAATATTCCCATCTTGCAGCATTCTTCAAATCTGAATGCTGCGCAATGGTGCATTTATACGTTATGTTCATAGGAGAACCGTGACACAGTTTTCAGCTGCTTACTCTAAGGAGTAAGCAGCTGAAACTCCCCAAGATGCTGACAGCGCAGTCGAAAACAGTGCCAAGTCATCTTACGAACGCAATGTTTTCAAATGCTTAAATTTTAACGTTGGCCGTTAATGCCAGTTACGTTTGCTCGTATTTTTCATTAAGAAAAATAAAAGAACACGGACAATCTAACCATGTAAATTTGAGAAGGTTCGCATCAATATCGCCGGTCGCTTGATTCACGGCTGGGTGATAGACACTGCTGGTAAACTTCAAGTTGAAAGGGTACGTTACGTGGGGAAATAAAGCTGGTAGCGTAAGTTGAAAGCGAAATATTCCACCCTGGTAAGGACCTCGACCAACAAAAATAAGGCCATTCCATTCTGAAACAACGCAGTTATTTAAAAACAACAATGTTAATGACGCAAACTTGTTGAACAGGAAGCACTGGGAATACAGTACACACTCTGCAATTTCTCCCGAATGAACAACGCGCTGAAATGACGCAACCGTTACGTGAGTAAACAAAAGACGCAGTTTACTACAATTCCAAAGATACCGCGTGCTCCTGCTTCAACAGTTCACTTTGAAAGCGCATTTCGCCCGTTGCATTTTCCAGGGCCATCTCAGCTACGCGGAAAAACTGTCACGTGAGTAAATGCTAATTGGATAGCAGAATTTTTATCTGAAGGCCAAGCGTGACGGCTACGTCACTAAGGACAGGCAATCGGTTGGGAGTAAACGTTCCGGTGCTGCACCGTGCATGGTTGCTTCGCTTTACGACCAAACCGTAAAAGCAGGCAAGTAATTGCCAAAAGTGAATCTATACTACTACTCCTTCTTGCGACTTCGCAAATTAAGATAGTACGAAATAAGAAAGGCAGGAGACATTCCCCTCAATTACTTTTGCCTACGCATCCTGCACACAATAGCACGGGCAGCTTTGGAATTTCCAAAAGCGTTCTCCGGGAAATTGCCACTGGAAAAACTTTAACTACGCGTTGCATTCGAACTGCAAGTTTGAATCTGCTTTGCGTTCCAAGGGGTTGGCGAGTGCGTAGGTCAGACAGCACGACTCAGCTTTGAAAATCTGAACAGACAGTGCCGCGAACTTTCTGCGAAACAACTAATATCCACGGATTTGCCCCGTTCATTGAATGCTTTTATTCACTCAAAAGCAGAGCTTTCGTGTACATCTCGCGTACCCGTCCTCTGTGCCAAACTTTTAAACAACGACTGCCCAGCCAGTCAGCGGTTCAGCAAGCTCATCCGCTAGACCAGGGGTGAGGAACCTTTTTGCTGCCGCGGGCCGTTTGCGCATATAAGACCATTCGCGGGCCGGATGGAATGGTCTGCCTGGCCGGATGGAATGATCTGGCGGGCCGGATGGAATGGTCTCGCGGGCCGTATCCGGCCCGCGGGCCGGAGGTTCCCTATCCCTGCGCTAGACCGTCCGGGATGGCGACATCAACTATCAGGTACTACTCTTGTACCCGTCAAGCTTCTGTCGTCCGCTCAGTCAGTTCTGCAGAAAGCGAGCATCCCCACCGACCGACCGGGACAGTGACGACGATGGGTGTTGCGCCACTGTCCCGGTCGGTCGGTGGGGATGCTCGCTCTCTGCAGGACTGACTGGGCGGGCGACAGACGCTTGACGGGTACAAGGGTAGTACCTGATAGCTGATGTCAGCAGCCCGGACGGTCTAGCGGATGAGCTTGCTGAACCCTGGCTGCCTGGGCAGTCGTTGTTTAAGAGTTTGGCACAGAGGACGGGTACGCGAGATGTACCCGAAAGCTCTGCTTTTGAGTGAATAAAAGCATTCAATGAACGGGGCAAATCCGTGGATATTAGTTGTTTCGCAGAAATGAACTCTCCCCGTTGGAACGAAACTTTTTAAAAAATGCCGCGAACTATTGGTTCCGTCGCCAGATGGTGCGCCGATAATCTTGGGCTGTTGCAGCGGCTCTACGACCTAGCTTAAAGTCGTTTAGTAAAGGAACGCTTGAAGTTTAATTTTTCCGTTTCCAACATGTTCCGGCTAGCGAAGACTAATAAGTGGCGACAAATTTAACACCCTAAGTCGGTAGCGCGAGCCGTCTACTTTGCAACAGTACCGTACCTGAACATCAATTTTAAGAGGCTGCTTCACCGCTAAGGGCAAGAAGGTACTGCAGCAAGAATAGGCGAAAATTATTGAGTCTTCTTACCTAGTTCCCTATCAACGCTCGACAGTGTGCTGTAGAAGTGAAGTTTAATGCCCGAACCTACATTATGACTGCCTGGAGACCTATCTTGGGGTATTTCTGCCCTTATGTAAACTTTACCGGAAACATGGCCCTTGCGTTAAGATCTAGGCGTAGGTAAGGGCAGAAAACGATGCCTATGGTCGTGTTGCTTTCGTAAGTTTTCTGCCCTTACCTAAGCCTACACCTTAACGCAAGGGTCATGTTTCCGGTAAAGTTTACATAAAAGCCCCGCAGAAATACTTGAAGAAAGGCCTCCAAGCAGTCATAACGTAGGTTCACGCATAAACCGTCAGTTCTACAGTACACCGTCGAGCGTGGACGGGGAACTAGATAAGAAGACCCAAATTATTTTCCAGCATGATTTTTACGTAATTCACCAGTGATTATTCGAATGCCGGAGATAAGCGCTAGGCGCCAAGCGTACTGTAAATGGTTTTCCATTGGACACAAAGGCGGCGGAGACGACAAAATGTCAACCACATAAACTAATTGTACGAGTCGACACGAAAGGCTGTCTGAACCCGTGGCGTTCCCATTAATACTATGCGTATAAAGTACCTTATTTGCACCTCTGGACACCATTGTTGATCGAAGGGAAGTTTTAGTTTAATATTTCACGCCTGACAGCCCAATGCACCATGGAAACTTGATCAACGATGAGCACATATTTGCCTTCCAGGGGCACTCGGCTGATTATCGCTGTCCAAGTGTACTAGATAGGCGTTCTTTACTGCAGCATTGTACCTGCTGCCCTCTCACCGTAACCATTCTTTACTGTAAAGCAATGCACTTCCTCCTTGTTCCGAGGTCAACCTCTTTGGACTGCACTGCACTTTTATTAGGCGCCCCTTTAAGTTGAGTAAAACCAGAGTTTGGGTTTTTGTGACACCAAGTATACGACGAGTAAGGTCAAACTGAGTTACTCCGCCCGTCGAACTAAAAGCCCGTCAACTGCGTGGCACATACGTACTGCGCAGTGGGAGCACTTCCATCAGTGCGTCCCAGCTTCACTTTGGGCTGTAACTTCCATGTCTGATGACGAGCCACCTTCATTGATCAGTGTTGTCAGCTTGATCTGATTGGGCAACAGGTTACGGCAAGCAAGAGAACCAAATACAATATAATCTCCACCTTGGACGATATGAATAGCACGGCCAGCAAGGGAAGCCCTTGTGACGCTGTATATCACATCGATATCATGCACGGCAAACGGCAACGACATGCTGACGTGACGAAGCTAAGGAAGATCCACGAGGCTTAGCCTCAGGCAAAGCAACATCGCAAATGGGAGCATAACCATAACCACGCGGTTACGCAGTACTGTGTCCCAAATGAGAGCAAAGCCTTGGCAGTTGGGTAGCCAAGGGTAAATCCTCGCAAATTGCGCTCAGCATCGTCACGACGGCAAATCGTTGGCTTCACACCGTTCGGTCGGTCGCAAATGTGAGAAACGGTCCTGCTACCACTCCAGCTTTTGGTATCGGAAATTCGTTCTAAAATGGAACAATCGTCGAAACATATTAGTCACCTGTTATGTGTCATCTCGCAACAATGTGGTGCAGTCGTTTCAGCGGTGATCCTGATAACATCTGTGCTTCAAGTACGCGATCACCCGACCCTTTTGGGACGACTCTGATCAAGGACAAGGATGGTCAAAGAAGAGAAAACGAAAATCCAATTATACGCAATGTTACGAAACTAAAAATTTGCTACGACGGCATCTGTAATACAGGAACTAAGTTCTAGCTAGCGCATTGGTGACGCGTTTGGGAATTCACTAGTGCGAGAATTCCGTACACGCTAACTTTAATTAATGCTTACATGGAATTCAGAGTGCTCAGGGAATTGCGCACACGTACACATGGTAAATCGGTTGTTACTGCTATCTGTCGAGTCATTCGTTCAAAGCGCAAGTGCGCATTCACGGCAAACTGCCAAACAGCTGGTGAAAATGTTACATGAACGTGCCACGATATAATGGTGCGACTTTTCATCGTTCTTTACATTTGATTGAATTTCCGTAGCTTTCGGGACAAGTGCTGCCCCCGTCTTCAGCGGATAACAGTATAAGTTCGTATTAAAAAAGCCAAATTTTCGATAACACGAACGCGATATTGCAAATTTTTTGTGAATGAATTTTGAGAAAGTATTATCTGTTTGGACAGGCATAATCAGGCCTTGGCATTATCAGTTCTTTTACAGCACGCCGACAGGCGAACAGCGTAAATCTTGTGTGCGCACTTATTTCTGAGATACACGCCCATTTAATGGTGTTTTATTGTAACAAGAAATTATAGGACTGCAAGGTAAAACCATAGGGCTCAGTCGACGTAAAACAATGGTTCCAGCAGTTGAGTGCTGTCGAAGATGTGGGCGAAAAGTTTTAAAGCTGCACATCAATTATGTCATCCTCGAGTGAAGTAGGAATGGATGGCAAAGCAGCTTCCTTTTCCACCACAAGAGTCGGATTGACTTTGTCGGTTAAATTTTCAGCAGAAAACAGGCTTTCCACGTGTGCTATGGTCTCTTCCTTACCCTTCTTCTCTTTTACTAACTGCTGCAATTTTTCGTATATCACAGCAGAATCAAGCTGATAGGGAAGCAGTACGTCGCCAGACATGCTGATACCAAGTAGCCAACGTCTCAAATGCTGTCGCCCCTCGGGATTTGTGGGGCACAGTAGCTGCGAAACTGTAGAGGGGGTACAAAGGGCGCAATCGACTACTTCCTTAAATTCAGCAGCCACACATTGCCACGCGGATAAAGCGGACAACCAGGAAACGACATCAAATCTATCCTTCGCGTAGAACCACTGCCTAAAGCGGCCTCTCGATAGCGTGGGCTTGGTGAAGATGACGAAATAGCAGAAGCGGTCGTCAGGCTGAAAGGGTGCAGTCGAAGGGGCAACGCAGTTGGGAGTTTGAAATGCAGCCAATCCAAAGGCCATATCGCAATCGTGAATATGCACTTTACCCTTCATGGTGGAAAATTGTTTGTCATTGGACCACACGATAGTGCCATCCTTTTGCAGCAAAAGCCACGACTCCTTCCATTGACTGCCACCGAGACAAGACGTCTTGTGTCGATACAAACGAAAGGCATGCATCGTGGATGAGCAAAAGTCACTGGAGCGAGAAGGCGGCATCGACGATCTAGAACGCAGTGATTCTGCGTTGTCTGTCACTTAAGCAGGTGTGGGTGTTGTAGCTGCTCTGTATATGTCTTATGAGTCACTGATTTCTCCTGCCAAGGTTCCCTTCGTGTTTGGAATGAATAGTTTTGTGTGACTAGCATCTTCGAACCTATCATTTTGATGATCTTGGACAAACACTGATAAAAATAGGTGCAGATCAGAATGGTCGACGACAACTTCAGATAAACGCTGCTATCCACAACTTCGCAGTGCAGTGCTGACAACGTTCTGAAGAATTTGCGCTGTCTTAATGATAAAGTTATATCTTTCACGGGAGTTTGCTGCGCTGCAGTGCGCTGATGTAAATGACACAAAGTTACAAGAACTAGAGTTGTGTCATCATTGGCGTGAAGTGCAATACAGATCATGAAACAAGTCGAGTTATGATGGGTTCTTAACGCTTTCAATATGCGCTTCTTAAACTGAACAAAGCCACGTGATCATATGCAACGCTGCATTTCGGTTAGAAGGAAAATATGTTCAGCAAAGCGCAGTCGTGGAAAAGTACGATTGCCAAAATTTGGCAATGCAGCTATTTAAGCCCAGTGAGCTACAAACGTTAGCATTTGTGCTTGAAAATTAAAATTTTCGAGTTATACGGTAAAATCACGACTTAGGAGGTTACCACATCGACTGTATGAGGATAGCAACGTTGTGTTAGCCACGTTTCGGCGGAGCGTACTCGTGCATTTGCTTTCTAGTAACTTAAACGGTGCCATCTGCAAACTAAACAAGTAAAAATGAAGTTCGTATAGCGACGCCAACAAACAGTAACTTCAGTCGCCTAACTGATTGATTCAAATTGACAACGTTAACGGTCAATTGCTCCGATGCTTTCATGTCGCCTAATGAGCTGCCGTTCTCCATTCACGCTTCTTTCATTTACCATGAAGGATCGCCATGATCGCAGCGCGATTCTGCAGTTGACTTTAAAAACGCTTAAATACAGAAGAAAAGAGCTTTGTGAACTGCTCAGATCCGTCGCGAGTTTCCACGCACTGTCCCGGTCGTAGTAGTGCACAGTTGAGTGCCACTTTGAAGAAAACTTTGCTTAGCAACGTTTCCAAGCGAAAAGTCATAAACTTACTGGATTCTCTCACAAATTGCTTTATTACGAATTAAGCGTGTGAAACACATTAGAGTTAACATTCTTGATAGTACTTGTAAATGTTTTACGCTTCTTGGTTGCGAAGTTGCTCAGGTCTCCATGTCGGTAACTGTTGCCCTAGTATTTGTAGTTACTGATATTTCTCTCTTATTACGCGAACGGAATCCGCTGACATAAGATTATGCTACGCAAAAGTGCTCGGTTTGCTACGTTGTTTGGACGAATTTTTGTTTCTTTGCAATGGGTTACTTTTGATTGCCGTTGGATTCGCTAGATATGTAGTTACGTCACTAGGAAATAAAGTTCGGCTCTGCGATTAGTTGGTGTTTTGAATTCTGACGTATACGTCACTATTACTTTTGCTAATTCTATTTTGTAAGTTTTAATAAACTGTCGAATTAGCTGCTGGTCGGGCTTTGTTTCGTAACTGCAAACATGCTGAACAATATCAACGGGAATACGGCTGTTTTAAGATTATGTTCCTTGGTTAATACTTCAAGTTTCTCACTTCCCATTTTCCTACACATTCATATAGCTTTAGATTGCCCTTGAACGGTAGGTTTTACTGCTTAGTTTAAACCGCAGTTAGTGACCGCAGCTGTTAACCCATATATTACTTATTATGGGTACGCTTACAGGTCACACAACGTCGCTCTTCCTTGAACTATTTATGCACAGTAACTCTAAACGAATTCGGGTACTTCAATTAAAAACTATTACAAACAAATGGGGCTCGTACGTTCCAAAGAATCCAGTGTTCAAATCCTCGCGTATTTAGGTGGTCAAATAGATCATACTTCCCTTCACTGCACTTTGCCAACCATGCGCTACCAGGCGATGTATGTTCAAAGCAGAAGCTTAGTCGTATGCTGCATGCGGCCGGGTCGGTTCAAATGGTACAATATACGTAAGCCTGCGGCGGATTCGAGGCAGGCAGAACCAGAGTACTTTGAGAAGCAGGCTTTGGCGCTGGAACCTGCGCCTGGATATATTGACAAACTGGGCGCCATTTGGCTTGAAATGGTTTCCGTAGGCAGAGATGTCAGCTTTAAACGAGGTAGGCTGATTTTGTTCAACGATGCTCAATGGATTGTTCATTTTGTTCGAAGATGATTTTTTCATTCAACGAGACGTAAAGCGTTGGTTACCGGAGCTGGATGTTGAGAAACCGCGCGCGGAGTATGAGTACGTTAAAGCCTTGAAAAGGTAAGCTTTTTGTTAGTCATTCATGCCCATTTAATGTTCACTTCTAGTGCCCCGGAGACAGTGCAAAAGATTTTCAGCGTGCAATATGGTCATCGGAAAGATTCAACGTTCTTGTGGAAACGCATGCTAATAAGTCTTGTTCAACAGCATGACTTAGACAACGAATCTCTAGAAGCAAGAAGTAAAGTTGCAAGAGCTGTTTAACTTTACGGAACATTTGGGAACGTTTTTGTTCAGTTGCAAGACACACGGCCCTTATTCGCCATTGGACTACCTTGCTGATGCAAATGAAAAGTGTAAGTTCACTTGCAATGACATAGCTTCCATTGCCAAAGTACTGATTGGACACAGACTGAATGCTTTGTTGACGGCATATTCTTTTCGTGTTTCGATTGAGCAATGTTTTCAGGCGATTGGGTCCGACTTGAAAATTACCCTAAAGTTTAGAACTTTCGATAACTTCCTAATTTTGTCACCCAGTCGTTGGCAGTAGGGAAGGATAAGTATTGGAAGTGATTGGTTTTCCCATGTGTTGTGCCTGCGCTGGGCCTTCCAAACTGAAGTGAAGTTTCTTTACTGCAGAAGAACGGAACAGATGTCTGGGTGTCCACTTTGACTTAGAAATTCTCCTTATGCCTGAGCTCATTGTCCAGAAACTCGTCATCACACAGGTTAATTGCGCTTTCCGCTATGTCGTTGATTATACCGATCCAGCTCTTGAGTGTTGGGAACTGATGCGCAGGTACACTGGATACAATGGATGGTTGGCCAGTGTATGAGTAAAATAAAAATAAACGGCAACAAAGGGATGTGAGAATTCCTTTATATCTTAGCTCTCAGAACAGCCTGAAGAAACAGGCGGAAACTTCCACCGTATAAAAGTCGGAAGATATGAAACCCAATAGCCCAATACGAAAGTATCAATCTCTGATATTATCTACGTAACAATCACTCCAATTAGGCAGATTAGTCCATACTGTATTAACCTCGATACCCCGTTTGCGGCTGCACTGAAGGTTGTCTTGTGAGGAGATCCTGTGAGGTGGAAGCGGATTATGCGGCGTAAAGTATTTCGGTGTAGTCTACACGAACACTGAGAGACAGGTCAACTGCTGCGGAGGAATGTATTGCCTTCATAACCTCATTGCCTTCATAAGATTTGTCGTTTCAAGTCGAGCGCGACGTATAGCTCGGTCTTTGTCAAATATTCCTTCTACGTTCTTGTAGTGGATCAAGTGTGCGTGATATGAAATTTTCTAGTAATCAATTTCTCATCCCGTCTGTGTTATATTATAATCGTTTGTTATCTGTGAAAGGCAAAAACGCCTATGCAAGAGATGAATCAACACAGCCACTGGAAACTGTTCAGGTTTCGTTCTTAGTACTTTTGCTTTAATGAGGCATGAAGAAGTTTTGGTTTCTGGTTTTTGTCCGCGTCCTTTATTGCTCATTATTGAGTCTCGCAAATGCACTAGGTAGATTTTGATATTTTTCGCACTTTCAGGGAGTGCAGTTGTCAGTTATCTTTGTGTAGCCGAGTATTCAAGTGTTTATGTTGCAATAAATTCGCTTTTACCCAGTACGAGTTCTTTCCGTATTAGTTCCAAGCATACGTAGCCCATTCCTGAATATGCTAAAGTAAATCTACAACTTCTCGAAAGTTTTGTTACTTCGATGCTACCTTTGGGGACGTAAGTATTCATTGTTTAGGTTCAAGTTGGTTGGGAATTTATATTTTGTCTTTGTCTTTCGACTTATTTATGCGGTGCTTCCTACCCGTTTTCTTGGTTTAGACTGTTTGTTTAGACTGTTTGATAACACAGTTCGACTTCTCATTTTGAGCTGTTTAGAAACCTGGATGGTTGCGGCAGTCAATATACATTTCCATCAATCATCGTCGGAAGTTATTACGGTTACTTCGTGAGCAGAATGTTGCTTCTTTTAAAAGCGTTTTGGAGCGGTTAAAGATTGCTTACTATACGCCGCCATTACCTGAGGACGCTCGACCAATGACTCGCAAGGCATGGGTCGAATTCATAGTTAGCACTGGCCGCTGTTCATACGTTTTCGTACTCAACATTTTCATTCATTAATAGGTGCGGAAAAAGATGGAGCTGGTTAAAGAAGAACGTCTGCGTCGTTATCACGAGGAATTAAAAGAGCGCCAACAAAAGTTCTTGGAGACCAAAGATCATTTATTCGAAGACTATGAAGTGGAGGAAAGAAAGTTGCGCAGCGAACTGGCTGTCATAAGAATTGAGGAGGAAAATGAACTTGAAGTAGTTGGAAAAGCTCTTGACGATACCATTGACCAGGTCACCGAGAGTACCATGCTGCAGTATTACTATCTTCCTCGCAGGATAGACCCTGAGAATCTATTGCCTGGTTAGGGGAAACCTGTGCGATTTTCGACGCACGTGTACGTTGGTATTATGTAACATTTTGCGTCAATTGCGACGATTAGCAGTCTACATAAATTCAGTGGGAAAAAGGCAGACTTTTCCTGCGGGCAGTTCGCAGCATTTCATTTCCCCCTCGCATTCCTCGTCACTGCGGCAGTAATCTTCTTGGGACGTTGTTGTGGCGACGATTGGCGGGCACCTGCCCTTTTTGCTTTCTTAAATTTTGAAATTCGTAACGTCTTTGATCGCTATTTTACTTACGTAACGGACGTAGGCAACGTGATCCAAGTTGCGTTTTGCAGCAACGTTCAGTCTGTTCACAGTCTGTGTTCAGTACGCAGGATTTGGCGTTTCCTACTCGCTTTAGGTGAGCAAGGTGTGGGCATTGTGCTTCCAGTTGAGGAATCTGGCGAATTTTGCTCACTGGGCAACATTGGCCTCGAATGCATTCACCTTTCCATTGGGAGCAGTCGGCAGAATGAATACACTTAACCGCAGAACGTGTTCCATCTGGACATCGTGCACCTTCAGTGTATTGCTTGTTAACCATATTGCTCATACCGTAAGGACTCGCTGCATGTCCTAAAAATGTTGTCGTGTAGCAGTGCATTGTGCTATTGTTTCATCCCGTTCACATTCGTCAATGTAAGTTGGGACCGAAGTAAGAGTTCTGCGCGCCTGTTTAGCTAATGCGCAACTTGGACACCGTGGTTGATCGCCAGCATGGAGTTCTGAGGCAAGGGCAAAGCCCGCCCATGTTCACATATTTTCGTCACACGATTTTATCGAGGGGTTATTTTTCAGCAAACTGTTTAACTGACTGGATTAGTTCCCGTTTCGTTGACTGGAACAATCGTGTCACAGTCTAATTGAAACAAGTTCAGTCATATTTCCTGAAACAAATGGACTGGAGCGTTATCACATATTCCGTGACTCTAATAACGCCATTCGTTTCATCCGTTATTTTCATGCTACCAGTAGCTTGAAGTACTGTTGCATGTATGGATGAACTAGTGAGGTCGTAAACCATGATTAGAAGTCCTATTTTTAACAACATGCGTTTTGTACAAGTACGTTATACGTCGCTCGAGGAGAAGACTGAGATGCTACAAAAGTTACTCAGATTCTGTGTACTAGCCATTGTATACTGTAAGTGAGAGTATAGTTTTGCTGCCGGTTTAATTCTAAGGTCTTTATTTTTGATCGCCATTGTAGTGCCATATATGTACTGTCATCTATTATTTTGTGAACACTACTTTATCTACGTTTTTAAACACTGGGTTTCTTTTAACGGGTCCTGTTTTCATGATGGTTCTTCGTCAAGCACGGCTTGTACCCGTTTGTTCGTAATGTCTGGTTTTGGTTAATTTCAGACATTACGAACAAACGGGTACAAGCCGTGCTTGACGAAGAACCAACTTTATCTATGTTCGTTGTAATGAGTGCTAAACGTACATGATTTCCCCCTGGCGTATGCGATTCCAAAAGGGAAAGAAAAGTGGTGACATTAGCGACAAAACTAGATGTTGCGATGACATTAGTTCCGAAGCAAACAGAATAATAATGAGTGGATACAAATTCTATAGAGAGTTATATGAGCAGAAGAAAAAACGCGTGCGGCAACAAACGTTGGACAGCTTTTTGAAGGTCCCAGCAAATCAGGGAATACATTCACCGAAACTTGGTTAAACGATTATCTAATCATATAGGAGCATCTTAAAAGTTTTTTAAAGCACGTACTTGTTACAATGTTTGAAATTAAAAGTTTAATGCGCCACAGTTCAGAAGTTAAGTAATTTTTTCATGGTCATAGGTGACTGGCGGAACGTAACTCCCACGCATACTATGTTTTTAATGGTAACAGTGGTTTCGTTATACAGGCAGTCCTCGCTTATCGTCGGAGATACGTTCCTGGAGACGCGACGTATAACGAGGATACGTCGTTTCGTTATACGTCGTGTCTCCAGGAACACATCTCTGAAGTTAAGGGAGGACTGCCTGTATTGTCTAAGACTGTTTACATTTCCATTATACAATTCTCCCCTGAGCGCTCTTAGAACAATGAAAGACGAATCACTTTGGCAACGTAGTCTAGACTCCACATGTCAGCTTGTACGTTTGGCTAAATACCAATAGGATTACGAATAGATGGTAAAAGTGTTGTTCATTTCGAGAGCTGACGGAAGTAGACTGGAATCAGTTTGCCCTGCAGATAAGGTAGTTTGCTGTAAGCGATGAACTTTTCGTACATTATATTGGCAGAACCTGAACATACATTTGCACGTCCAGCGGTACAATAAAGCCTATTAGACATTTTTTACCGTTCCTACGGCGCGGGCGAGCAGAGAAAAGTTACCCTTTTGGGATCATCTCTGCTAAATGACCGTTAACGTTTCGCAGTTACGATCCCAAACGATCCGTTATGGGTGAACTTACTGATTAGTACAGTAACGTAACAATAAGTGCTTCTACTGTAACCCACGCGTCCACGTCACTGGAATGTAGAAACGATTATTGATGCGCAGCACTTAATGCATAGTCGACGCGCTAACCGATTCGCTTGCGTTAACGTCTTGGTTTTAGGTCTTAGTATGGGCATAAAACCATTGCATGCAGCATTGGATAAAAACTATCCCAGCATGGATGTTGTTTTCTGCCTTTACCTAAGATGGAACCGTAATATAAAGCTTATTTTTAAATGTAAGCTTAGGTAAGAGCAGAAAACCCCTACGTTCGCATCACTGTTCCTCTGAACTAGGCGACTGTCCTTTTCTGCCTTCACCAAAGCTTAAGCCTTAATATGAGGATTTTGTTTAGCTGGTTTACAAGTTGTTGGAATTTTCATGCAGATCACTACTTAAACTTCGCCAATCCTGGCACATGGTCGCGCACCCAGACTGCAGAGTAGCTCTGGGTGTAGGGTAAAGCGTTAGAACAGGAGGCGGGGCGACTTTCACTGGACAATGTCCAACTCATACTTGTGTGAATTTTGTGCCGCGAACTGTGACTCAGCGAAGATGCATTCACAAAGATCATGAAGGATTTCACCGTACGCTGGCGACATGAGTGAATTTGCACTTCCCTTAATGTTTTGAAGAAACGCGTTAAAACATTTGCATTGTCATTTGTTCTTGAGAAAGTGGTGCACAGACAAAGCATAATAACTGTCCCATCAGAAACTTATCTCTACTTTAAGCTAAACAGCACCGCTATCACGCAGAGCGCCAGCAATGCACCTATCGGCTGTCTCAAACTATACGTTCATCTCCATAAACGTAACATCGGAAGCCCAACAGCAAACCGCAATCCAAAGTGCAAACGACACGAAATGCATAATCCAGAATATGAGGTCTTAACGCAGATTCACCGTACTTGTATGCAAAAGAGGTTAACGACGTAACAGTCTGCCCATCACAAATGCCCTATAATAATCTTTTCTACGTTTCAGTGACGTATGACCCGCTGGTAGTTGTCGAAGCGAACTTACTTGTTTGTGCTTTACTGTGGAAATAAAGGCCATTTAACACGCAAGACCTAAATTGTGACCCATTCAGGATTTCATAGAGTCACTCATCTGCGCAACCACCAAGGTGCACTTAGCATGCAATTAGCCTCTTCGGATGCCCCCTTGATTTTGAAAAAAGGATAAACAAAAATCTTTGTATTTGAAAATGGGATTTCCAGGAACGGGGTAAAACCTCATAGTTTTTTCTTAGTTGGAAACACGGCAATTCCCCGTTTACTTCTTTTATTGTGCAATAAATATTGTGGAGCATTCGGAAGTTGCCTCTTCCGTCATCAGCGCTAATGTCACTTTAATGGACTTTAGCGCTGATGACGGTAGAGGCAACTTCCGAATGCTCCGCAATATTTATTGCACAATAAAAGAAATAAACGGGGAATTGCCGTGTTTCCAACTAAGAAAATCGTTGTATGTTGCATTCTTGAATACAGGCTTCTTTGTAACGAGCTGCTTAATATCACAGAGGCTATTTTCTTACGGATTTAAGTAGAGTACTGAGTACGGTGCTTAGTGGGGCTGCAATCAGGCAATGGCTTTGCCAGCTGGCAGACAAGCATTAGGAAAAGCGACACTATTTTAAATGCTTAATTTTCAATGCTTCCATTACCAAATTTATTATGGAAACTTACAGGACTAAGTAGTGGCACGGTTCGCCAAAAGAAGGGAGTTTGGCTGACGAGTCATGGTGGACCTTTGGACAAAAATGCTTGATGAACGTTCAAAACGTCCAAATCAAAAGTTTTGCAAGTTAAGGTAACCATTATGGAAAAGGATTACAATAGTCTTTGAGCTACATTCACTTTTCAGAACGCACTTATCATCGCCCTAAACTGTGGCCATGTTGGCAGCCGAAAGAAATGCTAACATTTACGCTCTACACCATTTTCATAAGCAATGAACAAGAACGGTGCTCCTACCAACGTTTGGAATGAGACATCGGTTCCCAGCGACTGTACGGCAGCACTTATGCCATAGATCACAATGAACATCTGAGTAACATAGGTCTTCTTTGCCTTCATTGTGCGGATGTTTGATCGAGAAGGGTAGCATCGGGCAGTATCCCAGCTTTGGCATAGATGCATACCCCATATTGCAGCAGAAGCCGCTGACACATTCTTGGCCGTAGGAGCACCTGCTGGTTTCAGAGCACGTGATTTTCGCAGGTTGCCCATCTGAACAAAACTTGGAGACTATCCGTTTAATATACAATGAACAGCATTGTCCACGGTGACACACGTGGTTTGGTGGGCAATTCTTCATTCGAATACATTTTCCCCGTGATGGACTTCCATCAGGACAGAGCCCTGAAAAACAACTTGCAAAAGCTTTTTTGCCTTGCGCGTTACGCAGTAATTTGTAGCTGACCATTTCTGCAGTTGCAGTTGCAAAATAGAAAGCTGAGCTGAGCATGCCGAGAAAGAAAAACAGCAAACGAATGCTACGCACAAATACTCGTGACTCTTCGCCAGCATGTATTATTAAAGGCCAGACCTTTAGTTGCTGCACTTAACCGTCACAGCTATTATAATTTTGGTCAGCACAGCGCATCACGCAATAATAAGGGACAGTTGACTTCTGGCTGACGCAGTTGATTCTGACAACTCGGTATTAACAAGTTCGCAAACTGCCTTCTTTTCCTTGCTGGTTAAGTCTAAGTTAAGAACGATTAAGTTAATGAAATAATGCTCTCTGATTAAGCAACATCCTATTGTTAATCGTATTTTAAAGATGCTTCATGCGCCGGTCAGTGAACAGTTATTAATATTACATTGTTTTAACGTTACGCGAAGGGAAGCAGAGCGCGCTGAAACAAACAAGACTTATCGTTGTGATATGCTGTAACCTAATACTTGGGTAGCTAAGCAGGAGCTGTCACATGAAATCTGTTCGCAGCAAGTATAATTTTTTAAATATTAAAAGCCTTGAGGATCTCGATTTCCATCAGTACGTTCCGTGAATAGCTGCCCTGAAGTATTTATTCCCTGTGATCTTCTGAAAGTGGTACCTCCATGAAAAAGACCATTCGAAGCATGCGCAAGCACAGCATCCTTACCCGCTGAGATAACTGTTCATCATGAATATGCCATTCCATTGAATAGGAAATGAGAAATTATTAATAGTTGCACAACTTTTATATTCTAGGACAAAATGGAGGCAGCTGTACTTCTCTCCTTGATTTGCCTGAGTCCATGCGCAAAGCAAGCGCAAGAACTCATAACTTGACTGAAATAAAACAACTCTGGTAATAAGTTGGTCAAAGAAAGGGCTTATGTATTTCAGAAAGGTCTAACATGCAAAAACAATGAATGCTGTGATTCAGGCGAAAACAGAATGGAATGTATCGGTAATGTAGAGCTTTCGCAACTGTTCACACTTGGTCAGTAACTATTACAGCTGAAATCACCTCGACGGTGCTACGTGACCGTCTTGGAAGCTGTGTAAAACAAGTGCAAATTTAGTTCTGCTGAACCACTCACCGCCCACTCTTTTTGCTTTCTGCAGAAAGTACCGCGTGGTTTTACTGTACTTCCCTATTGTGTTTACTGTATTATGACGTGGAGAAAGGATTGAGCTCTACCTGTTGATCCTTAAGTTCCAACGCTGTAGTACTTTCTAACTGGACCAATGCAAACAAAAAGCGCAACGGACCGGTGTTTCGCAGGCATCAAACTATGATGAATCACTGAAGGGGAAAATATGTCAAATGAAAGAATATTCATCGGTTGAAGTTACTAATAAAAAATGTAGTCTACGCCAGTTTGACAATGAAGAACACATGGAAATACCCAAAGTATAACTGCTACAGCCTGACCTACTGTAAGGTGAACGTAAGTAGACCTTCACTAAATTATTTCCTGCTGCAAAGTTCGATAGCAGCATTGATCGTTCGAATTTATTAAGAGTCAGCCTTAACCCCGTTCGCATTTGGCTGGACGAACAAGTGCTCTTCAAACTAATTATAGGCAGCACGGCTGTCCCGTCTTGACATATTATAATATTTAGTACAGCCAGTCAAACCGCAGTAGGAATAGGAGTGTTACATTCTTACTTGAGCAGCAGAAGCCATTCACGCAGTGAAGCGTATGCGGGCAGTCGCCATCCCGTCGGCAGTGCTTAGCAGTAACGGCGTCGTCGCTACACACTGAAAATGTCGAACATGCAATAAAGAAATCAGCACAGAATAAATGGACAAACGCTCAGCGCCTGCGACGCTTAGGATGAGCAGTAATGACCAACGTTGGAACGGCAGTCGGGATTTCATGCGGCTTTGATCACCTAAACAGTGATCCCACCGGACGGCGATTCACAGTGTTCGGACATCCACTAAAAACGAAGGGAACTGCTGTTTACTGCAGCTGCCGCCGCCGCTGCAGATATCCAGTTTGTCGGGAGAAGTATTTGCGTTGCAATGCATTGCGCAAGTAACATGTTACGAGTTCAGAAAATGAGATAACGAGAAAACAGGTCAAGGCATTGTCTAATGACCTGCCAAGTTACCCCAATAGTTATGTCGGCTACTCGAATTGTACTTATGCAAACCTACAAACTTCAGGAGTCCCCCATTTGGCGCTCACTGGACTTACTTCTCAAACTTCGAATGGCCGGCTGCAACGAGTCTTCCAACAGCTCAAACACAAAAACAGCACGTCCCTTGCCTGTTGTTTGTTTCCTTGATGCTGTTTGCCACAAGACAGAGCGAATTAAGTGAGCACTGTATTGACTCAAGTTATCCAAACGTCAATGTACTTACTTCTACGGTACTCGCAACGACGACGTTCATTCTATAACGCTCGTTTTGTTTTCGGCTTGCACCCAGCCGTGTTATATGAGCAAAGGAACTTAACTCAGCAATAACGCCAATAACGTAAAATTCTTTTAGAAGAGATACAGTCAGATTCTTCTCAAAAGGCTCTACTTGGGAAGCATGCAAAAACAAGCAGCGTTTGAATGCCGCATTTCGGGTTCATAATTTCGCTGAGGTTTCCAACAGCCGATACTTAGTGCTGCTTCATAATAAGCTAACGATTTCCACCATATCATATTGGAGCCGATATTGCACTCGCTGGCGACCGTAACATGGTGGTTCTGAAATCTACGAATAAAGTAGTGCGTTCGTTATTGTGCGCTAACTGATCGCCCACAGGCTTCAACAACAGTAAGGGGCAAAACGGGGAAACTGAAACTGTCTACCAAAAGCGTAAGGGAAGATACGATGTCTTTCGTTGTTACCTCTCAAGTGTGTACACAACCTATGCCTGAAAATGTTGCTTCTTTGGACTTGCCTGGGATCGAAGGGTAAACAAAGTCACTTTGTACGGTATGATCATTCAACTGAACAATAACATAGTAATCTGCAAATCATTGACAAATGTGATTAAACAAGCTGGATTATTACCAGCTTTACCATTCTGCGTGTCTACCTGTGTCTATTGCTCAAGCCGGTAAAGCTTCGGTGTCTATCCTTTGCCAATTGCACCAATGAAAAGATGTCACTGGCGCAATTCTGACAACCTCGAAGACTATTTCTACAGTCACTTTTACAATCAGCTGAATGGCTGACTAGTCAGTACTTACTTTCCGATTATGGATGCTTCAAATTAAGCCAACGGAAACGAAAATTAAGGATGCTGCGTAAACTGATAATACTGTTCGAACAATTCGTTTGATTCATGAACGAAAAGTTCACTTTCAGCTTTCATATTGAGTGGTAGAAAAGATTATAACAGTTTTCAGTCTTGCAGTTATAGTGCGCTCCGTGAAGTTGCCTACAATTATCTGCCTTCATATGCCAAACCGCAAATAGTAATCATCGAAACAGGCGACCTTCGTGACATGCCGGTCGCACTAACAAAATGCACGCAGCAGACGGGCAATCAGCAGAAGAGATTTCACGCAGTCAAAATTGTCCGTAAAGAGCACGCGCTAAACACAGTGCTTAGATATCGGCGATGAAGAATACAGGGCTCCCAAAAACGGAAGTCAATCTGCACATAATGCAAGTACGTCCCAGAGGACGTTATGCATGAAAGAAAAAGAAATAACAGCGTCCAACACAGCACTTCTTCACCCGGTTCAACAAAATGCGCAATACGACTTCTACAGGCAGTTAAGCAATTTCAGACGATCGGGTAACTTGCTGCGGCTGCTATGCCGCAATGGTTGCGCTTGTTCCGCGCCATAAGGACGTATCCTTTATCGCCCCAACCGATACCCCAACTGAAAGAACAAGTGGACAATGCACGCTGCTTTAGCTTCCCGCAGAATTGCTTACCTATTTTTTACAATCCAATAATCCATTCCTTTCAGTGACCCATAACCGACAACCAAAACCCCGTGGTTAAGTTCCACCTTGCTGCACTTCTTATCGTAATATACACCTTCAATTACGGCGACATTACTGTCGGAAAGGCAGTACAGCAATTCCGCGACCACAAACCTTTATGGTAGAATTGAAAGCTTTCCTGAGAAGCGTCGATTGCAACGGATACAGGACCTATATTAGCGACTGCCAGCATGAGCGCAGTTTCATTGTCCTTTGTAACGTCGACGTATCCGCGATCGGTGGCTCCAATGGTTGCATTATTGAATCTGCACTTTCCATCCTAAGTAAGCGAGTCATTTAGAAGGCGCGAAAAAACAAAGTGATATACAAACGCACCACTGCTTCGTACGGATAGGACTTCTCAGTGTCAATTCCTTTATTGTACATGACATACTCAAACGCTTGGTCCATTAGGCCGCCGTTGCAGCCCATATTGCCGAAGTCGCCGCTACAGTCCACCAAGTTTTGTTCGGAAAGAGACACTAGTTGACCAACTTTCCGCATATGCTGTCCTTCCAGCGATCCCGTCTGAAATCAAAGCTGCGCAGAAAAGGACAGTTGCGCAACCCAACACCTACGGCACTGAATGCCCAGCAGGATCCGCACGTTTTCTGCAAATCAAACATACAGTGACGTCAGCTAAGAAGCTGGAAGCATCTTCAAAGAGACCTGGTCTTTTACTGGAGTAACAAAGCCACGGTTTCGCCAGTCAACGCTTTTCGGTGCCGATGCATCCGGAGGCGGTACAAATGCTTCGCCCACTACGTTTGCACGCTTCGCCGAACGTTTGTAGCCGTTCATTGTGGATACAAATTCATTGAAAGTCTAAAAACAATGAAAGTCATTAGAGAGACACTTACTTTCACAGCATACCATATCGCCAAAAGAATTGATCTTTAATTCGTAGCTCTCATGCCCTGCTTGAAATAGCATGTTGTGTTTCAGTACTTTCAAGTAATTCGCCATGAATATTTCAAATCGTTGACTCTCCTCAACAAAAGTTTCGTATGTTTTGTCTGAAAACGCCAAGATCACACTTGCACTGGCGCGCCGAAAACAACAACAATAACAATATTTTACCAAAATACTCTTAAATGGCTTATTTCCGTTAGCTCTAACGAACGCTTTACCAGCATGTGGATGAGCAGTTTATTAGGAAAAGCAAGAGTCCTTGAAACGACCGCTGGAAAGGACCATCGCCGTCGTTGACGACGGAGCTGGGCCGTCCTGGAAGCCCCGAACCTTCAGTACATTCAATTTTCAAAACATGGAAAAATTGTCTACAAGGTTCTACTTCATTGAACGTGTTCAGCTCCTTCTCCAACGGGCTATCGCCTTTTCCAATGACTGGATCACTTCCTTAAAGGTCAGTACTTCATCAAACATGGCTATAGAAGAGTTCTCGACTTCCAGAACCCCAGAATTCTATGCTTAATTGAACGACCTGTTCCCGTTGGCAGAAATGTGCACATTTTAATGGTTCTTCTTTCGATGAATAAACTTCACTATAAGCCAGACATGTCTAAGGTTCAAAAGTGGACAAAACTTTCCAACGCACAACTCAAAAAATTACTACTAACGGCCCAAGTGAGCAACCATCCAAAATACTCGAGAAAGGGCATTCAATCAAACACCAAGACATTGTTAGGCAACAATTAACAGAGTTGTCACATACCAGATATTATTTCAAGTCTGCTACTAGGTCAGCGTCAAACTGGTAGTGCCTATTGACTGGCTTTGATGTACCAGAAACTAGTATCAGTTTGGTGCCAACTTAATATTAATGGTATAAACAAGAGAAGGGTTCACTGGTATGACAGCCATACTCACTGAAGACGAAACAAGTCGGTTCCGAAAGCTAGTATACAGTTTGTAGTTCCTGTTTTTTAATGAAGAGCCTGTAGGCTAGTTGGCGGTGCGCTTATTGCGCGATTACATACGCTGAGCCAAGACATTCATTAAATATGTTACGGCGGTCAAAAGACAGCCTTAATCTTAAGAGGCACTCATTCGTTTATCAATGTAGCAAGCTCTTCTCTAGTAAAAATGATCCAATGCAAACTGCAAAGCCAAGTTGTAAATAGCTTACTGAAGTCAGCTTTGAAGTTGTTCCACAGCTGAAGGAGCAGGGCATTTTGAACGCCGTGATGGCTACGATCGGCTGCGCGAGATACGGCATTGAATATGCTTCTGAACATCATTTCCAACACGTTTAAGCGCCTTTGTTCGTCAGTTGCGCGATGGGATTGGGCATGTGCTTGGCTCTCCACGCTACGAGGGTACTCACCCATCCGGACAAAGCTTACAACAGATGGATACCACAACTCAGAGCATATGTGCACCAGAGCCACGGTAGCCAAGGCGCCCAGAAGAAAGGCAGTAGCCAAGGACAATCCAAACTGCGCGTCTAGAAGTACAAAAATGTATTTTCGTCTGACATTATTGCAACGCACCGAATCTTCGAGCACCACCTCTACACTTGGCCGTACACTTCGTCATACCGGTTGCACGAGCTGTCATGTTTCTTGAAGCTATATGCCGACTGCCAAACACGAAGATGCAAATCTGCGCGAACCGCCTTCAACTGCAATAGGCAATGTTGCAGCGGGAAAAACCAAACGTTCATACGCGGTGGATACCAGTTTATCGCGCCAACTATTTAACCGGAGCAAACCACAAAGTCCAGAAGCACACCAGTTTTCACCTGGCGATCCTAACTTACTTGGGAAAGCTCCAGCCGCTCAACTGAACAAGTGCCTCCACGATCAAAGGGCAAATTGTTCCCAATAGGCACGTTCACTGCATAGACATCATGCGGGCGCAGCAGTTGCCATATCGCGTTGCACAATCAATATACCACATGAGCACGAGTAATCAAAGCGTGAGCAAGTCTACTTAACGCGCAATTGCGTCATATATTCGTTAACATGACTAACATAACCAAATCATTGTGTTTCATTCGTTCAGACTACCGCAGTACTTATTTTGCAACAGCTCAACGCTTCCGGAAAAGTGATGCGCAAGCCCAAATCGCAATTTGCTAATATTAATCATCGCCAACTGGCGCAAATAGACAAGAGGCCCAAAGCCGCAAGTTAACGACTGCACAGCAACAAGGAGGGCTTAGCGGTGGCACTGCACCATACCGTAGTCACGAGATCCTACAGGCCAGACTTTGGGCAACGTTAAGCTTATGATCTTTCGTCCTACATGGTTCAAGTCCAAAGCCCCACACAGTGATTAATTCGATCGAAAATTTCAGCGTGACGCCCGATTAGGAAAAGCAAATGACAAGAAAAATAGTGCTGATGATGATTGATTGCGGAATACGATTGCGGAATAGCTGAAATCAGCATATCCTAACACCAAATATCTACACGCGCATTACACGTACAACATGAGTGAATTGGAACCGCACTACTGAATCGCGGAGAACGGTTCCTAAGCTCTAAATAAGTGATACTGCTGAAATTGAAGAACGTTATGGAAAATGAAAATGTTATGCACCCCTAAACGAATAAAGGGCTCGGCTATTCATTCGCACTGAAGACGGAAAACTTAATTCCGAAACCTCTGCACAAATAAAGCTCATCCAACGGGAAAATCGGCTCCTTTTAATGAAAACATACACAGTTACGGTTAATTATTATGCATACACTACTGCACATAGTAAATACGCGTGAATTAAATAATAATGCTAATGCTTACGAACAACGGAAACGTTGGCGAAACTGAAACTGCCTCAACGCATGATAACGTGGATCTTCTTTACTATGATCGTCAGCCTATAACTCTGATATGGCAGTACGACTTAATGGACTAGAACGCTGGAAATAATCAATTAAAAGGATAGCTTTACCAAAGAACGCATTGACGCCTATAGGAAGGCGGGTGGACACCGTCCGAAACTTTACGGTGAATACAACTGCTAAAACCCGACATGCTGCTTCGGCGTTGCAGCAGCGGTTACACTGCGACGCTGTTAGCAGAACGCACCAGAATGGAAGAGCGCAGCTACCGCAACCAAAGGACGGACAATTCACTCCTTGTTGCCGAAAATTGAACATTCGCCCATCTGGGAAATGCGTGCAGCCCAAAATTGCAACACGTCAGAATTACTTGGCGCGTAGAGGGAGACAATCAGGGCAGAAAAACGTTTAACGGCGGTCCCACCGAAGCCGTACATTAACAACTTCACCTAAGAGCAGTAAACGAACAACTGCGAAATCAGCGTGATATAAAGTACAGTAATACTGTGATGCGTAGGTTTCCTGCAAACATAGTATCAGCGGTGGCAAAAGTTCCAGGCTGTGTGGAGCTTGGGTATCGCCATGGGCGTAGCCATATATGGACTGCTGGCGACTTCGAAGCATTTTTTACGTTGCCCCCCCCCCCCCCAAACTAGGACCCCCGCGGTCTTTGCCCGCGCCGTTTACGCAAGACCGTCTCGCTCGCGTTGAAAGAAAGTAACACGGCAGCCGCACGGAGGTAAAGGACTGTTTCAGGCGGGCGGAACTTGGCTCAGGTATCATTAATCACTGTCGCCCAGATTGACGCAGGCGAACATGACGCAAGAGCGAGATGACTGCGCTCAACTTGACATGGGCAATTGCTGCGAGTCTTCGCTACTGTTTGCAAGGCTATGCTGTCTAAGCTTGAGCCTGTACCATCCGGCCAGGCGCACAGACCCGTAAATAGTAGCAAGGGTTCGCCAATTATCCGCATGGAGCTGCCCCGCGTCTGGTGAATAAATGAATGCATATACGCCTACGCTCACGATGAGTACGTTCAAACTGGAAACGGCGATCAGCGAACCGCATGAAGTGAAGCGTGGCGAATGTGCTGTTTAACGACTATGCATGCACCGATCGTTGTGAGGCAGTCCGCACTTGGGCGAACTTCGCGTAACAGACTGAGCGAACTTGGAACCCATCGTGGCAGCGAGCAACAAACTAGATTTAGAGCCCGTTATGACCTCTTGCAGGTGCGCTTGCACGGCTCGCAATGTGCCTGCCATTGTTTTTACGAAAAAGATTGTTCGGCGCCCGGTCAGTCTCGGCAGCAGTGACTTTTGCAAACGCACCCACGGTTGAATGTACTTCGAACTTGCAGAATTTGGAAATGAATGCGAGCGTATCCCTTTCGCATGAAGCCCCGAATGCCGTGCAGAATACGCACTTGTCGACTGCCTTTCGCAGCGTCGGTGCCTGCTTCTACTTTATGTTTACTGTAAGACCGCTTTCGAAGTGTTTCATTGTTTTAGCAGTTCGTTTCGTAGTCGCCATTTGGCCCTGCCGACTTCCCTTGCAAAAGCCTTAATTGTTGCGCAAATATTTATTGTGGCGCTGTGTTGCTTACGTTCATTTAATTGGCGAAAACGTTTTTTACGTGTTTCGTTGAATGGAGCTTTCCTATTTTGGCATACCTGTAGTTGTTGCGACCACGAACGCTGCTGCGTTCTTCGAGCAGCAGCGTTCGTGGTCGCTCGCAGATTTAGCTTTATCTGTATTTTAATTCTTGACGTCCTTTATTTTTTGCATTGAAGGAAGCGAGCCGCAGCTGATCCGTTATGGGACAGGCGCCGTCTTCCATTCAGGTGAGCTCGTCATCTGCTGTTAGCGAAGGGAGAAAATCGGTAAGTTGGTTATCCGTCGCATTCTTATCGTAATGGTGCTAGTTGAAAATTGAACGATGAGCCTTTGCGTCTTAAGGCTCGCAGCTCTAAGGCTCGACACTCAACTCGCAGTTTGCCGGACGCCCGTTGTGTGGCCAGAAACCATCGCGCGCGGTGCAATGAGCCGAGCAGTCGGTCCTGCAACGACTGTAGACGGGACGGTCAGCCTTCGAATCTTGCAGCCGATCTGGTGGTCGCCGACAAGTGGATCCGAAATGCCGCCCCTTATTACGTCGAATCAAAGGTGAAGACCGTTAGTGGGCCTAGATCGTTGGATCTGAACGTGCGACGACATATGGACAAGGTTAACGCGGGCTTTCTTATCCAGTAGGTTCCCTTTTCAACGTGTCCTGTACGGAGTACAGGAAAGCTATTTCTTCAGACGAAATGCGGAGAGAGACGATTGTTGGTCCGACGTTGCTTCCGATATGTACCGTTTTACGCGCGGTTCCCAAAGTAAGTCCTCCCGTCTGAAGCGGAAGGTCGAAGAAAGAAGGAAATGGTCCAGTAAGCTGCGTCAATTTTAAGTCAACGTACCGGTCATCGCTGATGGTTTGCAGAACCGTTTTGCGAGGAGAATCCGTTGTGCTATGTCTCTCAGAATATGGGTTCACTTCATGTGAATTCCACCTGCAAAGCGGGTGCGCCTAAGCGGGCTAGCCGTTCTGTCAGCATTGTTAACCACAAGTCGTTTAAAAATTTCGGTATAACGGAGAAGCAGTTATCAAACGATGGTTTTATACCGCCTGCGCAGCCTGGTCAAGTAAGTAGTCACGATAGATACATTTGTGTACTTCAAAGCTGTTTCCTTAAATATTGGTTTCGTTGGCCAGTTGGCTTAAAGTATTCGTACGGTTCGTACCTATTGCCTGTAGTTTAACAAGAAACGAATGCTCTGCCGTAACGTCATTATGAATGGTAGAAAGCATAGAACGCAGCCATACGCTGTATGTCCATAGCTTGCGAGATGCCCTTGTTCAATAGTGAAATTATCCTAAAAGATATTAATATAGCCTAGGTTGCATTCCACATTGGTGTCGGATTCCGAAAGGTTCATGTTCAATAATATGCATTGTATTATGCCAATGGGATTAAGTACTCCGTTTGATGAAGCAGTGCTTTCCCATTAAAAGACTTGCTGCTTTAGCGGTACACGACGAGCAAGGTAACTTAAAAATTCGGAAGGCAGAGAAGTATGAGGCTGCCAACCCAAGTTTACCGTCTGCCGAGCTTTCCCATTCGCTCACCTAGCGTAGATCGGAGAATCGTCATTTCAGGCGTTGGGTTCAGAATATCCAACCGACTGCCTGTTTGATTCATATTTAATATGCGTGAACAGCTTCATTGTTAAGGTCTTATTTGCCCCGACACGGTTTGCAACCCTGTTCATCTGGGTGCCAATTGAAAGGCTTTTATCATCATTGAATTGTGCAGACGTAGTTTAAGGAACACGTGTTTGAGAATTGTCTCTTTGCGATTGAAGTAGGGATTAAGAACGTCTCGGAGTGAAGTTCTGCCATTTCCAGCATTTTCGGCTTTGGAACAGTTTTGGTCACGTTGGAATGGTTCTGTCAGGCACAGCTTTCGGAATTAACATGCGTAGTTACGTAGTCGGCGTTATGTCGTGAGGGTGTGAGAGTTAGCGCTAACGATGGAGTGTGTCAATCCCGAAGGCTGTATGTACCCAGCGAAATCTTTTCAATGGGAGATTTTAATAAATCGTCAGCTTAATTGAAAAATTTTCTCTCTTCGTGAAGTTGTTCCTACTCGATGTCAAGCAACTGATATTCAATTTTCAGCATATGCACATTTAACGCTCGACTAACTGACGCTTCTTTAAGCTGCAAAGACATTCTGCCAATGCCGTGTCGCCTTCCAGGTCGAACTCTTGCGAAAGGGTGATCATTCAGGTTAGGCACTTATGCAGAATGTCATGGTTTTAAGTTGTTACCTTTTTTTTAAATAATCAGAGCTTATGGTCCGAGCTCAGCGCAGAGCGATCGTTGCGTTTCGAAAATGACCGTTCCGTGCAGTTGCTGAACGACGACTTGCAAATGCTGAAAGTGCAAATGGCAACGTTGAACAAGCAGCTGGAGGATGCCAAAGCGCAGACCGAATTGTTAAACGCAAATTCCAAAAAGTGCGCTGCCGAGTGCGTCCAGTGGGAAGCGAAAACAAAGGTAGCGATGCATTGCATTTGATGGAAGGTAGAAGATGCGTTTGCAGGATTTGCAAAAGCTCGTTGCGTTGCTCAAGGCGGAGCTAACTTGCAGCGAGAACGCCAAAGAGAAGCTTCGGCTCGAGCAGCAGTCCCAATTGGCCTTCTACGAAAAGTGCCTCGACGAAATTGCAAGTCGAATGGCCGAAGCCTTGATCGAGCACGAAGCAAGTTGCTTACCTGTTAATTTAATGGCGCGGCGGTTGAACGCGACTGCCCATTTTGTTATTATTAATAATTTCCTTTGCTTTTTTCCTGCGCGCTAAAATACGTGCCCTACGCACCTAACGTGGTCAGTGCGTGTACGGTGGAGAGTCGGTTCCATCCCTTCGTCAGTCCATTTCGATCCCGGTTCGGTTTTCTTGCAGGCACGAAGCCCGTGTCGAAGGCGCAACTTTATTCCATAGTCCTTCCTGCCATTAGTTGACCTTAGCAATGCAACTCAACCGGTAGTCGTTTGGGAAGGAAGCGTTCGCTAATTTTCTCTCCCGACTGCAAATCTGCACGCCTCACTTTGTAGCAAACTTTATTAGTCGAAATAAGAGTCGCCAAAATCTACACGTTTCTGCCAAATGAGAAGCAACCTCGTAGCGTGAAACTTTGGAGTCTTGGAAGCGATGAAGTCTTCGGAGTTGTTTCTTGCGTGTTCTTGTCTGGCGAACATTCTGCCCTTTAAGCCACTGATGCAGGCGGTCAGAGGTATGCTGAAGGTATTCAGCGATGGAAAGCATTGCATGATTCCCTCAATTCTCGCAGAGTCATTTTTCTGTCGCACAGTTTTGCAATGGCATGCAGAAGCGATTTGTGTATGTGTGCGTGTTCGTTTGTCTGTGTTTTCTCAGCTATTTGAATAATTTGGTTGCTTTTCGTTGACGATTAACGTAGGAGAAGTGAACTATTGTTGCTCTTTTATTCTACTATTTCTCGCTTGTCGACGCTACGTTATGAACTTTCCCCAAAAGGCAAAGCAAGTCAAACAAATAACTCGCAGAATGCGCTTTGTTTTCGTATTCTTAAAGTGAGTTCATTTTAAAGTAAGTCTGCCAGAGGGAAGAGTTACGTCGCAGTATTGCTGTAAGAAAGTCTGCTTTGTGTATGATTGTGATGTTTTTATCAGGACAGTCGTATAGCCCGGCCGGTTTGAACGTGCAGGTGCCGTAGTGCGCTTCCAGTTCGAAACGACGTAACTTCTCTGAAATGTACCCAACTGCGCCAATTGCAGGTACTCAAGCAAGAATGCTATCGGCTTAGGACACGGACGGTGCAATTGGAAAATGAAAGGAAGAAGGAGCAGAGCACGTTGCCTGAGCACAGAAACGCTGCTCATGAGCAAGCGGAACTGGGCGATAATGAAGAAGCAGTTTTACGACGACATCACCCCGAAGATGTTGGAGTAAGGCTGCTGCTGCTGCTGCTGCTGTTGATGTACCGTGAGTTGTAATCGCCGTTCATGCTTCTTCTGTTTAAGGAGCCTTCTAGTTCATTGTTGCCGCTGGATACCACTGCCGGGGAAGCGCTGTGCAGTCGGCCGGTGTCATTTAGCATAGAATTGATGGACAACTTGCCTGTCTGCACCAAGGAGACTCTGGAGGGCATTTCTTCCGCCGTTGCATCTGGCGATTCATCTGCCTTGCAAGCTTCCATGGAAACACTGGTTGGTGATGGTTGTTTTAATCATGCTACATGCCGTACGGAGTTTTCGTCGAACGATCAGTCCACGGAAGTTGATTCATGCGCGAAGCAGTTTTTCAATTGTTGCTCTTGCCAGCTGTTAAGCAACGTCAAATTGGCCGTGCCCGCAGGTGTCGGCGTGGCCAATGTTAGCCATTCCGAAATGAAATCTTCAGTCGGCTTGCTAAGCGGCAAGGCGCCTAACATGGACTTGAGTACTGTGGATGCCGATGGTTTTCGAAGCAGCGACGGAAATGGCCAACGTTCTTCCAACTGTCCCCTCAACGGCGTGACGGCGAAAAGTTTGAAACTCGAGCTGATAGTCAACATGCTGCGAGCGGTGAACTTCGAATCTCCGTCTTTCAAAATCCCTGGTCGTCTGTCCTTCAAAAGGCGAATTCGCTCTTGCGATGGATGCAACGGGTTCGCGCTGCCGGTGGTGAACGCCGGAAAGCACTGCAGCTTATTTGACGGTGGCTATTCGACAATGTCAAGCGAGATTTGGGCGGAGTCAGGAATGCCCTTCGTTTCAGCCGTAAGGACCTACGCCGGGATCGCCAACTCGCGGAATGGGCAGTTCGGCCACGGCGGCCTTACGTCGACCGTGACGAAAAGGCTGTCCAGAAGTTACAGCAACTTTTACGTCGTGTCGTCAGACAGGCCAAAGCCAGCATTGCAAAGACGATCATCCTATCCCATTTCTCCCAGGCAGAAGTTGAAGCACGACGTGAGCGGTGTTTCAGGCGGTCCCAATTTGGTTTGCCAGACCTGTACGGCACCGTGCGCCCCGACCGTGAGCAATGCAGACTTATTGCAAGTACCTTCAGACTGCGTCGAAGCTCTTTTCTCAACACCTGGTGACTGTAGCAAGGTGAGCATTCTTCGTTTCCTTGCAACAAGTTTAAGTTGCGGCCTTGCTTATTTGGTTGTGCTCTTAGTAATATAGGTTTGACGAAAGGACGGATTCCTTGTTCTGCAAGTTTTAATAAGCGAAGCTTTCGGAACCAGCGTGCTCCGTCGTCAGCACAGTTCGTTGGTTCCGAAAGCTTCGCTTATTAAAACTTGCAGAACAAGGAATCCGTCTTTTCATCATAATGAAGTGCCTTGCCACTAACGATTCATCCTTCCGGGTAGTGAGTGTTCGTAATTATTCCTTAAGTTATGGCCAACGGAACTTCGGCCAGCAGATGGAGTTCGGCTGACGACGTGTACTAAGCGATTGTGAACTTTTCTTGACAACGGGCGGAATTTCTTGGGAATGGGAACTCGTGATGTAGTGTTGGACGGTTTTTAATGCCCTAGCGAACGGCAATGTGTGCGCTGAAGTTCGGTAAACTACTAAAAGCTGGCGGACACGTCATCGTGAAATTGTAACGTCCCAGTGCCAAAATCCTTGCCTCCAGGAATGGCCCACCTTACTTTCAAACTGAAGGTGCCGAAACGAACGTTTGCGGGTTTACTTTGGAGATCTGTCAGCAAGTGACCCCTTCTCATATCCGCCTTGCCAAGTTTCGCTCATTGGACAATTGATTTGTTTAAGGGAAAAGGGTGGTTCTTTTCTTTCCATCACGCCGCTAAACGTTAGGCGTACTGCGTGGCAGTTGCTATTTATTGTTGTTGTTTTTGCAGCCTATTTCTGACTTCTACGAGCTGATTTGCGCGACGTCTGAGCGTGCAAAGTCCATGCAAAGCAGTGACAAGGACCAATTGAATCATAAATGTGAATCCAATGGAATTACGGAAGCTAGAAATTCCAATGAACAAGACGCGCTTGCTTGCGACGTTGACGATGGAGTAGAGTTGTTGTCGCCGAAGGACGTGGACGAGTCGAACGACAGTTACGACGTGCCTTCTTTCAAAGACGATTTGATGAGTACCACTACGAGCAGTAGCTTCTCTTCGGACGAGTCCGACAGGGAAATGCACACCATGGCTGAATGGCTTAAGCAACTGAAAGTCAAGAAAAGTACGCAGTTTGGTTCTTTGGCATTAACAACCGTTGCAATTTGAACGCCCGATTTATTAATACTGCTTTATTCATTTTCTCCTGCACGCCTTGCGTAATCACTTTAAGTTTAACCGAAGCATAAAGCGTTGTCTTCTTGTTCGGATTACTGAACGGTTGAATTGCCGTTGGATTTTCTTTCCCTTTGCCTGCCGTAAAGTAAAAGACAAGCTAACAAAGGGACGACCTTGTAGCTTATTACCGAAAACGGACGGTAACGAATGGGGGCTCCGGAAAACAAGTTCATTTGTTGCCGTATGTTTTCGGTAATAAGCTATCCAACCATTCGGTGATTGGGCAGGACAAGGTGAACGATGAGCTAACGAGAATTCGACCGTTCAAAAACGTGCCCTTTGGGACGTGAACCCGCGGCGAAGAGTGCGATCTTGGACGTTCGCGCTTTTCACGAGATGTAATGTCATTTCAACAGCGTGCCTTATATTATTCCTGTTGCGCTTTAGCTCATCACAAGTTTGGAGTGGTTCGTTATTTGCCACCGGAATTCAGGCCAACCATTCTTCGCCGTGACGTCTTTTGTCGATTCGGTCATCAAGAAAAAGACGCACTGGCATATTTCGATTTCCTTGCGGACGTTTTAAATTTGTCCGATCAGCTATTTGATTGTCAGGTCTCGCCAACAAGTAACTGCAGGGTGGGTTGCTGCAGAGGATATCCGTCCGCCAACCCAAAGGCGAAAAGAACTGCCGCCGCCGACCGTAGCCAGGCTTGCGCATCACCAGGACCCAAAAGAAGTCTCAGTCTCAATGATCTGCAGCCGAACAATTCGGAAACCGTTTTGGTTGCCGGCTTGGCAACGTCCATTGGTTCGAAAACGAAGGAGCAGCGACACGCGCATGCTTACCGCGAGGACCAAAGGCGACCGTTTGGCAGTTTGTGCAGTTCGCCAAGCTACTGCTCATCTTCGTTCCTGAGTGAACTGTGCGCTGAACAAACCTGTAGTTCAAACTCGTCGATCAGTTTCGGTCTTGGCTGAAGGACGATTGCCTTAGCCCACGTGCGTACTTGTTTTCCAAGCTGCGTTACTATGAATCAGTGTCGATTTCGGCGTGCCTTTGTTTCTCATTCGCGCTCCTTCACCAATTGAAGTTTTGCACTCCGATTCATTCCGAGCCTATTTTCCTTCCTTTGTATAAATATTAATGCTGTTTTTTTGGAAAACATTTCCCCATGCTCAGAGCCACGCAGTTCAGGTCGGGTTGCCGTATTTTGCTTGAAAACAATGCGTGGCGTTGTGAAAGCAAGCTGCCAGGATTTCAAAGCTGCAATTTCCAGTAACCGCTGTCCGGGATGACGTCATTGCTAAGTTGGGGTTTTTCGTAGCAGGCCTACTAGCTCGTAATTGGAATTTGTGGCCATTTTCATTCCCGCTAATTTTGCCATTCACTTGAGTAATGGGACGGTCGTCTAGGCGATAATAAATGAATACGCGGACCTGACCATCAGTTAGGTGCGTAGCTTATTGCAAGAAGACCCGAAAGGCTTAGCTGAACGTAGTACGTTAGAGCTTTTGAAAGCCTAAATGGGGAATGCAAGTTTGTACAATTCATCCGTCGGTTACGAGCATTGCGAAAAAGTTTTCTTCCTTATAGAACAGTAGGGATGTCGTTTTATGCGAAAATCCCGAAAGTCGTAATGCTCACTGGCAAAATGCCGAACGATTGAAATATTGAAAAATAAGTTTCGTAAGTGGCAGTCGCCGCAGCAGTCCAAATGTACGTTTCGTGTGTTTTCATGAAGAACTGTACCTCAAGAAGTGCGTACGAAAACGATAAGATTTCTCGCAATGAAATGGACAATCTTTCCTGCTGACGGTCAGATGAGCGCGTCCATGACTTGTTCGTTCGTCTTGCTACGCGTGCTAAGTTTGCGCGTTTGCTCCAGCGTTGATGAGTAATAAACTTCGAGTTACAAAACTTATGTGTAAACACAAAATAAACTTTACCATGATTAAGCCTGCGCTCAGGTTGTACAGTATTCTTTAACAGCTTTTAAATGACAGTTTAGCGTAGGGCATCATTTTCACCGCATTATGACAATAACAGAGATACGGGAGTAGAAATCAGCCAGGTGTGGACTGGTCTGATTAATCGGACTGGTTATTGTAAAATCCATACTTGACCCTTCTCTCTCGTGTTTGCCGTCCTTGCACGATCTTCCTTGCTAATATCGGCCTCCCTTCACTGCTAACGGAGCTGGTCAGCTACAAAAGCTTCGAAAGACAAGTTTTGTGCGCTCGCTTGTCACCGTCTGTCATTACTAAGAAAGCCCTGTAGCCCTTCGCTCGTCAATTTGCTTTTCACGCGTTTAGAGACAAAACGAATTAAAAGCAACAGATATTTCAATCTTTCAAGATCGAAAACCGCATCGGGAAGCGCGCGAACATTCCATCCTTGACTTTCGGTAATCGTTCAGTTGGCGTCGCATAATGGCCAAAAATCACTTCACGACGGTATCCCTGATTTTTAGATCGCGTGCTGCCTTGGTCCCTCAACACTCCCACCATCTGACTTTGATTAATACAGTATTATTTGTGATAAGTACGTACATTGCAACGGTAAGTTACCCAATCTAGCGTTCATCACCGCTTCAATTTGCGTTCCGTTGTTGTTGGCGATGCAAACAGCAATCGCGCTTTCCAAAATATTGCCATGTGCATTTGGGAGATGTAAATGATCAGTGCATAGTCGTTAGGACGGGCGTATGAAACGTTTGCCGCGTACATACTTTCGGCAACCCGTCACGTAGGGAGTAGATTACCAGCGCGGACTTACTGCCCTCTGGATAGCGACCAGTTATTCTTTTGCATTGAGAACTTAGAATAGCCGTTGCAGTGTTGAACGGTCGCTTCTTGCCGCCACGTGAAGCGCAGGGCCGCTCGTCTAGTTTGTAGGGAAAACGTGCTTCCCATCACGCTGAACGAGAAAGGCAGAAGGCTATCACCGCTTGCATACGTAAGAAGGCATGGATCTGGACCAATTGTTGCCTGTAGTCATGAATCAGCTTGCTAAGCATCATATTCCGTTCCTAACGGAATGGCTGAAAGAATGTTTGGAATATTTGCACGATGAATTCAATGGAAGCATTCCGTCGGGTTCGTATGCGGTTCGTTTAATTTGCGAGCCGACTTATTCGAAATGTTTTGCAGGGAAGGACTTATTCGAAATGGTTTATCAACAATGGTTGTTTTGCGATCTTCGCGATTTCGGCGTTGCCAGTTTGCCTAAGAAGTTGCCGGCGAAGGCTGACGAGGTCGTAAGCGGAACCTACTACGTGCAGGCAAGTGACCATATGCTGCGCCTGTTGTTTGGCTACGAGATGTTCAGATCAACAGCATACTTGACGTGTCCCACTCGTTGTACAGCCAGTACCAACGTTTAGTTGGGAGTGGAATTGACATTGAAGAAAGCGAAGGGGAAATTATTCCGGCAAGTACGCCAAAAGGGTAACCCCGCCGGCACGAGCGTTTCTTTGTAAGGAAGCAAATGCAAAACATTTGTTCGTTCTCGAATTGACCGACGGTGTAGCCGTTTGTCGAGGCATCGAATATGAATTCATAAGTGAATTGGATTATTCCATTCGTCCTGGCGCCAAGGTAAAAAAAATCGCCTGGCCTTTCATTCTTCTTCAAGTTATGTACGCAGGCAAAAATTTTTGGAAAAACCCGTCGCTTTGGAGAATATCTGTTGCTGACATCCGAGAACTTCTGCCTGCTTGGAGGTTCGTGCGATAGTTTCGAAGTGGAAAGTTCTCCTGTGAATATACTTAAAAGGTTTGTACGATTTTCCGTCTATTCTCGGCTGCAGACTCAATGTTAAGGAAACTGGAAAACCTTAAATGCCAAAACACTGCTGGTGAACCAGTTCCGTCAAATTCATTAGCGAAGAGTGAAACGGTGACCCCCTCCGTGCCGTCACCGCAGCTGCCCAGCACATGTTGGTGTTAACTGCGTTCCTTGCAATAGGTTGGAAGGTTTGTGTTACAGTCCTCAGCGTTCCAAGAGGCGCAACAGATCAGGAATCGCGCAGTCACTCGCTGAGCTACAGTGCAGTCGATCCTGTACCATCAGTGCAGGAGAACAGGGGTATTGAACCTCTCAGCGGTATTGCGGAATCTCTTGGAGGCCCAAAGTTATTGCTTCTCTTATGACAGAAACTAACCATTTCTACTGTGGTGATTTTGAAGACGTCTTTCCCGAAGGCGGAGCCGAAGGTTTGCTGGCAAATGGTGTTTGTGTGGGTTTTTAATGTACGACCGACCCTTTACAGCCTTTCTTAGTCAGGATGACGCTGAAGCGGAACCACTGTTGTACGAGAAGCACTCGGTGGATATTGACGAAGGACCGCTTGAAGCATCACAACAACTAGCAGTAGTTGACTTAGCGGCCGGACGGAAAATCATTGTGGAATCTACCGTTACGAATGGCATTCATGTCTGCTTCGATAGCCAGTTGGGCTCCACCTCCGTACGATTTCTAACGGACGTTCTAGCAGAAGGAGCAGGGGAATATCTCATTAGGGTGCACGACATGCGCGGACGAAGAACTGCCCGCGCGAGTAGCTATTCTGTTGTAGGGCGTTATTCTCACGACAATTGGAAAGCTAGATCCAAATCGAGGTAGTCATTGGTCCCTTGTTGTCAAGGTGAATGACGGGAGCACTGCAATGAATATGAAAATAGACGGAGACCTTCTGACTCGCTTGATTGGCGTAACTCCGCAGAAAGCTTGGGTAATGACGTTACCAATTCGTTTAGTCCACCTGAATATCATTCCTTCTCTACTGTAATAACGGACCGATATTTCAGGCAATTAAAACCGGCAGTATCATTGATCCGATTCAGAGAAACTTGGCCACAGCGGTGAGCAATTTGAGTTCCTGTGTGTATGTGACAGAGCACTTTCCCCTTGCAATTCCAGGGATTGAAAAAGTGTGGAATGTTTCTGCGAGATTTCGACGGCGTTCTAGAGGTACTGTTTACAGAAATGGATGAAATTCCCGTTATTCGTCGGCTTCTAACAATGCCAAACTTGGAGAGTATTATTTGACGTCGTACTTGCGCTACTTTTTTTGTTCTGGTTATTTTGAGCTCAGTGAACGTGAACAACTTGCCTTCTGAGTGCGGAGGTCTGAGTTTTTGCTATTCATACAGTCGAAATTTGCGGCCCAACTTTCAGCGCGGAAGAGCATTGCACGACGAGCAGGCTGGTTCTTAAATGGTAGCTTTCAACGGCGTGCTGTCGTCGTTTAGGAAATCAAGATTGGACTCCTTGCAGTACGGGTATAGCGCACGGCTTAACGTTGAGCTTTAATGGAGTCCTCGATAGGCTTCAAGAATCAAGCATGTGTATCAGTAGGTTCACTTTAATGGGACTCGTGCGGCAACACCGTTTGTTGATCTCTTAACTATGCAAATGCTGCACAGTTCATTCTGACAGTTCTGCATGCTTGGTGCGTGGTTGAAATTTGCGAACATGCGCTTTGGTTGATCAATGTCGGTAGCTGCTTTGAAATGGGCCGTTGTCATACGAATTGTTTTATTCACTTTCTTCCTGAGCTCTCGGCGCACCTAATGAGATTTTCAATTGCTCAATGTGACTACTGGTATACAGGGTTACTCTGTGATGTACGTGTAAGTCAGGAACGTGCAAATAAGCCAGTAGGGCTGAGGTCACGAACTGGTCACTGTAAATTCCGTTTTGCACGGAACTGATCATTTCGAAATTCCGATGAACAACGAAGACTCGAAGAGTTACGTCTCTTTAAACTTCACATGGTCAATTATGACGCACATCAACTTTGCGGTCGACGCTGTGCTCAACTCCGCTTTATTTTGACTTGTGGCATTTCGCTTTGACAACGATCGTGCTGTCCGTTCTTACGCTTAACTAAACTACTTCGCCCGGATGTTGTAGTAACCGTTCTTTATTTCTCCTTAAAGATTTCTACAAGTGGTTCACTCGTCGTTTCTTTTCGTCCACTAGGAAACTTGAATGGATTCACAGGAAATAGTAATTCGGCGAAGAAATGGTCAGCTGTTCGGTAAAATGCACGTGTCGAGATAGCCAACAATGATTAGAAAAATTCCCGAGCCGTTACCCGCTGATCCCGGCGACGCAGGATTGACGAGGGACATATGTACATCAGCAGCATCCGAAACAGCGATCACTGCTGAAAACGGAGCAAACGCTTAATGTGAATTCGTGGCTGTAAGAGCGAGTATGTTCAGCCATCACTGTTCATCAACAGAGAATGGAAAAAAGCAGGATTCTCTAATGATAGATAAAGATCATTCCACAAACTACATATATATATATATATATATATATATATATGTCACAGGATGTCTTTTAACGTGAGCATGGATCTTCATGTTGTACTTTTTCACGGATTTTGTCCAGTTGCTTTCTCTACGTGATGGATCTTGTAAGTAATTAAACCGTTTCATGTCACTAAACTTGTCGCCTTTTGCATGCGGGAAGGAAACCACTTCAGATTCCAGGATAGGTTCTTCACACAAAAGGACGGGGTCCCCATGGGCAGTCCGCTCTCGCCCGTTCTCGCCGAAATCTTCATGGAACATCTCGAAGAAAAGGCTTTTAGCGTGCGAGACCGGGTTAGCACCGTCCTTTTTCAAAAGATACATTGATGATATATTTGCAATAATCAGAGCAGGCAGTGAAGATCCCTTCCTGGAACACCTGAATTCCCTTTTTCCTAGTAACATTAAACTTACCATGGAAAAAGAATGTAACAATAAGTTGCCATTCCTATAATAGATGTTCTAGTCATTAAAAAAGGTAATACGATTAACACAACTGTATATAGAAAACCGACAAATTCAGAACGCTTACTACATTTCTCTTCCCACCACCCTATTGCAGTTAAACGTATAATAATCGGCATGGTAAACCGAGCACTCCGAATTAAAATACATTTGTACAACGCTAATCTCCAATGGTTACCCAAAGCACTTGATTAATTCTGTTATACAACGTAGGTTACTTAAAGCATCCATATACCCACCGGTGTCCGCCTCGTTACCTAACCCGGTGTTATACGTTCCGTAATATAATGGCTTGGGGGAGCACTTCAAACGTTTGGGCCACGCGTTAAACTTTAATGTTCGATTTAAAAGTTCCGGTAATCTCCGTTCCCTGTTGCGAAGTGATAAGATCAAAGTTCCATTGGACAAGAGGCCGGGCGTCGTTTATGAAGTCAAGTGTGGTTATCACGCCTCCTACATAGGAGAAACGGGCAGACCTTTACTTGATAGATTTCATGAACACACGGCTGCGCTGGCCCGATACAAGACCGCGGAACGAAGACTGATTGGGTCACCAGCGCAACGCCGTGGACGACACCAAACCCGCGATCCAGCCATGATCATGGATGAGGCAATAAGGGCTTCCGCGGTTGTTGAGCATGGCTCCACATGCCCACTCGAGCTGCAACCGCGCATTGTCTGCCGTGAAGAGCGTTTCCACCTGCGGCGGATCAAAGAAGCCTTATTCATTAGACATAATCCATCCTTGAACCGCGACAAAGGTGTACAGGTCAGCGAAGTTTGGAATGCTATTTTCAATAAAAGCAGGTGTTGCACCTTACCCGGCAGACCTGTACTTCCTTCCCCTTTGTCTCTGACCCGTACTTAAACCGACAACGGAGTAAGAACTTTCTCTTGCTCGCTGAAGACGGAACTCGAGCGTTCCGAAATATTCGAGGAAAACTGTACGTTGCTTTCTGAACGCGTTTCTCTCATAACTACTCTCATCCATCCGGTGGTAGGGAGAAAGTGTCAGATTACTTATAGATCTGCTAACGTACAACAACCAACGGGACAAAATCCGTGAAAAAGACCTCATATATATATATATATATATATATATATATATATATATATAACAATCCAGTGAGCAACAGATAACGTTTGTTGTTGTGCGCCGGATGAAATACGTGCTATATGGACTTTGGTGGAAGAGAAGCTAGAGAAACGTTATCAACTGGAAATACTGTCACACTTACAGGTAACAAGGCGCAGAAGTAAACGAAACATAGAACTGGGACTATCAACCGACAGAATCCTGTAAGGTGTAAAATGAAAAAGTTCTCTTCTGCTGAGGACCGAAATAAGCTCCTCGGAAAGATCAGATTCTCGAATATGTTCTAACAGAAGCCTCCAACCGTCCATTGGACAGGGTTCGTCCGGAGCCATTACAGACCTACTGCGTACCCCAAACGGGTAATCCAAACATCCCGAAGATGCTACCGACGAACAGCCATTTACAAGAAAACCAACTTTCAACTAACGTCACTGGGATAACATAGCATTCTCACGCTACTTCCAAAAGGCGTTGTCCAATAAAGTGTACCTGTTAACACAATTCTTCTGATAACTGTACAATTCGGCAATACTGATTATTCAACAAGATGAAACAACAAATTTCGTTGATCACTAAACGTTAAAGCATATCGGTTAGCCGCAAGCGCAGATTGCTCGCTTCAGGTTCTCGTAAGTGCAATTGCCTCTATGCAATCCAGTCGTCGGGCTGCAATAATAAAAAGCTGTATGGCGCAATGGTGACCACGCCAGCAGCCTACCACATGCCAAATGTGCAACGAGTCGGCGTCAACGGAGGATAGAAACCATGGCACGCTAGGATTCCACGAGAAATCGTAAACTTTGCCATTGTGGCCGCCTTGCACGAACTGTCAAAGAGCAGTCCTTTACACAAGTTAAATAGGAAAGGCAAGTTTACAAAAAGTTCAGGCGGCCCTTCGGAATCCCGCTCCGTAGTCCGGTTACGCTGGATACGGCTTATCAAATGGGAACACAATTAAAACAATTGCTCGCCTTTTCAAACAGCACTTACTCTAAATCCCAAATGGATACTGTTGAGCTGTCGCCTCTTGAGGCAAGAACAAATTCCTCATGCGGCGACCATTCAACCTGAAGCCAGCTCAAGTATAGCAACGCTACCGACATCGCCACCGTCACCTCACCTGACGAACTTCGGAACGGTCGAAGCTGGACAACATACGCAATCTGACGTTCAAGTTTCGTATATCCCATATGGCTATTGACTAAAGTGATCTCGCTTGGAAGGAAAGAACAAAGGATTGAACTACATACCTTATCCGCTGAGCCAGTTGCGACGATGTACTCTGAAAAGCTGTTGAACGACAAACACAGCGCCCGCTCACCGTGTGCCAAAGCGGCCAAAATGGGTCTATTCCTGCTATTGAACCGAGTATCCCAGCTAAAGAGAATACAAAATAGGGGATATTATAAAGCGCGTTGGCCGTAAGCATCACGTAGTCATCGTACATTAGCAAATTGGAGTCGTCACCAACCGATCCAAACAAAGTTTCGTGTAAGGGATGCCAAGCAACCTCGTTTATCTTGCGATCATGCAGAAAGTTAACGTTTGCCATCAGAACACCGTTTTCGTCAGGTCTGTTAATGTCCCATAATGCGATGGAACAATGTTCCGACGCGCACAGCAAATAACCTTCGACGTACGGATTCCAAGAAAGGCTGTGGCCCATCTTTTCGCTTCCTCGAAGTCTCATTTCGAAGACACCAGTTTCTGAAGATTCACGAACGTTAGCCAAAGGACACCTCCGCGAGCCGCACCTCTACACAATCCTACTTACCACTTTCTTTGGTGCATTTCGTCCAGTCGAAGAAAAGGACATCCTCGCTGGTTATAATGGCAATCTTGTCCGCGTTCTGAGGCATATTTAAGGCCTCCACAACAAAGTCGCCTAATTCCATCATTCGATCCACGGCTATAGGTTGCGCCATTTCGTCAACCGAATCTTTTCCCTGCTCTTCCGTTAATACTTCAACATTGTCAACGTCATTCCCATTACCGTTGCTACCATTTTTTCTTGGTATTCCAAATTTGCCAATCATAATCTGACCGTATGGTTCCTCCACGCCCGTTCCCAACAGAATACTGTACATATTCCAGCCTCTGATACCGGAGCTTAAATGAAGTTGCCGCCTTAGCCAGTTCGTAGAAACGCCAACATTTCAAAAAAGCATACTCAGCTTCTTTGTTGATCCATTTGCACAAGCCAAAAGGCCAGGGCTGCGAGTACAAGGAGTGCTAAAAAATGCAAACATCTATAGGCGTAGCGAACATTCATGGAACGATGAACTGCAGAAACGCTTGATGGCCTCCAACTTGTCAAGTTATGGAAATTGGCCTTCTGCAGACCACTGTTCCATCGCTTACTTAGCCAGTTCCCTAAATTTAAACTTTAATGTTACTTAATATGCCACTTCACGAGTTTTAGTCCACTTGCACCGTTACCACCTCTGTCGTACGGTTAGACTTCACGGTCTCCGCTCAAGGTGGCACATACAAAGTCCCAAAAGTTGGACTTTGAATAAACGACCACAGCAATTGTGAGAAGCAGCCTAATAATAATACGCTTGACTACATCATTACCAAGAACCAGAAAATGGGTTGGTGACAAGAGCGTTTGTCCATAATAGTCCTAATTTTTCTTATCGCTAATAGAGACAAATTTTATTAACGTTTGAAGACAGGATGCTTTGTAACGGATCTCGGAATACGGCTCTGCCTTTGGTTTAATTTCAGATGTCAAAGAACTTCAAAACGAGCAAAGCTGTACTCCAAGATCAATCAGCAAGTCGCATTAATTTTCAAATTTCAAGTCAAACTTTCCCACAAAACTATCAGCCCTGAAAGGACAAGCATTCGGGCGGATGAATGTTCAAACGTACAAATGGGCTACAATCGTAACGCTTGATCATTGTACGCTAACAACAGCCCTGGACTGTTCCAGACATTGAAACAAACTGTTGTGAAAATCTGAACACTAACAAAATTTGCCGCCATCGACACTTGGATGGCATTGGAGGAAAATGCAGTAAGCAAGGCTACATAACTTTGTATAGACCCTACGGCCGCCAACAACGTCAACACCGAAATAATTCCAACAACAATCGACGATAACTCACAAAATCGTTCAACAACGTAGAATGATGCTGCCACTGTATAAGTTCTTCTTTGTTGTCGACCTCGGTGTCGCTCATACTCGCAGAAGACGCGACCGCAAACTGCTCAACGTCCAAACACCGCGCAAATCGAAGAAGCTTAACTACCATACAGTAAACGCTGGTAGCTAAAAGATATGCAAGGACATTAGGCTCGCCGGCGATCTGCTCTAACCGGCGACAGTTCGGTCTGGCGCTGTCAATGTCCATTGGCTCAGGTGCCCAAACTTCGCCAGGAAGTAACTATAAATTTACGCGAAAAATTGGCTCGCGGCTGTTTCCCTGGCAGAGGCGCGTGGCATGTACTTGCACATATTTTAAGTGCCTACGTTACTGTAGTTGCGTTGGACTTGTTCGATTTGCGAGTTCGCTGGGCGTCCAGCATTTGCAACGCGCGAACAGTCGCAATTGTGCAGGTATGGTTTGTAATGTACAATGGAAAAATGTAATGTAAGTCGTATAAGCAGGCGTAGCGTTTAAAATTAACGTATTGGACAGCATCTTTTAGAAGTAGCGTCAGAATCCGTGTGCTGTCTGGGCGATTTTGGTAGCATTCGTCCAGTAGTAAATCAATTTGCACTTAAAAAGTTTCTTTCAACGGCACTTTGTAAGTCCCATTGTTATACCGGGGAATGAAATTATGAAATGTGACGTAATGTGTTCCTGTAACACTACCGTGAATCTGGCGTAATGAATTGGTGGAACTTTCGTAGAATCGCTTCATTTTGCAAGGGCGGCGGTTACATGGTTTTCCACTGACTTGTAGCTCTCCTCCATTCTGACAAGTGTGGTCGACAAGGCTGCTATTGTGCATCGGGAAGTCATTGGTCGCTGCTCATCTCCGTATTGTTACTCCTGTTAAGATTGTTGAGTAAGGAATTCTTCGTAACAAAATATCCGCACTGTTGTATTTCCTGGCGGCTGATACTGTTTTGGCTGCTTGCTTATTTCAAACCGTAGCTTGCCGGATTTCTGTCCCACCTTCGGCGGCAGAGGTACCCGTGTTAATTGGCATTATATTTAGCTATGAGGGTTTGACCATTTCGGACGGTAGAATGAAAGCTTTATTTCTGAAAGGGTCGTTCGTTCCTGCGTTCTGTTGAATATTTTGAATGACGCATACTAGGTTTTTCACAAGCATTGAGTCCTTTGAGTGCAGCGGTCTATTCGATCGCAAATGATACTTTCTTTCCTATTTTTGTGGTCTTTTGTAAGACCAAATTTGATAGGAGTAAAGCTCGGATTAATGAGAGCGATTTCGTAATGGATTTATGAATTTTCGTTTTGTTGTTGCGGAATTACCCATTGCGTAGCAACAGCGGTTCGTTGCCGTAGGCTCAGGCAGCGGGATTTGGATTCAATGTTTCCCAAGCGCA